>JAWWES010000150.1:6294265-6316330 GCA_035583135.1 Lophotriccus pileatus
GCTCCCCTGCCCGCAGGCTCCTGCAGCAGCACTGCCCTCCCTCTGCCAGCACACCCTCCTGGCAAGGGGCGATCATCCAGCCCCCACGAGGATGGGATCGGGGTGCTGCTCCTCCGAGCCATGGGCTGTGCACCCCTCCCTGCTGCCCCCCTTGAAGCGTTCAAGGCCAGGCTGGACGGGGGCTTGGAGCAACCCTGTCTAGAGATGGTCTCTGTCCCTTCCCACCCGCACCATCTCAGGATTCTGCGGTACCTGCAGGGCCTCGTGAGCGACGCTCCCACCCCCGAATCCCGGCGCTCCCGCGTCTCAATCTCTTCAGCCTCGTTGAGGGAGTTCCCCGTGCTGTCAAAGTCACTGGCAGAGGTGCCTACGTCCGACATGGATCGCTCTTCAAAGTGCAGGTTGGAGGGTTCCCCTCCCGAGTCCGACTCCTCCTCGTCCTCCTCTTCCTCGCCCCCTTCCTCCGCATCCAGGCCGGGGGCGATGGCTTTGCACCAGAGCTCCACCTTCTGCTGCAGCCCCCACATGTGCTGCAGAATGTCGTCGAGGTTCTCATAGGTGACCTCCCCGTCCTGGCAGAAGTCCTCGCTGCTGCCGAAGTCCGGCACGTTGTCGTAGACGCTGACCCGGCTGCCCAGGGAGCTGCAGGAGCCGCGGCGCCGGCGGGCGAAGCCGCGGGGGGAGGACGAGCCCTCCGTGCTGGAGCTGCTGCCGCCCCTGCCGCCCGCCCCCAGCCCCGCGGCCACGCTGCCCTGGTCCCAGCGGCTCAGGGAGCCGCCGCCCAGGGGACACAAGCTCTCGATGGAGAGGGATTTGGGGAAGGTGCCAGGCTTGTGGTCGCAGGGGATGTAGACCAGGCAGTCCCCACGGCGGGCCCGCCGGCGCTGGCACGCAGAGGCGGCAGCCCAGGCGCTGCTGGCCGTGGCGGCCGTGTCAAAGTCCTCCAGGGAGACTCCGCTGCAGTTCGGGTCAGAGCCCTCCTTGCTGCCCGCGGCGCCCAGCGGGCGGTTAGTCCTGTACGACACCGAGAAGAAGTGCTTTTTGCCATGGAAAGAGGCAGGCACCCCTCTTTTAGAGGAGCTGGTCCTGGTGGCTGCGAGTTCCCCGTTACTCTTCAGGGGGCCCCATCCCGGCGGGAGAGTTTTGCTGCCGTGCAGGGCCACCCTCCTGTCCGGGCTGGCTTTCTCCTTGTCCTTCCTCCGCAGGGACTCGATCCGCTTCAGGAAGCTGCGAGACCGTCGTTTCTTTGGCTTCTCCTTGGAGCCCTCCCTGCGGCTCGGGGGCTGCTCCGGCGAGGAACGCTCGCTCCGGCTGCAGCTGGTGGCGCTGGCGGCGGCACGGAGCGGGGACGGGGGCTCGGATGGCACGGGCGCCGTGCCCGGCGTGCCCCGCGTGCCCCCCGCGCTGCCCACGCTGCCCGTGCTGTGCAGGGACGCGGCCTCGGGGTTGGTGCTGAGGTCCGTGAGGATGCTCTCGCGGCTGGACACCGGCCGCATGCTGCAGCTCAGCGCCTCCGAGCCCTGCGAGAGCACGTCCGCCGACCCTACCCGGGACCACCTCTTGCTGTCCCTCTGGAAAGCCCACCGGTTGCTGATGGCACACAGGTCTTCCTCCTCAGAGTCTTCATTCTGGGAGAGGTTGAGAACAGGGGATGATCAGTTGGTTGGAGCCACGGAGGGTCAGCGTGTCCCCCCTGCCCAGGGGACAAGCACCCCAGAGAGGGGCACAGCCACCGGCACGGCCCCAGGTGTGTTCACCTCCTTAAACCAGCTCCAGTCCCACTTGGTGGCAGAGGGCTCTAGGATCCACCTGGGATCATCATGGAGCACCCCAGGACACTGCCCCACCACTGAGCACGTGATCCCCCGCACCTCCCGGTCCCCTCACCTGCCCTGAGCGACCAGGACCTACCTGTTTACGCTGAAAGTGAACATCCAGCTTCATGGAGGCGCAAGTGTTCAGGGTCATCAGCCTCCTGCAAGAAACAGAGAGGCTTTACCCTGGTCCCAGCCCCGCTCCTGGCCCCGCTGCTGTCACAGGGCTGGCTTTGGCTGCTTTTCACTTTCCTGCCTTAGAGCCCCGGCTGTGCCTGTCACCTGTCTCCTGTCAACCGGAGCTGTGGCCCGAGGGGCCAGAGGGACACCCAGCTACTGAGGGGACAATGCCAGCAGATGGCAGCCCAAGCCAGGCCACACACATGCCAGCAGCTGGGGCCACTGGTCCTGTGAGTGAGCAGGGATGACTGCTCCAAGTTATTAGAACAAAACCAGCTCAAAAGCTCCTGTGGCTGGACCAGGAAATGACTAAAGGACCCCAGAAAGGCCCAAAACCTCAGCCAGGGAAGGACAGGCAGAGACCTCCCGTCACCTCCCACCCTGCTGCACCCAGGAAGCGGTGTGGGGATCCCCTCCTGCCCAGAACAGCCACCTCTCTGTCGGGAAAACAAGTGACAGACCCTGTTCCCGCCTCCTGTCTGTTCTGGGTGGGAGGGAGGCGCGGAGTCAGCGCGGGGGCACGGCGGTGGTGACGTGTCCCGAGAGCCAAGGCGAGGCTGAGTCACCCACAGGACCGGTGACACACGGACTATCCAGTCAGTCCCTCCCCTTGGGTGTCACCTTTTGTGCTGCAAAGGCCCCCCAGCACTGCTTGGGGCACAGCACACCCGGCGGCAGCTCCTCCCAGCCCCTCTGACCCAGCAGCACCGTGTCCTGGTGGAACACACACAGCCAGGCTGTGCTGCCTGGCACCAGGACAACCAACACACACACAGAGGATCATCACACTGAGCCAGAGAACGCCTGGGGTGGTGGGAGGGCGCAGGGGAGCAGGACAGCAGTGACACACACCTCTGCTCAGTTTGACAGCTCAGCTCCGACCAACCCAGTTCTAACTGAGCTCTACAGTCTAGTTACCCAAGCTGGAAATTAAAGCACAGCCCAAAAGCCCCACAAAGAGAAGAATTATTCCTTGGGAAATGTTTCTGTTCTCTAGCAGCCCTGGATGTTCATAAAAAAGCCATTGTTTCCCTGGAACCACCCAACACCAGCAGCGCTGCCCAATCCAGCTGACACATGCAGAGTCCTCACTGCAGGGGGAGCAGCAGCAGCAGAGCAGGCTCTGAGCCCAGCTGAGGTACGAGGTGGGCACCCCACAGCACCCACCACCCCATCAGCCCAGGACAGCTGCCCAGCCCTTGCCTGGAGCACATCCCCACGCTGGTTCCACGGCCTGCACTGTGCAGGGATGTGAGGGAGCATTACCTGCACAGGGATTTGAGGGAATCCTGGTCCAGGAAGCTGTGGTCCTTCTTCACAGCGCCGATGTCGAGAGGGAACAAGGAGTCTGGGGAGGAAAGTGAGAGGACATCAGCGGCCGCTCCCGAGCCAGCTGCTCCATCAGGCAGCAGTAGGCATGGCAGGAGGGAAAGGCTGCCAGGAGATCTGGGTGTCTGGAGACCACCCAGAGGTGGTGCATGCCCAGGGTCCCTGGGCACAGCTCCCAGGTGTGTTAGGTGAGGGGGACGAGGTGCCTGATGGCATCCACCCAGTTCCCTGCTCTGCTGGGATCATGCATGTGGGATCTGGACCCTCAACCCCAAGGGTCTCAACCCAGCTGTTCATTAAGTCATGGAGAGCAATCACCAAGGGAAGGCAAAAAGAGGGAAACACTTGGAGGATGTGGGAAGTTCTGTGGAGAGAGGCTGGAAGGGGGTGGTTTCATTCCTGGACTCCAGAGGCAGCACCGCTGCTCAGTGCCCAGCTGTGAGCGCTCCGGGGCCGGTACTTGGGGCTGGGGGTCTCCCAGCAGGAACCCAGCCCGTCCTTGCACGTGGGGGCTGCCCCCAGAACAGACAAACAGGCAGCCCATGAAGCCATCCCCGGGGGCTGTGCTGGAAGCGCCCGGTGAACAATAGCCAGGATCCCGCTTCCCGCTATTGTCCGGCGGCCGGGCCGGAGCAGCCGCTCCCGCACCCACCCCCGCCAGCACCACGTCCCACTGTGGGCTCCAAGTAAACACAGCCCAGCCTAAGTGAACCTCTCCTGAACTGATGGCTCTCCAAAGCCTGGTTACCCTTGGCTGGACCAACCACCCTGGGACTCCTTGTAGCCCTGCCTGAAGGGGAAAAGTTCAGGAATGCAGGAAAGTTAATTGTGGCTGGCTTTCCAAGCCACAGCCAAGGTAATGGCCAAGTTTTACACATGATTTTATGATCAGTGAACAATCCTCTCCATCCCCTCCTGCTCCTGGAGCTGTGGGCGCTCTCCCTGCAGCTCTCCTCCGAATCTGGATGAGATACGGGCTCTGAGCCCAGGTACAGAGCAGGGTCAGCAGGAGGAGGCAGCTCTCACCTTCGTACAGCTGGGCATACTGGGGGAATCCCGCCGCCCGCAGCCAGTCACAGGCTTTCTTGGCTTCGAGTTCTGGAAGAAAGCACAAAGAACCGGCTTGAGCACCCCAGTGGCAGCAGCACCGCTCCCTGGATCGCAGCCCACTCCCCCAGACACCCAGCACCAAGGCCCTGCTCCCTGTGCACAGAGCAGAGGAGATGCCCTGTGGAACAGGGAGCCAGGGGTCCTGCAGGCACACAGAGGGGTCTCAGGCAGACACGGCTCAGCTGCTCCTCTCCAACAGCACCAGGCAAAGATCAGGAAGTGAAAGGAACGACAGGGCCACAAGACACAATTTTAGCCTTCCAGTGAAATGTTTTGTTTTGGAACACACCAAGGCAAATACAGTTCTTGGCCAGGCAGGAGAGGAAGATCTTTATTTGTAATAATGAGTTCAGAGCTCATCAAAGCTCAGGGCTGGTCACTTCTGCAAACATCCTCCAGAAACTCCTGCCAAAGGACGCCTTCCTCCCCACCTCCTTCCCACTGCCTGGCCCTCCCCGCCTCTTCTTCCAGGCTGGTGTTTGTCCCAGTGGGCACCAAACCCCTGATGAAGTTCTACCCCCCTCACCCAGCCAGTTCCCACCCCTCACACAGGCACCAGCCCTTGTCCTGATGAACTCACCCAGCAAGCAGCACTATTTCCTGGGAAATTCCCCAAATTTAGAGAACTTGAGGGAAAACAGCTCAGAACTCCTGCAGCCACAGTAAGTCATAGCTAGGTCCAACTGCTGAGGGTGACAGTGTTTGACCTCAAGGGTAGAAAATGCCTTGGCATCTTCAGGGTCTGTCCCATCTCTCCCAGAGGCACCACCAGGCACAGTGGGCTGAGGCTGGACCCACCCAGCACTGGAATACCCCGATTCCATCCCCATCCACCCACTGCCTCAACCCAGAGCTTTGGCTCCGTTTTGCATTCCCCAGTCCAAACCTACAGCAGGGGGAAAGAAAAAGCTCTAAACAAGCAGCTCAGTTCAGGACAGGACCAAGCCAAAACCCTGGACCCAAATACTTGGGAAGTTTTGGGAAGAAGTTTTGGAATGAGCATCTGCATCTCGGTCCAAAGCGCGCAGCTGTCCTTGGCCGTGCCGCGAGCCCGGCCAGAACCCGGGGCTGACCCTCCTGCCCCGACAGGGCTCAGCCCCAGCAATCCCAGCGGGGAACTCGGCCCTGGCGCTGTCCTGGGGCAGCACCGTGTCCCTCCCAAAGTCTCGGATTCCCTGGGGATGGCCCCCGTGGCTGTGGCCGTCCAGCAGGAGGGCACCGAGACTGATGTCCCTGTGAACCTCTCTGGCCATGCCAGCTCTGGAAGCACATCCCTGCCATATTCGTGGGGCAGGCAGGACTCAGGGACAGGCACTGCCCACACCCCCACCAACGGACCTGCCAGCCTTCGCTCCTTCTCATCTCTGCTCCCCCTTTGCTCCCACTGAAGTTCCACGGGGCCACCCCAGCCACGAGCCGAAACACCAACCTCCCCCTTGCCGCTGCCCGGGGACGGGTCTGGAGGGAGGGGCAGCAGGAGCAGAGCCAGCCGAGCTTACCCGTGCCCATGGCGGGGCTGAGCTGGTAGAAGAGCATGGCTGGGCCGCGCCTGGGACACGCCGGAGCGCGGGGACACCCAGCGTGGCCGGGAGCAGCCGGAGCAGCCGGAGCAGCCGGAGCAGGATGTTCCACGTGGGAGTGGGCTCGGCCGCCCATGGCTGCGCTGGAAACGCGGAGTCAGAGCACGACATTTCCTTCCCCTCTGCTGCCTCCCCCGCGCAGGGGCTGGCGGGGGGCCAGGGCCCCGCACCTCCCCCTCTCCTCCCCTCTCTGGGAGCAGGGTTCCAGGCTCTGCCTGCTGCGCCAGGTCCTGCATCCCCCCAGAGCCCCTCGAGTACCCCCCATGGGCAGGGGCGCTCTGCTCAGCCTGAACCCTGCCCACGTTGAGGTGCTGGCACAGAAAAGGTTTCCAAGTGTCCTGTCCCAAAGGGAGCCAGCAGCCAGCTTCCTCCTCCTCCCGCCCTTCCCACGGACGTGCTTTCCCAGGGAGGCGCAGGAAAGGTCGGGCAGGCAAAGACTCCTGCCGTGGGGGCACGGCCCGACACCGGGCACAGGGGTATAACCCATCTCAGCCGTGCTCCCAGCCCTCCCTGCCACCTCCTGGGAGCCTCACTGGTGCACAACCCCCACGAGCCACCAGAGAATCCCCCCAGGCAAAGGCTCTGCCCCTCTCTGGCACCTGCTGAGGCTGGATGGCATTTCCCAAGGAAAAGGCATCCATAGCTGCTTTCCCCTCCCCTGAACCCAGCAAGGGGCACAGCCTGTGGCCCAGGGGCCACTGTGGGCCATCAGAAATGCCCCAGGTGGGTCCAGCTACCCCAGCCTGGGGTCACTCACCTGGACCCCCAAGATGAGGAACCCAGACCCCCCAGCACCCCTCAGCACACCAGGAAAGGGGCAGAAAACAAGAATGAAGGAAGAGAAGAGGCTCCCATTGTGCCAGAAGAAAGGGATAAAAACCAACATGGAAGTGGAAAAAAAGGACAAAATTCCCCAGTCCCCTTCCTGCAGTCACTGCACCACAGCATTTCCCTGGAAATAACCCACTCGCGGCTCCAACAGGAATGGTTCTGGCTGTGGGGTGTCTGGAGTCTGACATCTCTGCCCTGAGTGCTCCTGGGGTTCCATCCACCCCGCCCTGGTCTGGAACAGGCGTGGACAGGGAAAATCCCGGGACCATAAAACTCTAAACCAGCAACCTGGAACACCAGAGCCAGCAGAATTACAGGCAGGAAAGCCATTCCCAGAACTCCGGCTCTGCACTTTCCCTTTAACAACCAAAACTAAGAAGGGAGAAATCCCAGCCCAGGCTCCCAGCTTCCCACAGCAAGGCTCCAAATCCCCACAAAACATCCCACACAGCCAATTAGCGTCTGAGGAGAAAACCCGGCCACGAAATCGCCCGCACGTTACCTCATGGAAAGCTGGGAACAGCTGCCTGGCTCCAACCCCAGCACCAGCGGGGGAAAATTGCTGCTTTTTCTTTCCTTTTGGTGAGATTTCTTTCCATCCCACCTGAAACTAAAACTCTGCCTACAACAGGGACTCCCCTTCCCAGCTGGAAGTGGAAATTCTCACCTGCTTTTTACAGGAATGACAGAAACTCCCAACACCTCTCCCAGATCAGGGGATGTGCCTTCACTGCTCAAAGATGTGAGGAGCTGAAGCAGGTTTCCCACGAGAAAGGTGCATGTATCCTGCTGCTGCTGCTGAAGGTACTGGGGCCAGCATGGCCAGGAAAGAAGGACTGACTCTGCTCCTTTCCATGTCACCAACCAGGAGCATCACTCTAGCCCTGAAATATCTGGTCCAAGGGCAACACTCCCTGAGGCTGGCACCTGGCAGGGGCACCAGGGCCCTGTGCCACCCAGCTTCAGTCCCAGACAGCCCCTGTGTGGTGCAGATGAACACCAGGGACATCCAGGGGTAAAAACATTTCCAGAGGCAGCACAGAAACTGCTGGATGGTGTCTGTGTGGGGGCCAGGACCCCAGCACCGGCTGGTACAACCTGGGCAGGAATCCCTCTGGCTGCCACAGGGCAGGGAGACTGGAACCATTGCGTTTCTGGATCAGATCCGATCAGAATCCCTGTGGGATGGGTGTGGAGGGCCCCAGCAGCACCACTGCAGCCCCAGAGAGCTCCCCCCACCTTATCTGTGCCCCGCTCGCCCCTCGGCTCAGCTCCAGCGCTGCCTGTAACCGCCCTTATCGGCTGCAGGGATGAGGCAGCTCTGGTTTCCTCTCCTCAAACGAGCCCAACAGCAGCCTCAGGTCTGCCTATTTTGTGCTGAAAGCTCCAAGCAGCCCCAACCCAAAGCCCCAGAGCCTGGTGCTGCGAGGTGCGGGAAGGCAGCCGTGAGGAGAGCCGGGTGCTGCTGGAGCACCGTGCCCTGCCAGAAGGCAGCTCCTGCCCTCCCACCTTGGCACCTGGGACAGGAGCTGCATCCCACACGCACCAGGAACACCACTGCTGCCCCAAACATCACTTGGAGCAACCTAATTTCAGGCTTGCAACCTGTGAAGAAAGCACTGAAGCAGCTCCGTCAGCCCCACACACCTGAGGCTTAGGATGATGGAATGGTTTAGGCTGGGAAAGCCCTCTAAGATCATCAAGTTCAGCACTGCCAGGGCCACCACTAACCCCTGTCCCTTCTTCACACCAACACACCTCCACAGAGCCGGCAGGGCAGGGCTGAACAGCGGGTGCCACACTCAGGGACACAGGGAAGGATCCAGGAGGGAAGGATCCAGAGGGCTGTGGGACACACCATTCGGTGGATTTGGTAGCAGGATGCAGTGGTGAGGCAGAGATGGAGCTGGCACGATGGCTAAGGGAGTGTCCCACAGGATAGCACAGATTCCTGCTCCCACAGGACATCTCCTCCCAGCCCTCTGCTCCAGGAGCAGGAGCGCTGTGGCAGCTCAGGGGTTACACATCCCCCTCCAGCGCTGCAGCTGCAGAGCAGATGTCTGGGGGGAACAAGGGATGGAAAGAGAGGAACAGGAACAAAGGGCCAGGAAGGGGAGGACCATGATCTGTCCTTGCCTTCTCCACCTGTGTTTCTGCAGCTGCTCTGACCCCAGAGGAACAACCAAGAGGGCAGGACCATCCCCCTGTGCCAGGGAGTGCAGCAGAAACAGCCTCCCAGGTCCAAGGGAAAGCCCGGGAGGAATCTGGGCTCCTACCTCTGAAAAGGCAACAGCGAGGCAATCTCATGGCAGAGAGGGTCCCTGGCTCCAGGGACCACCCCAACAAGGTCTCCATCAGCACCAGCACAGCCACTGCCCACCTCTGTCAGATCTATTCTTGGAGTGAATTCCTGCCTTGTCTTTGCCACTGGTTCGCTATTCCCTTCCTGGCTGGCGTTCTCTGAGCCCAGAAAGAGAAATCCAGAAGAGAATCCCAGAACAGTTTGGTCTGGAAGGGACCTAGAAATCATCTAGACCCCTGCCTTAGGGCACTTTCCACTAGACCAGGTTGATTCAAGCCCTGTCCAAACTGGCCTTGGACACTTCCAGGGATGGAACATCCACAAGGATCAAGATCAAAACAGCTACTCAGATGCTGAAAAAAACAATCCATCTTGCCCATCCTGCATCCCACCCTTTCTAAAATTGCCCTGCTGTTTTCCTGTTGACCATCCCGTGGATGTCACACACACTTTGGCAGCACAAGATCCAACACCAGCCACCACCAAGGGCCACGGGAGACCAAGGCAAAGGAAAACACCAACAGTTCAGCTAAAAAAAACAGACCCAGCAGCAGCTCTGACTCTGCAGGGAGCTCTCAGTTCCACTCGCAGCACCCACAGCAGATGTGCATTTGCATCCCCTGCTTCAGCTGCTCTCCTGCAGCCCACCCCAAGGAGCAACCCTGTGCTCCTACTGCTAAATCCAGACACCAAGAAACAGTTACTCACTTAATACATGAGGGAATTCCCTCTGTTATGTATTTATTTAGCACAAACACGTGCGTGTTACCAGAGGAACCCACGGAGCAGCATTCCCTCGTGGTCTTGCTGCAGTTTTTCCATGCTGCACAGGATCACAAACCCAGCTCAGGAATGCTCAGGCTCTGGTGGCTTTGGTGGGAGCCCTGCAAGCCCCCAAGGCACAGCTGTCACAGCTGGCCAGCGGGCACTGCCACAGCCCTGGAGCAGGAATGTGTCCTCGCAGGAAGGAACAGGCACTGAGTTCCCAGTAGAGGCATGAAGGGTTACTGTAGGGCTCTCTGCTTCCCTTTTTAAAGGCTGCAATACAAAAATAACCCCAAATCAAGTGTTTCCCAGCTCTGTGCAGTAACCTGCCTCCTTCCCCTGCCTACCCTATTCCCCACTGCAGTGTGACTCCAAAGCCACCTCCCTCTGCCCGTGGCCACTGGCCACCAGCCTTGGCTTTGGTTTATCAACTGCTCCCTGCCATCCAGGGGGAGCAAGAGGTGCCTGCACGTGCTCCTCACTGGCAAAATCCAGAACCGCCACCTCTGAACCCTCCCCTCACTCCGCTGTGCGACAGCCGGAGCGAACCACCCTGTGCAGAGGAAACGCTGCTTCCAAGAAATCCCTGACAAGAGAAAAGGTCATTTTACAGCCTTTCCCACCTCCCCTGAGAGCCTTTGCTGGCTGGAGCCTCCCAGTCCAAACACAGAGCCTGGACACGAGCGCACTCACCGCAGCAGGAGCTGTTAATCCCGGCTTTGTTCATTGGGAACCGTGGATTACATGCAGCCGCCGGCTCCCAGCGGACTAAATGCTCAAAAAAGATGGTTCAGGGATCAGGGGTGCCTGCCACCCAAGATATCCAGCCCTAACTGCCCATTTCCCTATGAAGTTCCAGTTCATGCTCAGCCCAGTTTGCTCCACCTGCCCTGGGAGTGCTCCTTCCCCAGCAGCAGGACCCCGCTCACCTCTCAGCAGCCCAGAGCAGAGGGGTCAGCACAGCCCAAGTGAGAAGCTGTGCTTGACATGGGATTAGTCTCCACAGTGAAAAGCACATTTCCTGCAACTGCATTTCCCAAGCCGGCGCTTTGGCACAAATCGTTCCCAGAAAGAGCCGTGAGGTCCCCTCAGCTGAGCCTTGTTTCTGACTCCCAGTGAGAACCACGACAGGTCTCCCACCCCTGTGCGGGGATAGGGCATCAAAAAACATCCTGCCCGCTCCCCAGCTTCCTCACACCCAGCAGGTCAGACAGAAGAGAGCAGCAAGGGGCAGGACATGGACCCGAGGGCCACTGTGGTGCCTTCTGCTCCTCCAGACCACGCTGTCCCAACAAGCAGTGGAAGCTCAGACAACAGTGTCAGCACAAAAACGTGGGGGGCAGTGAAACCTGAGGACAAGGGTGGAAGCAAACAGCACAGCCCCCACAACCTGCCTTGCCCTTTTTTCCCTTTCTCCCAACTAGAAGGAGATCCTGTTGAGGCTGGATTTGAAATCAAGGCTCCCCGTTCTTCATGAGCCAACAGGAGATGCTGGGACAGCAGGACAACGGCCTTTTGGAGAAGTCTTAAAGGATGTCATAGTTTTGCAAGGAGACAAAGGAACATTTCAGAAAAATACAGAAGTCTCCTTGCCAGGAATGTGGGGAATGTCAGGGAATATTACAAAACAGGATACAAAAGCTGGCCTCAAGCGATGTTAGAGACGCACACACTGGCCTGACAGTCAAGATGCTGAATCCCAGTGGAAGACCAGCCATGGCAGTGGCAGAGGCAGTTTACAAGGTCCCATCTGTCTGTCTCCCACCAGTGCATCCAGCACAGCCAGCTCTGCCAGCCATCCCTGAGCCCCTTCCCACAGCCAAGCCCACCCTGCACCAGGACACAGGTCAGAACAGAGGCCTTCACACACAACACAGCATTTCTGAGGAGCTGAGGCAAGAAAAGCCTCCCAGGACAGGGTGAAGAGCCGTGGCTCAGGGAGGGGCTGAGGATGCACAAAGGGAACTGGGCTGATCTGTGGCTGAAGGTCATGAATCCCAGACCTTTGCTGTAAACAATGAGGAAAAGAGGTGGTTCAAATGATTTTTCTTCAGTTTGGTTAATTAACCAAGCACTTCCCAGCCCTCCAAGGGATTTACAGGCACAGGAGCTCCCACCCCCTCTCACAGCTATTCCGGCTCTTGGGAAGTTACGATGCGGAAGGCACCGGAGCAGTGGCTGCCAACAGCAGGGTCAGGAGCAGAGGAACAGCTCCTGGGGTCAGGCCAAGGAGAAGCCCAGGGGTCAGGAGGCAGCAGGAAGACCCAATTCCACACACCAACTGCCTGCAATAGAAAACAGAGGCCACTTACTGGCAGAGCAGTGCCTTTGGCAGGAACGGGCATGTTTGTTCCAGCTTCCCTTCCATGTGAAACCCCCTCTGTAAGGAAAAGATCTGTCACAGCAAGACCCACTTGGGGTTTTCTTGCCCAGCCCTGACAGCACAAGGGCTCTGCTGGAGCTCACAGCCAGTCAAGGAGAGGATGGAGCAGCTGCTGGAGGGAGACTGATCCCCTCCTGATGGTGGGATGATGCCAGGGCTGGCAAAGGCTCCAGCCCACCTCCACTGCTTTCCAGGGGTGATACAAGGAGCACTTTGCCCTAACGACAGTCATTCTGGAATGCCCACCATGATCACACAGGGAGGAACCTCTCCAACCCAATCTCCACTGCAGTGGCCATGCACTGCAGGGAAGCCCCTCTCTCCCCACAGCCTCAGGGCAGGAGAGGGGAGTGCTGTCCCCAAGCTCTCTGGCTAATGGAAAACCAGCCAGGAGAGGGACCCTGGCAGGTCCTGCACCTCAGAGACACCCAGGGCTGTCTCAGTCTAACACTCAGCACAGCAGTATTTTACTGGTGTAAGTGTCCCAGGCAGTCCATGTTGTGTCCTTCAGAACAACACTGAAATGCTCATCTCTTCCCAGGTAAGAGTTCCTCCCCAGTCCCACCAGTGTGCAGCGGTTGCCCCACTGGTGTTTCTGAGAAAGCCTTTGCCTCGGCAAAGCTCTCCCTCAGCGCTGCAGACCGACGTGTTTGCGTCCATCAATCAGCTCACACCCCTTCTAGAACTCTGCCATGTCTATTTTTATGAGCCACTGATTTTTGGCTCACGTGTGTGTTTTTGGAAGGGACCCAAGGCCCAGCACAGCTCAGCAACCTCAGCGTGTTGGGGGACCCCATGGCCGCGCTGAGCAGCCCCACGGGCGACAGCCCAACGCTCCAGTGCCGCTGCCCAGACACAGGGCTGCTCACCCAGAGCCCCCAGAGCGAGCACAGCCACAGCCACGGGCCGGGAACACGGCCCTGCCCCGCACGTGACGGTGACACTGACCCGTGACGGCCGCGCACAAGGACTCGCTGCTCTCCCCGCCGGCTGCTCGCCCAGCGTTCCGTCCCCACCTGCCCACAGCACTGCCGAGCGTCACGAGGGGCCTCCGGGCTGAGAGCACCGAGTGGGGCCAGGGGAGCTGAGCTTTGCTCTCCCTGGTTCTCCAGAGCATTCCCAGACAAAGCCGTGGGACGCGGCGTCTCCTCCCGCTTCCACTGCAAAGAGCCCCTGCGCCCATCCCCACCCAGATCCCAGCAGAGCTGGAGACGAAGGGGAGCACTGCTGGAAAAACAGGGAAAGCACTGACAAAGCCATTCAGTGCCCTGACGGGCTGAGGAACTCGGCCAAGAGTCAGGAGCCCTCAATAATCCGTGGAACACAGCCTCACACAATACCAATTCCCTCCGTGCTGCCAGGAGCCCTTCACGGCACAGCTCCTGCTCAAGGAGCGGCACGAACCACCCGAGAGCAGGCAACCCCCAGGTCAAGCAGCCAGGCAGGTGACTGGTTCTGCCAGCACAGGTGAAGAGCAGCCCAAGGACAGCCAAGATCTCCCCAGGCACCAGCAGTAAGGAGAGACTGGGATCTCTGAGGATTCAGGTCCCGTCTCAAGCCAGCACCAGACACTCGGGGGACCTGGCCCTGCCAAGACAGATGTTCTTAACACACCACATTTCCTCTTCTCCACGAAAGCCACAGATAAAATATCAGTGAACCTTATCAAACACTAATCACTGAAATTCCTGATCTCGTTATCCCACCTTCTCTAACGCTGAGGGCCATAGGAACAGAGACATGAGGAGGACCTGGGGGACCTCAGCCCGCCCCTCAAACCGAGCAGAGCCATCCCAGAGCAGGGGCCAAGGTGGGGCTGTCTCTGTGCCGCAAAGATTTGTGTCTCTGAGAAGGGCAGGAAGGAAAAGCGTCAAACCACGGAGCTCAGCCAAGGGCCCGGCGCCGCACCCGGCCGCAGTTCTGCTGCACTCCGTCAATGAGCCACCAGCTGCAGCCCCCCAGCCTGGAACAGCGCTCACAGGAACAAAAAACTAATTACAAAACAACCCCTGCTGCTCAAGCAGGTGGGAAGGCCGTGGAGAGCAGGAGAGGAGAGGCAGCAGCACAGCGTGGCTGCAGCGGCAGCAGGACAGGAGTGCCAAGGCTCCGGGGACAGCGTGACCCCAGCACGGCTTCTTCCATCAGAGGGAGAGGTCTGGGCACACCCAGCTCCTCTCACAAGTGGAGGAAGGTGATCCACCCAAAACTCAGCGGGTCCCAGCCTGCTCCTGCTGCAGCTTTCTGTGCCCAGGACCCTCCAGCCACCCAGAGCCGGCTGGAGCCGCAGCTGCCACTGCTCAGGGTCGGGCTGACAGCATCCATGCACCACGGAGCAGTGTGAGGCACCAAGCCCTGGCTCACCAGCATGCTCTGACTGTCCTCTTTGTTACCACTTCAGCCCCACACCACATTCCTGCCACCACCACAGGGATCACAGAATCATGGAATCACAGAATGGTTTGAGTTGGAAGGGACTCTAAAGCTCATTTCATTCCACCCCCTGCCACGGCAGGGACACCTTCCACCAGCCCAGGCTGCTCCAAGCCCCGTCCAACCTGGCCTTGGACACTTCCAGGGATGGGGCAGCCACAGCTTCTCTGGGCAACCTGTGCCAGGGCCTCCCCACCCTCACAGGGAGAATTTCTTCCCAGTGCTTTGGCAGCACCTGAGGGTCATCTCCAAAAACTCTCTCTCTGCATTTGAACATTAAAAAAACAATAAAATTAAAAATTAAAATTGTGCTGGAAACAGAGCTCACCACACCAACCAGCACCCTCTTCCCTGCCTCCCGGACACCAGCCATCAGACTGGAGCTACCTTTGTCCCGGCCCAGCACGCGACGATCCCAGTTTGCAGGTGATGTTTGCAGGTGATGTTTGTTTGCAGGTGATGTTTGCAGGAGTGGTGCTGGCAGCAGTGCCGTGGTGTCACTGCTCTGTGCTGTCCCAGCTCCATTCAGCAGCAGGACTCTGGTCATAGCCTCACGCTCTGAAGCTGTTTTCAAACACCTGGGATCCCAGGGGTGAGGGTCATCAAGGAGAGCATTTGGAGAGCACACCTGGGTGGCTACGAATAGAAATGGCATCAACTGGTTCCCCCCAGACAGAACCTTGTGGGAAGAGTGGACACAGACTGGAAAGCTTGAGCATGGGTGGCTGGAGCAGAGCCCACACCCTGCCAGCAGGCTCAGCACCTCGAACCAAGGCAGCCCGGGGAGCCTCCCCAGCGCTTCCAGAGGCCGTGCACAGAACACCAGTGCTCCCAGTCCAGCCATTCCAGCACTGGGACCCCCGCTCCCCGTGCTGCCAGAGCAGAGTGACACCCCAGCAGTGGCGGGGCCGGGAGCCAAGGCGGAACAATGGGAACATTGACAGGGCAGGAAGCGGCATCTGCGGGGTGAAACGCTATCTTCAAACGAGACGTGTTTGGATAACTCCAGTTTCATAACTCGCCTCTTCCGATGTGAGGAAATCACGGTAATAAAAAGAAAACAAAATGGAGGAGAAGGAACCTGGCACAGGGAACGAGGGGGGAACAGCTTGAGCCCAGCCCAGCCTGCGGGGTCAGGGCCCCGCTGCAGCCCCGGCACCGGGAGCACGGTCTGAGCAGATATCCACGGCAAAAGGTAATGGAAGGGTGGTCTGAAAGCGTCCTGCACGCCCTGTGGGTGCCAGCTCAGCCCCCCATGGGGCAGCAATGCCGGGGACACACACAGGACCCCTGACCCCGCTCCTCCCGCTGCGACAGCCGGCCGTTCCTGAGGCTCCCACAGCCACCACCTCCACAATTCAGGACAAGGAGCCAAAAGCTGAGGTCACCCGGCTGGGCCACGGACCCTCCCCAGCACCCACCTCCTCTCCCCACCCTCCCCAGGCCAAATATAAACTTGCTTACAGGAAATGCCTTAAAGAAAAGGCACCTCCCTGCATCCTGAAGAAAATAAACTGTCTCTGGACATGAAGGAAATGGCTTTTTAAAAAAAAAATTACACTGCAAAGCAACTTTAACCCCTTCAGTCCCTGCTGCAAACGCAGCCCCCACGTGCCTCAGGGAATTTCAAGGAGTCTGGGCTCCAGATGGGTGACGTGAGAGGAGCCTCCAGCCAGAGGCAGGTCCTGAGCAAAAATGGCACTAAATGCAGAATCCAAACACAACCTCTCCGTCTGGCAAGGAAAGCACAGGACTCTCAAATAGGGCTCATAGGTGGGACCCACGCTTGGTTCCACAAAAGCCCTGGCTCCATTCCCAGAGCCATGGGGCAGAGCAGGAGCTCTGCTGGCACTGCTGGAGGTCCTGCCCTGCAGCCAACACATGGAGGCTTAAGAAGCACACACATTGCCCTGACACCAATGTCCCAACATAAGGCACAAGAAAGAAAGAAGATAAGAAGTCCAGGAAAGCCAGGATGTGGAGAGGCAGCTGCCTCAGAACAGTCAAGGACAGCCCAAAGCCGACAGCCCAGCGTGGAGAGGGGAGAGCTCACCCTCCTGGTCCCTCCATGGGCACTGCCAGGGCTGCTGGAGAGGAACCTCCACGGGCCAGGACAATAAACTCAGTGCCAGGATCCAGCAGCATCCCTGTGCACTGCCAGGTCAGAGCTGCAGGGAAGGGGATTCCATTCTCCCGCAGAGGAGGAAACCGAGGCAGGGCCAAGGCAGGAGCGAGGCCACGGGCACAACCAAAGCTCTGCCCGTGTCACTGGCCCCCAGGGCCTCTCTAAGAGTCCTCTTCAAAACTGGGCACTCAAGGCTTTGAGCAGAATGTGGTTTGATGCAGTTCAGCTGCTGCAGAACACCGCAGTGCCTGCTGTGGTTTGGGATCTGCCGGAGCAGCGCGGGCAGGACCTGCGAGGTGTGAGGCCAGGCGTGGGAAGGGGAAGCGTGGGGTCAGCTGCCCCTTGGCTGGGAAGTGAGTGTCCACCTGGAGCAGCAGCCAGGGCTCGGAGTTCAGCAGCAGAGCATGCCTGCCCTGAGAAGGGAGGCAATTTCAGCCCTGTTCCTGATTTTTCATGCTGTGTGCAGAGGTTCCCAGCACAACCAGCCCTGGTCCCGATGGAGCAGAGCCTGCAGTTATCCCAGCATGGGAAACAAGTGCCTGGGGCAGCTCCAGAGCAGAGGGATGCTCCTGCCATGGCCAAACAGTGCTCAGAGAGCAGGGCTGTTCCTCTGGCCTTTTGGAGACGAGCTGTACAGGGAAAGCCAGAGAGACAGGAGGCATTTTGGTACCTACAGTCTGGAAATGCCCACAGGGAAGGTGCTAAAGGAGAGGAGACCATGCACAGAGCCAACAGATGCTGGCAGTTCCAAGGATGGACATCTCCACCTTCAGCAGCTGAAGTCCTCAACAATGTCTGCTGGACAAACCAGTGCCACCCTGTCCTGGGGAACAGCAGTTAACCCCTCCAAACATTTGGTTTTGGTTTTTAGAAACCCATTATTTTTAGCTGGGGAAGGACCACTGGTTCTTATATCCTTGCTGCTTTCAAGACAGCAGCACCACAGCTCCTAGGACTTCATCTCAGGAGAAATCACACAGCCCACCAGTGTGGTGCTCCTGGTGCATGTCCATGCCCGGGGATCTTGTGCCAGTGGCTCTAGCCAGGGAACAGCCGTCCTGGGATTTGCTCAGGAAGGTGTCCAGCGGCCTTGGGGCCATTCTCTGCCTGGGAAAACAGAGCTGGAACAGCAGCTCTGGCTGCCCAGACGTCCTGCTCTTGCCCAATGGCCCTGACGAAAGGAGGTCAAGTGTTCTCTGTGTCACTGCTGTGGGCACTGTCCCACAGCCTCGTGACACCTCTGCCCTTGGCCAGTTCCAGTTTCACCAGGAGCAGCAGAGGGAACCAGCCCCAGCCAACCCTCGTGAGCCCCCCAGAACAAACCTGGAACTGCTCACCCCTCCCTCCCAGCCCAGCAATCACAGCTAAGCCTCCCGTTCACTCCTTTTACTTTCTATTTCTCTTATTCATTTAAATGCCAGCTTTCTTGTCCTCTCTGCCTGCAGGGCTGGAAATCCCCTGGCTCAGCCAGGCTGGGGTGCACTGGGCTCCTCGGGCTCTGTGCTGGGACACCCCGGGAGGAGCTCCAGCTCCTGCTCCCAGTTGAGCAGTGGCACGGCCAAGCCTTGGCTGCAGCGCCCGTGGAAATCCAGAATGTCCCCACGCCAGAAGCCAGCTATGGTCTTTAAGGTCCCTTCCAACCCAAACCAGCCTAGTATTCCAGGAGCCTCCGGTGGGATGGGAAACAAACGGGCTGAGCCCCAGGGAAGGTCCCCTGAGCTGTTAAAGCTGCTCCCAGCAGCCGTTACTGCTCTGCCCGTGACTGGCAGGGGTGACAAGTGCCCTGTGCCGATAAGGGCTCAGCAAACAGCCCCGGCAATGAATGATTAACCAAGTGGAGGGAAGAGCAGCAGCCTGGGTAGAGGCCACCCCCAGATGTCACAGCACCCAGGGACAGGGACACACGGGGACCAGCAGCAGTCACATCCCACGGGCTCAGGGCTGGCACTGGGGGGGAGCACCGGGCACAGGGCAGGGCAGAGCGAGGCCAGTGTGGGTAATGTGCCCCATTCATCAGAAAGCAAACAGACAGCAAAACCCCACGAGCTCCCAGCACCAGAAAAATAATCTCGTGCTGGAAATGCAGGGACAGGCCCTGCCTCTTTAAGCCCTCATGCCTGCAGCCTGGAAAGGTTCACCTCTTTGCGAGGTGCCTCTGAACAGCAGGAACAGAAGGGCCATTGCGGCTCAATCATTAACCGGCAGGAGACCCCCGGCCTCGCTGGAATGTGCAGCCCTGCCCGTCCCTCTGGAGTCAGAGCTCAGCACAAAGGTTCATGGACGCTCCTCAGCCCTGACCACCGGCCCCTTTCCAGCACAGCTTTCCTCCAGCGCTAAATCCCACCAAACGCTTCCATCACACATCCCAGCGGGGCGGGAAGAGCGTGAGCATGAAGGGATGCTGAGAAACAAGAGAATGTGACTGCCAGGCAGACACTGCCATGCTCACCTCACCTGGGCAGTGCCACCAGCACCATGGTTTGGGGGGCTGCTACTCCCCATGGCTGCTCTCTCCTTGAAGGCAGGGCTGGCATGGGCACAGTGTGAGATGGAAGGCCTGGTAGGAGAAATGCCATCCCAGCTTATACAGCCCCCACACTTCTCCTAAAGCCTTTTATACATGCACAAAATCAGCTCAGCTTTCATCCCTGGGCTCTGGCAATCCATGTCACCAAACCCAGAGGGACTGAGCAACATCTCTGCTCTGTTCTGGGGGAGGGAAGGAGATCCCATGTCAAGTGATGCTCTGCTGGGCCAGGGAGATGAGCACTGGCACAGGGTAGGGGTCCTGCTGTACCATGGGATCCCCAGCTCCCCACACAGTGATCACACCAGAGGCATTCCCTGCCCTGCAGCCCTGCTGCCTGAATTTGGCAGGGCAGAGAAGGGCAAGGCAAAAAAACTCCCACAGACACCAGATGCAAAAGCCCACACCAAGGGCAAAGGCAAGTCCCAAACCCCTGTGACAGACAAACCGCCTCAGGCTCTTCACAGACCCATCAGTTGAAGGAAGAAGGCTCAGTTCTCCTCTGTGCTGGGGATGATTTACCCTGTTCCCCAGGAGAGCACAGCCAGGGAACTGCCTGGCTCCAGCCACTCCCCACGGCTGAAGCAGAGGGGCCAGGCACCCTCAGCACTCCCCACAGCCCTTGGTGCCAGCCAACTTCCCAGCCTGCTCCTCTGGCCCAAAGTCACGCAGCAACCTCTGCATGCCCTCGGGGAAAGGGCAACCTTCCGTTCCTGCACTCACTTCAATTGACTTTGAGAACCTTCAAATCTTTTTGCAATTAGTACAAAACCGAGGGGAAGCACTGACGTGCCCCTGGGCACAGCCACGTTTTGTTCTCTCACCAAAGGGAGCCGCTGGCAGCCTGGCCCTGCACACGCTGGGGTTGGGGAATGGAGGCCAGGCAGACCAGGAATGCTCAAAGGAGGCATGACTGGATTTACGCAGCCAGCCTTTTATCAGAAGAGCATTTCTCGGAGGAAGTGCAGCCACATGGCGCGAACGTGAGCTGCTCTTCAGAAGCGGCTCTGGTACCTGCGCTGGGGCTTGGTGTTTTGCCACACAGGCAGGTTTTTGGGATAAGGCTGGGAGCTGATTTTTCCCCTGCAGGAATGGAGGGAGGCTGGCAGGGTCTAAGCAGATCTGCGGCCCCGCTCCTGCTGGCACACGTGTGCGGAGAGAGGCGACGGGTGGCTGCACAGCCACCCCCCAGCTGGGCTTCAGTTAGAGAGCAAACAGAAAAAGGCACAGCCACTGATAAGAGTTCACGTATGCACATGGAAAAGAACGTGGATTTCTGCCAATAACTCATGATATGTGCTCCGACACCCCGGGACTGCACAAAGGCCTTTAGTGGAAGAGGCTCCGCTGCCCTCAGCACACAGAGCTGTTCCAGAACACAAACCACAAATCCAAACACACAAAGAGCTGGTGTTTGAGCTCACCACGATCAAACAGCCCCTGGGGTGGCGGCCTCCTCCAGAGCAGCATTGGGTCACAACGTGACAAACGACACACACATGGCAAAGCCATCTGTCCCTACCAATGACAAAGGGCTCCAGAGGAGCTGATCCGCTGGGAACACGTGCCCATGGCACTGTGAGCCAGGACACAGAGCCCAGCCTTTCCCACCACAGCACGAGGGCCTGATCTGGAGTGTCCTGACGTCAGCACAGTTTTTCCAAGAACTCACTGACTGTGGATCAGATGGCAAATCTGTGCTTTCCCAGCCACCAGGTTAATCCCCACTAACGCCAGGTAGAGGAGGGTGAGGAGGAGCTCTGAGAAAACCCAGGCAGGTTAAACCCCTCATGTCCCTCTCTAGCTCTGCTGGCAGCACAGGGGTCAGCCGAGCACGCTGAACCGCCCGCTCCGACAGCGGCTCCTCATCCCACACACTGCCATGACTCAGTAAATGACAGAGGGGATCCAGTTACAGCTCGAGCCCGTCAGGAGACAAGCACCAGCTCCAAGCTTCTCATCATCCCCAGCTCAGCAACAGTCCCCTCGTGCAGGCACCGTGTCCCCCCAGGCACGGACGCCGGTGCCAAACACCCACACCCCCCGGTGCTGCTGGGGCAGCGGGGGCTGAGCAGCACCTCCACAGCCACAGGTGAACCACAGAGCTAGTCAGGCTGGAAAAGCCCTCTGAGACCACCGAGCCCAGCAGTTCCCCAGCACTGGCAAGGCCAGCACTGACCACCTCCCGAAGTACCACATCCACAGGGCTGTTAAATCCCTGCAGAGACAGCGACTCCACCACTGCCTTGGGCAGTCTGTGCCAGGGCTGGACAATCCTTTCCAGGAAGAAATCGTTCTTAATATCCAACTAAACCTCCCTTGGCACAGCTTGAAGTCACTGTATCTCTCTGTCACCTCCCGTCTACTTACTCTGTTACACACAGACTCGCGAGTGATTTCAGGAATGGGCTCTCTCACCCGTGTCTGCCAACGTTCCAGGCACGGCACAGCCCGAGACCGGCAACAAAGCCCGGAGGATGCTTTCCATGGAAATCCGCCCCCTCCTCTCCCCTCAAAGCCCCGCAGGTTCCTGATTTACCTTCAGGCTGTGCCTCGTCCAGCCGCGCTCTCGGGGGCACGGGCGGGGAGGAGGAGGAGGAGGGTGCTGGAGGAGCACGGAGGGTGCAGGAGGAGGAGGAGGGTGCTGGAGGAGCACGGAGGGTGCTGGAGGAGCACGGAGGGTGCAGGA
>JAWWES010000150.1:6316430-6340353 GCA_035583135.1 Lophotriccus pileatus
GGAGGGTGCAGGAGGAGCACGGAGGGTGCAGGAGGAGCACGGAGGGTGCAGGAGGAGCACGGAGGGTGCAGGAGGAGGAGGAGGGTGCAGGAGGAGCACGGAGGGTGCTGGAGGAGCACGGAGGGTGCTGGAGGAGCACGGAGGGTGCAGGAGGAGCACGGAGGGTGCAGGGCAGCCCCCCCGGTGCCCGGGCGGGCTCGGGCAGTGCCAGCCGAGCTCCGGCTGTTGTCGGTGTGAGCGGAGCCGCGGCAGGTGCGGGAGGGATCCCAGCGCTGGGATCCGCCCCCGATCCTCGGGATCCTCCCACCCACTCCCGGGATCCGCCCCCGATCCCCGGGATCGCCCGCCCCGCTCCATTCCCGCAGCTCCGCGGGCTGCGCTCGAGTCGAACTGACGGGCGGAGCTGGGGCAGAGGAGGGACGGGAGATGCTCCGAGGGCTGGGACCCCTCTGCCGTGGAGCCAGGCTGCGAGAGATGGGGGGGTTAACCTGGAAAGAGAAGGCTCCAAGGAGACCTGAGAGCCCCTTCCAGAGTCTAAAGAGCATCCAGCAGAGCTGGAGAGGGACTGGGGACAAGGACCATGAGTGCTAGGACAAGGGGGAATGGCAGGGTTAGATGGAAGATTGGGAAAAAATCCTTCCCTGTGAGGGTGGGGAGGCCCTGGCACAGGCTGCCCAGAGAAGCTGTGGCTGCCCCAGCCCTGGGAGTGTCCAAGGCCAGGTTGGACGGGGCTTGGAGCAACCTGGGATAGTGGAAGGTCTCCCTGCCATGGAAGGGGGTGGAATGGGATGAGCTTTAGAGTCCCTTCCCACCCAAACCAGGCTGTGTTTCTGTGACACATGTGAAGTCCAGTCTGACCCCAGACCCATCCGTGCCCCACACTGCCCCAGCTCCCCATCCCCTCCCCTCAGCCACTCCTCTCCCTCTGCTCCCAGACTGGCAGCAGCAACTGCAGAGCCTGGCCTGGCCCGTGGGCTGTGACACCAACAGCTGCCACCTCCTCGCCAGGCTGAGCCCCCACAGGGGTCCCTCAGGCTGTTCCCCACGAAGAGCAGTCCCAGGACAGTTTCTGGACAGATGCCTGGCTGTCCCCAGCTCTCCTGTCCATCAGACCCAGCGGTGGAACAGCCAGGGTGGGAGCGAGGCACTGAGAGGAGCAGGGCTGCTCTCAAGGTTTTGTGTCCCCAGAAATCCCCCTCACTCTGCAGGGATTTACCTGCTCCATGGCTACTCCTCTAACAGCACAGGTGAGGAGGACCCTCTTCATGGCACACACACCCCTCATTACCTGGCTCTGCACCCCAGATCTGTGTCTCACCAGAGGGGACCAGCCAGAGGTGATTTGCAAGAGGGTGAGGGAGAAAAGGGTAGGCAGAGTTTGGAATAGGAAGCTAAAAGGAGGGAAAAAGGTATTTAAAGTGGAGTTCAAGGAGGAATTTTGTTGTGAGAAATGGGAGGCAAAAGGGTTGGAGGTCAGCAAGCACCTGAGCATGAGGGAGAGGCAAAGGAGGCAGAGCATGAGATGGAGGCACAGACACAGGGCAAGGAAAGGCAGGTGGCAATTTGGTGGGGGATCATCAGAAAAGCAGGAGAGAGACCAGGGATGCCACCAAACAGCCTTTCCCTTGGAATCACTGCTTGGAGGGATGCCCGAGCTCCCAAAGTGGGAGGATCGAGTCAAAAGCCACGATTTTCCCCCCATTGTTTTCATAGTCTGAGAGGCTTTTGATGCACATCTCCTTCCTTCCTTCCCAAGCTCCTGACCCTCCTCCCACCATGCTCCTGCCTGCCTCTACCCCCTCACCCCACAGCCCCTCTCCTGGAGGGAAGGGGCTCCAGCACAGGCTGCTCAGGGCAGCCCTTGTTGGCTGCCAAGTCCTCCCACAGCTTTGTGTGGCTCCTCCCCAGGTTTGCCCCCACCCACGGCCCTTTTGGGTCCCCCCGTGACCCCCTGTCCTTGTCCCCCCCGCAGCACAGCAGGACAGGGCGTCCCCTGGTGGCCCCAACACGCAACACCCTCGCCGAAGGAAACCCCCCTGGAAAAGCCAAACCGAGGAAACAACGTCAAAAAGGGACAAAAAACTCCTCTGGATCCACGGCAAAAGCACCTTCGCTCCAGCTGAGCACCCCCAGCAGGAGGAGGACCCCCGGGGGACACATCCTGCACTCCCCGCCACGGCCACTCACTGCTGCTCTTTTCCAACCACCAAAATAAACACAGAGATAAAAAGTTAGTTTTCTTTCAGGTGTACAAAAACAACGACGCTGTGCTGGGGTGTGTGTGTCCCACACAGCTGCTCAGGGACTCCTGCTCTGCTAATGCATTACCCACAGCTCCTATTTTTCCACTCCTGTGGACTGAGAACAGGAGAAACCTGGGGTATTTTCACACAAAGCAGCTTTTCCCAATTCACAGCCATAAAAGCAGCACCCAGGTGCTGTCACCACAGCCCTTCCAACCTCCAGGTACCCAGCAAAGGTAGCCCCAGGCCCACAGGGCATCTCTGATACTCCCACAAGTGTGAATCTGCAGCACAGAGAACCCAGAAACAGCCTCTACCCCATCTGCCTGGAGCTTCCAGGGATGCTCCAGTGCCAAAGCCTCACACCAGAGCAAGTGGGAAAGCAGCTCCAGTGAGAGGAGGAGGATGGCTTCAGTTTCCATGTTCAGGAGGGGAAAATGGCACCCGAAATGGCAGCTGGAGCCGTGTCAGCAGCTGCACGAGTACAGCAGGAGGGATCTCACCAGCACCGAATTCCCTGGCTTCCGAGGGAGGAGGGTGAGAGGGAGGAAAAGAGAAGCTCAGAGACACACACAACAGCATCATTCATGGGAACTGGGTTTGTGCAACAAGGGTCCTGTGTCTGGCCCGGAGCTCCGGGTAATTAAAACAGCAGCCACAGATCTCTGAGAAACAGCAGGAATTTATCCAAGGAATCCGGATTATGTGGCCACTGCTACAGCAGGGCAGAAAGTCCCCAGCTGCTGGAAGGCAAAACCCTGGCGAGAGATGAGCAACCAGCTCCGTGACCCAACTGTTCCTGCCAGAGCCTCCTCCTGCCACAGCGTGGGGTGGGAGATCAGCCCTCCCTCCACACATCCCACCCAGGGCACAGGGAGGACCCTGGCCCAGCACACAGGGGGAAATGAGGGACTCAGGGCTGCTCCAGGGGCTCAGGGGCTGCTCCAGGGTTGGAAAGAAAGGTGTTCAAAGCCCTGCGGACGCTCTGGGCAGGGCTCAGAGGCTCTTCACTGAGGGGAGAAGGAACTAACGTGATCAGACTGGCCTGTGAACACCTCTCACCGCTTTTTCCCTCTTTGACCTCTCAGGCTTTGAAAACAAAACCCCCATGAGCATCACACAGCTCCAAGAGGCTCCCCCTGCCTGCTCCTTCACACCAGGTTCTCCCCAGAAGGGCAGAGGGGCAGTTTCAGACGCAGAAAACGTTACCTTCCCGTGCATGTTTAAGGAGCTTGCACGTCAAAGCTCCAACCAAAGCAAACCATTGCCCAGCTGAGCCTTTCTGCCAGTGTTCAGTGTATTCTCCCATTATAACTTCAGGGAAGCGACCACACTTGGAACTTCTCTCTCAACCCCTTCCATCTCATGCAAACCACCCCAAGGATCAGCAAGTCGGTCTCAAGCATCTCTCCTCGCTGACAAAGGAAGAACTTGGCAACCCTGCGGGCACCAGGTGGCCAAAGGGGCCTTTTCCCGGCTTATTCCCTGCTCTTCCCACGTGCCACACAGCTGACCACCAGAGAAAAACCTTGTCTCTAACCCAGGCTCTTCCTTTCTGGCCTTCAAAGAAAATTCCCCAGCCCGTGAGTGGATCCTGCTGTCCAGAGGGGGGATCTGTATTTTGTTAGCTACAGGAAACAGGAAATTTTCCATCCCTGGAGTTAAAGCTGCAGAAGGACGGAGCTGAGCTGGGGGAGGGGGCTCTGTCACTGCAGCAGTTGCTGGGGGGTCAGAACTACAGCCATTTTATGGGCAGAGGGGCACAGGGGTGAGAACTGACTTCATTTGGGGGCTGGACTCACATGGAGTCTGCCATCCCTGCAAACCTCCTGCACCCACCACAAATATCCCAGAGGGATATTTCCCCACAGGGAAACATCAGAGCCTGGCCCTGCCAGGGCACTAACACCAGCCCACTAATGTCCTAGGGCAGTTTAACCAACAGGGATAAGTACCCATCAAAAGGCTCAGCAGCTCCAAAATAGCCTCAAGGGGTGCCCTGATGAGCTGGAAAGGAAAGGCTGGAGATCATGTCTAGAGCCTCAGGAGAGGCTGTCCCAGCTCCTAAGGAAACATCTGATGGAAGTGGCACAAACTGCTCTGGCAGGGTGAATTTTAGTGTATAAAGTCTTACTTAGAAATTATCTCATTATTTTTTTGAAAACCTTTTTTACTGCTAAGAGTTAATCTCAGAGCACATGCACTGGCCAGGCAGGGATCCATTCCTGGTGAGGGGAGGGTGCAGGAGTAAGGCCACAGAGACTGCAGGTGAGGGAAGGTGAGAGTATTTGAGAAACATCTCCCTTCCTTCTTGAGGAATAAGCCAAGGAGTGGCACAGCTCATCCCAGGGCTGTGCAGAGCCAGGAGGGGCCGGCACTGCTTTGGGATGGAGGTCAGTGTTCGGTGTGAATCACCAGCTGAGCCCCAGCCCAGGCAGGCAGGAAGGAGGAAGAGGCAGGAGCAGCAGCACAGAATCCCCCCATCACATGTCCCACCAAAACCACTCATAATCACATTCGGTTCAGCTTTTCTACTTCCCACCTCTCCGACCCACGCCCAGCCCTGTGACTGCCTTTGCCACCACGGAACACCAGCAGCTTCTCAGCAAGTGCCAGAACTGCCCAGAACAGGTCCCTGCTCCATGTCCAGCATCCCACCCACCCCACGAGCCCCCCCAGATCTCCCTGGCTGATGGCACAGACAGAGAGCAGCCCCAGTGCCGAGGGCAGCGGGGCAGCCCCTGCACACCCACCATCCCCTACCAGCCCAGATCCCTTCCAACCCATCCAGGCATGACAAAACCACAGCCCAGTCCCCGTTTGTCCCCCAAAACGCAGGGAATCGAACACAGGGGCCTCGTGCTCAGGCCACAAACCCACCGAGCCAGCGCAGGAGATTTGTGTGCGAGGAGAGAAGAACAGCTCAGCTGTGACAACACATCAACAACAGCTAAATTTAGAGGGTTATTTTCAGCAATCCAGATGCTGGGTAAATACAACCTTATTATTTCATGCAGGGGCAAAAGTTCAGCCGAGTCCCTGGTGCTGCTTTTCCCCATTAGTTCCCCACGTCCAGCCAGAGGAGCCCACCCTGAAACGCCTGCAGTGTCACCACAGCCCGGCTGTGCTGCCAGGAGCCACCAGCTCCATCCCTGTCCCTCGGCAGTGAGAGGAGCCACTGCTCAGGGACATCTGCAGAGCCCTTTTGGAGGGTCCTGGTGCTGCTGGTGGCAGGAATCTGCTCTGAGGACGCAGTTTTCATGTGCACAGCCAGCCTGTGAGCCTTTCCTTTCTGCTCTGCCCAGAACAATACACGGGAAGTGAATGCTGGAGAGGAAGCAGAGGGTTAGGAAATCCATGGAAACTTGACCCTGCTGAGACTGCTCCAGCAGGACAGTTTGGGGCTGTGTGTCCCACCAGCCAGGGGTGCTGCTGGGGGGGACACAGGCTGGGCCAGAGGGGGTCCTGCCACGGGCAGGGCAGTGGGAGGGACAGAGGGACATGGGATCCCCCGTGTGCTCTGGCTGAAAAGTCACCTCTGAGGAGGCAGATGAAATCCAAGTTGTTTTCCATCATGGCAGGAGCTGCCAGGGCACACTCGGATATTTTAGAGTTGGGGGAAGCCACAGTGACCTTGTCCAGCTGGTGTTCAGGGAAGGGGATGTGGCAGCACAGCCACAGCTCCAAGGGTGGTGCTGGAGCTGGGAACAGGTCCTGGGAGCTGGGAACAGGTCCATCCATACCTGGAAAGCAGCTCAGAGTGTTTGCCAGGTGTGCTGGGAGAGCAGCAGTGCTGAAGGGGGGGAATTACAGGCAGGCTCCAGGAAATGATGGAAGAGCCAGGAGAGGGACAGGGATGTGACAGGCAGGTATCAGCTGGGGTGCTGTGAGTGTCACTGAGCCTTCTCCAGCAGAGACCTGCATTCTCCAGGCAGTTTTAACCAAGGGGAAAACACCTATAAACGTTCTTCCTCCCAAAATCCCAGTCACAATGTGATCTGGAGAAATCTTCCCTGCCCCTTCCTTTCCACAGGGCTCTTTAACCCTTTTTAAAAAGCTCTTGACATTCATGTTCTTAATCTCGCCCGTGAAAGGGCCAGAGACCACCCAGGATACCTCTGGGGCTCCCTCATAAAGTACCTTTTGTTGCCCAGAGCTCTCCTGGGCTCTCTCCAGCTGGGCTCAGAGCTCACCTAATCCTTACCTGGAGGAAAACAACAGGTCCCTGGGCATTGCCCTCCAGTCAGGCTGGAGGCCCCCCAGCACATCCCATGGGCTCCATGGACAGCAGGTTTCCCTTCTGGTGGCACCAGGGCTCCAGCCAGCAGTGTGGGCAGCCTCGCTGGCCCCGTCCCCAGTGCTGGATCCACCGTCCACGGGGCCTGTCTGAGCCCTGGGCCAACAGCAGCAGAGCCACCCCGGCTTCCAGGTTCCCCCACTTCCAGGGCTGCCAGAGCCAATGCCCCTGGGCTGCCCAGGGGATGGGATGGGTTTAGTTCTGGGGGTGTCACTGCACAAAGACCCCCCTGGCACTGACCAGGGTGGGATGATGAAAGGTGGGACCTTGACCCTCCTGCTGCAGCCCCATCTCCATCCCTGGTTCACTTCTTCTCCTCCTCCTCCTCCTCCCACCAGCCTTCCCAGCACTCATGAACCCCCCAGGGCAGGGCAGCCCCAAACCCCAGCCTGTGCCCCCACCCTGGCAGAGGTTTGCTGGAGCTGCACCACGAGCCCCTCCTACCCCACAGCACAGGGGAGACACCTCAGGGAAACCCTCCTGGGTCACAGCAGTGCCAAGGCTCCGAACCTCCCAGCGAGTTTATCTGCAGAGCACAAAGCTCTTCACCACAAAGAGAAGAACTGAAAAGGAACCAAGGCCCTTTTGCAAACACATCCCTCTGAAAGTAACAGTTTAGGGGCACAATCACACAAAATCATCTGCTGACAGATGAAGCCAGGAGCCCAGCAAGGGGACTGTCCTCTTCCCATGACCCCTGCCTATCCCACAGCAACAACATTTCTGCCCCAAATACATCGTCATAGCTTACCTGCATCTTTCTTATCTTCTAGAAATGTGAAATTCTGTGAAAAGAAAGGAAAAAAAAAGAACAGAAATAATTTTGTCGTGTCTGGGATCAGTAACTCCTCCAGCCTGTCCTCTGCCCAAAGAGAAGCTGGGACCAGACGTGCTGCTCTGGCTCTGAGGACAAGCAGGGTTCTGGCAAAGGCTTCTCCCCAGGGCATCACCCCACTGGTTTTAAAAGAGCAGCAGCACCCCCAACCCTGAGTGCGGGGCAAACACCGTGCCCAGCGCGTGCCACCGCCCCGGCTCCCAGGGAAAGCCAAGAGAAATGGGATCCACGGCAGCAGAGCCTCAGCAGCCCGTGGGGGATGGCAGCAGGAGGTGGACCTGAGGGTCTGGAGGCAGGCACAGAGCCCGGGACCCCCCAGCCCACCCCGGTGAGGACGAGCCCTCCCGCACCCACAGCCCCGCCAAGGCCGCGGGATCGCGGCAGGAACGCGGAGCGACGCTGAGCCGGCCTTTCCCACGGACCCCCGGGAATGACCCGGGACAGAGGGTTTAACCACGTCCCTGCTGCTGGTCTTCCTTCAGCGGGGCTGGAGACACCACTGCGACCTCCCAGAGCCCACGGGGGAGGGCACGGGGCTCCTCCAGCTCCTGTGGCACTGCCCAGTCTGTTCCCACACCTTCCCTTTTCCACAAAATCTTCCGCCAGCCACGGCTCCACCTCATTTAACCTGGAAAGCTTTAATCCCACGGACAGAGCCCTCTTCAAGAAATCCCTCTGCTGTTTGGGGTGAGCAGAGCAGCTGAGCAGCACCAGCACGGAGCGAGAGGGGCCGGACTGAAGCAGAAGCCTCAGCCCCGCACAAGGCCATCAGTGCACACCAAGGGCACCCAAAGGTGCTGCCCTGGCCAGCCAGGCCACCAGACCCACGTCAGGCTGAGCTGACACGCTGAATCCAGCACTCTGCTGGCTGCTTCCAACATCCCTGGAGCCCCGGGCACCGGAGCCAGCACGGGCTGGGCTGGAGGCCTCGGGATCTGTGGCTCTGCCGGGGGATGCAGGAGCCGGTGTCCGTCTCTGCCACCACAAGTACGACGGCAATGCCAACACGCAGGGACAGGCGGGGTTAACCAGGACAGCTGAGCTCTCTGGAGACAGCAGGGACAAGACAGCCACTAATATTACTAATGAATTTCACAAATGTCATTTTTAGGCTCAACTATTTTAAGCATTGCACTGAAAGCCCGGGGGACAGTGTGCATTCCACATCCATTTCACCGCAGCAGATCCACTGCCCGGCACAGCCTGGTGTACAGCTCTGCCTGCAAAGGGGTTTTATGCTTTTCCCAAGCTGAAGCTCCCAAAATCCACGCTAACCATATTTCTACAATCTTCCCAGCCCACCTCCCACCACACTGCGTGGGCTGGGACACAATAAACCAATAGGGTGATCAGAGGCAGGCAGGGAGATTTGCTCGTTATTAAGGCGACAGATGAAGAATTAAAGCCCAGTGAAAAATCCCAGATGCCACGAGAGCCGCTGCCGCAGGAAATTAAAACCTGGGGGCCCCGGCCTTGCTGCTCCTTTGTCATCTCACTCACAGCCACCCCAGCCCTGCAGGTCGGCCCAGGCAACCCGAGCCTCTGAGTCCGGAGGGTTTTCCCAGCCCCCGAGCACGGCAGGACCACCTCGGGAGGTCCGGAGCACACCCGGACAGACGCAGCCCCCGGGCCCACGCCGCTCTCCCCAGGCGAGCTCGGGAACAGGGACCAGCACACCCCACGCGCGACCCAGACCAAATTAACCCCTGGCGTGCCCGCGGGGCACGGGCACAGCATCCCCCAGAACAGCCGCTGACATCGCGAGCAAACCGAGCGCCGCCGGGGACGCCTCCCCGTCCGTCCCTTCCAGGGGTTTCTCCCGAAACCGGAGGGTGCCGGGGACGGACCGGTCCCTTACCTTGGCTCTTTTGAAGCAAGACCAGAAAAAATCCAGCAATGGCATGATGGGCAGGCGAAGGGCCGGCAGAGCCCCCTAGAGCGAGGGGAGGGTCCCCCCCGGCACCCCCATGGCAGCGCAGCCGGGCACGGCCGGGCGGGCAGCGGCGGCCGCGGGCGGAGGCAGGAGGAGGAGGCAGCGGGGAGGCGGGCCAGCATTCAAACCCTGCACCGTTATTCAGTTGGTTGCGAACAGGCTCGGAGGCGATTGAAATTCCCTGAAGATTGAGAGTTTTAAACAGCTCCAGGCTTTCCTTCCTGCCTGGAACGCACCGCCTGCTCCCATTCCCGGGCAGCGGGAAGGGGCGAGGGGAGACAGGCACTCTGGAATGGGAGAGAGGCACTTGGAGCTGTCAAAGGCACATGTAGGACGCTGAAAAACGGAGGGTTCAGATTGTTACGCCAGTGCTGCCCAAACTGACAGCTGCCGGTGCTCTCCCCTCCGAGGGACAAGGGATACCCAGCCATGGGGTCATCCCTGGATGCCCCCACCATCCCTCATGCTCAGGTGCTGCTGACCCCACTGCGGGCACAGGGGGCACCCAGGCTCACCACGGGCACCCAGGCTCACCCTGCCGAGCACGGCGAGCACCCTGAGCACAGAGCAGGGGCACGCAGGGCCAGCCTGCAGGCGAGACCCCAGCAGGGAGAACAACACAGGGAAAACCACCTCCGGCCATCAAATATGACTGAGCCATTCACTCCAGCTATTCACAGCTCCTTATCTGCCTTCCACAAACATCATTTGTTCACAAAGGCCACAGTTAAAGGTCCCCTCACAAGCATTTTGCCAGCTCTCCGCTCACAGCCCCAGGATTCCTCTTGCAGGCACAGCTCGGAACAAGCAAGGGCAAGCAGAATCCTGCAGCCCTGACTTGTATCCCAGGCCCTAGGTGGGCAGCACTTGATGGCACTGCCCTGGCCCCAGCACACTCTGCCCTGGCCCCAGCACACTCTGCCCTGTTCCCCCAGCACAGCTCTGCCATGTCCCCCCAGCACACTCTGCCCTGGCCCCAGCAGCAGGTCTGAGGGTCTGAGTCCCAGTGCCGGCTCCAGCTGCCTCCTTCCATCTCCCCTCACTCATTCCTCAGCGGGCTCTGGCTCTGCTCCCAGGCTTGGCACCAGCTGCAGCTCCTCACCCCGTCCCCTGTGTCACTGGTGTTACTGGGCCAGCTCAGCAGGACTGGGGGCACTGAGGCACAGCACAGGCTTTGCATTATCAGCCCATTTTCTCCTCCTTTCAGTGCCCAGGGCTGGGAAGGCAATCTCACCTCTGTGTCACTTGTCCCACCGGGGTCACCTTTCCCAGCCCACTGCCAGACATCCCCACACCACCAGGCACTGCCCCAGGGCCGAGCTGGCAGGGACCACCACTGCAGCCAGGACGTGGAAGGGCACTGCCAGGATCCTGGGAAAGCTCCACCATTGTCACTCGGGGCAGCCCAGGGAGGTTGGTCAGTGCTTTGTCCTCAGAGCAGGGCATTTGGGCCTGGGCTGGGGCTGAAGGCACCTCTTACAGGAGGGGCTGTCCCTGCAGGAGGGGTGGCACTGCCAGGTTCTGTGGCACTGGGCTCCTCTTCCTCTCAGGGGCTCACCTGTCAGTGCTGTGCTCTGTTTGGCAGGATGGGCACCTGCCTGCTCCAGAGAGCACAGGCAGCACAGGGGGTAGCAAGAGAGACATCCATCCATCCATCCATCCATCCATCCATCCATCCATCCATCCGTCCATCCGTCCATCCATCCATCCATCCATCCATCCATCCATCCATCCATCCGTCCATCCACCCACAAGGTCATCAGGACAGGCCAGCAGAGGCGGCTCTGTCCTGCCTAAACCAGACAAGCCCTTACAGGCAGAGGAGCAGCCTCACTGCTTGAGCCACGACCCCTCCAGGACCCAGAGAAGTGCGCCCCCAGCCCCCCCAGCCCCTGTCTCTGCTCACCCCCACGGCAGGTCCTTCTGCCACTTCCTCCAAAAGCCAAAAAAGCCAAGTTAGCACAAATAGAAGCAGTCTGTCTCCTTCCCAGGCCTGGGAGACAAACCACAGCGGCTTCTGCATGCTTGTGTAGCTTCTTCCTACCCAGTCATCCCAAAAGCATTCCAGTAATGTTGCATCTTGGATCCTTCCTCATCGTGCCAGGACACTCTCCTTGGCAGGAATAGCTCCCAGGGACTGGATCCGTGGGGAAGTGGCAGGAACTGTGCACACCAAATGGGTATTTCTGCCAAGTGGTGCTGGGACACAGAGCCCACTGCTGTGCTTGGCTCTTCCCAAAATTCCTAATGCACCTACTCCACAGAGAGCCACAGGAAAAGCAAAAGCAATGTCCACTCATTCCATGTATGTATATATATGTGTTTACCACTATCACCCTCAGACTCGTGTGAGAACCCATTTTAAACTTGAATTAATTTTAAAAAGTTGATTCTGAGGAAGACTCCACCCTGTACACCCTCACTAAAAGCTTCCCACGTGGTGAATGCCATGAGCTGTCCCCGGTGCCCGGAGCTGGGATGAACACCAGGATGATGCCTCCAACAGCCCCAGCACTGCCCCAGTTCTCTGACAGTCACGGACAGAGCCGGTGCTCTGGAGGACAGGTACAACCTCCCCCAGAGCAGAGCATTCCCGGAGGATCCCGTGTCCCCGCAGCTATTCCTGGCCCTCGCTGGCCCGGCTGTCGCTCGGTGTCAGTGACACTGTCCCAGCCGCTGGCACCGCTCCCGGGTGGGTGTCTGCAGGGTGTGAGCGGGGACCACCCCCGGCAGCCCCCCAGCCCTGGGCACGCGGGGATTTTCCACTCGCAGGCATTTCCCGAGGTCGGGAAGGGCCGGCGGTTCCATCAGCACAGCGGGAACAGGGACCCTTTTCTTCTCCCGACGGCGGGCGCGGGGGCTGGCGGTGCTGGGGCCACCACGAGGGACGGGGGGAGAACACGGGAAACCTGCCCAGGGAGCGGCACCGGGGAGGGGAGGCACCAAGGGCAGGGTGAGCCCCCACGGTGTCCCCCGGGCCGGGGGTGCGGGGCCGTCCCTGCTCACACCTCGGCACTGGGCTCCAGCCAAGAGCCCAAACACCTCCCTGCGCTGCACAGGCACCACCGCGGCCAGACCACGAGAAGCCAGCCGAGAGGCAGGAATGCCAAAGGGCAGCAGAAGACATTCCCCAGCTCCCACTGGCCCGTAGCTGCCCCACACCACCAGCGAGCTCCCTGCCTGCCACCACTGCTTCTCCCTTAAAACATTCCTCGTTTAAAATAATCCCAAAGTCATGCTCCAGCCTCCACCAGCGAACGGGTGGGATGCTCTGGGCTGGCTCTGCGGGGAGGGAGGGGGCGGGATGCTGCAGGAATGCTGCTGGGATGCCACACGGGCCGAAGGCTGCGCTGGAGACCCAGCACTGTGGGAAAGCTTCCCTCTGGGATGGGCAATTAGGCAATTACTTAATCCCCACGCACTGGTTCCTTTGGCAGAGGGCTGAGGCAGCACAGCGGGATCTCGCCTTTCCCAGCACTGGTGGCACTTGTGTCCTGCTGGTGCTTTGCCCTCCGATACCAGTGACACTTCTCCTTAGCCCAGATGTCCACTGGGCTCCCAGAGATGACCGAGGGCTCCTGACCTCATCCACACTCCCTGTCCCGTAGGGGGTCCTGGCAGAGGCTGAGTCTGTGCTTTTCCCTCCCAGGATGCTCCAGTTTGCAAACACCAGTGAGAGAATTTACAAACACAGATTGATTTAGCACACACACCAAAGCCAAACAAACTTTTCAGCTGATTAGCCCTCACAGACTGGCTAAACACCCCAGTTTGCACTGAATAAAATCAGTCAAGGGTTTTGGGGAATTTCTGCTCCTGCCCCCATTCCCTGAGACTTCCACAGGTCTGCAAGCCCAGAGCTGTGAGCCAGAAAGCTTGGGGTGTTCAGCTGAGGCCTGGGGATGTGCTTAGTATGGGAGAAGAGCTATTTAAATGCATTTAAAAGAGCACAACTGATAGGCTGACATTTTTGAGATACTACAGACAAATTACAAATAGACCCAAAAATGATACAGAAAGAAACTGAGGGGTTTTGAGACCCATCTATCCATCTGATTTTAACTCTGGTAACAATAAGCAAGCACCCAAGAGTAAATATCTGTGAGCATCTACAGAGACTCCCAGGCAGGACAGAATTCCAGCAAAAACCCGCTGCTGTGCTCCAGTCCTCACTCAGGCACGTTGAAGAGAAAAAGAACGATAAATCAGGCTGCATTTTTAAGTATTAAAGGGGGCATAAGCAGAGCGCTCCCCAGGCATCTTCTCCTTCCCCTGGGAATAGCACTGAGCCGCTGGAGCCCGGCTGGGACATTAATCCTGGGACATTAATCCTCTGCCCCCAAGGCAGGCGCCAGAGCAGCCCAAGGAATCGCAGCAGTTCTTATTCTTAGCAGCAGCAGGGAGGCTCCCACGGGGAGGGCTGGCAGACACACAGACACGCCCCTGCGGGGGCACGAGGGGCAGGGACCTGTCCCTGACACCCAAAAACACACAGAACCCAAAAGATAACCCCAGGCAGCAGGGACACCTCCCCTCAGGCTGGCACAGTGAAACAGGTAACAAACTGCAGCTGTACTCGTGTACTTCTGCCCAAAGTTCTGGCACAGCTGTTCTCTGGGGAGGATCCCAGCCCTAATTCTGGCTGAGGGATGGAATTCATTCCCAGGACAGAGGAATCTCGTCAGGTGCAGCGCTGGCTCCCTGCAAGGGCGGGTCTCTGCAAGCTGAACCCCTGTGATGGATCCACACCCGCCTCCCCTCACTCATGGAAGGACGGGCCATTCATGGACCAAGTTTTCCACACCCAAATCCAGAGGCAAACCCTTTCTGCTGCAGCTCCTGGTGCAGAGCTGGGCCAGGGCACAGGGACTGGCTGGGACACAGGACAGGGATGTGGCAGCTCTGCTCTGGGTGCCAACAGGCAAATCCCATCATGGCTCCAGGCATTCAGCCCTGGAGCAGGAGGTGACAGCCCAAGGGTTTCTGCAAGCCCACCAGTGCCCAGTTTGGCTTTCTGGGCTGTGCTGTCCCGTTCCAGGACTCTGGGGTCTCCAGAGAACTGTCACCATAACCCACTGGCAGCTCCGTGCTCAGGCACAGCCCAGCACAGCGCAGAGCCCGTGGCCAGGACACCCTCCTGGCTCAGCCCCGAGAGCCCAGGGTTGTGTCAAACCCCACCAGGGCCAGGCTGATCTTGTGGGCACCCCGAGAGCAGAGCACCCCAGAGCTGCAGGGGCTGCCAGGCTTGTCCCAGGGAGGAATCACCTCCCAGCCCTGTGCCACGGGGCTGAGCTGGAGCCACGTGCTTCCCTGCTCCAAAGGGAAGCAAGAGGTAGAAGAGGTTTTCCTGGACAGATCCTGGCTGCAGGTGGGGTGCAGATTGGACTGACCCCACACCATGTGCTGGGCTGGGCTGTGTTGGGCTTCTGCCTCTGCTGCGGGGAAGAATTCCAAAGCCCTGAGAAAAAGAGGCAGCAGCCCCATCCCAGCTCTTAGCCCTGTGGATTCTGCTAAGGGAGGGCTGAGTTATGGGGAGGGGAAGGTTTTAAATCAGTGCCCGGGATAAATAATTGCACATTCTGTTTATGAGCCCGAGACAGCAACACAAAACACCAGGAAAAGGCTTGAAAAGAACCAGAAAACACAGTCCCAGTGAAATCCAGCAGTTCTTGCTGAGCTGCAAAATTTACTCTCCTCCTTTTTCCTCATGGAAATCAGTGAGCTCATCAGGCTCCTGCCTTGCAACAGCAGTGATGTGGGAAGTGGGAGAAGAGCCGTAGGGATGGGGGAAGCACCAGGAGAAGGGATGGGGCTGCTCCAAAGGCTCCGTCAGCCCCCACACGTGGGCACGGCAGAGCCTGGAGCCCTCCACAGCCAAACAACAAGCACCAGAGGTCTCAAGGGTGAAGCAGGAGTTTAGGGTAAAGAGAAGATAAGGCAGATGGTGTCTGCCAGAGCATCCCAGCCTCAGGAGCAGCCTCAGGGGAGCAGGGAGAGGGTGCAGGTAACAGGCACCCACAGTCACTGTGAGGGGCACTTACCAGCTGGCCAGAACATGTCCTCACTTCCCCAGGAGACAGAGAGAAGGCATTAACCTTGTCTTGCTCCCAGTCCGGGGTGTTGTGGTCTCCCCCCAGCTCTGCCCGGAGCAGCCCCTCTGGATCTGCTTTGCCATTCCCGAGCACGTGCCCAGGCTTTGTCTGGGAATGTTCATTGAAGGCCAACAATTCACTGCTGATGAAGAGTTTATTCTTGCCTGCAGCATCCCCGCCGGACCCTGCAGGACTCTCTGTGAGGCTGAAAGATCTTGGCCAGTGCCTTCCAGTTCTCCTGGGAAAGGATCCCCACAGGAAGGGCACGGAGTTGTCATGGATCAGCACATAGTCAGGTTCATCCTCAGGGCTGCACTCGCTGCTCCTTGGGCAGAAGAAGCCACAGACACCTGCCTCACCTTCCTCATCTTCATCTGACGAGGAAAAGTGCAGGGCTGGGAGCTCATCCCACTGGGCTGGAGACACCGGTGGCTTTTCTTGGTGCCCAGCACTCCTCGTGTCCATTGTCCATGGATGGAACCCCACTGCTGGCAAAGCTGGCAGTGCAAAACCATCACTGCTTAGCAGGAACCACCCAGAAGGTGACATTTAGTTTGCTTTTCCCATTTTCCTTCCCAGCAGCTCCTGAGCCACAGAGGGCTCAGAACGCAGGTGTGCCGAGGTACCAGGCACGGGGAGGCCGTGACACCCCGAACAACGCCTTGTTCCTTCCCTGGACCTGGGCAGGTGGGACAAGGGTCAGGGAGAGTAACCGGGGTGGAGAGAGAGAACCTGTCCTTCCTGCACCAGGAAGTGCACTTATTATTGCTTTCTGTTCCAGCTGGGACTGGGAACAAATCTGCAGCCAGCTTTCCCTTCTCTCTTCCAGGGACCCCTCCCCTGCAGCACAGGCATTGCCCCCCGACAGCACAGCAACACAGACCCTCAGGCTGTGGGTGTTGTGTCCCTGTCCCACCTGCCCCCAGTGCTGCTCTCCCCACGTCTCTGCTGAGGATCCCCCCGTGCTGGGCACAGGGTGCCCATCCCACCCCTCGCTGCCTGCTCGGTACCTGCACCGTGGAGACTCGGCAGCCTCGGGACTGACTCCAGCTCCCACGGCCATGGATCCTGCCAGGAAAGCCAAAGGTCGGGACTCACACCTTCACCGTGCCAGGGGTCAGCAGATTTTACTGGGCAAGTCCTTCCTTCCACTGTCACCTGCCCCGTTCACTTACCCTAAGTTACAATCCAGCACACAGTGTATTTGCCTTAAAAAATCAGCTTGGTGGAAAAAAATGCAAAATGCAAGCTTTATCCAAACAAAGTGTAACTGCAAACCATGGAGCTGCATCCAGGAACAGCTCTTTTGAGTGGAAGAGTTGCATTTTCAGCCCAGTAAATTGACTTTTTTAAAAAAAAATGTCCCCTTGTTGTATGAAAGTATCTTCTTGCCCCAAACTGGTCACTCAGCGAGCAGGCAGAGGACCTGCAGCAGGGCTGGCAACTCACAGCTCACCTCCCTGGCTGCCCACAAGCCCCGTCCTGGCTGCAGGACCCAAAAACCGCGGCTGTGCATCCCGGAGCAACCCCGACGGAGCCGAAAACCACGGCGGGGAAAGCCGAGCTGCAGGAGGCGGTCAGGGACGGTGCGGTCCTGCTGCCCTCTCGTGACCATCAGCCGTGGTGGCCCTGCCCAGCCCAGAGCCGTGCCCGGCACAGGGCAGTGTGTCCCTGCTGCCACCGTGTCCCTGCTGCCACCAGAGCCGGGCCAGGGCTCACCAGGCATGGCGTGGTTGTCCTCTCTGTCACCCAGGTGACTGTCACCCGCCCTGTCACCCCGTGCAGAGCACGGGAACACTCCCGGCCGTTGCCCCAAATCCCAGTGCAGGACAGGGATGGGGTTAATTGCCATTAGCTCATTAGCCAGGTCAGGGATAGGGTTAATTCCCTCTCGTCCATTAGGCACTCAGAGATGGGGTTTAATATCCCTTCATTCAGGAGGCACCACATGAACTCTGTCTCTGTTCCCCTTCACCCCCATCTCAACACCCAGCACGTCGAGCCCTGGCCAGCGCTGCTGGGGCACACTCGGGTCCCTGGGTGGTTCCTGGGACCTCCTGGCCCCAAAGCCACCTGAACCCCAACTCTGTGGCACACCAGCCCTCACTGAACACAGGTCCACAGGCACAGAGAGCACAGCCCTTCCACATCACACTGCACCCCTTTGAATCCTCAAATTATAAAGTTAAAAACAAACGTTCTTTTTATTGGTATCCAATAGGTCAAAATTAAACACATACAACAACTTCTACGGATAAACAGTATTAAAAAAATCCTAATAGGAAAGCAAGCCTGGTTTGTGCATCAAAAAATTAGCTGCTGCTCTGCAGAACAGTTCAAACACTTCATTAAAGGCAACACAGCTGCTTCTCCCTCCTTTTCTTTCCCCTGGAAAGCACAGTTGTTACCACAGACATCTCCAGCACAAGCTAAGCCTCTGTTGTGGTCACAGGGATCACTCACCTGCACAGCCCACGGGACAAGTGGGGGCTCTGCAGGACACCCACGGGTGGCTGAAGAACAAATCCCAGTTTGGGCTCCTTGATTTCCTGAAGTCACCTAAGACAGTTCCTCTCCAATCATTCCCACTGGTGTTCCCCACTCTGTCTCTGTGCTGTTATATTCTACTCACAAAAGGACTTCAATAATCATGATCTCAGAGTGGAAAGGCCAAGCTACTTCACAGCTCTTCCAATTGGAGACAATTATAACATCAACTGGAGCCATGAAAACCCAGAAAGTCTGGTTTCCTTCCCAACTGCTGCCAGCTCAAACCCACAGAGGTCAAACCTTCAGACACAAACCCTCCTAGAGATGTCACAGCTTTAGGAGGCGATGGCTGTCATGCTAAAGGGGCATTGCCAGGAGCAAAAACCAAACCAAAATCACTCCTTCCCCTGTAACCAGGTTAATTCTGCCTGTTCTTGCAAATTAAAACAGTTCTTGACTGAAACACTCAGTGACCAGCTAGAAAAGTAAAGCAAGTTAATGTAAGAACAGTTTTATTCTCTTGTATAAGCCAAAAGTGTTGATATAGAACAAATCGCTGTGAGACTCAGATCCAAGGCAAAAACAAGGGAAAAGCTGGTATATTTTAACTCCCCTTCAAAATTATTTTCCTTCCTTTCAAAGTATTACTGGATCAGTTAAACGTTACTCCAATTATCCTTCATCTAGAACAGCAGCTCAGGTCACAAGACACTGCAGAGACAGAACCCAAGGATTTCTCGGCAAGTGTGGTTAAACTCTTGTAAGAAAGAAAGATTTGGCTCCAGGAACTGTAGCCATCAACAGCTTTACCATCCACTTCCCTTGAGTATTTCTTTTCAACTTCATAAAGCTGAACATTTAAATGAACAAAACATTGCACACTTAGAAGAAAAACCACATTCCATACCAGTAATAATTTAATGGAAGCTTACAAATTCCCCATTTCCATGGTCCCCATGTCAGTGAACCCCTCCAGCTCCTCTGCAGCCCCCTGGCCCTGTCACACACAGCAGTCATTACCCACAAATGCAAAGATGCACTTTTGATCTGCAATTGAGCAGTTTCCATCCCAACTCCCAGAACTAGCAGTGTTTGCAGCACAGACTGCTCTTGTGCACAGAACTATAAATTCAGAACATTCACACCTCAGCAGGACAGACCTCGGGTTCAGCCCATCTGCACAACTGCAGGTAAAACAACATTTTACAGCAGCTTTTTCACCCCAGATATTTGGAAGCTCTCCCCCTGGGTTGCTGACTGAGAACAATGGACAACAGGAACCATTTCAGCTCTCAATCCCTGTGCCAAAGCCCCACAAAAGAGTGTCCAACATCTCAGGGCAAGTACAAGGGAACAAAATGCACGTTTGCTCACATTTCTGTCACTCCCTGTAACCACCAAAGGAACAGTCACACACAGGCAGGTGAGAGCCCAGTCCATGTCCTGCTCCACAGCAGCCTCCACCTTCAGCACCATTTACTCTCCTTCTTTCAACCTGTTTTACAACTTTGGGGCCCAAGCCCTGGTGTGGTTTGTCAGCACCAAACAGCCTGTGCAGCAAACCTCAATTACTGCACAGAACCCCTCGTTTCTATCATATACACACACTCTTGGTGCTCTCCAGGGAATTTTCCCTTCCCAGATGCAGAGTGAGAGCCCAGTCCCTGCTATAAATCAGTTCCAAACCAGTTCTGAGTGTTTCTGCAGGACTCCAAGCTGTCCCCCGTGGTCACAGGACTGCACCTCTCTGAGCCCACAGCCCTGACAGACACAGGGCCAGGGTCACACAGTGCTGAAGGCATCAGGCTGGAACCCCCTCCCCTGCCACAGGAAGGGATGAACACACAGAGCACACAGATATGGGCAAAGGCAACTCCCTGCCACCAGCTCCAGTTCACTGCAAAGGGACTCAACTGAGTTTTGCTGAACTGCTTCCCAGGAAAGCCCCTGGTGCCACAGTGCCCCACGTGCACACCCCACCACTCCAGAAGGGAATGAAAGGAGTCAGACATGTCCTTTCCCTCTCCACGCATCACAGCAGTGAAGTTCTACAGTTTGATAAGGCATTTTCTTCTTCAGTGAGAATCCAAGCACAGGCATGAACTCTGCCAAGTAGTGTGATCCTGTAACTTCATGTCCCAACTTGGAATTCCGGGATCTCCTGCTCTGTCCTCAGTCCCAGTGGGCACTGTTTATTTAACACCAGTACAGAGCAGGGCTAAATAAACTCCTCAGTAGCTGGACCTTGGTATTGTTCACAAAGAGGGACACACAAACGAGCACTTTTTGCAGCTCTCTGGCTTTATCCCACAACCTGCCTCTTTACAGTATCCCTACATATAAATTAGAAAGAGATAAAGCCAAGGACTCGCTGCAGCGTCCATGAAAGACTCCAGTCCGTGTCCCAGTGCCTGGGGATGGGGCTCACTGCGGGGTGAAGGTGAGGATCATCCAGCTGATGACGAAGTAGAAGAGGAAGATGGGGTAGACGACGAGCGCCTTGCGGTTGGGGGGCTGGCTGTCGGCCAGGAACGCCGTGGAGGCTGCGGAGACACAACGTGTCAGCACGGCCCGACCCGCCCAGGGCACCAAACACGGGCTGGGTCTGCATGGAACTGTGCTGAAAGGGAAACCAGAGCGACCCACTGCGCACACAGCGGGCTGGGATCACCCAGCACAGCTCCCTTGGGCACACAGAAAGGGAATCATGGAATCACAAAAGCCCCTCCAGTTCCACCACCTCCCACTAGCCCAAGTTGCTCCAAGGACTGTCCAACCCGACCATAAATGCCAATTAACATTCTGTAATGAGAGCCAGGCTTACAGATTAAAAACAGGACAAATAACGCAAATGCACCTGTATAAAATCAGCACAAAACACCCAGCAGTCTCACATAGAGTTTAATACTGAATTATCATCCTGCTGCCCAAGGCAATTTGCATATGACCATGGAAATCATCAGGAGCAGAGGCAGAGGCTGAACCTATGCCAGCCTGGGGATTGGAAGAATTAGGGTCCAGAGGGCAAGTCCTGTGAGGAGCAGTGATGGAGCTGGGAGGGCTCAGCCTGCAGAAAAGGAGGCTCAGGGGGGACCTTCTGGCTCTGCAACTCCCTGACAGGAGGGGGGAGCCGGGGAGGGTCGGGCTCTGCTCCAGGGAACAGGGACAGGAGGAGAGGGAACGGCCTCAGGCTGTGCCAGGGGAGGCTCAGGTGGGACATTGGGAGGAATTTCCTCATGGAAAGAGTGTTCAGGCCTTGGCAGGGGCTGCCCAGGGAGGTTTGGAGTCCCCACTCCTGGAGGTGCCAAGGAAGGACTGGCCGTGGTGGGCTGGGGGACAGGGCGGGGATCGAGCCCAGGGTGGACTGGATGGGCTGGGGGGGCTTTTCCAACCTCAGCGATCCTGGGATTCCTCCTACAGCAGCACAGCTGCCCAGGAAGCACCTCAGACCACACCACCCGTTGTCTCTGCCCAAGGACAACACATCCCAGCCCCTGAGCACAGGCAGGCACTCACCCAGCGTGGACCAGGCGAACATGGCCACGACCACGACGAGGCGGACGACGAAGCTGGCGGTGCCGGCGCCCGCCAGCAGCACCAGGCGGCACACCAGCATGGCCACGGTGAGCGGCAGCACGCAGTACCCCAGCACACACAGGCTCTGGAAGAAGGAGCTGCACGGGGACACGGGACAGCAGCGGTCAGAGCACGGCTGCACACACGGGAGGGGGTGTGGGAACTGCCACCAAGAAACACACTCACATGGTCCCTCCGAGCAGCTTCGAGTTCAGGGTGATGACCACGGCACCGAACCAGATGATGACAAACACCTCGGCAAACTGGGGCCCTTCGTCGTCCTTGCTGTCTGCAGAGCCACCCTGCAGCATCCTGGGGGAGCACAGAGAGACAGCTGCTGTGGGGACAGACAGAAACCCTGCTGTGGCACAGACACAGCCATCAGCACTGACTGAATTTTCCTGGACTGGGGAAGGTGGCAGAACAGCATCCCCACCATTTTACTAACTGGTTTCTGTACTGTGAGTGCAAGGGTGTGTCTCAGTTACTTACAGACCTCACCAACATCTCCCTCCCACCAGGCAGATCCGACACCCCAAACCCCTGGGAACCACCATCTCCTGCTATCCCTGACCCCTGGACTGGCCTCCCTCCTCCCCCTGCTCTCAGGACACGCAGCCCTGCAGCTCCCACACCTCCTACATTCAAGGACGGAAGGTGCTAATGGGCTTTAAGTGTCACAAATGCATTTTACAAGAGAATCAAACCAGGCAGTGCTTGTACAAGGCAGAGAGGGATCAGATGAGCTTGATCTCAACACATTAATCCATTTTGAACATTTCCCAAACACACAAAACCCCAGATCCCCCAGCAATACTCACAGAGCCAGGGAGACACACAGCACCAACGGGCCCCACAGATCCCCTGCAGGGAGAGGGAAAACACATCACAAACGTCCCAGAACCATCTCAGTTCCATTCTCCTGGGAGTGACAAAGCCCCTTTCCCAAGTCCCATTTTGCACATCCCACCACCCTACAATTTCCTTACTCAGCACCTTACAACACATTCTGCAATAAAATTGATTCAAAGCCCACCAGCTGCTAAAGCTGCAGGTTCTGCCCCCGCCCAGAGCCCTGGGCACAGCGTGCCTGCCCCACCGCCCCGTCCCCGGCACGTACAGTCCCTGAGGAGCGCGCTGCTCTTCCGCGGGTACATCACGTGCACAAACTTCTTCCCCACGGCCTTCAGGTCCCTCATCTGGAACAGACACAGAACACCCCAGTCTCCCCCTGCACAAAAGACCCTGGAAAACCCAAGTTTCACCCTGACCAGAGGCCCAGACTCACAATCGTGTCCTTGACAGGCTCGTCCAGAGTGGAGTAATCCTCATCAGGAGAGTGAGATCCCACGGGGACAGTGATCTCCCCTTCCACTGGGATGTCCTGGGATATGGACACATCCGCCAGACCTGGGAACTGAACAGATTTCAGGCTTTAGGTGACAACACAAACCATCTCACAGGGTAAAAAAAGGTTCCTGATGTGAACAGCTCATGGCCTGAGCAGGTGGGCTGAGATGTGTTTACAGATGTGCAGGAGCATTTCTCCAGTCCCTCCCACAAGCTGCTCTCTGCCCTCTTTCGGCAGCAACAACTGAAGGGAGGAAGGAGCAGTTTGTGTTTTGAGTGAGGTGAAGCCACGGGAACCACCTGCCTTTGAAGGGGAAAGGCTCCCATGGGGAACAACCCGTGGGAGCTGCACCGACCCCCCGGCCCGGGCAGGCACCGAGGCTGTGACACAACCGGGTCTCCCCGGGGGGCAGGAGAGCTCTGGGTGCCTCCAGGGGGAGGAAACAGCACAGCGCGACCGGTTCTACGGCCAACCCCTTTCCCCCTTTCCCCGCTCACCAGGCTCCCCCCGTTCCCCCTTTCCCCGTTCCCCTCTCACCAGGCTCCCCGCTGTCCCGCTCCCCTCCGCCGCCGCCATCTTGGCCGCCCCGGCGACGTGGAGGCTGCTCCGACGTCATCACCACGCGCCGCCGCGTCACGCGCCGCCGCCGCCGGGGTGTCCCTTGGCAACGCGGGCGGGCGGCCCCGCCCCCTCCCCAACCCCCGCCGGCAGGGGGCGCGCTCGGACCGGCCCGCGCGGCGAGCGGAGCGACCGGAGTGGATTGTGCGGAGCGGAGCGACCGGAGCGGATCGTACGGACCGGAGCGACCGGAGCGCACTGTGCGGCCCGGCCCCGGTGCCCCGGGCGGCACATCCCGCGCGGCACATCCCGCACTGCACATCCCGGGCGGCGCATCCCGGGTGGCACATCCCGCACTGCCCGTCCCGGCGGCGGCGCGGCCGGGAGCCACGCGGAGCCCCTGCTGGCCGCTCGCTGCTGCGGGGTGCGCGAGTGTGCGGGTGCGTGTGCGGGGGTGCGGGTGCGTGTGTGTGTGTGTGTTTGACCTGGTGGGCATTCAGTGGGTCTCAGTCTCCTCTTGCTTCTGCCTTGCTGCCCAGCCCAGGGAA
>JAWWES010000150.1:6341095-6355270 GCA_035583135.1 Lophotriccus pileatus
GCGGGCGCTCCCGGTGTCCGTGGCCGTCGGTAGCCGCAGCCCGGCGGAGCCGCCCCCGGCCATGGGGCACCCGCCGCTGGAGTTCAGCGACTGCTACCTGGACAGCCCCGACTTCCGAGAGCGCCTCAAGTGCTACGAGCAGGAGCTGGAGCGGACCAACAAGTTCATCAAGGAGGTGATCAAGGACGGCAACGCGCTCATCGCCGCCATCCGCGGTGAGCGGGCCGGGCGGGCCGGGCGGGGGTCGCTCCTCTGCCCCTCGGCTGCGGGGACGGCTGGGCCCCGGTGCTGCGCTGGGCATCGCCCGGGCTCGGCGGGACCCCCGGGCTCCATCCCCCTCCCCGGCCCTGGCCCTGCCCTTACCCCCCTCCCCACGCCGCCCCGGGGCCACCCGGAGCGCTCCCCACGCAGGGCCGGGTCGGACCCCCCGTCCATCCCCGCCGGGCTGGCACCAGCCGCGACACCGGCCGGGCTCTGTCGGGCACCTCCTGGTTTGAGGACAGCAGTCCCCGGTGGCGGAGGGTGCTCCGTTATTTTGCTGCAAAGCCTGGTTGGAGCCTGGTGGGCCATCGGGGGCATCTCGTCACCCCCCGCTCCCCTGGGGGGCACTGGGAGGATGAGAGGGGCACTCCAGATCCCTCCTGCAGCCCTTCTTTTGTTGGTGGTGTTTTGTCATTGTTCAAGTCACGATGAGAATTTTTCCCAATGAAATGTCGATTTCAGTGTTGACTTTGAGGGAGTTGCCCGTTCAGAAGTGCTGACAGATCGCCCGGCCAGGTTGTGTCACCTGAAACCGCCGTGTCCCACGTGTTTGACACGTTTCTGACCTGTCCGACTGCTTTGAATTGTTTTCCCTTCCCAGAGCTGTAGCTACACCTTCATACCCACCTTCCTGTCATCTCCCGCATCTCCTTGGACTCGATGAGTTTTTTTCCAATCCAAGTGATTCCATGATTCTCTGCTGTTATAAGTGCACTAGAACCAGCCCAGGCCAGCAGAGCAGCCACGGGGGCAGTGGAGGCAGACACAATCCCTGCTGGTCACACACGGTTTTCCTGCCAGCTGGTTGCTTTCAGTTGGTGTTAATAGGTTTAGCTGCTGCCCTTTTGTTCAGAATAATTCAGAGCTTCCTTGTTATCGGGGCCATGGCTGGAATAGCCCATGTTTGCCCATCTGGAAGCAGCAGAGACAAAAGCTGGTGTGACTGAAACTGCCAACGTCACAGGGCTGTGAGACTGGGCTGTGAGCTACAAAAACACAGATCTCTGCTCAGTCTAGTGCAAAAAAAAACAAACAAAAAAAAAACAAAAAAGGGAAACCAGAGTGATTTTAACAAACGTGATGGTTAATGGAAATGCTCTTCTTTCCCTTCATCACTTTGCTTAAAACCATTTCCCTTTTTAGCCTTTGTAGTGTGCATGGATGTGCAGGGTTTTTGCTGGCTCAGCAGACCCGGCTGAGGGAGACTGGCCGAGGAGGAAGGGGAGAAGTAGAAGGAAGCTGAGCACACCCAGAGATCACAGAGAACCCCCAGGGCTGAGGAACCCCCAAATTTCTTGCCTGAAGTACTGTGGGGCGTGTTTGTGCTGTTTCTAAGCTCAGCTGATCCAACAGGCTGCTGGGGAGGTGCTGGGGCTGATCCCACCTGGGCTCCTGTCAGCTCCTGGGATGCACCTCTCATGTTTAGTTAACAGATAACTTAGAAAAATATATCCATGAATCCTGTCCTTGTGGAGCTGTGGGTGGCAGTTTGGGTTATGTGCTGGCTGTGGCCTCCCCACCCTGGGCTGGCTGCTGGTGGATCTGCTGCCTGCTCAGACAGCGAGGGCTGGAGATCCATCTGTGCCCCCGGCAGAGGGGCATGGACGTGCCCTCAGCAGCTGGGATGCGAAGCTGGTGGTGGTCCCACTGGGAGAGAGAGATCCAGTCAGGATAGAGGGTCTAGTGCTTGAAGGGAACCTACAAAAGAGATGGAGAGGGACTTTGGACAAGGATCTGGAGTGCCAGGACAAGGGGGAATGGCTTCACAGTGACAGGGCAGGGTTAGAAGTGATCTTGGGAAGAAAATCTTGCCATAATCCCATTTGTAGCTAATTAATATGTGAACTCGAATGGAAATGTTTTAAACAAGTCATTCAAGTAGCATGGAGTTATAAACCCGGAGCATGAAAAGAGCCCAGGGTGTGTGTCTGGCTGGTGGGTGCTGTGGTGTTTCAGGGCGTGCTGTTTCCCAAGTGCTCCCATGTCCCCGTTGGCCTGGCTGCAGCTCCAGACCTGGCTCCTGCTGTTTATGCCCAGCAGTCTCGAGGCTTGCAGTGACCCAGGCCCTTCCTGACCTCAGGAGGGGTGAGTCCCCCCTTACCCCTCACGTGGATGTGCCATGACATGAAGATCTCCGGGGATTGCCCCTGCTGGGAAGTCCCATCCTTTGGCACAGCTCTGGAGCATTTCTCCTGCCGGCATCGAGCTGAAACTGCCTCCTCTGAGCTCCCAATGGGGAGACAAGGGCAGCAGGACCCTCAGTGGTGAGACCTGGGCCTGGGGCAGAAATTCATCAGCTCCAGAGCCCGCTGCTCTGCAGGAGTCTGCTGACTTCAGCTTCCTGAGCATTTCTAAGGAAAAGCTGCACTTCCCTTCCTGTCCCCATCCCGGGCTGACCCATGGCCATGGGTAAGTGCTTTCCCAGGCAGCGGGGCTTCCCTGCCTCCGACTCCTGCTGTGCCTAGCGCAGTTGTGCAGGGGCCAGCACTGGGATCCATCCCTGGGAAGCTCTGCCTGTTGGGTCCGTGTGGGGCAGAGGCTCTGTGTGCCTCCCTTCCCTGTGCAGGGCAGGTGGTGCTGCAGGGCTGTTACCCAAGAGGGAGCTGCTTTGGAGGCTTTGACTCCTTTGGCCTTTCATGGATTAAGAGAAACTGGTTCCACCCCCCCACACGACTGATGGGTACAATAAAATCCAGGGGTGAAGCCCTCCCAGAGATCTGCAGCCCCACACCCTGGTGAGGGTCCTGCTGCAGTTACAGCCCCACCAGTGCTGCTTTGGAGTGGGGTATTTTCTCTTGCTGACTGACACCTCCCAAGGGCTGAATACAGTCCCAGCTGTATGTGGGACACCACAAGGGAACAAAGTATAAGGTTGTACCAAGTGAGAAATTAAACTCACTAAAGCAGAGATTAATATTGTTCATTTGTAACAATCTTGGGCACGACAGCCCAAGAAATGAAGTTACCATGAGTTAGAAATGTGAGTTATTTTTGTGGTAAAGGTGGCTGTGTCCCTTCTTTTTCGTGCCGGTGTGGCAGAGAAGCCTCGCTTGGGCCACACGCTCGAGACCACGGGGGATGCCAGAAGTTGTGACTGTAAGAACAGCTGCTTTACAGAAGCTTCTTTCTGTGTTTTTTTTAATCTCTCCTGCTCACTGAACTCTGTCGTGTGTGTGGAAATGCAAACTCATTTATTTCCCCTGTTCTTTGATCTGCTCTCCCAATTAAATATCAAATGGAATGGCAGAAATGTCAGGTTGAGGCTTTTCTCATTAATATCTGAGTACTGACATGGTGAAAATTGTCCTTTGAAGCTGGAGGAGCTCTGAGTTCTCATGCAAATGTTGTGTATGTGGTTTTGCACTTGATTTCTGTCCTGGGTGAAGCTCTGCAGAGTGTCTGGGATGTGCCTGTCAGTACTCAGCCTCCCTGGGCGCTGCGAGCATTTTATCCTGAAGGATAGCATGATAAGGGAATGTGTAGGGACTGAGTAGGCTTTTCCCCAAGAATTGAATTGTATGGGGGACCCAGGGAAGGTCCCAGCATCATCATTGTCCCTGCAGGTCCCTGCAGCACCGTGTGTGGGAACTGGCTTGTCCCCTCAGGGAACTCCACGTCCCCCAGCAAGGCAGACCCACTCTGGACAAGTTTCTGTGCTGTCCTTGGATGTGGTGCCTGAGGGTTTGATGCTGTGGAGCGTGGGAAGCAGCATGGCACTGGAACAGGTTATTTTAATGGGATTGAAGCTGCCCAGAGAAGCCTGTCTGCCTGGTTCTCCAGAAACCCAGGTCCTGGTTCATGGGAAGGCTGTAGGAACAACAGCTGGAATCTGTTCTTGCAATATATTACAGCCAGATCCTGATTTCTGTGTCTGAACAGCCCTAAAGTTCCTCTGGAAAAGGGGGAAGAGGAAGGAGTGTGTCCCACCCAGGAGAGGCTGCAGCTCTGCAGGCAAACATTAGCTCTGCTGGGAGCACACAGCTTGGCATCGAGGTTCCTCAGTAACAATATCCTGACCCATAAAAACAGCTTAGCCCCGAGGCAGCATCTGGCACTTGGGGGAGGGTGTGCACAGAGCTGGGCCGTGGTGATGCCCAGGGGCCTCTGTGTCGTCTGGGGATGTCCAGAGCTCTGTGCCTCACGTGGGGATGCCCAGGGCCTCTGCCTTCAGTGGATCGACTGTGTGATTCCTTCCTCTGCGGAAAACCACATCACCTTCATTCCTCTGAGCTGGTGTCCTTTGAGGGGAGTAGGAGTTCAAATCCCAGTCTCCTGCAGCAGCTCCTAAGTGTTGCTCCTCTTGTAAAGAAGGATCTCTGTGTTTGTACATCAGCACAGTGGGAGTTCAGCTCTCCCAGAGAGCACTTGTGCCCTGCAGGTGCCCTCAGCACAGGGGAGTCTCTACAGCCAATGAAGCTGCTCACGCTGCTGGGCTGCAGGCTCTGAGTGCAGGATCTGGGGCCCCAGTCAGTGCAAATCTAAACCAGACGTGCTTTAGCCATAGACTAAAACACAATAGCAGAAAAAAGAACAAAAACCCTCCCAAAAGCCAACCCTCCCCCGGCCGTCAGAGCCAAAGCTGCAGTGCAGGCACAGGATCTGCCGGGCCCAGCTGCAGGGCAGATCCCACTCCTTGTTCCGGGGCTCAGGGATGTGTCTGGTGGGTTTTGCTCCCTCTGGAGCAGCTCTCTCGCCCTGCACGGTGTTGCTGTGGGGTTGGTGTTGGTTGGTTTGCTGCAGGAATGCCAAGGCAGGATTATGGGCTGGAGTGGCCCCTTGCCAGCCTGGCTGTGGCAGCACCACACCAGCCCTGTCCCTGCCAGCTTGGGGGTGCTGAGTGGGCTTTTTCCAGCCCTGATACGCTTCCCAAGAACTCACCTGCGTACGGCCAGGGCAAGAGGTAAAGTCATTTTCATGTATTTAAGGAAATTTTTTAAGGATGTTTAAGGATATTTTTTCTTGTGCTGCATATGAAACATACAGGGAGCTTTTCATCCATCTTCTGCTGCCTTTCCTGGCTTCTTCCCTGGGAGGATGTGGGTGTTCTCCGTGTTCTGTGTGTGTCTGACAGCACACTGCTCCCAGCAACACTGCTGCTGACCTAAGAGTTTCCTCTTGAGTCACCGTGTGAAGACTCAGCTTTTCTGGCTTTTTTCTTGAGAAATAGTTGGAATATTTTATTTCCTGATGCTGTTGGTGGCACGCTGGTGACTACAGATGTGGTGTCCTTCAGTGGCCCCCAGGCTCTTCCCGGGTGGTTCTGTCCTGCCGGGAGCCAGCCTGGCTCCGCTGTGTGGCCGGACACCTCCTGTGGCACAGGCCCGGCAGGAGCACAAGGGTTTGGAGAGCTGTGGGTTCCTAGAACGAAAGGCCAAACTGGCAAACAGCCCGTGCCATTTACAGGTGCTGAACACCAAAATGCAGCTGCTTTGGAAGTGCTGGAGGAGTTCAGCAGGCAGCAGTTACGTCTTCTTAATCAGCGTTAAATGAATCTTTCAGACACATAGACCTTCTGTTCTGATGTGTGTGGATGTAAAAGCTTTTGGAAACTTGCTGGTTTTGTTGTGGTGATGGTGGAGTTTCCACCCTGGCCTGTGTTCTGCCTCGCAGCCTCCTCACGCTCACCGGCCGAGCTGCTCCGTTGGCAGCAGCGATCCCAGGCCATGCTGGCTGTTCCCTGCTGGGGCATGTTGGAACACAGCCTCTGTGCCCAGTGTCCTTTCTTGTCACCAAGGTCTCTGCACAGGTGAACACGCGGTCACCAGTCGTTCAAGTGGTGATAAGAGCAGCGGAATAGCCTGAGATAAGTTTTATAAATATAAGTCCAGCCCAGAATTCAGTTGCTCTCTCAGTCTGATCTCTCTCCTTTTTATCCTGTTCTCCCAGCCAAGCCTCATTCTGAAGAGCTGAGCCTGGAGATTTTTAAAACGAGTAAATTCATTAATCTTACCAAACTTTGTAGCTGTGAAAATGGAGAGCAGTGATCATGACCCGTTCCTGTGCCATCACAGGATGAACTGGGGACTTGCAGGGCATTGGGAGACCCTCTGTGTTGGAGGCACAGAGCTGGACCTCCAAGTCCTTGTGGGACACAGAGGTGCCCAGAGGTGGGGTAGCTCTTGGCAGAGCCTCCCAAGGGCGGGCTGTCCCAGGGTGGTCAGGTTAACGTGCCCAGGGGTCTCCTGGGGGGAGCCAGCTGGTGCAGGACAGGCCATGTCCACGTTGGCCTTGTCTCCCAGGCTGGGACAGGAGGGATGAGCATCCCTCCTCGTGCTGACCGGCTGTGGATCGCTCCCAAGCCGCTGGCCATCCCTCCCTGGCGCAGAGTGTGACTCAGCTGGGCCCCTGCCCGGCCCCGCTGCGCCCTTATCGAGGGAAACTCTGAAATCATCCGTGCTCCGAGCTCTGAGCGAGCCCGGCTCCCTCGCCCGCCGGAGCGGCCCTGCCTGGGAAGGGGGGCTGCAGGGAGGCGCATGGGAGGGCTCTGCAGATCATGGGATGTCTCTGTGGGGGTTGCTCGTGCTCTGCCCCGGATAAGAGGCTGTTGTTTTCGTGCTTGTTTTCCCCGTGCCGGTCCTGCCTGTGCAGCGGGGAGCCGCGGCGCTCGGAGCACACCCTCTCTGTCGCTCACGCCAGAGCGCTGTGCCAAGAGCTGCTCTCGGGGCTGGGAGCTCCCGGTGGCCTGGAGTGCTGCAAGGTCTGTGCAGCTCTGCCCTGGCCCTCCTGACCAGCGCTTGGCACGAGGCTCTCCCAGGAGGGGGCTGCTGCTCCTCCCTGGCAGCTCGCTCCATCCGAGGGAGGGAAAAGCCCATCTGCTTTCCATGGCTCAGCTTTGTGTATTCTTAGTTTTTGGAGAGTGTGTCCCCATCTCTAGGCCCTGCTCCCAGCCCGGGGAAGGCAGTGACTGGCCTCGGTGGGACTGTGATGTGAACAGGTATATAAATAGGTGCAGCAGCCAGAGTCACCTGCCAGCCTCACTGATTCCAGCTGGCCACCTTGGCTTCCAGCCCCGCAGTGACACCCCGGGAGCTGGCAGTGTCCCCGTGCTGTGGCTCTCCCTCCTTTGTCCAGGTTCAGCACACTACAGGGCAGTGCTAAGCAATTCCCTGGTGTGAGAGTTGGATTTGGACCCCAGATGGTCTGAATTCTTGCAGATGTAGCAGCACCAGCCCTGTGGTTGGGCTTCGGTCCATGGTGGACCAAAGGGCTGCAATGGTGTTTCCTCCTTGGTGACTCTTCTCTGCCTCTGTGACCCTGGGAGCATTTGCTCAAAAAATAGCTGCATTATTTCTGACTGCACACTTCACCACTTTTGCCAATTTCTAAGGCCGTCACTCACTCCCAGTTTTCTCCAAAACAGACCACTATACCCCAAAACTTTGTTGTCCTTTCAGCCTTGCACGGTTGCTTTGTGTTTTGCTTGGGTTTTGGGGCTGATACGTTGCCAAACTTCCAAGTTGTTGGTGAGGAGACCCGTGGTCTCCTTCTGTTCCAGGCAGCCAGGAAGGCCCCTCTGTGTGTTTAACTGCCCCGAGGTTCAGTGCAGCCTCATGACCCTCGTAGCCAACTCTTCTGGAGCGTGGCAGGTTCGCCACAGCCTGTTTCTGTCAGACAGTGAGAGAGATAAGACAGGCATGAGAAGTATATGATAGGTGTGAACCATTGCTGTGCCAGTTTTTAATTAAAGAGTAAATAAGAAAATAAGCCTGTCGAGCAAGTTCGGGAATTTCCCACAGGGTTGCCTGGGCAAGGAGAAATTATGAGAATAAAAGATGAAGTTTAGGACAGGAAACAAACTGGGTGGAGGGAGAGTGGGAGGAGGTTATGTGAGTGGAGGTGGTGGTCCAGAGAGCAGGTAACCAGCTTGCAGAGCAAAAGATCACTGTGTAGGGAGAGGTCTTTGTACTGAGAGTACAGCCTTGCTCTTCTCCCTGAGAAGACAGGGAAGCTGCAGCTTATGAATGACTTGGCCAATGAAGCCCTGGTTAGAAGAGGTAGATGTGTGACAGAGTGTGAGACATTCAGTAAATTCCTTTGCGAGAGATTTGTGAAGCACAGCTAAATATAGCAGGCTATTTTTAGCAGTTCATGCTAGCCACTTACTCCTGGCAAGTGGAAAACCCGTGTCAGTGTGGGAAAAGTGGCCTTTGTCCAACGTGTCAGGATTTCTGAGTCCCCACAGAGCCCTCGGGGGCACTTGCGGACGACTTGCCCTGGGTCAGTGCCAGGCACTGCGTGTCCTGGGCCGCTCTGTGACTGCCTAGTGGTGAGCATCTCTCCTCTGTGCAGCAGCAGGAGGGCTGGGCTCCTCCTGGGATGCTGGTGTGGATTTGGGACTACCTAGAAGGACAACTGGAAAGTTTTTTCTCATCTGAGAAAATCAACATGTTTTTGTGTTTGAGCAGCTGTGGAGTATTTGGGAGTGTTCTGTGAGTCAGGGCTGGTTGCTGCTGATCGTGGTGGTACATCCAGGCTCAGCCAGGGGAGCTCATGGCTTTTGGAGCTGAGGCATTTTGGTGGGACACAGATTGGGGTTTCCATGCAGTTAGTACACACAGTGCAAATCCAACAGCTCGGAGCAGACTCCAGCCCTTTGACCAAACACTGTGTGTCAGCTCCTAAAGCTCTGCTGAGAGGACAGAGAACCCCTGGGAACCAGTGGGTCAGGTACCGAGGCCAGAACATCATCTGTGAGGCAGCAATGGGGACCAACTCCATCTCCATCTCCATCTCCATCTCCATGATGCAACTCCCTGGGGAATTCTTTGGTGGGAGTTGGTAACAGTGAACACATTGTTTTCCCCTCAGGGATCACAGCCCTCTCTCTGCATGGTGGGGAAAAGTGGCATTTCTCATGTTGTGCTTGTCCTGTGCATGCACTCCACAGGAGAGGAGAAAATGGTCCATAGGGACCTTTGGAAGGAGATGTAGGTGTGTCCTCAGCTGCTCTGTGTCAGGGTCTTGCAACATTTCCCTGACAAAAACGGATTTCCAGAGTTATGATCTAACCTGACAATTTGTCCTTGTCTTAAAATGCTCTTGTTTAAGGGCAGAATGAACTTTTATTGCCTTCTGTTTGCTTATTTGAAAGTGTGTGGCTGTCATGTCATATAAGCAGGGACTGTTTGGGTGTGGATAAGGAGGGTGAGGGTGCTGGCAGTCTGGTGTTAGGTGAGGCAGCCCAAGCACATTCCTCCTGCTGGTCCCCGTAGCTGTCACCGCTGCATTGTCACTGCCACTTCTGTGTGCTCAGGGACGTGGTTTCCTCTCTTGGGAACAGAGGACCATTGCAGTCACACAGATCGTGACCTCTGGGTTGCAATTAGCAAAGCTAATTAAGGATGGGCACCTGTGACACCTCGAGCATCACAGACCCTGGCGTGGCACCTCCTGCGTGCTTGCCCTGGGAGTGTGAGGGGAGTGCAGGGCTGAGCTCCCCACAGCTCTGAACTGTGGTGGTGGTTTCCTTCTGGTTTAAATTCTAAGCCCTGGGGGGAAAAGCAGCAGCACAGCCTGGTTTGGGGCTCCGTTTGTGTTTCTGCTTTGTCAGAGGCCTGTGGCTTTTGCAGCGGTAGAGGCACTTTTTTTGTTTGTGGTTTTGGGTTACCTGTGGTTGCGGTGAAAGGTTGAAGTGAGGATCCTGCTAGGTCCTTGCTGAGCAGGCTGTGTGTGGGGCACATCCTTCCTGAGCTGTTGGTTCTGGAGGTGTGTTTACACAAGAATACAGCCCCAAGTTCTCCATGTGGCTTCTGAGGCTGGCACTGGTGCCGGCGCTCCCCTCTCCTGCCCCACAGCCCAGCTGTGGGACTCTGTGCAGGGGTGGAACTTCATTTTTGACAAGAAGAGTAAAGTATTGTGACCACAAATGGTAGGAGTTGGCATGACATTCTGAGGCTGGAAGGAGGAGTCGTTGAAGACTCCTGATTGAATCCATTTTGGTGTGTTTCCATGGAGACGGGCTGAGCTGCACCACGAGCAGGAAGGGTCCTCGGGGCTGTTGGCGGTGCTGAGCCTTGGCGTGCTGCTCGCAGGGATATTCCAGCTTGGAGCAGGGCATTACTCCTTCAGCCTTGGGTCCTGGAGGAGCAGGACAGGCCCTCCAGCCACCTCTCCCTCCTGCCAGGCTTTGGGGCTGCGGAGTGGGGGCGTTTGGCAGCCGAGTGTTTGTATCGGGAGGGAAAACATTTCCGAGTGTCTGTTAAAACGAGGCAGAATATGGACTTATCTCTCCCAGCATAGGATGGAGCCCCAATTTTCCACGCAGCAAGTCTGCTGGCCCCTTCCTGTGGTCGAGCCTTTTTCCTGTGGCCATGGCTCATCCCTTTCTGCATGGACCCCCAGCCCTGGTGTCACCACGCCACTGTTCAGGTGCCCCCGGGGGAAGGCGTGATGTCCCCCCAGTGCTCTGCCTCAGGCCCTGGGACTGTCCCTGTGCTCCCAATGCCTCGTCACCTTCCCCTGGCCAGCAGACATGGAGGGGACAGACAGACAGACAGACAGATGGATGGGTGCTGGCCGGGGGTGCTGCAATGAGCCGCCCCGGGTGACGCTGCGTTCAGGGCTCAGGGACCCCACTGGGCCGGGAGGGTGTTGGGAGGGAGGGATTGAAGGGCACCCGCTGATAACGGCAGTGGAGGGCTGGATGGGGCTGCAGCAGCGTCAGGGTTTGTGGGGAACGAACAAAGCTCCCCCTGAGCAGCGGCTGAATGAGCCTCCGGCCCAGCCTGAGCGAGCACCGGGGGACTGAGGGGAATTATTTGCTGAGCTTTTCCATCAAGTCAATGACATCGTTCTGTGTGAGAGTTCACCCATTTACGTGCTCCAGCCCCTGGCAGCTGGGGCTAAATAGCAACATTCAGGCCTGAATCTGCTCATTCAGGAGCAAAGGTTTGACCCGTCAGAGGGAGCTGCTGAACGAGGCTTTTGAGGGGGAAGCGAGGACTGCTCTGAGCCTGCACTCCTCCCCATGCTGGATACCTGGCTGTCCCCCTGCCCCTCCTGTCTGGGGACCCTGGGGAGGACCAAGGGGCCCAGGGCACTCCTGACCTAGGGACAGGGGAACAGAGCAGTCTGGGGACCTGCCAAGATCCCACACGGGCCACTTGATTTCTTTTCCTCAGCATTCATTTTGGTGGTGTTCAGATTTTCTCTCTGCTTCGAAGCAGTGTTTCAGAAGCCCCCATGATTGCCACTGTGGTACTAAGTTCTATGTTCAAATTAAAAAAACAGCCAGCCATGTACACCAGAGTTTTTTATACAGCAATTACTGTCCTGATTCAGCAAAGCAGGAGTGGGAGACGGTTGCACATTAATGTTTGTGCTGCCACAACTTCACCACTTGCAAAAAGTGCCATTTCCAGTGCACCCCCACAAAGGAGTCCAGCCTGGGGCTGTGCCTATGGCTGGAGTCCCAAATTAGGGAAAATAGCAATGTAAATCAGAATATAAAATTATTCCTCTGCTTCTGTTCTGTTGCCTACATGCTATTCCCTGGGGTCGGGCAAGTGCAGCCTCCTTCTGTTGTATCTTGGGAATTTGCTGTTGGGGATGGATTTATCCCCCAAAGAGCACGTAGCTTTGTGCAGGAAGACGTGGTTGATGGGATGAAGTGTCAGCAGAGCTGCCCCTGCTGTCCCTGGGTGGGGGACTGGCTTGGGCTCTGCTGCAGTGCTGCTGCCCCGTCCCAGGGCTCCTCTGTCCAGCAAGAGAGCCACTGCCCCGGGGCTCTGAGGCAGCTGTGCAGGAGGCAAAGGCACAAAGGGTCTTTCTTTTGGCCAGAAACTTCTCTGGAAGGTCCAAAAATAATTTGGACTGAGCCACAGCCACCAGCAGGCCACAGTGTCTTTGTTGCAGCCCGGGCAGTCCCTCAGCCGCGGGAGCAGCAGGCGCCGGGCGAGCCCAGCCAAGCCGCCAGCGCCCTGTGCCACTGCCCCTTTCCCTCAGGGCCTGGCCGTGTCCCTGACCTCCAGGAGGGACAGTCATTTTGAGGCCTGCCTTTTTCCTCATGTTTATTTTCTGACTGTACAGATTTTTCTTCCTTGTAATGAAACAATTCCTGTGAACGCGGTTTGACAGCCCCTGTGCTCCAGGGAGCTGTGCTGATGCACGCAGAGCCCCAGGGTATCTCCTGCGTGTTTTCCTGCAGGGAAGTGTGTCAGTGTCCCTTCCTGTACATAGCAGGACAGTTGTACCGTGCAGTGCATCCATTAATGCTGCAGAAGCTTTTTCAGAGAGAAAAAAACCGCCAACCCGGTGCTCTGTCTGCAGTCTCTGAGGATTATTAATGCAGCAGCATTTGCTGCAGCGCTGAAATTCCCAGTGCCTCTGGATTTTCCTAACCACCTCACTATGGTTACAGACTTGCAGCCTCTGCAGAACTGTTGCAGAAACCCACAGCTGATTGCTCTGTCCTTTTCCAGGGTACTCCTCGGCGGTGCAGAAGTTCTCCCAGACCCTGCAATCCTTCCAGTTCGACTTCATTGGTGACACACTGACAGATGATGAGATTAATATTGGTGAGTTCTGCGCTTTTTTGTGCTGATTTTTGGTAACTAGAACAGTCTCCCTCTCTACGAATCAGCCTGCCTGCTGGTTTTCAAGCAGTCTCAGGAGCCGGGTTCCAGGCAGCTCTTCCACAGCCTGTTTTATGAAGTTGAACAGTCACGGGTCGAGTTTCACATTCCCAATTCAGCGGATAATATGTGGAGGTTTTCCATGGCTCCAGGCCTGCTCTGTGCTGCCATGTGCTGGGGAGGAGGCAGTGTGATGCTGACCTCCCAGCCAGCTCCACTTCCCAGTGCCACTGGTGGCTGCTCCCAAAGCTGCCTTCACTCCGCTGGCCAAGCTGCCCCTGCAGAGGGACTGGGCTGCAGGCTGCTGGGAAGAAGGATGGCTGGATGTGTCTCACAGGGAAAACAACGGCCAGGCTGTGCCTGGGGCAGGGCAGCCTGTGGCAGAGTGCGAGGCTGCTGCTCCCCACACCTCTGTTTGGGGATTAGTGATCCTGGAGCCCTGGTACATCCCTGCCCTCCTCGGCAAAGCTCTGCGGGTCAGGCAGTGGGCCCTGCCCCAGGGAGCTGAGCTGAACTGAGGGTCTGACCCTGCCCCCTCAGACAAAACCCTCGGGGCACCTGCCTGGGCTGAGGGGCTGGGGCTGCCCGTGGGGGGCACGGGGCAGTCAGTGGGCAGAGGTACAGGGTCTTTGCCAGGCTGCTCCTGGGCTGCACACAGGGGAAAGGAAAGCAAACCCAGCCTTTGTCGGGCGGTGGTTGAAGAGCGGCTGCAGTGGGACATTGCTGATGTCAGGGCTCAGATCCCTCGGACGGGGAAGGGGAAGGAAGTGGAGCCTGTTCCTTGGGCTGTTGTATTTAAAGCCATGTGAAGCAGATTGCAGCCTGCCCCTCCAAGGCTGGTTTCCTTTATGGAAAGTCTCTAGGTGAAAGACGCTGGGAATGAGTCAGCCTCCAAATCTAATGGCAGCAGAGGTGCTGAGCTTCCAAACACATCTGAATCAGAGAGGGGAGAGCGCTGCTGCGTAAATGCCCCTCGTGGGAGCAGAGAGGTCTGAGGCAAACAACCTCCCAAGGAAAGGAGTGTCCCTCCTCTTAGCTGGAAGGGACAAAGCTCCAACAGCCAAGCAAGACTGCTGGGAATGACAGCGGTTGAATGGAGGGATCGTGGGCGGGGGAGAGGAGAGATCACAGCACATATAAAAACCTCCATGTGAAAAGAGGCACATTCCCTCCAGTTTTGCTGGGGAGTATTTGTGCCTTTTCAAGAAGAGGTCCCTGGTTTCCCCGGGAAGAAGCCTGGGCTGTGTTCCCTCCCTGTGTTCCTCCCTGCTGGGGCTGAGGCTCCCTTACTCCTGACACAGCAGCAGGGCGTTGACGTCTCCGCAGCAGCTTCCATCTCCTG
>JAWWES010000150.1:6355370-6421938 GCA_035583135.1 Lophotriccus pileatus
CCTGCTGGGGCTGAGGCTCCCTTACTCCTGACACAGCAGCAGGGCGTTGACGTCTCCGCAGCAGCTTCCATCTCCTGCGAGGGTGCCAGGGATCTGCGTGGGAGCACAGAGCTCATTTGATGTGCAGGATATGGGAGTGAAGCAAAACACTCACAGGCACTTCTTACAAGCTGCAGGGAACGTGTTTGGGTTGCAAATAAGTCGAGCTAAAGGCGCGCTGCTGTTGTTGTGTGGGCAGAGAGCAGCCGGACGCCCGGCCGGGTGGCAGTCGGGACTCTGGGTTGGTGTTGTCTGTTGGCTGTCAGGACGCTCCTGCCATACTTCTGGCAGCCCAGAGTCACTCTGGCATTCCCAGGTGTTGGTTCCCAGGTGTGGCTGGGCTGGTGGTGGCTGTGCTGCAGGGCCTGGCAAGTGCTGACCCCAGCCAGTAGCACAGATCTATCCCAGCGCTCCCAGGCTCTGCTGGACTGGCAGCAGCATCTGAGCCTTGTGTGTTAAGGACAAGCTGAGTAGGCTGCTCCGTGACTGCAGCCACGAAATATGTTCCTGGGCTCTTCTGTGGAGCAAAGGGGAAAAGCCATCTAGGGAATGTTTTAGGTGCTGACATATTCCCTGTGAGTTCAGGGCTGTATTCTCTTTTTCCCTGTGATAATCCCTTTCCTGGCTCAGGCCACTGGTGTCCGTGCACTCCAGGTTTCCCGTGGCCCTGGGAGCCACAGTGACAGCCGTGTGTGGCCCTGGGGTGAGCCCCATGAGCCACCAACCATTGCATTGCTGAAGCCCTCGCTGGAGGAGAGCTCAGAAGTTCCTGACTCATCCAGAAGGTCCTTTGTGCTGCTGCCGGCTGAGGGCCTGTGTCACGAGGCTGCGGTTGTTCCCTTTTGTGTCTGTCTCAGCAGCTGCAGAGTGAACCCTCTCACTCTGGATTTTAGCAGCACAGGTATCTCTTTGAAGGTGCCGCTTGTGGATGAGGGGAGAGGGCCCTCAGCTTGCACAGAGAGCACAGGAGCCCCTCTCCCCTGAGCCGTGGGATGAGCTGTTCCTGTCCATGCCTCACCATACACCTGATACGCTGTTCCCTGTGCTGCCTGCCCAGCCCAGCCACAGGGAGGGAGGGCGTGAACTGCAGCCCCAGAGCTCTGGGGGTGTGACAGAGCCATCCTGTGCTGGACACAGCAGGCCAAGGGTGAGTGTGGGACCCAGCAGACCCATCCCATGCTGTGCTGAGCAGGCTGGAAGCGTGGGAAGCTTTCCCAGCTATCTCCAGGTAGTTCCCAGGTGCACTGGGCCAATCAGGTTGTTCCCTCAGGCATCCAGCACACAGGCACGCTGTTTGCGTGGGCAGATGTTGGCCCAGCCTTGCCTTGCAGCCCAGAGAGCTGGAGTTTGCAGGGCCCCTCAGCTCAGCACTGTCAGTGCTCTGCTGCTGAGATGTTTCCTCTGCTGGGACAAACTCAGCGCCTTCCTGAATTCCTCGCTGGGCAGGGACAGGGGCTGCGTGTCCCCTCCTGGTGTGGGGAAAGGCAGTTGCTCCAACCCAGTCTTCTTTTACCCCCGGCTAAATTAGTCTTGTTTCAGATTGTTAAAGGAAAACTTTCTTGCTATTTTTATTGTGGTTGGATCCAACTGCTGATCAGTGAGATCTTTCTGTTTCACTTTTAACATTTGGGGAGTGGGGTCAGTGTCTATGACCATTTTTACAGCTGCTGCCTTTCCTCCTGGACTTTGTGCTTCCTGTCACCGAATGTGACCTCTGTCATTCCAGGCTGTTTCCATTTTTGCACACTTGTCCTGGTGAGCACCTACAGCTCTTGCTGGGTCAGAGGTGCCAGGCCCATCCCGGTGCTGCCAGTGGGTGTCCAGGTGGGAGAGGCAGCCCTGTCCTGCCCACAGCCCCTTATATTGCAGAGCTTGTCCAGCTGCTGGTCCTGCGGACAGTGTATGCCCCTTTCCCGTGTTTGCAGGGCTTTAGCTGGCCCTGCTGGGGGCACAGCCCCACTGGGGTGTCCCTGCACGTGTCCCACACTCCCGTGCCCCGTGCCAGCTCCCCTGACCGGCCTCTTCTTTTCTTCCAGCTGAGTCCTTTAAGGAGTTTGCGGAGCTGCTGCAGGAGGTAGAGCTGGAGAGGTCCATGATGGTAAGGTGATCAAAGGTGGGCTCTGTTGTTCCCACCATGGTTAAATGCCAACCTGCGGCCGTAGCACCCTGTGCCTCGGTGTGAGGCTTCCCACTGGAGGGGAGTTGGGAGCACTGGGAATGATGTGCTTGGTACCATTCCTGGTCCACGGTGAGCTGAGCACAGGGGAGGCGCTGGGTGGGGAGGGTTGAGGTGTGCCAGGCAGTGTCCCAAACCTCTCAGGCTGGCTCTGCAGGGCCGGGTGTGCCCGAGCTCCTCACCAGCTGGTTCTGTGCTGAGAGCAGGCATTAAAGAATGAGTTTTTGCTCTGGTTTTGCTCGGTGCAGGCAGGCAGTGCCCCTGTGCCACTGACCCCTGGCCGTGCCAGCCCAGCTCCTGCAGGGCTCCTCCCGCTGCCGTGTGCCCTCTGCCTCTCCACAGCTCCTTCAGAGCAAGGGCTGGCTTCCCATCTCACTCCTAATTCCAGGAAAAACATGAAGGTTAGGCTCGGTGAAGAGCTTCCAGCATGCCAGGAATGTGCTGCTTGGCTCTGCGCTCCTCTGCCTCGTGCGGCTGCGGGAGCTCGTGCCAGGCTGGGCCAGTGCCACAGGGCCAGCTGTGCCAGAGGGTCCACGGGCAGGCAGGGAACGGCAGGGGACCAGGGAAGTGTGAGATGATGCTTTAATATTAATTACTGTGGCTCTTTGGCAGGGGGGAGCAGTGGAAGGGGTTGTTTCAGGGGTCGTGGGTGCTGTCCAGCTTTCCAAAGTTGGGGGATTTTTGCCCTCCACTTGTAGGATCAGTTGTTTACAGCAGCCCCTCAGGAGGTTTCACACTCTCACCATGTTCATCGGCTTTAAATTCCCTGTAGAGCTGTGGCAGGGTGTTGTCCTGTCCCCTTCTCTTCCCCTCTCCCTTCTCTGGTTTGGGACAGAACCTCTCACAGAAGTGGGGATGGGGAGAGACGGCAAATTGGTCCCAGTGCCAGGGGGAGCTGGAGCCAGTGAGCTTTCCTGGGGATTCATGGAAAGGGAGTGCAGAGTATGTCCCAGGAAAGCATCTCTCAGACATGAGACAGGAGTGGAAGAGTCACAGGCTCTTCCCTTTTCCCCAGCTGAATGTGGCTGGATCCTGAGAGAAGGGAAGTCTGTAATTTTTTGAGAGCAGTGTTGTAAGATCAGGATGGGGGATGTCCCCAGAGCCTCCTGTGCTGGGCTTGGGGGTTGTTGGGTGTTACTGATGGGGAAGAGCGGGCCCAGATAGGTTAAGTGGCTTCACCTACAGAGAAGTTTGCAGTCAAACACATTAAAATCTGAGAGTTCTTGGCTTCTAGCCCTGTTGAGCCTCTGTTTAGGAGAAAAGCGATCCATGTCCTGCAATTAAAATGTTTTTTTCTTTGCACTGTAGGTGCAGAATGCGAGTGATTTGCTGATCAAACCTTTGGAAAACTTCCGGAAGGAGCAGATAGGGTTCACCAAGGTAAGGGTTGTTTGTTTCTTTCTTTTCAGTGTAGACAGATTTGTTTTCTGTTACTGTGTCTGAATTCAGATTTTTCTCCTGTTGTGAACAAGCAGACAGTTGCTGTACTAGGTTCTGACTTCAGGCTCTCAGAAACTCGCTGTTCAATGCTGGCTTTCAGCTGCTGGCACAAGGGCTTGTGCTGTGACTTTTAGTCTGATTTTTCAATCATAAGAGGCTCCAAAACCTTTTCTGAATTCTTTGGGTTCTCTCCTGGCCTGATTCCCGAACTCTCTCCATTCTGAGCAAGGAGTACTTGTTTCCATCAGGAGATCCTCCTTGCTGCTTTCTTTCCTCTCCCCTTTGTTCACTCAGTGCTACTGAGAATAAAATACTTTCTGCAGGGAAGTGTGTGGTAGAGGGGGAGGGAGGGAGGAAGGGAGGGAAGAGGGGAGAGCAGCAGAGGCTGACAGGCAGAACCTGATTATAGTCATAGGGCATTTGTTATGAAATATTTACATAAAGCATCTAATGAGTCTTTCGGTTGGACCAAACTTTTAAAGAAACAAACTATAAAAAGCAAATTCTGCACATATGGAGCAGGAAAGATAATTTTTCCCTTGTCTGCTATCAAGAAATCCAGGTTCCACGTTACTCGGCAGCAGCTTGAAATGGGGTTGGCTGTGCCCCAGCTCCGAAATGGAGATGTTTTGGAGAACACTTGAGGCTTGGATTGAGCCCAGCCCATCTGGAGGCTTTGACGTTTAATAAATACAGGGATTGAGAAGAGGTACTCGATCACCCTCCTGCCTTTTGCCATCCCCTGCATGGCTGGGTGTGTGTAACCCTCTGAGGAGCTGCAGCCACAGCCCTTGGGCTTGTGTCCCTCAGACAGTTTCCTTCCCAGGGAGCCCTTTCGGTGTGTGAGGATCCCTTTGTCCACAGCCCCGAGCGTGCCGTGCCCCGAGAGCTGAGCTGCCCCCACCCCTGGGCCACATGTCCCGTGTCCCACTGCAGGGTGGCTGTGCCCAGCAGGCTTGGTGTTGTACCCTGGCAGGGGGGACCTGAGCACTGACACAGCTCCCCTGGCAGCCTGCAGCCCTTCCTCGGTCCCTGCGCACAGACAGGGCGCTCTGGCTGGAGGTGTCGGGTGTGACAGTGGCAGGACCCTGCTCAGAGCAGCTGGAGAGGTGGCAGAGGGCAGCGAGTCACTGCAGGTGGCTCAGAGGTCATCGTGGTTTGGCTCTGCATTTTGTTTCTTGTGAGGAATACAAGGTGCAGAGAAGGTTGTGCCGTGGCTCAAGCGCAGTGCTCTGTTTGGGAGCTCGCAGGGAGCACCTTGCTGTGATCTGGGTGTGCCCCTGCTGACAAGGGTGCACAGAGAGGTTCTGCTTTTCCCAGCACTGCCTCACAGCCTGGAGGCACGGTGAGTTTGGGAAGGAGCCTCAGCCACTCCAGCCCCTTGCCCTCACCTCCAGTGGTTCCCTGGCAGGAGCCTGTTCCACTCCGCTGGCCCAGAGCCCGCGGGCTGCACCCCCAGGGATGGCTCTGTCACAGAGCCTTCTGTCACCTGCCAGCCTGCAGAGCTGCTCTGGGGCACCCCTCCCACAGCAGGGGCTGTGAAATACAGCCAGGGCTCCTCACAGCGGGGCTCTGTCAGCTCAGAGGCAGGTCCCTCACGGCACCGCTCCAGAGCCCTTCCCGACCCACAGCAGGGCTGAGCTGTGGGACAGGCTGGGGACACGACAAAGGGAAATTGTGCCCTCTGCTTCATTTCCGCGTTTTGGCAGTGCCACCTTCTGTGAGATGTTTTCTGTTCCCTGTGTGAGCCGCTGCAGCCAGATAGGAAGAGCCCTTGAATCGGGGCTTTGTGGTGCCTGTGGCTGGAGCGCAGCCAGGCGGTCTGACCGGCACATCTGAGCCCGCATTCACCCCCTTTCCCGGGACGAGTGGAATCTGCTGGGCCAGAGGGTGTGCTCCCACACAGGGCAGTCACTGGGACCCCCTCCAGCCACCTTCCCCTGCCACAGCCCTCTGGGATCGCTGCTCTCCCCGGGACTCGCTGGTCAGTGTGTGTATGTGCAGACACCACAGACAAAAGCGAGGATCCGGGGCCCCCTGAGCTGACCTGTTTCTCAGCCCTGGCACCTCCATCTGCTTGAAAGCTGAGGAGCTGGAGGGGGTTTATGGCAGGGGTGAGTGTGGAAAGGAGCCAGCACACACGCAGGAGCCTGTCCCTCCCTCCCCACAGCCCTGGGACGCAGCTCCACACTGTGGGGCTGGAGCACTTTTGGAAGAGCCTGGCTGCACTCACTGTATTGAGGAGGATTTGAATAGGAGAAGTTTCATTCCAATTCCACTTGGAAGGAGACAGCTTTTTTTTTAAAAAAAAGAAGACCCAAACACAAAAGCAGAAACACAAAGCAAACCAAAAAGTCAGAGGGGAAAAACTGTTTTGGATGCACTGTAAGGGCGGGAGGAATGTTCACTGTGCTAAGGGGTGTTGAATAGCTGCAGTGTTTGTCAAAAGTTCTTCCATAGGAGAGAATGTATTCATAAAAGGACTTAGTTAATTCTATTATTAATTTCACTAATTATAATTTTAACAGAAAGGGAGGACAGTAACTTCTGTTTGCTTTCATCTCACAGTAGCAAGGCCTAAGGAGCATTTGAGGGAAACCAGTGGTTGAGGAAAAACACCAGGGTAAACTGAGTGTGGTTTTATGGAAATGCTCTTTCTACACCCCTCGACTTCTTAGAAATTATCTTGTTTTGTATTAACTGCTGATGCCTCATAAAAATGAGTTGTGAAGACCCTGCACCCACTGTCCCTCCACCTGAACCCCTCAGGTGTGTGTGGAGGTGAGAGAAGTGGCCCTGTGAGATGGGCTCCTTGCTTGCCACTCACTCCACCTCTCCTGGGATGGGAATTTCAGAGGATCCTGATTAGCACCTAGTGATTAAGGACAGGTTTTGGCAAGTCCTTTCACCCCTTTTTGCCCCCATCAGCTGGACCTGATGGCTGCCGTGGGGTTTCAGCATCACTGGAACTGGATCACCTGCCAAACTTTAGTGAGAAGGTGGTGCTGCCCTTTGCTGAATATTCATGAGGAACTAATTCATGCTCCTGTTTCCAGATTGTGCTTCAGTCTAGGTGGCTTTTTGTGTTGGTTTTTGTCTTGGCTCACCCTGTTCAGCTGCCAATGAGCTGTTGAAGTCTCGGCTTGGCAATCAGAGGGATTTGTAAGTCATCCTTCTGCTGTTCAGTTATATGCTAATCAGCCAGAGTGGGAATGATTGGCAGGCTCCCTCTTAGTGGCCCAAAATGCCGTGCTGTGCTCCTTTCTCACACTGTGTCCCTCTTGGACATCATTCCCAATCCATTCGATCCCCAGAAAGAGTTCTCAGTCTGCACCAGACCTGCCCTGCACTGCCCTGGCCTTGGGGTTTGGAAACTCCTGGTTGTGGGCATGGAAACAAGCCAAGCTCCTGGCTGCATTTAGCAGGGCATTGATGGCCCAGACAGCCCAGGAGTGTGACCTTCCAGACAGACACGGGAACTGCTGCTCCGCGAACGCTTTCGCTGCGCTGGCTTTGGGTTTGCTGATCAGGGGCGGTCACGAGGGTGGTGGTTTGTTTTGACAGTCCTTCCTGGCCTCGCCCCCACAGCTGCAGCACTGCTGAAATTAGGTTTCACCCTTGGAGGACTCTCTGCTCCTCTGGATTTGATGTGGATCTCTCTGTTCTGAGGCGTGGAGTTGCTAACGCAGAGTCACGGTACCCAGTATTGCAGGGGGTGATTCCAGAAGACTCACTTCCCTTCAAGGGTCTGGTAATTCCAGGAGCTGCAGGGCAGAAGCTGTAATTGCTGGAGGGAAAAGGTTAGCTGGGTTAAGCCTGGACAGTTACATGTAAGCAGGAATAGTGGAATTGATGCCTCTGCATTTCCCCACGGTAATTGTGCTTTTCCAACAGCCAAGTCAGGACTCTTGTGAGGTGAGAATTCCCTTTCCCAGAAAGGCAGCTGGCAGGAACACTTGTTACTGTTAATGGGAGCCAACTGTGGTTAGCCCAGGTATGGGTTTTGGGAGCCTCCAGGCACGTAGGACATCCCGACAGACAAATAAAGTAGCCCGTGCAAGTGGAATGGGGAAGCAAAACTTCATGCAGGGGAAGCTGCAAACTGCAGTCACTTCTGAATGCATGAGGAAAAACCCTGGTACCTACCAGTCTGGCTGAGTGGCACTGGTGTGTGTTTGCATATCCATGGATTTCTGAGTGGGGGCAAGAGAACAGGATTTCAGGGCTTTCAGGTAGGTGTTGAAAGATACTGTTGATTCTCAGGAAGCTGGGATTTCCTGATTCTGCTTTCTACCTTCTGGAGCTTTCCAAAGCCAGACAGAGGATCTGTACATCCTATATATACCCTGAAGTATGTACACACCAGTGCTCAGCTGCTTGAATCTGGCACTGAGGCTGCTGCCAGGCAGGAATTTCCTGATTTTAGCAATGTAGTTGCCTCCCAGCAATCCCTGATGCCTGATTTACCATCTGATGTGGCTATTTGTCAGCCTGGGCTTTACTCATGGTTGTGTCTTGATTTCTGAGTCCCCTGTGGTTTCCCAGTCAGTGCAAGGCAGGAGCCAAAATCCTGGTCCTCGGCCCCGCTGCTCCATGCCTGCTCTCAGGGCTTCCTTCTCGAGTGTCTCTGGTTGCTCTTGTTCATTTGTGCTCTCTTTGCACCACTGCTGGCAGGGAGGTGAGGACTTCCCTCCCACATGTCATCCTCACAGGCTTCTGCTTTCCTTTTGCTACTCTTCAGAAACACATGGTAAAAGCTTCAGAACAGAAAATTGCCAAACTCCAACAAACCTTTCCTTGACCTTCAAGTGTTTCTGACTGTTCTTGCCCTGTTGTTTCTGAGCTGAGCACATCAGCAGATGGTGAACAGGGGTTTGATGTGTGAGCATGTCTCAACTTTACTGGACACTGGAGAGATTGAGAGGGGGAAAAACACCTCATCAGGGGGCTTTTGCCACAATGTTGACATTCAAAATACTTCTTGTGCCACAGAGTATTGCCAGAGCTGGGTCCTGAGGTGTAACTGCACCCAGGGTAGGCAACAGGCTGTGAAAGCAGAGCGAATGGAAGTGACCTTCTGTTCTGGCTGGGTTGACCAGAATTTGTCTGTGGGTATACAGAACAAAGGATCTTGGTGTTGATGCATGCTCTTACCTGGGAAATGCCAGTAACTGGTTCTGTTGCACCTCACAGGAAAGAAAGAAAAAGTTTGAGAAGGATGGTGAGAAGTTTTACTCTATGCTGGATCGCCACCTGCATTTGTCTTCTAAGAAGAAGGAATCCCAGTTACAGGAGGTGTGTATGGAGTTTCCTTCAGAGTTGGGTCCAGAAGCAACACCACCATCTCCTCTAGATATTAGAAAAAAGTGTGAAGGGGAATTATTCCTTCCAGTAATCTATTGAAGCTAATAATCAGTTAAATCTATTCAAAGCCTGGATTCTCTGGGTGAGACCAGGGAAACCAAGCTCGTGGTTCTCCCCTGCGTGTTGGATGCTGGTACTGGCTTTGTGCATTGTCACCTGATTGTCACCCTCATGGTGAGGCTGGCAGACAAAAGCAAGTCAAGTATGGTAAAACTACATGTGATGTCTTTTCTTTTTCCACCTCTCCCTCCTTCTTCCAGGCTGACCTTCAGGTGGACAAAGAGAGACACAATTTCTTTGAGTCCTCCCTCGAGTATGTGTACCAGATCCAGGAAGTGCAAGAAAGCAAGAAATTCAGTATTGTGGAGCCGGTAGGAGCTTCCTTTTCTCTCGGCCTCCTTGGCTGGTGCTCAGATGTACTATGTGTTACCTGCTCTGCTCACCTGCCATGGCCTGGCCTGCAGTGGGCCCAGCCTGTATCTGAGCACAGTGACCTGGATGGTGGCTCTGCCCAGGGGCCAGGTGTGGTGGGATCCTGTGGATTTTGTGGATGAGCACTCTCCAGATCTGCTCTGGGTCTCTCCGCAGGGTCCTTCACTCTGGGTGGTAGCCTGGGCTTTAGGGATACTGTGTTTGATAAGTCATGCCAAGACTGGCATCACTGCAAGGTTGCAAGGAAAAAATAATTGTAATTTCTGAAACCTGGCTGTCTGTCCATCCTTCCTCCAACCAGAAATACAGGAGTTCAGTCTGCCCTTTCCCTCGTTGCAGGTGCTGGCATTTCTCCACAGCCTTTTCACTTACAACAATCTGACAGTGGAGCTGACGCAGGATTTTCTCCCCTACAAGCAGCAGCTCCAGCTCAGCCTGCAGAACGTGAGTCCCTGCCCAGCCGCAGGACTGTTCCATGTGACTTCTGTTCTCATTTGGATTTACACGCCTCTGATGGCAAGGCCTTTCCCCCCGAGCAGCCTGGCCATGTTTGCATTGGAGGAGGTTGCAGATACAGTTATTTCCCTCTCAGCTCAGGTGCATTTTCCCCTCTCCTGCCCAGGAGAGTCTGCAGGTCTGAGAGTGTTTTCTCTGCCTGGGAGGGGCTGTTGCAGTCACATCATTTCACCTGGTGCATAAACAAACCTGAGGTTATCTTCCAGAGTAGTGAGATCGAAATTGTACTCTGAAAAGGCCTCTAACCTTGATCCTAATCGTACTGGCTTACTACAGGCTTGCTACATGCTTTGGTAAGCTCCTCTGCTGGCCGAGTGTGCTCATGGGGTAAAATATCCGGGTCCTGTTTCCTTTATCCTCAGTCTCTCCTTGCAGGCCCTCATTCCCATGGAACAACAGCCATAAAGCTGAGCCAAGCTGGGTTTGCTGCTGGCTCATTAATTGGTCCAAGTGGTGTTCCATCAAAATGCCTGGATTTTGTACCCTGTGTTGACAGGACTGCCCTGCCAAGCAGTGTAGCATGAGCCTTTGAGGAATCAACACCTCCGGGAGGAGAACACACCTGTCACCTGAACAGTGGTTCCAGGAGAATCTCAGGTGCTGCCTCTGCTCCAGCCAGCCCTGAAATGTGCTGAGGTTCCTTTACTGAGGGAACAAGTGGCCTCCCAGCTGTGCCTCCTCAAAATCATCTCCACGCACCGTGTGTCAAACCTTGTGTCAAACCTCGCCTCTTCAATCATTTCTAAGAGCCAAGTGCTTCTCACAGCCACAGTTTCCATGAGGACTTGTGGAGTGGCTTCCAAATTTTGTATCTTGGGGACCAGTTCATTTCTGCCAGAGCACCTCAGATTTATCCAGGAATACTTGCAGCTCACCCTTTGCTCATGTTCAAATGTGCTTCTATTTGTTTTCTCTTTCCAGACAAGGAATCACTTTTCCAGCACGCGGGAGGAGCTGGAGGACCTGAAGAAGAGGATGAAGGAAGCGCCCCTAACCTGCAAGCTCCCTGGGAAGCCGACCATCGAGGGCTACCTCTATACCCAGGAGAAATGTAATGGCTTTGGGATGCAGCTCCAGCTGGCAGCTCCGTCAGTGGTGGCACAGAGCTTTCCCTGGTCACATGAGCCGTGTCAGCACGGGGCTAATTGCCCTGCACTCTGCTGAGATGGGACTGATGACTGCAGAGCTCTGGCAGGCTGTGCCTGGGCTGTGTGTTATCTGAGTGAATCTGGTGTCCTGCCCAGCCTCAGCCTCTGCAGGCAGCTGAGCACAGCTGAGGGGGGAACTGGTGCTGAGTTAAGCTGCTGAGAGCGAAACTTGTGATTCTGAGCTGAGTCAAATTAAACCAAGCTCAGCCTTTCCCAAACCCTGGCTGCAGCTTTCCATGGCCGTGCAGCAGGAATGCTCAGGGGATATGAATCTGTGCAGAGCTGTGGCCACTGAGACAACTTTGTGAGCAGTTAATTTTTAATGATATATACAAATTTATTTATACATATATTTTTAGGTCTTTTCATCCTGCTTTTAGAAGAAAACACACACAGTAATTTAGACCCTGTGGCATGTTCCTGCAGGCCAGTGGCTATTTGCTACCTCTGTTTATGTTTCCATGTAAATTGAGTATAAAGAGTTTTTCCTCCAGACAACTGCAACTTAAAAGCAAATTACAGAAAAAATACCAGTTGAAATATTTCCTGTAAAGGGGTTCAGGTAAGCCAACAGAGAAAAGTGACAATAAATCCAGTGTGATAGAGATAGGAACTTCAGAGTATTTTAAAGCTGCTGTTTTCTTTATTACTGAGTTTTCACCAACATGAAAAAGCAGTGGTGTGTTTGGAACAAGCTTTCAGGACACGTAGGATCCTGCCAGCAGAGGTCTTGGCTAGGCTTGGCCAAACCAGCCTGGCTTGTGCCCAGAGTTCCACAAACACCCTTTCACCAGCAGCGCGTTGGGAGGGCACTGGAGGCAGCGGCTGCCCTGCACTCCTCTCCTCTTGCTCCTGCTCCTCCTCTCCTTCTCCTCTTCCTCCTGCTCCTCCTCTCTTTCTGCTTCTCTCTTCCTCTCACTCCTCTCCTCCTCCTGCTTCTCCTCTCTTTTCCTCCTCCTCTCCTCCTGTTCTCCTGCTCCTCTGGCTCCTCCTGGCTCTTGCCCATGGAGACCCTGGTGAGGGCGGTGTTCCCACAGGGCTGTAAGTGTCCATGCCCAGAGGAGGGAGGCAGTGGGAAGCACAGCCATCCATGTCCAGCCTGTCCCTGAGTGCAGCCTCTCGTGTGTTCCAGGGGCGCTGGGCATCTCCTGGGTGAAGTATTACTGCCAGTATGAGAAAGAGGCCAAAACCTTGCGGATGACACCCACAGACCAGAAGCCTGGAGCTAAGCAAGTGAGTTGGATGTCTGCTACACTGGCCCAGCCACGGGGTGTCCCCTTCCCCTGGCCCGTGGCGTCCCTTGCCGTGACACGGTGCCTGGGCTTCACACGCCCTCTGGCAGCCACTGAAGGGCTTGAATGGCTCGAGTTGCTGCAGGAGTCACTGCTTCCAAACACAGCGTTTCCCTGCCTCCACATGTGCTCACAGCACTGGTTTGTGGTTTGCTTTCTGCTCTTGGCACTGGTTCTGGGGGACTGGGGCAGTGTTAGGAGAGGAGAGGAAGGCAGCAGTGCAGCTCCAAACTGCACTAAGGCAGTGATTTGGGGAACTGCTGCTTTTCACAAAGTGCTCGAAGTCTGGGAGTTCCCTCAGTCCCTCCTCGTGACAGGGAAGAGGTGGGAGGATGGAGCACAGCCTCCAGCTGAATCCCCCACCCTCCTCTGCCATGGATCGGGTCCCCAGGGCCTTCCCAGGCCAGTGTGTGTGCTCCAGTGCATGAGCTCATGGTCTGTTCTTGGCAGCACTCTGCACACTGCAGCAGGAAAATAAAATAGATGTTTTGCAAGTCCTTGGCAGAGACCTGGGCAAAGAAACGTCCAAACTATTGTCTGGAGAGATTTGCTGTCACCTATGTCATAAGCGTGTCTGAGAAGGCCAATTACTGCAGATAAGGGCTTGGAAACCTGTAAATTAGTGCCTTTCCCAAACTCTGTCAGTCTGAGAATCTGCACCATCAGGTCACAGCTGGCCACACAACTTCACAATCCCATCATGAATTGACTGTGCTGCAGAGCACAGGGACATGAACACCCAGAGCCAGGGCTGAACCACCTCTCCAGAGCACACCTACTCCAAGTGGGGTGAGGAAATGTCCCTTTGCCACGTGGTGTTTGTGTAAAGCCATCAGTGACCATCAGTGCTGTGAGTAATTGGTACCGATGATCAGCCCTGATAAAAATTAGGACCCAGCTGTGTCAGATCAGAGGGGAGCGTGGTTCTGGCCTCGGACACCAGGGACTGCCTGCCCAGGTTTGCTGGAGCAGTGTTCCAGTGCTGGTGTGTGGGGCAGTGCCGTGAATCCAGAACGTTGTGTGGCTGAGGAGAGGAAGCCTGGAGCACAGAGCCTCTGATCCTGCCTGTGGTGGTGCAGGGAGGGCCTCCTGTGCTCCTGGTGCTGCCCTTGGACTCTCAGGACCTCTGTGGGCAGTGCTGAGCTGGGCTGGAGCTGCGGGGAGCTGAGGAACCTGAAATCTCCTGTGTTCCTGTCCTCTCACCTCGGCTTTCGTGTTCTCTCCTAGGGCACCTTGGACCTGACCCTGAAATCCTGCGTCAGGAGGAAGACAGACTCCATAGACAAAAGGTTTTGTTTTGACATTGAAACTAATGAAAGGTGAGAGGCTCCGTGCTCAGGTGGGCCCAGACCCCACGGGCCTGGAGCAAATCCCTCTTTGCTGTCCATTATAAACAACTTTCCTTCCTTTCCCTGCCTGTCCCTGGGGACTCCACGCAGGTCGGGGACCATCACGCTGCAGGCGCTCTCGGAAGCCAACCGAAGGCTGTGGATGGAGGCCATGGATGGGAAGGAGCCGGTGAGTTCCCGGAGCTGCTCCCAGCTGGGATGTGCTGGCGAGCAGTGTCCTCTGCCGGCGGCTGTGGGGACACTGGGGACACGGCCCCTGCTCTCTGCCCCTCCTGCCTCTCCGCTGCTGCCTGCCTTGGGCTCTGTGCTGTCCCCTCGGCACAGCTCCCTCTGGGCATTCTGGGTTTCCCCCCTAAAGCTCGGGATGCTCCCTGGCTGTGCCAGCCCGCCTGAGGACCAGCCTTTCCGAGGCTGGGATGCTCCTGTTCCTGCTGCTCACTGCCTGCTGGAGCTGATGTTCTGTCTGTCCCTGCTCTGAGCAGCCTTTGGGAAGGTGGGGCTGCCCACCCTGCACCCACGTTCTGCCACCTTTCTGTGCCTGCTGGGGTTTCCTTCCTCCAGTCTGAGAAAAGCTCAGAGCCCTGCAGTTTGCCCACAGAACAGAGAACTTCCCTAGCAACAGGTGCCCCAAGGAAATGCAGGGAGGCATCAGAAACTCCTTTTTGTGCAGATAATGGGATCTTGCTTAACTGTAAAATGACATTTCTATGGGACATTGTCTTTTTGGCTGTGATTGGCTCTGGGTGATCTCTGGGTGATTTATGGGTGACCTGTGGGTGATTTATGGATGATCTGTGGGTGATTTATGGGTGATCTGTGGGTGGTTTATGGGTGATCTGTGGGTGATCTATGGGTAATCTTTGGGTAATCTATGGGTGATTTATCAAGTGCTGCATTTTCTTTCAGAAATAAGCACCAAATCATGCTGATGGTGTTTTTGTTTCTCCTTCCCCCCATTCCCTCTCCCTTTTTCAGATCTACCACAGTCCCATCACGAAGCAGGAAGAAAGTGAGTCATTTGTGTTACTGTTATCTGGGCTCCTGGAGCTGTCCAGAGGCTGGGCAGGGTTTTCCTTGCACATGCTCTCATTCTCAACTGCTGCCAAGTAGCTGTGTCCCCGCTCTGTGGTGGCAGTGCCACTTCTGTCCTTTCATCAGTGTCTGGCGCTGAGCCCAGATAAGAACAGGTTGCAGACAGTAGAAGTTATTGATGCAATGAGCAGTTTTTATTTAGCCAGGAGCAGTGGGATGTGGTTTGCACCTCCAAACCCCAGTGTAACAGAGGGGGAAAGATCACTGAGAGATTCTGGGAATATGTCCCTTAGCAAAGACAGCAGTAGGGCAGTAGAGGTGGCGTTTAGTTCCCTGGAGGTCCCACCCCCCACCACGTCCCCCCTCTCAGCAGTGGGGTGTACCTTGGGAGCCCTGGAACACTCCAGGGCCTGGTTAGGTGGGTGAAACCTGCACTCTATCTCCGAGCTCACTTTATCAGCACTGTAATTAGCTGGCACTAATGAGCCCGGGGGCACGAGCACAAACCTGCTGTGTGGCCGTGTTCACATCGCACACCAGGAGGAGTGTGATGTGGGGTTTCACTAAACAAACACTCTATTTTTAATGGATCAGAGCTGGTAAGTGTTACAGTGGTATCACAGCCCTTGGTATCAAGCACTGAGGGGGTCTGAGCTTGGTGTTGCTGTTGCTCAGAGCAGAAAGAACCAGTACAAACAACCTGCTGAACGTTCAGGGATCCCATAGGATCCCCCAGCACAGCCTGTACTGGACTGGGATTGATCCAGATATATCCTGTGGCTGTTTTTTCCAGCAAAATGTTGTTTTAAGTTAAAAAGAAACAGGCTCAGAGCTGGACTGTGGGTAGTTGGCTGGAACAAGCCCTGTGCTCTTCTTTCCTCAGCACATCAGGCTGGGTTCATTTTGCTTTTTAATTCTAGTGATGTAGATAATCAGAAAATACATGGTTGCTTGATGGGGAAGAGCTTCAACTGCAAATTTTGCTCTGGAAGTAATTAATCAAGTCCTTATCAGACACAGTTCACATGTGGCAGGACATGATTTACACTGCTATTATTAAAGACAGGGGATGGGGAGCAGTGCTGCAATTGGAAATAAATTTGAGGGGAGATGGGAGAACGTATGACACTAAAAACTGCTTGTCAGGATGTACAGAGTGCTGGTGTTTTCCTGGAGGGATGTGTGGGATGCGGGGGCAGGTGTGAACGTGTCTGTGAGCTGGGGCACTGCAGCTTGGGGTGCTGAGAGGGGCTGGGGCTGGAGCTGGAGCTGGGGGTGTCCCAGGGGTGCTCAGGCAGCTAACGTGGCTTCCTTGTCCAAAACAGTGGAGCTGAACGAGGTCGGCTTCAAGTTTGTTCGGAAGTGCATCAACGCGGTGGAGACGAAAGGTGAGGAGCTCACCCTGCTGTGGGAGGTGCTCCCCGTGGCCTCAGGGCACCTTGGGGTTCCTGTGGGACAGTGTGTGTTAGTCACTGACACAGGACCTTGGCTTTTAGCTGAGGAATGCTTGTTCCTCAGGAGCAGAAATCCTGTGTAGTCTGGAACATCGTCGTACGAAACTCGGTTGGGATTGAACTTTCACCCTTATGCTGTTTTCATTCCTGGTTTTCTCAGTTCTGGCTCTGAGCACACCCACTGCTGGGCAGCAGGAGAACAGCTCTGACAGCCCATGCTGGGGCCAGGCAGAAGAGGAGGGTGCAGGGTTGTTCAGCAGCAGGACAGAAGCAGGCTGAGGGGCGGCAGCTCATCCTCTGGGCTGTCCTGTGTCACCCAGCCTGCACCAGTGAACATCCAGTGAACTTGGCCAGAATGGGCTGGAGGAGTAGGTGAATCCTTCAGAACTGCTGGATGCCCATACTGCTGCAGGGAATGGTGCCTGGGTTCATCTCAGAACCTCTGGGGCTGTGGCAGCCAAGGCCTGCTGGGGTGGGGAGCAATGGGGTGACAAAGACCTGCTCTCGGAGCTGGGAAAGACAGTGGCTCTGCCTGTCCCAGACTGGCCAGTGTTTTCAGAGTCTACTTCAGTGTGTTTGTCTTCTCTCTGGGTTTGAGCAGATTCCTGTTAAAATTGCAGCCCCCAGAGCTGGCTCATTTGGGCTGGTCTGTGCCATGCCCTGGGACCGAGCTGTGGTCCCGCAGAGCCCGCGGGGTGGGACAGAGCCCGGCCGCGGGGACAGCAGCTCCACTAGGTGGGGCTTTGGTTCTTCCAACCAGCAGGAAGACCTTGGCTGATGCTCCTGGCTTTCTCCTCTTAGGAATCACCACGGAGGGTGTGTACCGGACTGTTGGCAGCAATATCCAGGTGCAGAAGTTGCTGAATGCCTTTTTTGGTAAGAACTAATTGTTCCATGCAATTACCCTGTCCCGGTTTTCAATTGCTGGGGAGGGACAGAGAGGATCAGGTACCACAGGAAGAGATGTCCAGTGTGGGTTTTGGTCCCTGCAACCCCTCTGAGTCACATCTTGCCCTCCTTTCCTGGGTTTTTCCCCCTTCTTTCCTACATCGTGGTGAGCTGGACTGGGATAACTCAGTGAGCTGGACTGGGGAGGCGGCCTCTGCACAGGGCAGGAGTGTGGTCCCCTCCCTGCCTGCGTGCCTCGGGCTCGCCCCAGCTCAGACACCTGATGTTAGTGCAGCATCCAGAGCCTTTGGCTGTTGCTTCCTATTGCCTCCACTCTGGCTGTTGTTTATTAAGATGCTGGTTTGTGCTGGCATCTGGCTGTGCCCAGTTCTCATGGAGCCACGACTTGGGGCAGCTGCCTGGCTCCACTCGCCTGTGACTCATTGCTGAGCCTCAAGTTTTATTACTGCTGGATTCTCACCCTCCCTGTGAGCAGCTCTGTGGTTTTCTCCTCCAAACCACACCAGTGAGTGGCTTTTTGTTTTGTTTATCTGCCTGGCTTGGGTAACCACTTGCCACCCCACTGGGTACGAATGCACGATGGTTCAACACCACAGCAATAACTGCTGCAGCAGCATTTCAACCTGAACTGCTCTAAGTTAGATATTTGTTTGTTTGTTTCTAGTCCTATTGCTTTTTAAAAATAAATCCAGCTGTTTATTTTTTTAGTCTAGCTGCCCCCCATCCTAAAACCACATCCTTCACTTCACAGCATCAGAGACATAGTGTGGTTGTTCAGTGAGGCTGGGTGGGAGCAAACTGTACTTCCACACTGCTGGGCCTCCCTCTGTGCAGCGAGAGGGAATGCTTCCAGAACAGCATTCAGGGGAGCAAAGGAGGGATTGGAGCTGGCACTCAGATTACTATGGATGTCAGAAAGCTTGTCTTGGGCCTGTAGAAAAAACTGTAGAGACTGCGTCCTCACTGACTTTTCAGCACTGCTTCAATTTTATCTTCTGCTTCCCCCCCTTGTCCCTCATTAGCACTGCTCTCCAGCCTCTCCAGAGTCCTGACACTGGTGCTGTTGTTCTGCTTTTCCCAGCCATGGGAATCAGAAGCTCTCTTTGTATGTTGCTGTGGCTTCATATGTCTTGAGGGGAGACCCCACCAGAGCAGACTATTTATAAACAACCTCTAAATGAACCTTATTTTAAAGCCATTTTGTTTCTCCTCCAGATCCGAAATGCCCTGGGGACGTGGATCTCCAGAGTGGGGACTGGGACATCAAGACCATTACCAGCTCACTGAAGTTCTATCTCAGGTAGCATTGCAGGTGGTCCCTGCCCCAGGGGGGCAGAGGAGCCTGGGGCTGGTTCAGGTGAAAAGTGGAGTAATTTGCCCAATGTTTACATCTGTCTATTAGAAACAGATATTGGCAAAGTCACAAAGGCTTGGGGAAGAGGAGTGGATTTTGATAAATATGGGTGTTGCAGAACCCCCCCATGCCAAGGGGAGGGCTGTTTCAGGGGTCCTGCCTGGAGGGGAGGTGCCACTGTGGTGGTTTCCCGTCGGTCCAGGGTGGGTGATGGGTCGTGCTGCCCTGCAGAACTCAGTTTTCCTTCTGGTTGTTGCAGGAACCTGTCTGAGCCCGTCATGACGTACAAGCTCCACAAAGAGCTGGTCCTGGCTGCCAGTAAGTGCCACAGCTGCCCCACTGGTGGTCCCTGGCCCATTCTTTCTTGGAAAGGGAAATGTTCCACCACCTGCTGATGGTGCTCAGTAAAGCCCAGGATTTATTAGTTTCAGAACTGGTTAAGTCTGTGATGTCTGGGCAGGACCTTGATCCCTTCCCTGCCCTTCCTCAGAAACTTGCAGCATTGAGCTTCCCAGCCACTGGGTCCCAAAACCATTCTTCTTACACTGAATATTTTATTGTTTCTGGATTATTTATGCTTCTAAGGGTGACCTCTTTGGTTCAGGGACTCAGGTTTTTTTCCCTGCAGGATGTTTTAGGTGCTGTTCAGTGTTAGAGCTCTCTGGGCTGATAAGACACCAGACAGGGGCCGTGTGCTCCCAGGTGTGCAGGGTGAGGGTGTGAAGGGGAGGACCTGCCCATGCCCAGCCTCTTTTGGAGTGTGGCCCTGAGCTCCTTTTCAAGCTCCATTTCTTCCTGTTTCCCCTTCACGTTGTCTCTCCCAGTGTTCACCCTGTTGCTGTGAAGTCTCACTTCCCCCTGCTCCCCCTTGCTCTCACACTGCAGAGAACAGCTCCCACAGATTTCCTTTGGCTTTATCTTTCCCTGGTGTATTTACTTTGAAAGTGGTGGGCACAAACTCTTCTTTGTGTTCCTGCTTTCCAGAGTCCGAGAACCTGGATTACAGGCTGGGAGCTATTCATGCACTGGTGTACAAACTGCCTGACAAGAACAGGGAGATGTTAGAGCTCCTCATCCAGCACCTCGTCAAGTAAGCAGATGTTTTCCTCTAAAACCAAAGAAAGGGAGTAATGGATCAGCAGAACAAGCCATTTTTGGGGTTAGGTTTGCAAAACTGTATCCGCCACAGCCCCCTTGGGAATTTCCATGTGGACTGCACAAATGAGAGGATTGTCGTTGCTGCTTTCTGCATGAAGGGATGCTTCTCTTTCTGATTGCCCCTTCCACCCCTTTCTGACACACACAGAGCAGGAAATTATTTTAAAATTAAAATGCCCTCTTGAGAGCAGGGCTGTAAATCTGACCTCTGGCTCCAGGGAACAGGAATGTCAGGTCTGGGGTTCGGGAATGGCTGTGGGACCTGTGCCCATGGGCTGCATGAGGAGCTTTGGTTTTATCTTCAGCTCTGTGGATCTGAGCCTTCAGAGCAGCAGCAAGATGTGAGCATGCTGGTCAGGTTCTGGCACAGGCATGTGACAGTGGGTGCTTGGTGGCACTGAGCAGTGACCTGTGGCTGCATTTGTGAGCCACTGGAAGAGCCTGTTACTGATCATGGCACCAGCACTGCACTGGGAATGGAGGTTTTCCTGCCTCCTTGTCACTCCAGACTCAAAGTCTTGGTGGGCAGGGGCAGTGGTTTGGGCTCCAGGAATTGCTTTGGAGAAGCTGTTTTCAAGCCTGGACTGTTTCCATCAGCGGGGCTGGCCTGGCACTGTCACCCTGACACACGAAGGGGAGTGCCCTGCCCCAGTGCCATGGTCCCTCAGGGGGGCTGCTTTGGGGGACCCTGCCTTGAGCTGCTTTTCAGCCTTTCAGGCATCTGTCTGTGTGATTTTAGGAGCTTTTCTGTGTGCGAGGCTGAGCCAAGTGCCTGGTGTGCACCGTGAATGCACCAAGTGCCCCGTGAGGCTGGTGTCATTCTTCTGGTCACTGAGTTTATTCCTTAAAGTGTTTACTCTTAAATTCTCTTCACTCTCCCCCTGGAGACAGAACCCTCTAAGGCCAGAGCTACAGGGCAAACCCAGAGTTCATCACCAGTCTCTCCTCAAGTCCAGCTCTGGCTGAGGCAGTGCCACCTGCATGGTTTGTATTGCAGCCAACACCTAGGGCTGCCCTGCAGGCTCCATCCTGCTCCTGAGCTGGGTCCTGCTGGGCAGGCAGAGCTCTGCCACGTGGAACTGGGGTCTCTCTGAGAGCAGATGCTCTGCAGAGATTTATTGGAAACCACTGAAGTATGCTCCCTACCTTCAGTCCTCTTCCTTCACAGAGAAGGAAAATTAAAGCCAGAAGTTAGTTCTGGATAAGTAGGATACAAGATTTAAATGATTCCTTTGTTGAGTCCTTTTGTGTATGTGTTGTGCAGATGACTTTTGATTGCAGAGCTAAAGTGGAGCTGAGGGTGGGAAGGGATCAAATGAAAATGCTGTCAGCACGCTGCTCTCCCCAGCAGCTGTCCAAGCCAGACGTGCATGTCGGAGCTAGAACCGCGTTCGTCTCTGCCAGGAAACAAGTTCTCCTGAAACACAGGGAACAAAATTGAAGGACTGATTCTTACTGTATCCTGTTTTTTTATGGCTTGTAATAAGATCTATTTGGAAAAAACCAAGCCCAACCCTCTTTGTCCTTCCCCTGATCTCTGCAGTGTCTGTGAGCACAGCCGGGAGAACCTGATGTCCCCGTCCAACATGGGGGTGATCTTCGGGCCCACCCTCATGCGAGCGCAGGAGGACACCGTGGCGGCGATGATGAACATCAAGTTCCAGAACATCGTGGTGGAGATCCTGATCGAGCACTTTGGGAAGGTGTGTGCAGCCCCCGGCCCGGAGCTGCTCCGCCTGCTCCTGCGCACTGTTGCTGTGGCAACGCGGCAGCGCTCTGGCTCCTTCTGGCTCCTTCTGGAGAATCCTTAGGCTGGCTTTGTGTAACACACTGCTCTGAAAGGCTTCAGGGGGAAACAAAGAATAGCAGGTGTGTTCCTCACCTCTGCCTTTAGCTGGTCCCAGAGCAAACACCGAGTCTGGGCACTTTTGCTTTTTCTTTTTAAGTAAGCACAAGCTTTGTTGAAAAACCCCTGTTGTATGACTGGACATTCCAGGGCCTGACACCTTCCTTTGCTAGACAGGAGCTAGGCCAGAGCAGAACTGGTTTTAATGTACACAGTCCAAGATGAGACACTACATGACTGTTAAATCAGTGGAAAAAACCCAGAGCAGACAAGTGTTGAACGGTTGATGAAAGTAATTCAGCTGTGAATGCAGTCCGTTCAGATGCAGGTGTGAGGACAGCATTGGGATGGTGTGGGAAGTTTAGGGGGAGCTGCTCCCTGGAGTGTGGGGAGTCTGGGGAGCTGCTGCCTGGGGTGGAGTGGTCGGAGGAGGCTGCAGCTGGTGTCCCGTGCCTGTGGTGCTGGGCCCTGCTCTGCACAGGGCAGCGAGCCCTGGAGAGCCTCCAGCCCCATCTGCCTTCCATGGAGCTGTGCTGGCTCTTCCAGCCTGAGCATCACCCGGGCTCCAGCTGCTGGGGTGGGGCTGCAGATCCACGTGCAGACAGCAGCTTTGTTGTGTGGAGCTGTGTCTTTGCAGAGCAGAATGTGCCGCAGTCTGTGCTTGCTGCTGGCGATACCCGGTGTCGGCTCGGGGTGTTGGGGTGCTGGGGGATGGCAAGGGCCGTGTGTCAGTATTTAAAGCTTCCCTGGTAACTGCCCCAGGTTCCAAGGAGGGGGTTGGTCCTTCAGCTTTTATAACAGCATACACAGTGTCCAAACTTCCTTGTGCCTCAGAGGCAGGGAAGCTGTGGAGCCATCCGTCCAGGGATGCTGTTTGCTGTGAGGGGGCTGGGGCAGCTCCCAGCGACAGGGCAGGGGTAAAGCTGCCTTTGGGAAAGGAAGAGGTGGCTGAAGCTGGGTCAGCCAGGTTCTTGCAACAGGAGATGTGGAGCCAGAACAACCAGGTGGGGACCAGATGTGGGGGTGGGACCAGATGTGGGGGTGGAAGTTGGCTGTGCCGAGGACTGAAACCAGAGGAACAGGATGAAAGAGCTCGGAGACACTTCTGAGGATCCACACCAGAAGCTCATGGAAACACAAGGCAGTTCCTTTGTAGGTCTCTGTGAAGGCTTTTAATAAGTTCCCACAGAAAAACAGGGGCTGGTTTGTGTCTTCCCCAGCTCACTCCAGAGCTGAGGCTCTGTCCTCCCCCCACACAGCCCAGGCTCAGGCTGCATCACCACACCATTGCCCTGCCACCTCCGAGAGCTGGGATGGCACCTTTAATTAAGCCACATCTCTCTTTGCTTGCTTTTAATTTCTCTAGCAATAAGGTTAAGTTAGTCACACTTATTAGACTGAGCTTGTAAATTCAGTGTTTTAGAGTTGAGAGTGTCTTCACCTCACTCATGAGCAAACAGAGGAGTCTGGAGGAAGAGGGCATGTGGGTTATGTGGTGCAACGTGAAGACTGAGGACAAATTAACTGTGAAGTCTTTGTGGATAATATTGCTGTTTTCACAGCTCATGTTTCAGTACCATGGTTAAGTTGGTTAGGTTGATTGTTCTGGAAACGTCTTCTTCCCTATACAACCTGCCTTAAGGGGTAGATTTGGATTTTCATTTAGAAGCAAAGCAGAGGCTGCACTCACGTCTTAAACAGAGTTGTTTGTGGTGGGTTTAGCTTGGGTCTCAGGTGTTGAAGAGCACCTTGTGAAAACAGCATTCTGTGGTACCTCTATAAGCATCCATGGGGAACTTAGCACTTCTTTAAAAAACAGGGTTGGATTCTGGTCAGAATATAGGAATGAGGTTGATATTTTCCAAAAAATTGCCCTCCTGCAGGCAATACTTTGCTGCTTTAATAATACATGTGCTGCTGCTTTTAACTCCCTCCAATTCCAGGCAGGGAGAGTACTCCAGACCTTGTGTTCTGGAGTGGGGAACGTGTCCTGCCCCTGCCCCAGGCAGAGCCCTGTGGGCACTGAGCCAGCACACGCCCTGTGCCAGCAAACCCTGAGTGGTTCTGTTTTTTTTCGAGAGAGGGTGTGGATTCTCCCTCACTGGTGATGCTCTAGAACCATCTGGACACAGTCCTGTGCCAGTTGCTCTAGAAGACCGTGCCTGAGGAGGGGGATGGACTGGATGGGCCACTGTGGTCCCTTCCCACCTGAACCAGTCTGTGACTGTGGCTCCTGCTCTCCTCGTGCAGAGGGGACAGGCTGTCAGGAGCAAAGCCTGGGTCCCAGCACACAGATTATCCCAAAGAGCAGCCCATGCAAGGGGTTTGGGGAGCCTGGCTGCCTCTGCTGCTCCTTGGGACCGAGGGGGTTAAACTAGGCATGTGCCTTCCTCTCCCATCCCCCATCTTGATCTCCCAGTCCTGCTCTTTGGCTGGGAGAAGAAGGAACACACTTTTGGTTTGAATTACCAAAATGGGACACTTAATCAAAGCAAAATGTTACATCATGTTAAGATTTTTCTGGGTGATGCAATGAAGTTGTTTTTTTATATCAAAGTGTGGCCCAAGGGTGTGGTGGCCCAGCACTCTCATCTTCTGGGCTGGAGCCGGGACAGGACCAGCTCTACAGCTCCCAGGGCAGGCAGTGCAGCCTCCAGGCCACCCCTCCACAGTAACTCAGGCTTTCAAGCCTAATATAACTTCAGTTGACATCCCTGGGAAGAACCCCAGAGCAGCTCCTTTGGGCCTTAACACCATGTTTCAGCTATTCAAAGTCTTTTTCAGCTCTTAAAAAAAACCCTGACATAAATAAGAAGCTCTCAATTAAACCCACCAAATAGGTGCCACATGGCCAGTGAGAAAAGGAGATAAAACTCGGCAGCATTGTTTTTATGTCTCTGTTTCTTCCCAGGTGATTTCCTGGTACCACACACTTCATTGTAAGCCGAGAGCTGAAGGGTTGTAGCGGTAGATCTGAAGCAGTGATGGGTTGGTTTGGGTGTTTTGGAGATCATATCACCTCACCAGTGGGAATTTTGATGTTCCTCAAGCTCCAAAGCTTCAAAGCCTCCCTTGTGTGCTCCAGGAGAATTTGCTTTTACAGATTGTCTGTGTTTGTGATCTCGCTGCTGAGCCGTGGGGAGGGTGTTGTTGTGGTGGGGAGGGTGTTGGTGATGGGGAGGGTGTTGGTGATGGGGAGGGTGTTGGTGATGGGGACAGTGCTGGTGGTGTCCACCATCCCCCCCGTGCTGGGAGGTGGGGCAGCAGCCCCTTCGTGTTGGGTCACCTGGATGTGTCTCCCTTTACAGATCTACTCTGGCCCCCCAGAGGACACCACGGCCCCCCCAGTGCCCCCACCCAGGGTGGCTGCCCGGCGCCACAAACCCATCACCATCTCCAAACGGCCCCTGAGGGAAAGACCTGTCTTCTTTGGTGCTTCTGTGGAGGAGAGTGGAGGTCAGTCCAGCTGTTTTCTGATGCCTTACTTGCCTCTCACCCCTCTTGCTTCCCATAACACCTTTCCAGAAGCAACGGAGGAAAGAGCAGCAGGGCTGCAGTTCCTCAGCGCTGATCGTGGCAGGCACTGAGGGCTCTAATTCCTCATAAAGTGAGGGCTGTTCAGAGAGAGAGGAAAGCAAAAAATACACACGTTTGGTTGCATTACGTCACAAGTCAGATTCCGTGGGATTTGGGTTTTTCTGCTTCCTGCTGTGTTCTCCATTAGCTACACTAAGGCTGGTTCTTGCACAGGAGAGGCCCAGAGGAGAGGTTTTATGGCTCCGGAGGCAAAGGCGCAAAGGGAACTGCATAGGGTGTTGGTGGGATGGGAACCAGGGGTGTTTGCAGGCCTGGCTCAGCCACTGGTGGTTCCACATCCAGAACAAGAACTCCAAAGCATTTTTTCAGGGCCCAGTGATAGTACTTTCTAGACCAAGCTCAACTCTGCTGTTAAATCCAGCTGATGGTAAGGAAATGCTGAAGCCCTTATCATGTTGAAGGGCACGTCTGCTTACAATCATGTTTCTGCACCCAATTTGCTCTAATTGTCACTGCAAGCTGTGCCCTAATCCCATTGTTACCAAAGAGATGGCAAATTTCTTTCTCCACTAGAATTTTCAGAGCTTTGATGCTGTTTTAGGCATCAAGTGTACACAAAACGCACTTTACGAACCGGCCAAACACGACTGATTCCCATTGCTCCTTAAAACCCCCGGACTGCTCACGCCGTTGGGGCTGGCCTTGCATTTCAGTGCTTCCCCGAGCTGGGAGCGGGAGCATTAGCACAGCTCCTGCTCCTGGGTCTGTGGCACAGCCAGAGGGGGAGATGAAGGGTTTTTGGTGGGGCATGGCGCACAACTAACCCCAGCTCTCTGTCCCTTGTCTCCGCAGCAGAGCGGCTCGGCCAGACCCCCAATGGCAGCAGCGTGGAGACCCCCAGGCCGCTGCTCCGGAGCCGCCCGCCCGCACCCCGGCCCGGGGGGGATGAACCGGGCCGAGCCCCCGCCGAGGGCCGGGCCCAGCCGCGCCCCGAGCCCGAGCCGGGCAGGCCGGCGGGCAGGCTGCAGGACGGAGGGGCGAGGAACGGCGTGCTGGGCGGCCCTGCCCCGAGGAGCGGCACGCTGCAGGCACGCAGACCGGCCCCGCGGCCGGGGGGCAGCGGCAGGGACGGTGAGTGTGCGCCGGGCCTGCCATGAGGGGCCAGAGCCAGCCCTCCCTGGCCTGAGTGGGCACAGCTGAAGGCTTCCATGCTGACCTGACCCTAAAAGACCTTGAGGGGTTAAGGGAATAGTGAGGTTGGCTGGATCTTCGGGAAGACGAGCAGCCGAGGAGAGGACAAGCAGTGCTACGGGATAAAAGCTCGGAGAAGCAGTGGCCGCAGGGATCACCAGTTCATGTTGTTTCTCTCCCTGTTGCAAACAGCACTGCACAGGATTTAGTTAAGAACACTTGTCGTTCCCAGGCAGTATCAGCTTCGCAGTCAGCAGCTACATGGCATTTGTCCTCAGCAGCCCTGCTCCCAGTGCCAGGGAGGCTGTGCAGGCAGGCAGCACGGGAGGGACCTGCCTTTCCATGGGCTCTGTCCCTCCCTTCTGGCAACTGGCCACTGTCAGCGAGAGTGTGCTGGGACAGACAGACAGAACTAAATGCAGTGACCCGTTCAGTGTCCCCTCAGAAACATTCCCCCTCTGCCAAAGCTTCCTGCTGAGTGTTTGTGCTCTCCCCTCTGCAGGTGACTGTGACAGTGTCCCTAAGCCGCGTTCCCATGGCGATAAGCCCGTGATAATGCGTCCTCCCGTGAGACCTCCAGATCCACCCTGCAGGACTCCAGTGCCTCCCAAGCTGGAGCAGAGGCCAGACCTGATAGCAGGGACAGCAGAGGAGATGCCCTCATCTGTGTAAGCCAGCAGCCCAGGACGGGTGCAGTGCCAGTGCGGGTTCCTGGGGGCTTGGGGAGCATGAGGGGGACGAGCTGAGCCTGGGCAGCCAGGGCAGAGTCGGTGTCTCCTCCCAGGAATTTTGGAAGAGGAGGATGAGAAATACCCAGTTGGTTTCCAGTGTCAGGGGAGTGCAGTGGCTGGAGCCCGTGGACACCCACTGGGCACTGGTGCCAACACGGGTTCCGGTGTCACTTGGAAAGCTGAGCAGAGGGATGTGTGCCCTCCCTGCCTGCTCCCAGCAAACCTCTCCAGTGAGACACTTCCTGGGGCAGGACAAGATCCAGCTTGGAGCTTCTTAAGGACACTGGACGGAGTTCAGTTTCGTCCTCAGATTTCTTTCAGGTTTTAGAGAGTCAGAAACCCTGCTGGCTTCAGTGGGAGTTAAACAAAAGAAAAAACAGTGCCATGAGTGTCAGCTCCATGACCCAGGCCAGGCCTTGTCTCTCCTGAACCGCTTGGGAGAGCTTCTCTTTCAGTGAGCAGAGGCATGAGCACATAAACACTGAAGGAGGGGCCACGAAGGGCATGGATGCGGGTTTATAACCCAGCACGTGGGATTTTAGGCAAGAGCGTGGAAATAACGAGTGGATGTGGCACTTAGTGCGGTGGTTTAGTTGGTGTGGTGATGTTTGGTCAAAGACTGGACTAGATGGTCTTGGAGGTCTTTTCCAACCCAGATGATTCCATTATTCCATGGCTCTGTAAGCAGCAGCACAGCCAGAGTTACGCTGGGGGATGCTGTGAAAGCAGAGGGCACAGAGCGGGTGGCAGAAGGAGCCCGGCTGTGCCTTGGCACAAGAGCTGTCCTTTGGAGGGGATCTCTGCAGTTTTGCCAGTGCTGTGGCTCTCTTTTGCCTGGCACAGAGCAGGTCTAATTAGCAAATGATCAGATCACTGGCATGACCTTTCCTGTCCTCTTTGCAGGGTGGCCTCTAGGACCAAGTTCTTTGAGACGGCTTCCCGAAGAACAGGCAGGTAAGGCTGGCATGGGGAAGGCAGCACGTGGATAGCAGCAGGTCTGCAGCACAGGGTGCTCCCTCTGAGACAGCCAGCACAGCCACCCTGAGCCCCAGCCCCAGCCTGGCTTGGTCTTGCTTGCTGAGCACATGGGGCTCAGCTAAAATGCTGGAACTAGACAAAGAACACAAAGAGTAAAATGTGAATCCAGATACAAACTTGCTAAATTAAATCTGCCAAGTGAGACACATCCCTGTGGATCCTTTTTGCCATGTGTGTGGGTCTGCCCAGCACAGTGCCTATTGTACTGGGCAGGGAGGTGGGGGGAGATGGGTGGACAGTGTGGGCACCGAAGGGCTCAGCTCTGAGTGCCAGCAGGTGCCATTTGTGACAACATCTGCCCAAATAAGCTCCAGCTCTGAAAAGTTACCAGCCTCTGCCCCAGGGGGAAGGTGTTTGTGGGTAAGTCTGAGAACTGCTGCTGGTGCCGCTGGGGAGATCATTTGTTCCACTGCAAAACACACACTCCCTGCCCGGTACCCAGCCTTGAGCAGCTTGCAGAGCTGAATCAGAGCCTGCTTCTTGCATTCATTTTTTCTTTATTCTTTTATTTCCTGTTATCCAGTTCTTCATCACCACAAGGCAGGATCCCAGGTGATGAGAGCTGAGGCTAAAGGTATGTGTTTATGATGACAAATGAAATAATAAACCAAAAGCACCTACAAATTCAGCATTTATGGGGTGGTGGTAGTCAGTGGTTGTGCCATCACTGACAGATTTGCACTGCTGCAAAGCATAGAGCTTGTTTTCTTTTCCCAGGCTTTGTGAGCAGCTTGGCCCAGCTGGACCCAGGAGACCTTCTGTGCTTGTGACCCGGGAGTCACAGCTGAGCCTTTGCAGCCCCAGTGCCCTGGAGAGCAGCCTTCTTACTGGACGATGATTTCCGAGCCACAGGTGGCTCAAGAAATTAGAAGAGGGAGACCACGATGGAGAGCAGGCCCTGCTCACATGTCTGTGTTGAACTGTTTTCAGCCCTCCCACCTCTCCTGCCCGCAGGCTGTGGCAGTGCCCGTCCAGCAGCGTGGGCAGGGCTGTGGAAGGGACAGCAGAGCCACCACTTACCTGCTCATTTTGGGACACATACCTTGGCACAGGTGACCTTGGACAGTGCAGGGGCTGAGGCCCCGTGCTTGGGTGCAAGGGCAGAGCAGCTGCAGTTGGGGTTGACCCCCCTTGCCCTGAGAAGCCCCCTCCTCTGTGCTCGTGCCCCTCGCTTGGTGAGCTGTGCTGCGGCTGCAGCCGTGCCTGGGAACGCTGCCCGTGCTGAGCAGGCTGGGCAGGGACGGGGGAAGCACAGTGCTCAGCTCTGGGGGACATCTCATCTCCTGGGCACCAGCATGGCCCTGTCCTGGAAGACTGTGCCTGGAAGAGAGGGGGCAGCAGGTGCTCCTCCTCCTGTGTGAGCCACACTCCCACCAGATCCGCTTCCCACAGGCACGCCGAGAAGTCTCTGCTCTGGGGTGGTTCTGGTGGGCCAGCACAGAGGTGCTGAGGATCTCAAACTCACTGGATGTGGGTCAAACCCACCGTTTTTCTAAGATTTCTTGTTTATTGATCTCCAGTCTGAGACACCCAGTCTGTCCCTCAGCAGTCTTGTGGGCAGTCTGTTGACCCAGGAGCTGTCCCTGGCCAGGACCACTTCATGCACCCCCATAGCAGTAGAGGCTTGTCTGCAGCTCCAGCTGCTGCTGGGGCCCAGCTCCAGGGCCGTACACGGCAGCCTGCGGCTTCCCTGCTTCCTCTGCCAGCCCAAAGGCAGATTCCTCATTTTGAATGATTTTTCTTCGGTGCTGGGAGCATTCCAAAAGAGTGGCCAAACATTCCACCCGCTGCTTCCCGGGTGCTCCATCCCTGGAGCGCGCTGGGTCCTGCCTGGCGCAGGTTCTCCGGTGGGATGTGCCGCCGTCCTTTGCCTCGTGTGTGATCCTGTGCCTGTTCTTGCTGGATGTCACACGCTGGTGCTCACACGTGTCGTGTCCGTGGTGCTCCTGCTCCTTCGGCTTCAGCGGTGCCCCAACTGCTCCCTCCTTTGGACGTGGTACGTGAGAGAGGCTTTAAAACCAAACCAGCCTTGTGCTGTGGTGGCTGAGGCTGTTCCACAGGCACCGGTGGCACCTCGGGCTGTGCTGGGCCCCTCCTGCTGCAGCCCCTTGCCAGCAGCTCCAGGACAGTGTTTTGGAGCAGGTGGGATGGAGCTGAAGTGGGAGGGAGCTGCTCTGACCAGCCCAGCAGCACCAGCAGCCCCCGGCCCTGCGGCAGCCTCGTCCCCTGCTGGGGTGACTGTCCTGGGGTGTCGCTCTGGGGGCTCCCACACACAAGGCCAGCATTTCCCGACGTCCTTCCCTGCTCAGGGCTGTGCTTTAGGGACCCCTGAAGCCTGTCAGTTTGGGAAGCTCCGGGGTTCTGCTGCTCTGGGGGGCTCTGGAGGGTACACTCCCAGCACTCCCAGCAGGAGCAGTGGCTGTCACGTCCCCCTCCTGCTCGCACCCACTGCCCGGCAGACACCGGAGACAGAGCCAGGCTCCACGGGCAGGGGGTCTGGGAGCAGCTGAGTCTCAGTCTGACAATGTGAGCAGTGAGGAGGAAGCAGCAGACATATTTCATGGTGTCCTTTTGAAGTCCTTTGTCACTTGTGTGTCTGTGCTGGTTTTTCCGCCTCTGTGGGCGCAGCTGAACATGGGACCAGCAGTGGAGTGGTGGGATGAGGGGGGCTGTGGGGCCCAGTCCCTGCTGTCCTAGGGGCACAGTCCCCACTGCTCTGGGCACAGTTCCTGCTGCCAGTGCCCCAGGAGCAACAGCTGGGAACCTGGGATAGCCCCCTGTGCTCAGCAGCCCCCGGCATCAGCCTCGGGGCTGGTTTTGTGTGTACAAGCGTAGGTTGCTACATGTGTTTATAAAAGTTTCTATGAAGTCGAACAGCACCATCACAGTGTGTTTTGTTCCTCTTTTTCCAGTGCCCTGGGGAGGCTGCCCAGGCTGTGTCCATGGGACTGGGAGCTCCTTGGGCTCTGCATGGCCCCACTCTGCATTTGCAGTCCCCAGCCCGGGGTGTCTGCGTTTTCTGACAGGAGAAGCTGTCCTGCAGAGGCTGAATATTCCCGTGCTGCCACAATGCCAGGACAGTGTCCTGTGCTGTGAGTCACTGAGGCTTCAGGTTTGCTGTGACTGGCACCAGCTTCTTTCCATCTCTCCAGCACCTTTTTCCTCTGCTCTTGACTCTGACACTGCACCAGTGTTTGCTTTTCAGGCCCCTTGCTGTTCTTCACCAGCAAGCTCTTTCAGGAGACAACAGCTTTCTCTGTCTGAAACGGGAATCTTGTACTTGGATTGGGTTTCTGGAGAAGCCTGACAAGGTGACAGAAGTGCCAGAGCAGGAGGGTGTTCCTGCAGGCAGGGGCAGCTGAGCTGCCCTCACGGCCCTGAGAGCCCCCAGCTGAGTGGGGTGTGCCCACCCACGCTGCTCAGGGCTGGGAGCTGTCCTGGGATCCTCCTGCAGTTATTCTGTGCCAGCCCTCTCCCCAGGGCTCTGCTGGGCAGCTCCAGGCCAGGTTTGCTGGCTCAGAGGGCTGTGCTGTGCCCTGGTTCTGGGCCGGAACGCTCTTGTGGCAGGCACGGATGCAATGCAGCTGGAGCAGCAGCCTGAGGTTTTTCTGCTTGTTTTTGCTGGCTCCTAGTTTCTCTGAAATGTTTTCTCCTGGAGCTGTAACTTTTCCAGAGCTGGATGCCTTTAAAACAGTGGCATTTAGGGAACTAAACTGTTTTTTTTGCCATTAGCCCTTGTATTAAGCGATCATGAACTGGAATAAGCACCCAGGCACTGCCCCAACAATCCTTGTCTCCCAACCCACAGCTGCCTGGTTTGCTTTCTTACAGAAAACATTTGGATTTAATCTGAGCAAGAAAATGATTTTCCAGCACAAGTAAAGCCTTGTAGGTTTTTACACAGAGAGAAGATAACAAAACAAGCAGTTCCAAAGCTTGAGCCTGGGCCTCAGAGAGTTCTTCTCAGAGGAAGAATTTGGAGAGGCCAAAGACACTGCAGCAGACACATCTGTGTGATAAAATTAGAATTGAAATGTACTTAGTGGAGCACTGACATCTGAAATTTATATGTTGCACAGAGACCCATGAAGGCACTGGAATCCACCCACGTGGGACTCCTTGCAGGATCAGAGCTGTAAGTTTCAGCTCTGTAGTTCTCCCTGGCCCACCCCACTGCACAATGACCCATCTGGAGGCTCTGAGTTGGGAGCAGCTCCCTGTGCTGGGTGGGAGAAGCCTCAGTAGGTTTCTTGTCCCGTACACGCAGCTGTAAATCAGGTCAGGACACCAAAAAATCCCACGATTGGTTTAAACAGTCAGGAGATGCCTTAAACCAGTCAAAGCTGTGATGTTTTTCATTCTCTGTGTTTTCAGAAGTGCTTTAACAACCTCTCTCCGAGTTTCTAAGGGCTCCTGCAAGGCAGAAGTTCTGAAGGTTCTTGAAATCCTGTATAAAACGTGACCGTTCTCATGTCGGCTCAGAGAGGAAAACCCACAGGACCTCCATCATCCCACAGCTCTGTCTCCCCTCGCTCTGCACGCCCTGGCTCCCTTCGGTGGCTGGGTTTGCAGGCTGTCCCCGGCACTGTGCCACTGTGTCACCATACAGTGCCACCCCCCGTGCCACTGTGTCACTCTGCTCCAGCGGGACAGCCCACGGGGCACGCCGGGCCCTGCTGGCCCTCCCTGGCGCCCGTCCCTGCCTTGGGGCGGGGGCGGCAGCGATTTTGGGCACAGAACAAACCCCGGGCTTGGCCGGCGTCCCTCGTGTCGGGGCGCTCGAGTCGCCGTGACCCCGCTGAGGTCTGCGGTTGCCACCACTCGTTGCTGGATGTGGCACAGCCCTGACAGCTCAGCGGGTCACGGTGCTGGCGCTCGCGGCCCCCGGGGAGGGAACCGCTGCCGACAGGGCTGTTCGACACAGCTCGTCATCATTTTGGGAAACGGAACTCTTCTGTTCTAAAAACGTCCCGCTGGCTGCTCTGAGGACAGGGATAAGCAAACAGCCCTAAAGCACGGGGCCATTTGGGGGCTTTCATGATGTCTCGATGTTTTCAGTTTTCTTCTTCTTTCTGGGAACTGAACTTTCTCCAGAGGTCCTGGTGCCACTCTGCTGTGAGCAGAGGCATCTCCCAGGGCAGCTCTGGAACCCTCCAGCACGTGGCTCACCCCAGTGCCGGCACAGTGGCTGGCACTGCCCTGCCAGGCCCCAGCCTGTTCAGGCTCTGGAGGTTCAGAAGGGTCGGGGGGGCAGCAGCTTCACAGGGGCTGCAGGTCCTGGTGACCAGTGGTGGGATGTGGGATGTGGGATGTGGGATGCTGGGTGCAGGATGTGGGATGCAGGATGTGGGATATGGGATGTGGGAGGCAGGATTTGGGATGCAGGGTGTGGGATGCAGGATGCAGGATACACAGCAGAGACAGCTGGGACATAACAAGGCAGAAGGAGTTGAGGTGGATTTGCCCCTTGGCAGTCCCAGCCCTGGCAGCCCCAGGACTGGTTCCCTCGCTGTCCTCCCACAGACACTGTTCAAGCCACACGAGGCAGGGCTGCCAGAGACCAAGGCTGGTGTAAGCCCAGGACTGTGTAGCCACCAAGGGACGGGACCCTCAGTGGGTCACCCCACAGTGCACTGGATCAGTGACTCCTGCACGTCGCTCTGGGGTTGGTGGCAGTGACCATCGGGCAGGTGACACTGCAGCTGACATGCCAGCAGGTACCCGGGGTACCACAACAGCCCTGCCCAGTGATCACCTCCCCAGTGCCCACTAAGGGTAAATTTTGAAAATAACACATTAATTTTCCCCTGGGACTCAGAGTGAGGGATGGGACAGGATTCCCTGCGTGTGACTAACCCTGATGCCGAGGCTTTTGTGCTCCTGGCACTCTGTGCTCCAGCCCATGGGGACGGTGTGTGGGTCTCCCTGTGAGTTACACACCAGGCACTGGCAGTTATCTGGGGCCTGATGAGGTGGGTGTTTTTTTTCAAGCTCTTTGCTTTGTCTCAGTTATTCAAATCTTGGCCCTGGGCAGGGTTCACATCTGTGCCTGAATTAACAAGTGGCTGATAAGCGTCTTCTTTATTACTTAGAGAGCACAGGTCAATTTTATAAAGGCGTTCCAGCAGAATGGATTTACAATTGCCCATAAAGTTACCGAAAACAACAACAAAAGGAGGAGGGCACTGGCCTTTATTAGCTTCTTGTTTTGAGAAATACATTAATCAAATGAAATTCAATTTAAAAGACTCAAAGAGGAATATATGAAAGGATTAGTCAACTGTGTAGATTACCAGCTCAGACGTGATTAATAGCAAAATCTGACTGTGAAAAAAGCCTACAACGACCCAGTGTACAGCCTCAGCCACTGACAAATGACCCACTGATTCCTGGCGCCTTCGCTCGCTGACAGCTGTCACACCCACAGCGATTCCACGCACAAAAACAGCACAAAAGCCAAACACAGGCAGAGGGCAGAGCTCCAGCAAACCAGGTTCTGCATTTATTGGACTCAGAACAACAGCAGATTTTCAGGTTACAAAAAGAGCTGAACACCAAGCGTGAGGGCTCACACGGGACCCAGGCGTGGCTGACGGGGCCAAAAAGGAGAGTTTTCGTTTACCCCAAGCGCAGTGTCATTGGTTTGTCTTTACCTGAGTGCCAGGCAGGCTCCTCTCTTTGGTTACACAAATAAATGGCCTTCAGTCCCGTACGGCATCCTGCACTGCATCCGCCGGCCCCGGCACGTCTGTCACCGCGCTCTGGCCCCCCTGGCATCAGAACTGGGGGGTCTATTTTCCTTAGCCAATGCATTCAGTTCCAATTAAAAAAACCAAAGAGCTGTAGCAGCAATCTAAGAACGTCCTCCCATCCTTTCCTAGAAGATTTGCCCTCAGGTGCTATAATTGGTTCCAAACGGGGCCGGCCCAGGCTGTGTGTGCCGTGCCCACATCACGGGCCTCGAGAGCCACAGTCCCACTGGGGTGGGCCAGGGTGTCCCCATGTCCTGCTCAGCCCTTGCCTTGGAGCTTTGCCCCAGGAAAGAGCCGGCACCACCCCCCAAAGTCCCTCTGCCATCGCAAGGCTGCGCAATTTGAGGCATTGGCTTCCCACCTTTGCTCAGCTCTAGGGCAAGGAACAACTGGAGACACTGCCCTTTGTTCCTCACAGGAACACAATTGTGGGCTGGGAGGGCCCCCCAGGCAAAAAGGCACCAGCAAGGAGCTTTTTGGCTTATTACAAAGAAAATAAAATATATCAAATTGAGAACTCTTATTATTACAGAGACATGTTAACAAAGAGAAACAGCATAAAAATTGCCACAGAACACCAAACATCCAGCACAGAGAGCAGCTTTTATCCACTTGCTGAGGGTTTATGTGGGTGCAGAGATTTTCTCTGTCAGTCACAAGCACAGGGTCCCTCTGCTGCCACGGGGAATGAGCTGGGGGGGAGCAGGCACTGCTGGGCATGGGGAGGCTCCAACCCCCCGGAGGGCTGGAGCACCCTGCCTGCCCCAGGACACCCAGCACAGCCACAGCCAGCCCCAGCTCTGGGAACAGGTGGGGCACAGACACCTCTCTGCAATCCCAGGATTCTCCCGAAAGTGCAAGGACACTTTGTGCAGTCAGAGAGGACAGAAACAAAGGACACTCCATCGTTACCCAAGAGCAAACACCGTCCCTGCCTAACCACAGGCAGCCACAGAAAGCTGGAGGGGCCAATACCGACACCAGCCTATTCCAGTGTGCGCTCTCTGCATGCCATGAAAGGGAGGACCTTTGCAAACTGGGCAGCACTCAGCCAGAAAAATAATCAAATTAGAAGTTTCTACTTAATTGGTACATTCTGACTCATTTCTTGAAGAGCATTCGGTGCCTCAGTGTGCAACCAGAGAGGACTCTCTCAGCATCACACTAAATAGGTATCTCCAGTGACAGAAAATGGGCCATGCCTTTATTTTACACAGACACAGATATCTTTAGCACATATTATGTAATTGAAAGATCCACGGCGAGAGCTCAGCCAGGGCAGGGACACCGCGAGCTCCGTGGGACGGGTCTGAGGTGTGAGGTGACTGTGGCAGCTCTCTGACTGCCTGGGGGCTGCTGACCCTGGGGTGTCCCCCAGCATCGCTCCGGAGCACGGTCACAGCCCTGCAGGGCTGGGGGCAGCGCGTGGAGCTGAGGGTTCACCTCCCTGGCTGAGCACGGTGCCCCTGGCTGAGGGTTCTGCTCCCCGAGCCGAGCACAAAGAGCCTCTCAGCGTTCTGGCAGCAGCACGTGGGTGCTGCCGGTCCTCCACTCACCCACGGCCCCCCAGAGTGGAGAGTCACGGCCCCAGCTCTCAGTCCCGCTGAGCTGAGCTCCCTGTGAGGCAGGGCGTGCTGGCAGGAACCTGGCGGGTTCGGAGGGCACAGGTCTGCTTGGGAATGCCACTGCACCACCTGATCCCACCTTCTGGCATGACACAGGACTGAGGAACAGTCCCTCTCGCCTTCACTAAAGGCAGCACCCCTCGTTCTGCACCCTCTGCCGTGGAACTGTGCCCGTCCGTGCACGTGCAAACGCTGCTCTCAGGGAGCCAAATGTCTGTCCCTTGGGCAGGAGCTGATGGTCTGAGCCAGCCCAAAAGCTCCCACACTGCTGAGATGAGCCAGAGCAGAGCCAGAGGATCTGCAGGGGAACGTGGATGTGGTTGGCTCCTGGCTACTCCAGGGCTTGGCCACCCTGAGAGGAGCCTCAGGGACGGTGAACACCATGAAATTCTCTTTGCTTTATTAAAGCAAAAGTGGACAAGAAAACACAGAAGAAAACACAAAGCACAAAGATCCATGGCAGCAGCTGGACTTTGGTATTTCTTAAGCCTTTTCTTCTCCAGTTCCTGCAGCAGCCTGAGAAAATCCAGGTGGAAACAGTGTTCATTCCCCCAGCAAATACACACCCAGGTGCTGCAAGTCCTGGCTCCCGCATCTCCTGGTAACTATGTTACAGGAACCCAACTTCTGAATGAAAAAGTTGAAACTATGATGCTGAAGAAAGAACAGGATCCCAGTGACCCCAGCTGCCCTCCTGCCCTGGGTGGGGGGTGCTGCCCATGACCCCCTGCCCCGCTCAGGGATGCACACAGACCACACGAGGGCAGGGACACACATGGGGCAGGTGACACAGGGGCAGCATCATCCTCCCACTCCCCACCACCGCTTTTCATGCACATGGTGCTTCCACCAGCAAAGCAGCCTGGGCAAACCCCTGTTAGGTTTGGTTTCTTCCCGGTCTCCCAGCAGAAGGACAGGTCCACACCCACTAACCAGCGAAACCTTCACCGCCACCAGCCTGTGCTGAGCACAAACCTCTCCCAAGAAGCTGCCCTGACTGCTCAGAGACACCCTGAGCTGATGTCATCAGACAGGGATTGGGCACCACCACCCCTCTGCTCACTGAGCTCTGCTGCAAAGGGCCTGGGAACGCCCCAGAGGACAGGGGTGCACGAGCAGGGTTTGTTCACCGGTTCCTTCGCACACATCCAGCTCACACAGCACTGGGCTGGCAGCCCTCGGCCTGGGGGGCTCCAGGAGCAGCACCTCGCTGGCTGCCAGCCAGGACATTCACCTGTGGATCCCACTGCCGCCTGCACGAGGGTTCCAGGGGTTCCAGGAGGGCAAGTGGGATCAGAGCTGCATCTGGCAGGGGAAGGAAATCCACTGCAAGCACTTGAAAAATCCTTCAATAGGGTTTTTTCCCCTATGCCTTCCCTTAATGAAAATCCCATCAAAAGGTTGGAAAGTGTCAGGTAAATTGTTTTACTGCGAGTTTGCAAAGGAGCAGCTGCACCACAAGGATGTTGCCTGGAGAGGTGGGAACAGGGCTCGGGGTGGGCACAGAGATCTGAGTGGGCACAGGGATACAGGTGGGATCAGGGCTGTGAGTGGGCTCAGGGCTCCAGGGGGGGCTCAGTGCCCTGGGGGGGCTCACGGTTTGCTGTTTGCCTGTGCTGGCACGAGGACCCCTTGCAGATGTCTGTGTTGGTAACCCCAGACTGTGTCACAGCCCACATGGGACGTGTGGCCCTGGCAGGACACTGTGCATGCCTCAGTTACTGACAGCCCTGGTTTGGTGGGCTTGGGGTGTGCAGGAAGGGGGGAGCTGGAATACTGCAGGGATCACTGGGGTGGTCACTGTGTGTGTGTGCTGGGGACAGGGGGTGCTTGTGGGGTGGTGTTTGTGTGTGTGTGATGCTGTGTGTGATGCTGTGTGTGTGATGCTGTGTGTGTGATGGTGTGTGTGGCACCACGTACACAGGACAGTGAGTACATGACGGTTGGTTATTCCTTTCCAGCCCCCCAAAGCGCTGTGGTGGCACCAGCCAGTTCCCACAGCCCCTTCCCCACGGGCAGGATTCACAGAGGAGTCCTGTGGCTCCACAGGTCCCGCAGATCCCGGCCCCGCTCTTGGCTCCACAGCACTGGTCTGCTGGCACTGCAAAAGGAGCTGGGACAGAGGCAGGGAAGGAGCCCCGCTGGAATTCTGGTCTGCGGAGACGCGGCAGCAGCAGGGTGGGTGTGGGGCTGGGGGGGCTGCAGGGGCTGCAGGGGCTGCAGGGGCTGCAGGGGCTGCAGGTGCCCAGGGCAGGTGGGCAGGAGGGAGGTCCGAGGGCATCAGGCACTTCTGGAGGAGGGCTGGGCTTTGTTGGGAGCAGCAGCTGGCGAGGACGGAACGTTGACTGCTGAGCACCGGGGGCTGAGGGGCAGGCTGAGAGCAGACAGGCTGCAGCAAAAACATCCCAGGTGGGAAACAGGAGCCAGCGGCCACTGGGGGGTTTCCAAGGTCCTGTTCCTCGGCAGCCCTTGGGCTGTGGCCTGTCCGTGTCCCGGCGGCGCAGGCGGGTCCCGGGGCCGGACACAGCCCACGGCGGCTCCGGGGCCTGGGAACTCCCTGGCCGCAAATTCACCTCATCCCCAGCTCGGCTCTGCTCCTCTGCTGCAGTGTTTGAACTCCTCTGCTGCAGTGTTTGAACTCCTCTGCTGCAGTGTTTGAACTCCTCTGCTTCCAGCACCGTCATGCAAACAAAACATCCCAAAGGAGGCCGATAACATCGCTCAGAGAAACGTGGAGCTGCAACCTGCTTCTTGCCATGTTCTGTTTATAGGAAACACCCCAAACCCACCAACCACTGGCACTTCTCCCACTCTCCTGTAGCCTGGGCCGCTGGGGTGACGGTGACAAACACAGGGACGAGAGAGCAGGAGGGGTGTTGCTGCTCTGTGCCAGTCCTTGTCCATCACAGGCAGCCAGAGCTGGACAGAGCCCGAGGCCAGGGGTTCAGTTCAGAGGTACCTCAGGAAAATAGAAATCTCAGGAATCCCGGTAGGTCTGTCACTGCCTGTCCCCTCAGCCAGCACCGCAGAGGGATTCCCCAAGGCACTGCAGGACAGTAGTGCAGAAATAACAGGCAGGAGATGGCTGGAATGGGGGAGGCAGCTCGGGGGTCCCTGTGGAAGATCACTGTGCATGGAAGTAGATAGGCTTGACTTTTCCAGACAGGATCTTGGGAACCTGCACAGAGATGATCTCAGCCATCATTTCCGGGTAGTCCACGCTCACCATGTGCGCCTTGATTAAAAGGTCAAATGTAAACTGGTGCAGGTCCTTGGCAATCTGGGGAAGGAAGAGAGGTGGTTAAATGAGTCCCTGGGCAGCATTTTCACTGGGAAGATATGGAGCAGAGGTCCCACCTTCCCTGGGAAAGGGAGCCTGGATAAGATTATCTGGCACCCCGTCCAACTGCATCTGAACCCTTCCCGTGACAGGGCTGCCCTGACCCTGGGGAGGTTGTTCCAGGGAATGATCATTCCCACTGTAAAGTTTCTGTCTAATATTGTCTTACGTGTCTAGAGGGCCATGTCCCTGTCCTCTCTCACCGGGTGCACGGAGTCCAGGACCTTGGTGAGCTGGTAAAAGCGCCGCGAGCAGGACGTGGGGTTCTTCCTCTTGCAGGCGATGATACGGTCAAGCTCCTTGATGTAATTCATGCGGAGCTCATCGAAGAGCTTCTGGTTCTTCAGGCCATCCACTGGAACTGGGTGGGATGGGAAGGAAACCGTGAGAGGAGCCCAGAGAGTGGGGAACAGGAGAGCAGGAGGAAGGCTGAAGCAGGGAACTGCCCGGCTCCGCCTGGGAGGCGAGAGTCCAGCACAGAGAAAGCACGAGACACCTCAAGGGCAACGCAGCGGCAGGTACTGGAGTTCTGTGGAGGAAAGGGTGTGGGTACTTACTAATACTGAAGAAAAGGAGAGCCTTCATGCAGAGGAACTCCTGGGGGGTGATCTGCAGCCAGCCGAACTCCTGGGAGAGGTGCCGCATCCGCACGCACTGGCTGTACATCCGCGACTTGTGCATGCGGTACCTGGCGGGGGAGACGGGCACGGGTGGCACGAGACCAAAGGGCACCTTGTGAGGGGCAGGACACGCTCCTGACCCAGCAACCCCCTCGCTGGCACATCCCCCCTGCCAAGGGCCCGAGCTCTGCCCCAGGAATGCCACGGGCAGGACAGGAACATTCTCCAAAGTGCCGGTGTGTAACCCTCTCTGGGAACAGACGGAACCAGGGGCTTGCAGGTTCATCTGAGGAGCAACTGCAGTGATTCCCCAAACATGTCTATCCGTGAGGGATCTGAGCCCACACCGGAGCTCCCAGGGAGTTGTGGGTTTGCCTGTGCTTAGTTATGGGGCTCAGGCTCCTCCACCTCAGTGCCAGCAAACCCTCCCCAGTTCTCCCTGATGGTACATCAGGGAGAGCCCAGCAGGACCTTACTTTACACATTATCTCTGTTTCTGTTCACTCCAGCTGCCCAACAGAGCTGGAAACTGGAACCCTCAGCAGAAAGACAGGTCCATCCAGAGCAGCTTTTCATCCCACACAAGCTCCTGCTGCCCGGGCAGGAGTCAGCTCATGGCAAGGCAGGGGGAGCAGGGTGAAGGACCAGGAGAGGCATCACAGTGCCCTCCCCACTACTTGGAGGTCACCACAGGTGGCTGGAGTGGGGAGTGGGACCCACCAAGCTGGGCTGGGCAGGTCAGAGCACGAGAGTACAGCTTGTCACCTGGAATGACCCAAAGCCTGGCTTAGGCTGGGGTTGTTTGGCACTTACTCGTTGAAGACCAGGTCTGGGGCAAAGTAGAGCATTCTGGAGTTGACGTTGGTGAAGGATCTCCACCCCATAGCAAACACCATCAGGCCCATCCAAGAGTACTGGATTATTGACATCTGGTCGTCCACATGCAGATTGCGAAATCCTAATAAACAATGGGGGAGGGATGGTACAAATTAATGTTGTGTTCCTGCAGTTCCCAGGACTGTTTCCACGCAGACTGCAGCTCTCCTGCAGTGCTGCTCTTGGGACAAGGTGGTCACAGCCCAAGCTCAGAACGTCCTAGGACACACACACATGACACAGATGCAGGGCTGGCAGCCCAGGGCTCCGACCCTGAATGGGAATCAGGGACAGCCAAGCACAAACCTGCCCCTGGAAGGGGAGAAAGGGGACTTTGGACACAAGTCCCATTAGGACTTCACCAAATTTAAGCAGCTGGATTTTGAGGTGATGCTCAGAGGCAGCAGGTAACCCCGAGGCCTCACCCCGTGGCTACAGACACTCTGCTTTCTGTTCAATACACACATGGATCTACTGGCTGTGGAAATGAGCAGGGAAACCTCAGCTGCCTTGCAAGAGAAACAAAAATAGCAACTGAATTCAAATTTGGTATTCCCAAATGGCGGTTCAGAGTTAAATCCCAGGCGTGTTTATGCCACCTCCAACAGCGCTTTTTTCCAGACACTTGTAAATAGGCAAATATAATTGAGTTTCAAGACACACATTTTTTCAATCAAATATTAAAGCAATTTAACAGCTCCTGTGTATAATTACAAGCCACTGAGGGAAGGCTCTGTGGGGCCTGGGGAGCTCTCAGAGCTCAAGAGCAGGGGAAGGAATCTTGCTCAGAGGCTGCCCTGGCGCAGCGGGCGCTGGCACAGCCACACACCAGGGGTCGGGCATCAGGGGCAGTTCAGAGAGTAAAACCCTTTCTCAGTGTGGTGGTTGAGATGGAAAATGTTTTCCAAAGCACTCTTCCTTTCCACCAGCACTGCTGCAGAGGTACAGCCTCAGCCCCCAATGCTGAGTGGCTTTGGTGGTGTCTCTGTGTCTGATCTTGATGTCCAGCACACAGAAGCCAAAGAGAAAGCACGATTTGTCCTGGTTTTACAAGCCAAGTGACTTCAGAAACAGAAACAGAATAGGCTCTGCTTCTTTTACTGCATTTAAGGGTATTCAGACCAACATCCCCCTGGCAGCAGCAGTCCAGGGGGCTGCTAAACTCTTGGGAATGCCAGACACCTGACCACAGTTCATCACCAGGGTCTGACCCAGAGCAGCAAACCTGTCTCCTCCTTTGGCCACATCACCCTGCACATGAGGAGTGGGGTCCCTCTTCTCTGCAGTGTCCTCTGGGGAGTGAGGCTGGGATGGGAAAGGATTAGGAACCAGCTCCACACCCCAGTCTCAGATGCTCAGAGGTGAACTGGATCCTGCTGTGCCCAGGGTGAGCTGAGCCCTTTGCAATCCCACTCACTCAGCTGCAGGATCACAACGTGGAACAGGCAGCTTGTCACCAACTGGTGACCCTGTGCAGACCTGGCTCAGTAAACATATCCATCATTGGGATATCCCATTTACTGCACCTGCTGACTGACACCTAGAAACTTCCCAGCCTGTAGCACCACTCCAAAGGAATCACAAATAAATCCCGCCAGGCTATCACACAGGCGCCCAAGCGACTGCCAGGAAAGAGCCCTTTGGGACCCTGCATTGCTCTTCTGCCATGCTCCTATTAATTAGCTGGTGGCATTTTCCCTTTTCACCACTTCAGGTGGGTCATGGGACAGGGCTAACACTTGTTTAGAGGGGGATTCTGCAGAGCTGGCAGACACAGCCTGGAGCTGGGAGAGGGGGAGGAGAGCAGGACCCTGAGCAGCAGCAGCAGCCCCCAGAGGGGCAGGCAAGTGCCTCCCTGGTAGCGTGGGTGGGGGGCTGTCACAAGGCAAAGCACAAATTCCAACATACCCCATCACCCTCAGCCCCCCAGACAATGCCCACCCTGCTGCAGCTGCTTCCAGGAGGGGACACCCCCAGTGCCCACAGAGACGCTCCCCAGGAGCTGTGTGAGGGTGGGACACGGCCTGCAGAGCACCCCCTTTGCACCCACCCCTGGCAGTGCAGATGGGGCTTTGGAACTTGGAAAGGAGGGGGTTTGTGTGTTTCCTCCTCACCTGGCAGGGCCTTCGCCCATTTGACCACGTAGACCAGCTGCCGCTCCCCGAGCTCGTTCAGGCTGCTCAGCAGGTTGGAGAAGGAGTCTGGCTGGCTGTTGTCGTGGCCAGCACACACCACGCCGGGCTCGATGGCCTCCAGGACGTTGAGGAAGATGGGCTGGCACTCGTAGCCATCGATGCGCGTCATCACCAGCTTGGGAGCTTGCTCCTCCGTGGGGCTGGAGGAGCTGCCTGCCTCCAGGTCATCCTGGGTCTTCAGGTTACCCAGCTTCTTCAGCTTGCGGGCTGTGGGGAGTTCATGGTTTAGTGTGAGACTTAAAAATTAAAAAAAAAAGAAAGGTTGAGGGTTCTTGGCTCCACTTCCCACGAGGAAAGGAGAAGTGATGACCAGCAGCAGCTCCTCCCGCAGTGGACGCTGCACAAGGAGTGCCCCGGCACTGCAGCCCTCGCTTAAGGACAAGGGGAACACACGCTGAGAGGAGATCCATTTCCTTGTTAACATAACATGGAAAAGAACCAGCATCACTTACAGCATCATTTACATCCTCAGCCAGGATGTAACAGAAATCATCCAGGGAAAAGTGAGAAGAGGGGACTGACTCAAACACCTGCTCACAAGAAGATAAACCCAGCACATGATCCTGTTCTAGGGAAAGAAGTGATTGCACTTGGATACCCAGGTGGGATTGTTCCATCCCAGGCCAAAGTGAAAGTGGAATGCCACTGAGATAAAAGCCTTCTCCTTGCAGCACCTGCTGCCCCACATCCAGGCTCTCCCAAACACTGCACATGGATTATGGAAAACACACTTCAGAAGCCAGCAGGGAATTCCAGGGCCTGGCACAGCTCTTGGAGAGTTCCCCTCCCTGGCACCTGTGTGACAGTGCTCGGCACAGCTGGGCTGCACCCGCCACCCCTCACTGACTCCAAACCCTCACTGGAGAACAAAAGCCCGTGGCTGCCTCCAAGCAGGGAATATGACATCTAGCCAGTTATCCTCAGGGGTCTGGCCCCTTCATTACATGATACTTATCTTGAATTTCCTTTCAGCTGCAATTAGAAAAACAAGCAGCGAGACATAAAAATGTCAAGGCAAAGTGCAGCTCTGTAAATCAACTGCAAACACCCATTGTTCAGCACTCCACTCCAGATGATCTGGTGCATGGGCAATGAAGACAGGCTGCTCTGCAAAAAGGGAGGAGAAATGACTAATAAAAATAAAGGAGTGTCAGAGGAGAACAGGGCTGCAGTGGCAGGGCCCTGTCTCCCTCCCCTCTGAGGTCACAGCATTGCCCAGGCCACCAGGAACCCGTGTCCCCAAGTGCCACTTCACATGGCTGTTAAATCCCCCCAGGACAGCTGTGCCAGGGCTGGACAACCCTTTGGGCTTAGAAATAACCAGTGCCCCGGGTCCTGTGTGTGAATGGAGCCAAACCCACATGAATGAAACACACACATGGTTTGGTTAAACGTGGGGGGGCTCCTTAAGATTTAATTATCTAGCATTAAAAGATTCTGAGTGAAGTAAGAAGACAGCAAGGACCAAGTGTGCTGGCTCTGAGACTGCAGCCACACACCAGGCCCCTCTGTGCTAGGGGATGATAACTGCACTATTTGGGTTTGAGCATTCCAGGAGCAGCTGTCCCACAGGTCACTGAAATACAGATCTACCTGGTGGACAAAAGTTTCAGAGGTAAAGACTGGCTCATACTCAGCACCTGAGCCAAACCCCTTTGTGGTGGCAGCTCCCACTCAGCAGCTACTGGGAACAAAAACAGAAAAACAGGACTTGAAGACACCTGTAATGGTTTTTTCCTAGGATGAGCTAAGCTGGGCAGAACTCTCCACTGCACTTCTTCAAACAAGGTGGGAGGAACCCCAGCCCGTGTGCCCTGAAACAGGGGGTGTTCCTGCTCGGCTGCCACAGGGACAGGGACAGGGACAGCAGCTCCAGGAGCCTCGAGGGGCAGCTGAGCACAGCACTGACCCAGGCCCCTGCAGCACCAGTGGGAGCTGGGGGGGAACACTGGGGAAGTACTGGGTGGATTTGGAAAAAATCTTCACGGACACAATTCCACGGTGTCCCAGTAAAATATTCACCAGTGCAAGAACCCCCAGGGTACCACAGTCGGAACGACTGCCCTCCTGGCAGGAGCATTCTGGGCTCCAGGACCAATTTTTCGTGAATGCCAAGACTCAGGCACGTTCTGGGGACTTGGCAGAAGCTGCTCTTGCACTGGCAGTGATGGAGACAATCCTGCTGCTGGCAGAGCATGCTGAGCTCAGCTGCAGGCAGGACACAGAGGAGATGAACAGGACCTGACTTATATCCTGCTCTTTGAAGTTTTCGTCAACTTCAACATGTGGCTTGTCAAAACCTGAATCTGTCAAGCTATCAACCTTTTCTGACACAGTAATTTGAGTTGATAATTACAACATTATTGCTGCAGCAGACGCGTTTAAGAGATCTGAGTCAATCAGGCCCATGTGAATGAAAAGAACACAAAGGCTGAATGATTGTAACCCCCCAATGACACAACTCAAAGGCAAGTATGTGTTCAACATCAGACAGGTTTGTACAAGGGTGGCTTATGGCTCTCTGCTAGTCAATGTCTACACTCACCCCAAAATCAGAATTAACCGTTTTTCCTCAGCCAGTCTGTACAGCAATGCATGGATGGGAACTGATCACTGACCAGACAGACAGACAGAGGTCTGAGTGCTGACAGTGTTGGCAAACTGCAGAAGCCATGAGGACACTGAAGATTTGACAACACAGCTTGGAACAAGGAGGTAAGGGATGTCACCTGTGTGGCTGTGCAGAAGGCAAAGGGTTATTGAGTCACAGCCAACAAATATCCACTGCAGGGAGAGAAATTCAATAGTTGAAATTCAATTTCAACTGAGCAAACAAAGTTGTAATAAAGATCCAACTGCTGGAAATTAAGGACAGATGATGAAAAAAAAGGTACATCCAACACAACACTGATCACAATTAAGTACTGTGAGGGTTCTGCAAAACTCATGTCAGATTGCCCCTGGCTGGAATGGCTCACATCAATACCCACAGTGTGTGTGAGATGTGAGCCCTGCTCTGCCCCAGCAGCTGGACCTGAATTAGGACTAAACACAGCTATGCCTCAAGCCTGGGCTTTCACAAGGTTTTGGCTGTTCCTACAGATTTCCAGCCCTACCATCAGCACAACGAATGGAATTTGCCATGGCTGGGAGGTTTTGTCCCAAGCCAGGACCCACAGGGCGCGGTGGCCAGGTTGGAGATGCCCTGATGTCCCGCACAGGGGCTGCCAGGGGCCCTGCAGGGCCACTTTCCTGGGCACGGGGGCTGCAGGGTCCCTGCAGGGCCACTTTCCTGGGCACAGGCGTTGCCAGGGTCCCTCCAGGACCTGCCCTGGCCGCAGGCAGAGGTGTGCTGGGTCGGCAGGCACAGCCAGCACACCAGCAGGACCAAGCACACAGAAATTGCATTATTACTGGGGTTTTTTTCTCTTTTTTTTCCTTTTCCCTCTCTACAGTGTCGTTCAGGAGAGAAGATCCTGTTTAATGGATTCCAGCTTGCAGGTCACAGTGATCTCAAGTAATAATGAAGTGCTTCAACATGTTGTCATCCTGTGCCAGAGCAGAGCCGGCAGAAGGCACTCAGTGTGTCACCTCCTCCTCTCCTCCCCCTCCGTGAGAGCCGCGGGGCTGCCAGGCTGTCCCCCAGCAGCGCCGGTAATTAACCACTGCTTAAAAACAACTGGCTGGAGCTGCGGAGCAATTTCAAACGCTCTGCCTCCACCGTGGGAGAAGTTACTGTGGGCAATCACAAGCCTGCCTGTTTGTAACAATTGCCTTTACACCGACATCCAAACCAAATGTAAAACAGACCAGGCAGAACAGGTCAGGGTGACCCAAAGAGCTGAAGGAAAAAGAACGGGGGGTGTATTCATATTAGCATTAATTTTGTCAGCGTGTCCTGCAGAAGGAGGTTACAGCAATGTATGTCTTCTCCTACTTAAGGAAACTTCTCCAGGAAAAAGCACTTTAAAAAAAGTTAAAAAATGGGGATTAGGACTGCACTGCCTTTTGGGACCTTTGGGAAGAAACAAAACTAAACCCCCTGCTCATTGGTGAGCCACAAATCAGAACCACTTCAGTAACAAGCCCTTCAAGACAGCACTGTGGCAGCCCAGGAGACTCAGCCCATCCCAGCAGTGGGGTCTGGATTTAACCCAAAACACTGGCCCATCTGAGCAGCCTGGGCTCCCCACTGCTCACCCCAGCTGTGCCAGGGCTCCTCCCTGCACCCCAAAACACCCCTCAACCCAGGGCTTCCCAGGGGGGGCAGGTCCCTCAGCGCCCTTTTCCAGGGGATTTTCTTCCTCACTCTCACATCATGGAATCACAGCATGGTTTGGGTGGGAAGAGACCTTAAAGCTCATCCCATTCCCATGGGCAGGGACACCTTCCACCAGCCCAGGTTGCTCCAAACCAACCCATCCAATCTGGCCTTGGACACTTCCAGGGCTGGGGCAGCCACAGATCCTCTGGGTAACCTGTGCCAGGGCCTGCCCACCCTCCCAGGGAAGGATTCCACCAAATCAATGTGGAGCCACTCACTGTAGTTCCCAGATTTTGCGCAGAAACCCTCAGATTTTGGATAAGGCCGCTCTGACAGGTTTTGGTTGGGCTACAGGTTTGGGAGCAGAGACAAACTGCAACAAGGACCTTCCCCAGGGACACAGGCACAGCTTCCATCCAGCAAAGAAAAACACCGGGGCTGTAAGTCCACCACAAAATTGCCCCTTTCTGCCTGGGAAAACTCCCATCCAAAGAGGGGAGTGCTCTGCTCTGAGGCTCCAGGAATGAGAACCAGCTCACTTGGCTATTTACATTTTTTTTCAGATCAACAACATTAGAAATCAGAGAAAAGATTTCCCGAAATGCAAACAGAAGTCAGTGAAATTCACAGTTCTGGTGTTAGAACCCTGCAGATGCTTCCTGAAGCTCACCCTGCTTCATCAGGCTCATTTTGCAGCCGTTTATTGGCTGTTCCCACACCAAGTGGTGTGCAGGGAGCCGGGAGGGGACCCTGGCCGTACCTCCGAGCGTCATCCCGGCCTCGTAGCACTTGCGCAGGCGGCAGGACGGGCAGTTTTTCCTTCGGAACTTGTCGATGGTGCAGTCGTTCCGGCTGGCACACAAGTACTTCTGTTTGCCTAAAACACCAGAGAAACGGAACGTGGGTGCTGGGAACTCAGGGGAGAAACGGGCTCGGGCTTTTTTGATATCCCCAGGGTCAGCGGCGTGAGGAGAAGAGAGGGAGAGGGAGAGGAGGAGACCACACCAGTGCTGGTTTCCCAGGGCACTCTCCAGAAGAAAACTTCTGTTGGAAGTTGGTCCCTTTTGAGAAAACAGCACAGTTTTGCCTTTGGTGCTGCAGGAGTGGTTCATGGCCAGGTGTTGCACGAGCACTGGCTCCCCAAAACACAGCGGGGTCACTGCTGTGCCACCACCCTCCAGCACCCCTGCCCTGCACTGCTGCCCTTCACCCTCACACAGCAGAGGCTTTTAGAGCAAGATCTCCAAGGAGAAGAGTCCTCCAAGACTGAAAACCAGGCACTGCACAGCACAGCACAGCAGAGGCAAACGATAACGACCAATTAAAAAGCACTGAAATATGGAGAGTTGGGTTCTCATTTTTTAAACGTCAGCCATCTGTTGCCTGGCTTTTGATGGTTTTCTTCCAGAACACCAAAACCCCCAGTTTGATCTCCTGCCCTGACACTCACCTACAGCTGTCTGAACACAGCTCCCAGACTCACTGTACAACTACAACTCTGTACAAGCCCTTCTGTGGCTGAATTACTTTTTGTGCCACCCGTTAATACCAGCTGGGTCTGTTGGCTGCAGGTACAGACACGGGGCTTGGGGAGCTGCTGCTCTACAGGTGCCACCCTGTCCCCTGGGCTGCACCCACAGCCAGCCAGGAGGGAGCTGGGACCCTGCAACAGTGACCTTGCACAGTCACAGGTTCTGGGGCCTTGCAGAAAATTTGGAAGTTACTTATTGTCAGACCAACCCACACCTCAGACTCCCCCTCCTCTCACTCAGACAGCAGCCCCTGCAGATTCAGACTGCAGCTTTTCTGTTCACTGCCTCATTTGCTAGACAAGACACAAATGAACTGTTCCTCCTGATTCATCACTTGAAGTATAAACACATTTACTGCATCAGGATTTATGTGATGTTCTTCAGATCATTCCCAACTAAACCAGGCTCAGCCTGTAACAGAGAGGTGCAGCTCACAGACCCATGGGCAGTCCACGTGGGAAACCAGCCTGTGGCCTTCATTATCATCATCCTGCAAGGGTTTGCTTCTGGCATTCCTGTGGGAATAGCCCTTGGGAGTCACCAGAGATCTGTTCACAGGGCGAGGCTGAATTCGATCCGTTAATGTATCGGTTTTGACAGGAGGTGCCCCGATTTTGGTGCACAGATGTAACAATCCCCCCTCCCTCTCACACCTGCCTCGCTGCTGCCCTCGGAGGCGCTGCCTTCTCACCCCTTCCCCAGCTCATTGCCCCCGTGAAGGACACTCAGGCGAGCCCTAACGACACCTAAATCCCAAGGAGTACAAGCACCATCCTCCCTCTCAGCGTTTCATTGAGGAGGATGAGTAATAAAGAGCTGAAACTGGGTTACCTGGAGTTATTTTTGTGCTGGGGGCACTGAGCTCTAGGCCACAGTCCCTCTTCTCAACCTCTTCAGGTGCTCACATAGATCAGGAATGGGCACCTGCCTTCTGAGGGATGGAGAGCTGGAATGGCAGTGCCTGATGCTGGGATGCTCCAGAGCTCATCAAACCACCACCAGTACAACAGGCTGAGCTCCAGCACAGCCCATGGTCCCCCCAGTGCCTGCTGAGGCTGCTGGGCTGCAGCGCCCAGAGCTGCCCCAGGAGCACCCCCAGCCCTCCCTTCAGCTCCTGTCCCAGCCCTGTCTCACCTCCCCAGCCTAAACTACAGCATTTTCTGCAACAATAGCTCAGAACCTTCCTAAAGGTCAGGCCTCTCCTGTGAAGGGCCTGAGCAGGTGGCACTGCAAGGGGGGTACCACTGCTGAGCCCCCAGGGACCCTCCAGGGCCAGGCACAGCTCACTCCCTGTTCCCTGTGCCAGGAGCAGTGCCCACCAGCCCGTTCCTCATCCCTGGGGTTCGAGCTGTGTTCTGTCACTGCAACACAGAGACAACACCCTGAGAAGCCCCTGCTCCCCCCCTGCAGGTCCCGTTTGACACGTACAGGTGAGGAAGGAATCACAAGGGCACCCAACACCCTCTGCTCTCCCAGCCCAGCACAGGCACCCCAGGACAGCATCTGCTCCCCTTGCAGGCTGCAGCAGCCCCCACCATGTCACTGCTGTGTCACTGCCCCCCTCACCAGGAACAGCCCGTCCTGTGCCACCTCAGCCCAGGCAGGAGGTTCTTGCGCCACCCCCGAGCCCCTCCCGGGACCACAGAGCACACCCGGGGCCGAGGGGAAGAGATGCTCTCCAGCTCTGACTAAAAATACTGATTTATGGAGGAGAGTTGCTCAATCCAGAGGAATTATCTGACTAACAGCCTGCAGGAATTATCTGACTAACAGCCTGTTGCCACACGACCTGTTTTGCCCAGAATAACTTTTTCTTCTAGACAGCAAAGTGATCTGTGCAAACATCTGGGGCAAGATTTACGACTGCAAATGTGAAAACCCAGTAAATGCACTTTGGAAGAGGGATATAAAACCCAGTAAATGCCTTTTGGAAGAGGGAGATCTTCGTATTTCAGGGCATAAACCGAATTCTAAGAGCTGGGGGATAAGGCCAAGCTTTCTGTGAAAGCGAATTCCCCAGGGCCTCGTGTTACCACAGAAGCTCCAGCGCTCTCCTAGGAAGCCTCTGGTCCTCAGGCTGTCACCAGCAGGGCCCTGGCCAGAGCTGAGCCCATGGTTTGGTGGCTGGCACCACTTCCCACAGGATGCCCCCATCAATAACCCAAGAGGACTCAGCCACGAGGCTCCTGGAGGCAGCACTAAAGGTACTCCTGCTGAACTACCTTGGACAGTCACTGCCTGAACAGTCCCTGTAGTTACCAGATGGCTACAGACAGCATGGGGAAAGCAGCCAGAGTTTCCCCAGCTCTGTTCATCCCACTTTCTGCTCTCTCCATGGATTTTTAAGGCAAATAACACCGAAACACTCCAGAGAAACACACCACTGAAGCAGGAGTGTTGTGGTGCTGCAGCACTACTAGATCTTCTGCAGAGCTGACTTGTTTGCATGTCAGATCAGCCCAGGAAGGAGGAGAAGGCATTTCAAAATATGGCAAGGGACTTTGCAAACATTCACTTTAACTTGGTGTCATCTTGCAATCTGGCAGAGTGCTGCTGAGCTGGCCCGGTGACATCCCTCTGGTGCAAGGCTAATCCTCAGCAGGTTGGGACATGGAACACTAATCCATATGGAGAGGGATGGAGGCAATCAGAGCAGCCTGCACAGCAGCCTGGCTGGCTGCCCACTGGGAAAACTGCCAAATACTGGGTTATTTTTTTCATTTCGCTCTCTGCTATTTAAAGGCAGCCCCATCAAGAACACAACCCAAGGCATCCCAGTCCTGCACTGCCAGGAATGCTGTGCAGAGGCAGCTCTGGGCTGGCCCAGCTAGCCACCAGATCTCAGCAACCTCCGAGGGATGTGGGAGGTCTGCCACTCTCTAGGGATGGGTGCAGGGACACGGGCAGGACGGGGACAGGACGCCCTGGGCTGCTGACTGAAACAGAGCTGGCAGAGAGCTGGCAGAACGAGATCAGAACTGTTACCTCTTCCAGAATCTTTTTGAATGAATCAGTTGAACCTGAGCTTGTGAAAACCCTCAAATCTATCAAACATTTCATCAAATCAGGGGTAAGAAAGCACTGGTCCTGCCTGAGAACCCCTCAGCATGTCCAAAGGGAAGAATCAGCATCACAACTTCGTTTTTTAAATCTTTTCTCTTTCTCTCTAGAAATAGCACATTTCTATAAAACCTCCTTAAATTTTGGGTCTTCTGACCACGGGATGATCTCCTCAACAGCTGGTCTCCTGACACCTGATGGGATGCACCTTTCTCAGAGGGGAAAAAGAGTTCCAGCACGGGAGCCAGTGGGGCTCATGGACAGAGCTTTGAACTGGCTTGGAAGGGCGACAGGGACAAAGCCAGGCTCAGCAGGGGTGAGCAACAGGATGGTGTGCCAAAGTTTGGGAAAACCAGCACTCATGGATCCCTCAGTCTGCCTCCAGAGGTGCTGGATCCCAGCACGGCCAAACACTTCCAACCCTCTGCCACACTGCAAGGCTGAAGAACCAGGAAGAGGCATAAATACCACTTAAATTAATGATATAATGCAATCAGGAGAGGGAATAACCCACAGCACATGCCTGGGGAGCAGTGTGAGCAGCCCAGGCTGTCCCTCTGCCCCGTGGGCACCTCCAGCCCCTGTCACCCCCAGGACAGAGAACCCACCCCAGTGCCAGGGGACGGCAGCTCCAGCACCAACCCACAGACACGGGCGTTTTGGCAGCAGTTTATCTGACTGAGAGCCAAGACTCCACTTACTATAAATCAACAATAACTTGCTGGCTTAAACAAGCATCTGTTATTTACTCTGGCTGCATAAGCCAACCCACTTGGCCTGACACAGACTGGTGTGCAGCAGAGACAGAGCTGCAAATGATTTACTTGGCAGAAATATGCCAAATTTATTAACTATTATTTGCCCACCCTTTCTGGCAACAGGCCATTGATGTCCCCTGTGGCACAGCACCATTCTTCCTCAACCAGCATTGGCAAGTTGGTTCCTGGCACGCAGGGACCGAAATGCGACTCCAAACCCAGGCAGGGGAATGAAAATTGATCTGGAAGCATCACTCTGAGAACAGCAGGTGAGCTCCAGGCTGGGAGCTGTGCTGCCAGAGAGCAGGGGGTGGGCACGGGGAGGGCCCCGTGGGACAGAAGCTCTGTCCCCACTGCTGACCACGGGGCCTCCCTGTCCCAGGGACACCTCAGCTGCTGACACCGGCTGCCAACAGCCACAGAAACTGGGTTAGCACCAAGGAAGTGGAGCCTGTGCTGGCTCATCACTCCTGAAAACAGGCCCAGTGAGTGATTACAGGCACGTTGCATTGCTGGACAGTTAATCTGCCACAACAGAGACTCTCACTGCTGCCAAGGGACCACAGCTCTGAACTGCAGGTAGAAACCAGACATTGCTGAGCCACAGCCCAAGGAAACAGCTGGGCTGGGTCCTTCTGCATGCTCATTCCAGAGGAGAGATGGTGCAAAGACCTTGTCATTGGGAGAAACATTGGGGCTCACAGGTAGTGCTGGAGAGCCCGGCCCTAGGGAGCTGGACACGAAGAGGTTGCTCTCTCAAGGGCTGGGGAGAAGGACCACGGACCCTGAGGTCAGGGCACAGCTCCTCATGGACAGACAGATGTGCTGTTTTGCAGGCACTGACAAAAGTGACCCTCTAAAAGGGATGCAGGAGAGGAAAAGCCTCCCCCAAATTCGGAGTTGTGGGTCTGGGATCACAGGCAGGCTGACAGGAGCTTAAAACACTCCAGAGAGTCAAGAGGAGAAGCAGGGACTGACTGCTCTGGGGACTCACCAGGCCATTTCAGACAATCATGGAGTCATAGAAGGGTTGGGGTTGGGAGGGACATTAAAGACCATCTTGTTCTGCAACCCTGCCATGAGAAGGGACACCTTCCACGAGAACAAGGGACACCTTCCACGAGAACAAGTTGCTCAATGCCACTGAAAAGAACGGTGTTTTGGCAAACTGGTTTGGCTGCTTTTTGAGGGCAATGTGCAATGTGGAATGACAAACACAGGCCAAAGAAATCAGTTCATCCTGGATTTTTCTCCTTCCCTGGTTTAAGGTGTCTCAGAGCCCACCCCATGCTGTGGCAGTGACCTTCCCTCCCCTCTGTCCCCACTACCTTCAGCCGCCCGTTTGAAGAAGACTTTGCAGCTCCCACACGTCAGGGCTCCATAATGACACCCAGAAGCTTCGTCTCCACAGATCAGGCAGGTCTTCTGAGGTGGGAAGTAATAGTCAATGGGCAGGACGTGGTCACGGCCAGTCTCCAACCTGCAGCACAGAACAGAGAGCACAAGGGCAGGGTCAGTGAATGTGGTCAGGACAAGCCACAGGGAGCACCATAACAGTGCTTGGGAGAACCCTCATGGCAAACCCAAAAATGAGGTGATGAGCAAGCCAAACACTGAGCAGCAGGCAGGTGAGCAAGGACTGAGCCAAACCTGGCCCTGACCATGCTTTATTAGCCCAGGTTATCCACCTCCTCCTGTTCTGCTTCCAGAGAGACATAAATTAAACTGAGGAGAGAGAGGTTTTAAATGGTTTTATATGAGCTGGGATGTTCAACTCCAACCCAAACCAGGCTATCTCCAAGGACCAGTGCGGTTTGCCTGTCACAGTGGGCAGGGCTCTTTGCCAAAGGACAGCTCTTTTCCAAGCCCCTCACACCTTGGGATTAAAGCACAACAGGGTCACCTTGCTCTGACCTTGCTGCCTGTCTGTCCCCCTGCAGAGCTGCTCCCTCCTCTCCCTCACCTGGGAGCTCTGCAGACCCCACCTCAGTCGCAGGTCAGAACTGGAGTAGCAATTTCACCCTCAGTTCTTAAGGCAGAAACCTTTTGAGTGATTTCTCACCTCTTTGGCAGCAGCAATCAAACCCATCTGTAGATGCTGCTCAACCACTCTTCCCCAGCCATCTCCATTTCCAAGACTTCTCTTGACTTACTGATTAAATAGAGACACAGCTGGCTGCCCTGTGACTGCCATAGTCTAGCCCTGATGTAAGCAATGTCTCCCTGTCTCAGCCCCCCTGGCATACTGCCCATCCTGCTGGCACAACCCCACCAGCTGTCCCAGGGCACCCCTGCCCCCTCCCAGGGCACCCCTGTCCCCTCCCATGCTGTCACCCTGTGCCACAGAGCCCTGGCACTCGGTGTGAGGGGCTGCTGGAGAGCAGACCCTGCTGAGGAATATCAGCAGCACACAAAAAAGCTTGGCTAAAAATGCCTAATTCTCCCAGCACGTTATAGATTCCCACAGATCCAGAGCTTTCAGGTAATGACCCAACACCTCTCTTCTCCCCTCTGTGCAGTCAGAAATCTGACAGTCTCATTTCCCTCTTCCCATGAGGCTTCCATGCTCTGTTCCCCGTGCTCAGCACCGTGTGTGCCACGAGCAGCAGGGCTGCTCCCAGCAGCTGTCCTGGTGACAGACACGGGACCCCACAGAACACCCTGGGGGTTTATCTAAAATTGCAGAGCAGGTTCAAAATTTAAAGAGCTGCTTCTGCACAGGAAGGGTTGTGCAAGTCCAGACACACCTTCCAGCAGGTGTGTTGTATGGAGTGTGCCCCTCAGGTGTGCCGTGCCGGGGCTGGGCTGGCCTCGTGCTCAGCCCCCACCGCTGCCCAGGGCCGGAGATGGAGGGCGCTGGCAGACATGGAAGGTGATTGTTGGCCACGGGACAGGCTCCTCTGGGTAAGGCTCCTGCTGTGGGGTGTGGGCAGCCCCAGCAGGGCAGGAGGTGGTGTTCCAGCAGGCGGGGAGTGGCTCGGCCGCGGGCCCTGCAGCACTGGCAGGACTCTGCTGCCTCCCACACCTTCCCACTGGCAGCCACTGCCCAGGGACGCCCTCAACTTTAAATTGATGCCACTTTCCCTTTTCTCTTTTATTTTTAGAGAGAGAATCACAAGAAGAACATCATTTAAAAGGTGGGCAACTCAGAGGGAGCTGTGCTAATGGTTGCCTTAACGATCCCTTTTCCAGTTTCCAAGAGACGTTCTCAGAAGGCACAGGTAATAAATAACACCGCAATGAGCCAAACAGGTGCCTGGGGAGGTTTCAGGGCCCAGCAGCGCTCTGGGCAGAGCCTCAGGCCCCACCTGCCCCGGGGTGCAGCCCCTTGCCCCCGCACAGGGCACAGGAGGGGCTCACCTTTCCCGCAGGTGGAAACACGCACCCGTGGGTCCCTGCTGGCTGCCCCCACCCTGCAGAGCCCAGCAGTGCTGGGGTGGGACCAAACCAGCCCTGAGCACGCTGGGGGGCTGTGCAGGTGGTGCAGGGCACGGCCAGCAGCCCGAGCAGGCGATAGCGGGCCGGGCAGACACAACTGGCGGCCAGGCCGGCCCCGCACACGGCCCGGGGCCAAGGTCAGCGCTCTCGCCAAGGAGCGCCCCGGCTCTCGCTGCGGGAAAAACAACCCCGGCATCTCCCCTGCGGCTGCAGGAAGGGCTCTACTGTCGGTTCAGAAGGCTCCTGCGAGGGGATGGAGAGGTGACTGAGCTCCTGCCACAGGCAGATATTTCTGGGGAGCAGGAACGATCATTTTGCAATGCAAGCTCTTGTTTGTCATTAGTTAAATTTCAAGCAGCCACATTTCACAACACATCCAGAGAGCCAAAAGCAAGCACAGGTGAGAGAGGAGACAACCACTTCTGACCCACTAAGGGAGTTTCCACCTCAGCAACAGCCAGTACAGCACACAACTGCCCCTTACCTGCGACTTCCCACCCCTAAGCCAGGTCAGAACAAGGTGCTGGCGGCTGCCACGCACCCTGGCACATCTGGCACAGGAGCCCTGGAGCAGTGCACCCTGGCCCCACACCTTGCCCTCCAGGGAAAGGGGTAGGGGGTTTGCACCTTCATCCCACTGTGTCCAAAACCTGCCTGCCCTGATGCTCAGGAGGATGCTGAGCTCAGAACTCAGTCAGCATCACAAGTGGACTCAGGCACATGAACAGAACCCTCTCCAGCCATTTCAAGTGCTGCCATTTCCGAGACACTCTAATGCTGTCAGGAAGAAGTGCTGCCTTTAAAAAGGCATCACCTGTGCATGACATGCTCAAATGCAATATTAAAACCACCCAGCTTTCCCTCCTGCCTGGCCGAAGCTCTGGGACTCGCACCAAGGGCCAGCCTCGTGCTCAGCAGAGGGCACAGCTGCTCACTCTGGTCACATTTTATCTGCTCTTGTCCCCTTACACCGTTATTTGGCTGCCTCTGGCTCCAGCCAGCGTTGAGCTGAGTCTGTGCCCGCAGCCACCATACCACACTCATCCACATAACAAGGCCTGCACGGACACTTTAAAGCATCCCATCTGTTAAAATGCTGTGAGCAATTTAATCTATGCAGCCTTGGACATCGAATTTATTTCCCTTCTCCTAAATAGCCTTGAGTGTGTTTCCAATCTGCCTGTGCCTTGTTTTCATGTGTGACGGCTGGCAGCAGAGGCACAACAGCATCTGAGAGCAGAGAAGGGCACAGTGTGAGCCACAGGCCTGGTAAACACACATGAGAACTGGATCATCACCAGATTTAAATAAATATTAGCAGATGACAACGGGTTTTTCAAACATCCCAGCAGTGGAGGCTGGCCAGAGGAAAATGCCTTGGAGAAGGAGAAGGTCCTTCCACCAACAGCTTTCAGGAGCAGGCTGGGCTCTCCCATCCTGGCACTGCCTTCCAGCCTCGGGGGCACAAATAGCTTCCACAAGCACAGCTGCACAAATCCCTTCTCAATTCTCCAAATTAAACTCTGTTTTCTCTTTTCAAATACACTGTTTACTTATTTTGACAGTTTATTTTCACACAGCGGGTCCCCAGCGCAGCTGAAGCCTCCTCACCCCCATCTCTGGCTCTGTTCCCTCCTGTTCTCCTCTGCTGTGCACGAAGGCTGCTCTAGCCTGCTGCTGCACGGAGCCAGCTTGTCCTGCTCTCAGGAGACAGCCCCAACCTGCCAACCTGACCGGCCACGGCACTGCACGCCCTTGGATGGGATGGATGGCAGGGCCACAGCATAACCCAGAGCCCTGGGGAGTCTCCTCATTTAGCAGTAATCCTGGGCTCTCACCTTTCAGCCATCTCTAAGGGAGAAGCAGAAAATGAGGTTAGAAAGGTGAAAGGTGGCAAGTTTACTGTGGCTGGAATGCAAAGCCTCACAAAGCCACCCTGCAGCCTCTGCACCTCCCCAGTGGCTGTGGCAGGGAATGCTGCCTGCACTGGGCTACACCTGAGATCAAACCCTCTGCCCCAAAACCTCAGCTCCAGCCAGGAGCTCGGGAAGCAGCTTAAATGAGTCAGCTCAGAGAAGAGGGAACACTTGATTTCCCCAGACAGAGCAGGTACCTACAAGAAGAGACAGCGCAAGAGCATCGCAAGGTCACTTCAGGTGGGAACTCACCTGATTACAGAGCACAAAGGGGCTGAGAAGGAAATGAGCAGCAGCACGGGCAGGCTGCAGCCTTGAGGAGCACCCCCGAGGTCACCAGAGCCCTACAGGCATTGTCCTGGTGACTGCAGTCACCTGGAGTCACCAAGGACAGGACCTTGGCATCCTCGGTACACAGAGAGCCCTGCTTAGTTCCCAAGGAGACAGTCTGATATGCAGTTAGTTTAAGCCACACCATAAACTTCCATTCTCAAACCCATCTCCTCTGCTGACAAAAAGGAAATGTGCCTGTAAAGAAAATCACAAATAATGAGATACTTGATCCATATATTTTGTGCTCCAAGAGACAGGGCCATGATTCCAAACAGGGCACAGGCTTCCAGCTCTCAGGAGAGTGCCCAGGGTACCGTGGACTTGTAATGCCACGTACCAACATCTGCATCTGTAGGAGAATTTTACCTTTCCCTCTCCCAAAACAAAGCACAGTGATGCTTATGAAACCCTCTGGAACAGGGGATGCAAGTTCTTGGTGGCTTTTTCTGCAGTCAGTGTGCTGGGCAGACCTCCAGAGGAACAGAACACTGGACCAGTGTCCAGCCACGAGGCACAGCACCTTGGGTGGACCAGCCATGTGGCCTGGAGGCATTTCCACAACCCCTCAGCCAACCAACGGAGCACCGTCGTGTCCCAGACTGAACCCAGCAGCTGCTGCAGGGTGGGATGATGGGGCATGGATGGCATGGGCAGGACAGAGACTGATATCAGTGCCACGTGCAGACTCCCTGCTCACTCTGCTCTCCAAGCCAAGTGCACCTTCTTGGCAGCGGGACAAGCACTGCAGCTGCACTCACCAGCCCTCTGACACGGAAAGGAGCCCCTGGGCTGGCGTCCTGTGGGAGGACACAGAGGAGCCCACTGGCCCCCCAGCACACCACAGCACCTGCTGCCAAGAGAAAACCAAGGAGAAATAACTCCAGTGTCACAAGAATTCCAAAGGTGTCCCGAATTTAACTTGGCAGCGAGGATCAGGCGGTGCTGGTAGTCACGGGTCAGTGGTCAGCTCCCACCTGGACCGCTGAGGGACGCCAGGATTCATTCCCAGACTCGGATATTTAAAACACAAAATATTTTCCCCGCTTCCTTTGGCAGTGGGATCATTGCTACGGAAACCAGTGCTACAAATGCTGCATTTTTATTTCTCCACTGGATGAAGCATGAGGCGAAAACAGTCAGATGGCAACAAGGGCGGGACCCAGCGTGGAAACACGAGGAGACCACAAATACCACGGGTCTGGCACGCAAGCTGGGAGGCACATGGCACGAGCCAGCAGCCTGCCCCTGGCGCAGCACAGAGCTCTGGGGGTGCACGGGGGTGGGAGGAAGGAGCAGAACCCCCCATTTCGGGGAGCAGCCCCCCCTGCCACCCCTCTCACAGGAGGGATGCCAGGGCTCGCCGTGGTGGCTCTGCGCTGCTGGTCCCACAGCTCAGCAGCAGAACTGGGTTATTTTTAGGCATGTTTATACCAAGACCAAACCTTTTCAGAGACACAGCTGCAGAGGCATAAAAATCCTTTTCCTTATTATGTCTGGCAGTGGATACAAGCTCTATCTGCAGAATTTCCCTTCAGCTCTGCTGGCAAAGCACCGGGGTTCTAAAGGAGACTTCACAACTTGTGCAACACTATCATGTTCCCGCGCCCTCCAAGCAGATCCCGCTGTGAGTCATCCCAGACAGCATAAACACACTAATTATAACCAAGGTTTCACCTATTTAGTGCCAGGTCTCCCTGGCACTCTTAGCACCGATCTCAGCAGCACCGGCAAGATGTGTGTTATCAAACCCAGTAACACACATCTCCAATCTGGGGCATCCCAGCCCTGCACAGACTGGGAAACAGAACTTTGATGCCAGTTTGTTCTTTCAGTGACACCAGGCAGGGACAGCCAGACCTGTCATTTTGGGGGCTGAGAGCATTTCTGGGGAAGTACAGAAGGCAGAGCTCTACAGCCCTGCAGCAGTGCCACTGGCTGATGCCAGGGACCCACGGGCGTGGGAGGTCCTCCCATCACCACAGACCCACGCTGGAGCTTCCACCAGCCCTGCTAGGCAGCAGAATGCTGAGAGAGCCCTACCCCTCCTCCTCTGCCATGCTCTTCCGAGCAGGCGAGGAATGAAAGCAGACAGGAATCCTTCTCTTTCAAGCCCGCCTGCAAACCAAAACACAGATGCCACATCTAATTTTAGGCCTCCCAGCCTTGAGAGTGTTCTCTGAAGTCTCTGAGCGAGCAGCAAGATAGCTCAGGACGTGCTGCCACAGTGGCTGTGCACCCACCTTGACCCCGACTCTAAAGGCCAGGGGGGCAGGGGCAGAGCCCCGTCCTCTCCTCCAGCCAGGAGGGCACAGCATGGACAGCAGTGAACAGATCCCCAGTGATCCCAGGGATCCTGCAGCACACACTGAGCTCCCTCCATTAACGGGAATCAGGTGCAGAGGGGCTGGCTGGCTACACTGCTAACCCCAGGCTGCCACCTTATCCATGCTGAACACGACAACTGCTCCAACTCCGGCCGTAATCCAGGGATTTAAGCACCCACGTGGCAAAAGGGAGGGTGAACTGAGCAAAGAGAGAACCCTGCACCCTGGGCTCCCCTGAGCTCCCACCTCAGCTCAGCCCTGTCCCACCCCTGCACAGCTCCAGGGCGATGTTCTGCCCCAGCACTGTTCTCTGCTCCCCCTTCAAAGCCACCCGGACACAGCCCAGAGCCAAAGACCCAGCACTCAGCAAAGGCCATGCTGTAAACAAGAAACAGGAAAAAATGCCTTTGCTGCTATTGTTTTTCTAACCACTTAAAGATGCTCCCAGGGGACTTGGGAGCAGACTGGGAAGTAACGGGTTTCTTTGCAAGAAGATCCTATTACCAGGGAAAAGACTTTCTGACCGCAGGCGACACGTGAAAACAGTTACTGAAAGCCAGAAAAAAAATCCATGTGAACAGGCTGAGTTCATTGGGATGACCTCACACATTCTGGAGCAGAGGAGCGTGCACTGGGATGAGGCCCAGAGCCAGCCAGGGGGTCACGGGACCCCTGGACCCACGGCAGAGGAGCCCCCTGGCCCTGCCAGAAAGGGAGAAAGGGCCAAGGTGACCTGAGGGGCTGGTTCTCAGTGTCTGAGCAGGAGAAGCAGCGATGCCAATCCCACATGGAGCCCTGTGCTGCTCACAGAGCCTCAGCCAGGGGTCGAGGCCACCTCTCCTTCCCACGGGCACACGGGGCACGGTGCTGTTCTCCATGGACCTGTCTGCAGATGGAATGCTGCAGGCCCACAAGGAGTGGGTATGTTCCTCATACAGCAGAGAACACACACACTGATCTCTGTGTATGGTGTTCACAGAAAGATGATGAACACCCACAAACGTGCACGGGCACACACACACCAAGAGAAACTGTAAATCATCTGAGCTCTCTTTGCAAGGGGATTTCATTTTCCAGCTAATGCACCTCATCACTTCCTAAATGAAGGCAACTAATCTGATCTGCACAGAATTCCTTTCCCATCTCCAGAGGAAAGAGGAAGGGCTGAGACTCGCTGCTCCAGCCCTCCCATGGCCCGGCAGAAGGTGTGTGGACGCTGCTTCGCGGAGCAGCGCCAGGGGGAGGAGGCAGGAGCCTTCTCAAGGAAATTACCAGCACAGGAATTGTGCCTGGGCTCTGTTCTCAGCACACGGGCCAAGGTCAAAGCATTCTTTCTGCCATTTTTAACCGGCAAAGAAGCCAGAGCAGCTAAAATATGTAACAACAGCTGAAGTGCTGAGGGGCTGGTAAAAACACCAGAGAGGTGAAGTATCATCTTGGGAGACAGTAGAGGCCCCCTCTGCCCACCTGAAGGCAGAGAGAGCAAAAGAGCAAAGCCCAGGGTTTTCCCACCTCACCCCAGGGACTGAACAAACCCTCTGTAAAATGTATTTTGGAGATCTGCAGCCTCCCCTCTGGCATTAGTGGGGATTGGTCCCACAGGTGGCAAACCCAGGAGTCTGGCAAAAGAAAAGGCTGCTGTAACGCAGAATGATTTGCCCCCAAGGCTCTTCCCAAAGCCAGTGGCTGCAGCCAGCCTGTTTCTGGTCCTTGCTGGAGCATACTGGTGTGGAGGGAGAGGGCACCCATCAGCCTGCACCCACCCAGCACACACCCACCCATCCTTAGGCAGCTCACCTCACTGAGGCCAGGCTGGACGGAGCCTGGAGTAAGCTGCTCTGGTGGGAGGTGTCCCTGCCAAAGGCAGGGGAGTGGAATGAAATGGGCTTCCAGGCCCCTTCCAATCCAAACCATTCCATGACTCTATCATCAGACTCCCCAGGCTCCAGCAACAGCTTGACCCTGAGCCTCCTGAGTGGTGCTGGCCCTGGATCAGGCAGCCAGCACCCCAGCAGTGCCTGTCACAGACACCTGGCTGCAGACATTAAAGCAGCTGAAGATAAATGGTTCTGGCTGAGCCATGCACAGCACAGGAACATTAGCCAGGACTCTGCCAGAGCTCTCAGGCAGCTCTCGCTCTGCACAGCCTGAGCAGGGCTCTGCCAGCCCAGGCACACCCCAGATGTGTCCCAGGGGCACCCAGATCTCCAGGCAGATGTGTAAAGGGGTAAATGTGCCTGTGCTTGTGCCTGGCTGCTTGCCCCAGCTAAGGCTGCCCACAGTGCTCCCTCCCCTCATGCCAAAGATGGCCTGGACCATTACTGTCAGTGTCCCAGTACTGGTGGTGCTGCACTGACTTTATCAGCCTGCTTTAAGCCATCTCTTTTGCCCCCAGAGCTGTTTGGGAAGGGACAGCCACCCTGCCTGCACCTTGAGCTCAGCACAGTCCATTCACTACCTCCAGGCAGTGCAATAGAGGCACCCGCTCAGCCCCCCCAGCAGAAACACGGGCTCATTCCAGGAATCATTATATACTTAACAGGGTGTGCTCCCTCCCTCTTTGAGAAGCGCTGGGAAGCCACAGGACACCTGCGGAGAGCACTGGTGTAATCCAGCCCTGCAGACACCCGAGCTACCTGGAGCTGGATTAACTCAGGGAAAGGGCAGCAGCTATAAATACCTGGAAAACTGGCTTACACTTTTAAGATTATTTCTGTTACTGCAAATCACTTAACCTGAGGTCCATGTCCCTACAAATTCCCACCACTTCAGAGGACGAGCCAGCACTCGGCTTCGTTCTCACTATTTGCAGATGCCTCCCCGGGCGAGCTCCAAACCACAGCACAGCGGGTGACCTCGTTCCTTCTGGCCTCTGCTCAGACTGCACTGAGCAGGGAGAAGGCAGCGACACAGGAGCAGCGAAGCCAAGCTGAGCCGAGGCGAGCAGAGCCTGCCGGCGCTGCCATCCCTCCCGGCGGCTCTGCCCCATCCCGAGGCACAAACTCCTGTGCCCCCACTGCTGCAAACACCACCCTGGAGCTGGGTCAGCACCCCCGAGGGCGCTGGGTCTGCAGAGGTGAGCACAGGGCAGGGCAGGGTCCCAGGGTCGGTCCCCAGCACGAAGCCAGCCTGGCCCAGGACCCCGGCACCGAGCTGCCAGGACTGCAGCACTCACACACAGCAAGGAGCTGCTGCCAAACCTCACCCCCTGCCTGCAGAAAAGGGGCAATTCTTGTTTACCACAATTGCCTGGAAGATGAATGAATTGCTGTGTGTGAGTGTTTCAGCAGTGAGGTGCTGCTAAAGCACAAAGTACTGCTGCTGTGAGTATTCTTTTTACTGTTAGAGGATACTTTGAACCCCTGCCCCTCACCTGGAGCTGGCAGGGGGATTAACTGTGTTTGGACATGGGTGAGTAGCCTCACATGCTGACCACAGGCAGGTCAGCAGAGACAGACACAGCAGTGGAAACAGCGAGAGGGAATTTGGATGGAGAACCTCCGTCACAAGTCTTTGCCATGACAACTGGACCAGTTCCTTTTCATTTCAGTGAGCTCCCTCGTACCACTGTTAGTGTTAAAAACAGAGCCAGCTCTGGTCCCCACAGTGTGCAGCCACGGGGGCAGCAAGGCCACCAGACACTGCCAAGACCACCTCTGGGCAAGCCTGCCCTGGCCACACACTGAGCACATCAGCCCTATCTGCCTATTAATTGTTTACTGGGCACAAATGCTTTGCTGAAACGGGAGAGGGGACATTTCCCTCCAGCCCACGCCGCCTCCTGGCTCTCTGGAAGAAAAGACAGCTGGAAGGGACGCAGTACCCCCAGGAAACATTGCCACTGCTGCTCCCCCATGAACGGGGGCTCATCCAAGGCCAGAGATCCCTGCAGTCAATGTTCCTGTCTTACCCAGTGACACCCCAAGGGGTGTCTGTGCCCTCTGTGCCCCGTGACCACCTGGATGTGGGGCCACAGAGCCACCTGTGCCAGCCAGCCCAGCCTGCCCATCAGGGCTTTGAGGCATTTGCCTCACGGCAGTTTGAGCTGCAGAAGGGCCTTTTGCAGAAAACCTTCAAGAAAGCAAATTCACTTGAACTTGCAAGAAGTAACGAATTGAGATGAACAGGAGGAGGAGAAGCCCGTGGCTCCCAGGCCCTTCTGGCAGCTCAGCTCAGCTCAGCTCAGCTCAGCTGTCCTGGCCCAGCTCAGCGCTGCCTTCGGGCTCACTGGGCCCTCCAGAGGTTTTTCACTTGCAAACGTGTCCAAGACTGCAAAGCCCCTGGAAATACATTGGGAATGCCGTGGGAACCAAGCACCACAAGCTGAGCTGATGCCTCTCAAGACACAAGGTCATCTTGCAACACACCAAGCACAAAAATCCTCCTTCTCAAACTCGGGTGTTTTGTGCTCCTGTGTCAGGACCATCCCAGACACCACTGCAGCCCCAGGGCTGACATAATCCCATGGTGCCTGTCATCCCATGACACCATCTCCCAGGCCTCGTGCTGAGTGGCTGTTCAAGGGGAATCCTCTTTTTTTCTATATATTTTCAACATCTCAGAGCCATCCACAGCCGCACAGACCTCCATGATCTACCAGGGCAGCTCTGAAAAACAAACAGTTTTTACTAGAATTCATAGAAAGTCTCCCACAGAATAGTTTTCTTTCAGTAAACACTCACTTGATAAATTTAAAACATTCCATGGAACGATAAAATAAATACAATTACTTTCTTTTGTAATTTTTAGTCCACAATCACTAACAGAAAGTATCCACTGCAAACCCAAACCCAGCAGCCTCCAGCGAGTGCTCCAATTCCAGACAGTGACTGCCAATGGAGAACTGTTAAACTGGAACAGCCACCTTCAAACCAGCAATTCAGAAAACACGAATGAGGGTCCATGCCGAGACAGGAGTGGAATTGGTGGGAATGACAGAAAAACACAAAGAACTGAACTCCTGCTCTCTACTGGAAATTGCTCCTAACCCTGTGGAATGAAACTGCTTTCATCACAACAAAACAAAATGTTCCCATATGCCTACAAAATTCCCAATATTTTAGGAAATTCTGCGATTTCTTCCTGCAGTGCATGGCACTGTTTCCAGCTCTCCTCCCAGCTCAGGAGCACGCTCTGCTCCCGTTTTCCCTGTGCCTGCTCCTCCCGCTGCCCGTCCCGCCGGGATGCATCGCTGACCCCTGGCACAGAACAGCGCTCTCGTCTGTGCCAGTGCCCAGCGCGGCCTTGGAGGATCCCGGCTGGGGGTGAGGGGAGCTGGCGCTGCCCCTTGGCTGCCACCCGCTGTGGCTACAGTGTTTCTGCTCCGATCCTTCCCAGGGCTGTCCCACACCTTCCTCGCTCTGAGAAACGGGGCAGGGGCAGCGACTTCCAGGAATCGCGGGTTCTGCGTCTCTGGGACACGATGCCAGCTCCACACCCACTGACACCCCCACCCACGGGGGGGGATCCTGCCCTGGGGGCTGGTACCCGTCCCCATGGCAGGGATCTTGTCCCTGGGACTACTGACCC
>JAWWES010000150.1:6426605-6462743 GCA_035583135.1 Lophotriccus pileatus
CCGGCAGCGCCGTCCCGGCGGCGCGGGGCTCGGGGGGCGGCAGGCAGGCGGGGGAGCCCGGCGGCGGACGGGGGCTCGGCGGGCAGGGCGCGCTCGGCGGCAGCGGCCCCGCGCCCGGCTCCTCCCGCGGCGGCTGGAAAGCCTCGCAGACGCTCTGAAAGAAGCTCTGAAAAGCCCCGCGGAAGGTCCTGCCGCCCGGCCGCGGGTAGACGCGGCCGACCCCCAGCTGCACCTCCATGGCCAGCGAGCGCGGCAGCGGCGGCGGAGAGAGGCGAGGTGGGTGCGCGGAGCTGCGCCCGCGGGCCGCCTACCCTCGGCGCTGCCCCGCGACGCCCATCGCCCGCCGCGATGCTCGGTGCGCGCAACAGGCAGGGAAAGTTGTCGGCGGGGGCGCGGGCAGGTGCGGCGGCGGAGCGAGGGGCGGGCGGGGGCGGCCGCGGGGAGGGAGGCGCGGCGGGGAGACCGCCCCGCACCGCGATTAACCCCGTGGCTGCCGCGGCGGCAGCGCCAGCCCGGCCCGGTTCCCCGGCAGAGCCGCAGCGCCGCCGCAGTGCCCGGGCTCGGCGCCTCTGGAGGGGTCGCAGCGGGACGAGGCGGCCCGGCGGGGACAGCGCCCGTCACCGCGGCCCCCGGGCGAGCGCCCGCCCCGGCCCCCGCACCCCGGCTGGGCGGAGCGGGGAGGGGGAGCGGCGGGGGCTGCCCCGGCCCCCATCCCGGCTGCCGAGACAGCGGGGCCGTGCACATCCCCGGCCCGGCTGCCGCCCCTCTCTGCCCCCGCTGGCAGCTGGCGCAGCTGGGCGCACTAGGGCAGAAAAACGCTCTTTTTTGCGCTCAGCATCTCTCCCCGGCTGGGCCCGGGCCGACCCTTGCACCATGTCTCCGTTCGGTTCCTGCCCGAGAACCTGCCTCCCTCTCCCACCCGCCGCTGCCCCGCGTCGTGCTGCAGCCCCCGCCCACCACAGCACGATCCATCCCGTGGGTGTCCCTGCGCGGGTCCGCACCGGGATGGAAATGCCCTCGCTAGCAGAGACAATTAGTGCAGGACCTACCGTAAACAAGGCTTGAGCTCCCCTTGCTGGTCCTGCAATAACAGTCCTAAAGCAAGTTCTGGGAGGCACCATCCTAAGGCAAGTTGGGAATGGAATCATGTTCATTCGAGGGAACTTAACACAAGCCCGTTACTTTCATCCCCTTTGGAGACAAAGGGGGGAAAAGTCATAAAGAAGCGGAGCCCGTGGGGAAAACAGAGAGACTCGTCCAGTCTTTTAAAAGCCTTTTTACAAGCTGTAAAAGATAAAAACAAAAATCAAAGTGCAGCCAAGCAAAATTTGGCCATGTCCTCCATCCTGCTTGCGTGACCAGAGAACCTGATGTCCCAACAGCAGAGCAGCTGGAGAAGGAGGATGGAGGAGGGTCAGGACACCGGTCGGGACGGGGGCATTGCTGCTGGCTCGTGCCAGGGGTAGGATGGCCGTGGGCAGGGGCTGCCACCCCCGGGCTGTGATGGGCCAAAGACTCTGCCCAGCTCTCCCTGGCCACCAGCAAGGAAGAGCATTTGCAGAGGAACCTTGTCATCTCTCCGTGTGGGTAAAACACCAAGCTGGGCTTTAATACCAAGTCCTGTAGCCCTCAAACACTGAAGCAGCACAACTAACACCTGAGATGGTAAAAATCAAGGGAGATGCTGTAAGATGTGTGCTGCCTAGTGGATGAGGGTTCCAGTGCCTTTGCTCTTCCAACCTCCCAGAGCTGCAAGTCTCTGGAGTGAAATATATGGACTCTGGAAAACACTGAGGGGAGGATCCTCAGGATCAGCCTCAAGAACTGTACTGGGAAAGGCTGGGGGCCAGGGCTGCAGCGTGGTGCTGCTGTGGGTACAAGGACCTCTGTGCCTCAAACAAGACATGGGGCTGACCACAGCTTTGTTTTACTCCACTTTTCCCACAAGGAGGAAACATCCTCAGCCCATAACCCTGAAACACCACAGGCTGCAAAGACCTCTGCACAGTTAAGATTTTGATGTTCAAACAACCTTTTCTGTCTGGGATGGGATTTGTTTGAGCCTCAGCTTCTGGCTCCTGGTTCTGTCTCTAGCTTTGGTCCTGCTGCTCACATTCCCCTGCCCTCTGCTCTCTCTGCAGCATCCACGGGGCCCTGGATTTTCCCCCAGTCTGAACATCACTGTGTGGTTTGTGGGATGTTGATCACAGCACAGGCGCAGAAAGTGGGACTTAAAAATGGTTTGTGCTCTTCCCAGCCTGCAGAGCAGGACTTCAGTTATGACTGATGATCCACGAGGAAGATGTTTTACATTAATTTCCTGAACAAGCATCTTGCAAGAGTTTTGTTTACCTGGTCCTCAAGTCTTTCGTTAAAAATTGATGGAATGTGAATGGATTTTCTGGGTGTGCTGGTGCTTAAGGCTCTGTGCATTTTAAACTTTATACTTGGTTACCAAAGTCATCACACTGAGTTCTAGAGATGTCCTTTTGTCAACTTGAATTTGATACGGGTTTCAATTTTATTTTCCCATTCTCCCAGTAACACTTATTGAGGTAACTTGTCTCTGTAAATGGTTTATAAAGGGTGAATTTAAAGTCCCCTACAGGTATTTATAAGGGACCTTTCCCATAGGCTGAGGTCTGAGTTGAATGTCACAGGCAGTTTGGTCTTACAGTTCAAAGTCAATTTAAAAACATGAGGAGGAAAAAAATTGGACTCCACTGTGCATCACAGAAGAGGTGCTTTGTCTGGCCTCATCAGGAGCAGAGGGAGCTCTGATTCAGGCAGGAGGAGATGCTGAGGAGACCTGATCCAACACAAGATTTCAGTGCATCTTGAAGTGTATAAATAGTCCCAGTGCAATCTAGGAAATACTCCCATGCTTAAGGTTAAGGATTTGCTTAAGTGCTTTGCTGGATCTGTACCAAAATCATTCTTTACGAAGTGCTGTCAAAAACACTGGGCACCAAGAAACTACTTTTCCTGATAAAATCCTTTGGCTCAGAATGTCCCATGTGACTGCTCAGAACTGCAGCAAACAACATTTTTCAGAGAGATAGAGGCCATTCCATTAAAAATTTCCCTCTAGACCCACAAGCTGTTTCTTTGGTTTGTTGCCCCAAAAAAAACATCAAGACTAGGTGATCCCTAGGAGCCATGGAGAGCTCAAGTGTTATTGCAGTCCTGTGGAGCTCGCCAGCAGCAGCATCAATCACTTCTCACCGCTAATCTTTGGTGAAATGAGTCCAACAGTCCTCCACTCCTTGAAGCCAGTTGCAGGCACAAGCCATTAGCCAGTAACATAACGAATCACCCTGGCTGTACTTGTTTTGTGGCATCTCAGCTGTGAGGAGATGTCTGGGATACACCTCCCTTGTCAGTGTCCCCTCAATGCTGAGCTAACGGAGTCCTTTCCCACCGTAGAGGCCTGCAGGGGAAAAAGAGGACTTGTTCCTGCGGGACATTTAAGATAAGGGCAAAGATTCAAAAAGAATCCCAAGCACAAGCATTGTGTCCCACTCCCTGCTGAGGCAGAAGCAGCTGGAGGAGTCAGAGGCACTTGCAGCCTCAGTGGTGCTTGTGTGGACTGGGAGGTGTTGCTGCTCTCACCTGGCTGTGACAGCAAAGCCAGGACTCAACAGCAAGGAAGACCAGGTAATTTAGGGGAAAGAAACATGCCCAGAGGCAAGAGGGGCTGGTTTGTACTCTCCTGGGTGCTGTGGCCAGGCTGGGAGCCCATTAGGCTCCAGGCACTGGAGGAGCAGCCGTCCTATCCATCCCACCACCACCTGCAGGCAGTACCGAGGCAGGAGCTGCAGAGCACCACGCTGGTTACTGCTGCCTCCCCCAGCTTCCCTCATTACCCCATCCAGTCTGTTATTCTTAGGCTGTCCAGAGCTACACAGCAGTGGTGCTTTTCTTAAAATGTTCAATATTTTAGCCATTTGTGTCAACCCTGGACTGCTGTGCCTTGTCTCATCAGACCTGCAAGGTTCACACGGGTGGGTTAAGAGGCTTTAAAAGTTGCCCTTGTGGATGGGTGCAGAAAATGTTTTCACTTTCATCTGTTTTTATTGTGTACATTAAGAATGCCTCTCATCTCTCGTGGCTTGCACCCTCCTGATTTAGGACCCCAGGTTGCTTAACTCGCCACTGCACTCTCCTGGGTGGCCAACACTCGTGCTGCTCTTACCCAGGAAAGCCCAAGTGCCCCTGGGCAGGAATCACCTGGCTCCTCACCACTGCCCTCAGTGAGTTTTGGATCAAGCATTTGGGGCAGACCAGTGGGAGGATCTTGCTGTGCTCCTGTCACCCTACAAGCCTTGTCCCAGCAAGGGGAGATTGACTGTCCATTGTCACTGTCAAGAAGAAAAGAGGAGGAAAGTTTGACCAAGGCCTGGCTCGTGGCAGGGTCCCCCAGGTTGGCCCTGCCTAGAAACAGCATCAGCCCAGCAACATCCCTGCTCAGAGGGAGGCAGACCAGCGTGGTGCCTCTCAAATGCCTTTGTTCAAGTCTTGGAAGAAATCTTGCTTTAAGTAATACTTCTGGGAAAGTTACAACCACCTGAAGTGTTATTCTTCACTTTGCCCAGATTCATGCCTGTCACCTCCACAGAACCACTAATGTGTTTTCATTTTCTTACAGGTTGGAGCCTGATTTTCAGAACAGCCTGTTTATGCACCTTAGTGAGACAACTGAAGTGCTTGGTCCATTTGATCAATCTTTGCACTGCCAAGAATGTCACAAAACTTCACTCCTAGTGAAGTGCACATTTGTACCTTTTCCCGTGTCTTACACAATTGCCTTTTGGGCAGAGTTTGGAGTTTCTCTGGAGCCAGGGAGGTGATACGTGGGTTTATGATTTCTGAGTTCCAATATGGAAGTTGGTCCAAGGCAGCAACACTGGCAGGTTCATTTTCTCAGCATACAGCTGAGAGAAGACTGGGTTAAGGTCACTTGCACTGCTGGGCAGGGATGACCATTTGAGGTGAGGTGCCAGAGGCTGATGGAAGTGCAGTGGCTTCACTGAAGCCCTTTGGACTGCCTTCAGCAGGCTAGGACTCATCCAGGCTTCAATATGGAGCTGATATTCTGCTGTTGCACCGTGTTTGAATACTCTGAGGATCTCAAGAAGCATCAGAACAGTTTCCTTTATCTGCAGTTTCTAGCACTGCTGGTCTTTGTCCCAGCTCAGCAGGCACAGCTCTGCCTCAGCACTTCTCAAAGCTCTCTGTACATTCCAGTTTCCAACACCACTATTTAAACACCCTGTAACACACCTAAAGACAATCAGGGAGGAGAGGAGTGCCAGGGCTCAGCTGGGAGTGATTGAAGGGATTAGGTTGTGTTGATTTATAGCATAGTTGCTGTGGGAAGGAAATTGCCCCCTGGAAACGTCAGTAAAACAACACACCTGTACCACATTGTTACATCACAGGTCACAAAAACTCTGATGCAATGTCCTAGAGGTGTGAGGCTGCATAATTTACTTGTTAGTCATATTTTCACTGGTAATTGGGCACTGAGGAGTACATTTGTTCATCAGGAAAAGCTCCCACGCCCTTTTAAGTCATTCCTCTCGAACCTTGAGCTCTGTCTACATTCTCCCCATCTACTGACTGAGCCCTTGCCTCCCTGCACTGAGCATGGAGCTATTGCTGCAGAGCATGGGCTGGTGTGACAAGAACCCTTTGTCCACCATAGGGCCAGACAAGCTTCTGAAGGGGAGAGTTTCCATCTCTCCTGTTCTCCTCTGTGCCTCCTTTGCTGGGTAATGCACACCCTGGGACACTCACCTGGGACAGGTGCTGAGCCATTGCCACTGTTCCCCACTGCAGACTGCCCAGTGCATGGGATAACAGGAAAGGTGGATTAGGGCTCACCCCTGGACAGGTAAATCCAGGCCTGCCCAGTGTTCACTGCTTCTCTGCACCTCCTGAGGCACTACCCTGGCCCTCTGGAACAAGGAGAAAGCATGCTTGGGTAATAAATTAAAGGGAAAACTTGAATGGTGCACCCCCAACAGACATGTAGAGATGAAAAGTATTTGGCAAGAAAAGCCCTGCTTAGATGACCTGGGAAAGAAAATCAGAAATATGGGTATTGTAGGGTCTCCAAAGTACCTCCAGTGAATCAAAATGAAGAAACCTTTTGGTGCAGGAGTGTGAAGTCACCAGGACAGCTGAGCACAATACCTCACCCTTACACAGAGGTGAGAATAATTTACAGAGAACTCAGAGAGGCTGGCTGGGTTCATGTTCCCCACATGTTCTCCTGCAGCACAAAAGTAACCCACTGGTGAAACAGGCTTTCAGTGATTTACCTCCTGCTGCCCTTCAATTAGTATTGAAAATTTTTGACTTACAGTGCAAAAACCTTTTCGTGATATCATTCCAAGGCAGCAAATCTTGGCACAAGGAGGTCACAGAGACTCCCAGTCCTCTGCACCCAGGGCAAATGCCTCATTTCTGTCATGTCTGTAATGCTGCTGCCATGGACAGCGATATGGGGGGTTTATTCCTTGGGCTTTATCTTTGCTTCTCCAATTCCAGCCTCAGCAGCACACGCTGGAGCACACATGGGGATGTGCACACATGGGGATGTGCACACATGGGGATGTGCACACATGGGGATGTGCACACATGAGGATGTGCACACAGCAGACACACACACACCTCAGGCTGGTCCCATCCTGGCAACAGAGGTTACACAGTGGCTGCAGCCCTTCTCTGACCCACTGGGTCACTGACCAGAGAACAGACATGCTCCTAAACTGAGTGTTGCTCTGTGCTTTGCTCAACCAACAACCAACACTTATTGACTTTAAGATTTTAAATTTTCATCTGGAACTGTATTGCCCAAAACCTCCTTTGCAGACCTCGTTATTGTTCCTCGTGTGATGTTGGCTGGGTACTTTCATAAACTGTTGTTGCAAGTTCACCTGGGGAGTCTCCACGCTTGCAAATTATTGGCAGAAGTCTCATTTTTCTGAAACATCAAGAAACTGGCAGCTTTACTAACAGAAAAATAAGGGAGAATGTTTTTCTTGTTATGTAGCTCCATATTAAACATGAGCAGTCTGCAGTGCCTGCATACATTTGTATTCTGCTGTTGCTCAGTCTTCCCCCCGGGGAATCCCTCCTTTTGATATCCAGCCCTATTTTGAAACAGAGACCAGAAATGGCCTTTCTGTGCACTCTGCTTTCGCAATCCTGACAGATCCCCCGGAGCTGGCCCGGTGTCCACCCTCCCCAGCGAGCCCAGGGTCGCTCTAATTGTTCCCCCCGTGAGCCCTGGCTGCTTTGCCGTCCCTCTCTGCAGACAGGAGAGCTGCTGGCTCCCTCCTGCCCCAGGGAGGCTGGGGAGCGGCTGCTCCTGCCTCTCCAGCTGGAAACCAAGCACCACAGTCCATTCCTGGTCTCCTCTCCTCCTCCTGAGCCGGAGAGCACATCACCCACAGCTGCAGGAAGGGGCAGGGGCAGAGCCATGCCTGTCTTGGCCCCTGCAGACCTTCCCTTTGCTTATCTTGATGAATTTAGTCTCGTGTTTGTTCCATTTAGACACGGTTGTAACCCTTCAGGAAGAGTCTGGCACAGCATCACGTCCTAACTCCCAGTCAGCCCAAACCATCGATTTTGGGCTCGTTGGCGGCAAATGGGCAACAACCACCGAGAATACAAACTCCTGTGGGGTGGTTTCTTTGCAGCAGCACAGCCCAGGTGAGCAGAGCTGGTCCAGACATCAACACACACTCAGTGATTCTTTCAAACTGGTACATTCTGTGATCCCTTAAGCACATGCTCTGCAGTGCCCATCGATTCTGCAAAGAGAAGAGGCTTTTAGCTGTGTTAAAAGCTGAGCCAACTCCATGGATTTAGCAGGGGGAGCGTGATGTCTTTCCTGTTTGCCAGGGGATGAACACTGTGTTTGTAAACCTGCAGCAAAAATCTGGGCAAAGCATCCATGTGAGAGAGAACGCAGCCTGAAAGGAAAATGGCATTCCCTTGCATCCCAGTCTCTGTCAGGTGTCTGCCAACATTGTTTTTCCGAATTTCTGGCAAGCCAAGACTTTCAACCAATTATTCAGTGCTTCCTACCTCTTTACTAGTGCTGGACCCCAACAATTCACATCAGCTCCTCATTTCTGCTCCATTAGGCACAATCCTGCCTGATGAGCCACAGGACGAACAGCACAGAAATGTGAGTCGGCTGCTTCAGCCCCCCAGAGTAACAAAGATGCAGAGAGACCACAGGGCCAGGAAGGGCATCTGAGAACAGGATTTCTGCATGTCTTTGAGCCTCCACAATCTTTTGGAGCCTGAGGTTTGCATAGAGTCCAAACTACATGTACTTTTTGGCGGAATCCAACCAGACACAAGGAATCTCTGGGGAATCAGAGACCTGATTCAATACAAGGAGAATCTGGAGCATGCAGCAGTGCTGCAGGGAAGGTCTGGAATACTACTGATAATCTCCTGGGGAAAAAAAATTAGGAACTCAGAAAAACAATGACCTGAAAGGAATCTTTTGTTTTTACCAATGCAGGAGCAAATATTTAAACTTCCACTGAAAGCCCTGAAAACAGGTAGGGAGTGGCCAATTCATTGTATTTCCAATTCATCTTTTTCTCTACAGAGAAAGGATCTTTTCAGCAGATTGCCTGGTTTTGTTCCAGACCTCAGCAATGACACTGCAAACCCCTATGAGCTGCCCCTTGGGTAACTGGGACATGCTGCCTTGTCTGCCTGTCCATCTGTAGGAAGGGTCCAGCTCCTGCCTCCTGTTCGCTGACTGACTGCTGACTGGTGCTGCCTTCACTGTCTTGACTAATTTGGCAAAGTGAAATAAGATTCCTTATCCAGCTCTATCTCCTTCTCAGCCACATGAGAAAGTTTCATACGATCAGTTTCATGGAACATTCCAGTCACTCTTAAGTTTGGGACCTATTAAAAATTATAAACTATTATAAATATTGAGAGGAAAATGTGGGACCAAGAGCTGCAGAGGCTACTGTATAATGATAAATAAAGTGAAAAGGTGTTGTGGAAAGAATCATCTTCCACGTTCTCTCTGCCCCTCCTTAGGATGGTTGGTGGGCTACTATACTGGAAAAGCTGTCTTTTCAAGGAGAAGGAAGATCTTTTTCCTCTGTGTAAGGTACTGGAATGAAAGCCAGAGCTCTCTCTGTTCATCTGTCCCTGTGAGTGGGCCAAACCCTCTGCCTCTGTCCACAACCCTTCCCCACACATCAGCTTCATTGCCATGCTTTGTGTTTTTATTGTCTCTTTTCCATGTCGGATCACTCTGCTCCTGATGAGGAAATAAGGAGATGAGGTGGTGAGGAAATAAGGAGAAATTCATTTTTCTAGATTGTGTTCAATAAAAGCATCCAGACTCCATTTCTGGGCCGTGGCTGCCCAGTGTCCTTGGAGTCCACTTGCAGTTGCCTGTCACCCTCAGGAATTCGTGTTCTCTGGGGTTGAAGCAAGTTCTCCAACGCTGTCACTCCTCAGCAGTCCCATTGCCTGAGAGATGCTATTTAAAAACTGGAAATCCAGTTGGTTTTCTACACCATCTTCATTCCTTTTTTTGTAACTGAACCATTCCTGTTGCTCCCATGACTTCCCAACAGACATTTTAGAGCCTTCTAACTTTACCTGTGGCTGTAAATGTTATCAGGTGTATGTCCTGGCACCTTTCACACGCAGAGCACCAGGAAATAAACCCTAATTAATCTGCAACACTTTCTTTTCAGGTAGGTGAGCTTTCTGGGCCTCCACCTATCCATGCTACATTCTCTGGTTTCTCCAAACTCATGGAAGAGTCAGTGTCAGAACTGAGGTTAAACTCAGAAATCCTGAGCTCCCGTTCCTGGGATCTGACCTTGGTGCTCCCACAGAAACTCCCCATTTTTACAACTGACACACTGGACAGCCCAAATCAACAACCACCAGGACATTTTAACCCCTTCCCGCCTCTGTCCCACCGGGAAAGGCTGCAGGGATGGGGGTGGGCAGATCTTCCCGCCTGCAGACATTCCCTGAGTGCCAGGGAGCCTCTCAGCTTCGTGTGAGGTGTCTGTGTTCAGTTTTACAGCTCTAGGCTGGGCACCTCTTATTTGCACTGAAACTCACCATAATTACCCTCCCTGTAAACAAAGAGTTTAATACACAGAGGGGAATTCACTTAACTCAAGCCATGGCAGATTTATAGATATTAAATGAAATGCCAGCAGGTTTTTAGCACTTCAGGAACCCCAGTTTGTTACTTCATAATCACATATTTATGGTTCCCTCAGTACACTGTTTTTGTCTCTCTATTCATTTATGGCAGATCTATTAAGCTGCCACTGCTGAGCTTCCAGGCCCTGGGTTGTAACTCTCTCCAGCTCTGCTGTGATTTCACTTTCATTCTTCTGGCTCTGGTTTGATGGAAATCGATATCAGTGCCTGGAGAATACACAGGCAGCATGTTCTGCCCTAGGAACCAGGCACAGAGGGAAGCCTGGGAATGGGCTGCTCCCTGAGGAACACTCTCCCTACAAGAAGGATTAATTATCCTCAGGCCCAGGTGTTGCCTCTTTGGGTGTGAGAGTCAAACTGAGCCCACGATGTCCAGAGTGGGAGCTGGACACTGTGGGAGGGGGGAGCAGCCCCTGCCAGGGCCAACCCCGGCCCCTCACACAGGACCTTCCCAAGCTCTCCCTCCCAGCACTGCCAGCACATCCACAGCCATGCTTTTACCTTATCCACATCATTTTAGGTCTTTCAGTCCAAACTTGAGGTCTCATTTTTTTTCCTGCTGCTGATTCCCGTCTCTCTGCCCTGCTCTCCTTCTCTCTCTCCATTTCCATCGAGCTCTGGGGTATCTGGGAAGCTTTGCCAGAACACCCAACCCCATGGCACTTGTCACATTTAAGGAGAAGGATTAGAGCCCAACAGTGCTGCCCAAGGGTTAGGAAATTGGGTTAATTTCAGGAAGAATTCTGCATGGAAATGGCAGTCAGGCGTTGGAAGGGGTGGCCCAGGGGGGTGGTGGAGTCCCCACTCCTGGAATTGTTCAGGGAATGACTGAACTCTCTGCTCTGCTCTGGGTGACAAGGTGGGGATGGGTCACAGGGTGGACTCAGTGATCTTGGTGGGGTTTTCCAACCTGAATGATTTTGTGAATCTGTGATCCTATGAAATGAGGTGCATTTGTAAAGAGCTGCCATTTTAAGGGGCCTTAGAGAGGTGATCTTGTTGCAAAGGCAATTCTAGTTCCAGAACTCTCTCAAATTCAGGCCAGTGATGTGCAACTGCCCAGCAGTGAGGGCAGCATTTAGGGCAGAGCTTGAGTGCACTGAACCACAAAGAATTCATCCTTCCAACAGAGGTTTCTTCTTTACTTGTCTGTTTCATCTGTAGTGAGAAATTCAGCTGATGCGCTGAAAATCCTTGTCCAAATATCAATTTATTTCAGAAACTTTTTAAAGACAGGTTCCTGTTCTGTGCAGTAGTTGGAGTTTTGCAGGTGACTCATTACCACACAGGGAATAACCTGGAGAATGCTCCTTTGTTTTCCTCCTTTATACCTCTGAGTCTTCCTTAGAAAAACACAAATTTTAAGTTAATGGATAATCTAGAACTCTACAACTCCTCAGTCAAGTTTAAAAGCACACACCAAAAGAAACCCAAAGTTTCCACTTTGTACCCAAAACAGTAAAAAAAGGCAAAGCAGTGCATGGGGGTTTGAATTCAGCAGCCAAATCACTGAGTGCACATTTCCAAGGCCAAGCAGGCATTGCTGAGCCTGTGGGAGCTGTGGGAGCAGTCCCAGAGCCCCCCGTGCTCGGGGAATTCGGGCAATAACAGATCATAGCAGCAGCAAAGTAAATTAGTGGAACTTAGGGTGTGATTTGGACCATTTTACAGAAAAGGAGAATGGACCAAATAAGCAGAAAATAGAGCAGGAGGAGCCTGAGGCTTAATCAGTTGTTTCTGAAGAGAATTCCTGAACAGCAGCAGAACCAGGGCCAGAATTCCAGGCCCCGCAGACTCAGCTGAGCTGCTGTCCTTGAGACTATCAACACAGTTTGTTTTCTCTGCAAATCTTGCATTCATTTCTAGGAAAAGAAATCCACAGGAGTGGTGGGAGCTGTTCCCTTTTGCATCTAACCAGCAAGATTAGCCTCTAAGCACGGTGATGGGGACCTCTCTTTCAGGTTCGGTGCCCCCATGTCAGGAAACAATTACAAGTATATTAGTAATACAGTAAATAATAGTGGAATAAAGTAAGTGCCATCCCTGCCATCCCTGTCACTGGGATGAGATGTCAGCCTGCAGAACCAGCTCCACTGGCAGCGCTTCAACCAGGCTCTGTTTGCTTTGCAGTTCTGCAGCGTCTCAGCTCCTCGAGCTGGCTCAGTTTGTCTCGCCCAGAACCAGGTTCACACATATCCAGAGGAACTTTCAGGTCAAACAAGGCATTTTCCTGGTTAGAGGCATGCTGAGAGAGGTGGAACTTTCCCCCCATTTGACTGCAGGATCTACATTAAGCATCTCCTGCCTACCAGTTCCTCTGAGCTGTGAACGCAGGTCCTTCTTTGTGAGTGTGTAAAAGACAACAATCCATTCAGATACTTACAGAAAGGTTTAAAACTATTTCTTTGTGCCTAGAAAGTGAACCAATGCAACTGAAATTCTGCTCAGGGGTCCAGCTGGATGGAGGGAGCCGTGCCCACTGTGTTTGTATGGGGGGATGTGTTGTGACTGTGACTGTAACTTCGTTCCTCTGGGAGGAGAACACTCGTGTTTATGGATTACCTGGGATTAACTTGTGTCCCATAAATCACATCAGCATGGCAGGAAGGCTGATTCTGCCAGGGACATCTTACAATTCCACCTTAGGCAAGGTGTGGGGGTGCAGATATTTCTCCAGTGAGGCTGGAAGTGGTGACAGGGCAGTTCTGCCCAACAATTCCTGCTCCAGAGTTAGGAATTACTCGTCTACTGCACAACCTCTCTCTTCAGCACATAAAAATCTGAACCAGGCAGCATTATCAGCAACATCAACTGGCTGATTTAAATCCTTCTCTGACCAAATTCATCTGTTCTGTCTGAGGCTGCTGTTTCCCACCTCCCTGAAAGGAAGAGACTCAGTGAGCCACAGGGGACTGTCCCAGCACACAAACAAGGAGCAATGCCTGATTTTATCTGGCTGAAAGCCCATGAAATCTACTCTACTCTAAGTACATGTTGAGCTCTTTCACACTATCCAGTATTTTTTAACATCCATATCTCTTAAGACCTCTCAGAACTGATGAAATATTCATCCCAACCCCTCTGTGTGGGAAAACGAACCCAGTACCTGTGCTCAGATCCTCCTCCTGCCCGGGCTCATCAGCATGCACAGCCCACGCTGAGCAGCAGGCTCAGAATTCTGAGCTCTGTCACCAGTTAAAATAAATAACTGTCCTATTATGCACACTTTGGTTCGTGTCTCAGCTCCTCGAGTGAGGTTTAACACCTCACCTGAAAATGTTACCAATAGGTACAGAATTTGGGTATATTAAACCCAGGTCTATCTCTTATGCCCAATTGATACAAATTTGGGGAAGGTTGTTAGTTTAACAGGCATCAGAGCTCTGTTCCTGGCTTTGTTACTGGCCTGGGAAAGTCTGTTTTCTGTTGCTCTTTAATCTGCAGTGTGTGGTGTTTGCAGTGTCTGGGTGCCAGCTCTGCAGGGTGAACCCTGGCCACGAGCACAGTGCTCGGACAGGGCTGAGCTGGGTTGGATCCCCTCAAACAGCAGCACCCACCTCGTGCTGCTCTCTGGGCTGCATCTGCTGGGTTCTGGAGCAAGGGAGGGGAGGGAAAACAACCCTGCTTTGGGAAGGAGTGACTTGGGATTTCTGAGCTCACTGCCATGTCTGTCTTTGCAGGAAGGATTGTCCCCAGCAGTAAATATATTCAAAGCAGAATATATGTCTGCTCCACTGCTAAGTTATCCAGAAGGTTTTTTTCCTTGTAAAAAGCTGAGAGAAGCTAAACAAGGCAGGAATGTTAAAGGCCCTTTCCCCTGAGCATCCCATCCAGCATGTGAGGTGCAGCAGTTGCTTTATGATCCCTCCATTCCTACACGAGAATTCAGAAAGCAGAAACCTCGTCTAAATAAAGACAACCTTGGTGAAGCACATCATTCCAGCCAGTGATTTCTGACTTCTGTCAAGGCAGCCCGCAGTCACTGCAAGGCCATGAGGCAGGAACAGGGAGAGAAGGAGCAAGAAAGGCATTTTTGTGCAAATAAACAAGAGGGAGCAGCCGGTGGCGAGAGAGGCGTGTGAGTGCTGGGAATGCCTCGGTGCTCTCCAAGGGAGCACCTCAGGACTGGTTATTTCCAGACAGCTGCTTTCCAGAGAAGGGTATCCAGCCTCTACTCCCTTCCTAAATCCCTAGTCTGATTCCCAACAGCCAATGTAAGCAGAAGAAAAGCAGCACAAGTGTCTGCACTTGTACCACACTCATCATAGGGCTACACGTGACACATGTACATGTTAACCCCAACACTACATGTATGTTACTTTTCTGAGAGGATCTGAATTTCCCTTGAGAATTTGCCTGCTTTCAGCATTCAAAAGGAGTTGGATTTCAGCTGGAACTCGGGGAGAGCAGGGGGTGACCCCCCTGGCTGAGGCAGAGCAGCCACAGGGGTGGTTTGGCAGGGCAGCAGCTTCCTTCAGCCAGGATATCAGTCCTGCCAAGGATGCTACAGTCAGACACACAAGGCTTCTCCCAGCCCAGCCAGGTGGTTGTACACAGGCCTGAGATTCATTTACTCCTCTAAGTCGGGACCTTGGAAAGAAGAACCTCTCTGCAGAAACGTCCCTGCTGGTTAATGCAGTCCCTGAGTAAATATAATCCTCAGATCAACTACAGCTGCACTTCAATCACCTGCAGGTTCTGCCTGTGAAACCTCTGAGGGCTGGGATGAAAACGGGATTGGCAGGGAAGTGTTCTGAGATACCCTCAGCAGAAACAGGAATAAAACAGTGAAGAGCTGAGCAGGTACTTTTACACTTCAATGGAGCTGATGGCACCAGGAGGAGGCAGAAAAGTTTCTCAGGTGTTTGGATGTTCATTCTCCAGACACGTGGCAGGGGCTCCCACAGCCCTGCTGGTCTGTGTAGGGGACAAAGCCCTGAGAGAAGTCCTGCCCTGCCCTGCAGCACCTCCAACACCCACAGGCTCTCCAGACCACTTCAGGCACTTGCTGCCCCTCCAGCTCTGCACAGGTTTCTCCCAAAGAAGTGTGATTCTTCCAAGTGCTCAGAGGGTGGGAGCCCTGGCCAGTTTCTGGAGCTGCTGAGCGACACAAACAGGTTGTAAATTCCGTAGTCAATACTACAAGTCAATGGAAAACAGGGAGAGAAAGGAAAATGTGTGGCCAGAGCCTGGAAAGTGGATCAAAGTTCAAAATGTGAAAACAAATCCATAAATTCAGACAGGGAAATATTTGCTCCTGCCCAAGCACAGACAAGAAATCATGCTGAGGAGATCCTGTGGGACATCATTTGCAGAGACTCAAAAGGACACTGGGCTTGGACACCTCTGAAGTAACGGAGTCTGCAAACCTGCATCCACAGCGAGGGCCAGCCATGCCCTGGACTTGAACCCTGGAGGAGTCCAGTCACAAATTCCCTGGCTTTGACCCTCTCTACCCAACACCACCTCCAGGCTGTTCTGCAGCAGCTCCACAGTCTGGTGAGAGCAGACACAGCACAATGATTGCACTCAGATGGTAAAATGCTGTGAACTGGAGGATTTTGTTTCAGAGCTTCACCAACACCCAGGCATGAAAGAGGTTGTGCAGCAATGTAGAAACAGGAGTGATGTTCCCCTGCAGCTGGGACTGTATGCAGGTGGCTTCATGCTAAAAATCTCTGCCAGGTAGGCAACAGGTTATAGAAACCCTTTTATTGCTGGTATGTAACGTGCTGAGCTGTGACTGTGCAGGGGAGAGTGTACACCAATAGCAGTTATTTTTGGCCTTGACAATTCCAAACTTCTGTGCTGAGTGAGAGCCCTGGTCCAAACCCAACCAGATGCAGGTAAAGACATCACTCTGAATGGCTGAATGTATCCAGTACTGATACCTAATCTCAGCTATCTTTAATATCTCATTATGAAAATGTTTGCCTGTGAGTGTGTGTTACTGGCACAGACCACAGCAGGACAAGGCAGGGCACACACAGACCTCTCTGTAAATGGCACAGCAGTATGAACTGTTTCCCACCTGGGAAGAAATTACTGGGGAAATTGCAGTGGGCTGAGGTGGAGTATTGACTCTGCACAGCAAGGACACACCTTGTGCATCATCACACCTCTGTTTGTGCCCCTTGTGTCTCAGGACAGCAATGCTGGACATTCTCTCCCCCTGCCATGCTCAGTTCTGAGTGTTCCTTGCAAACAGGGAGCCTCTGGGGCTGCTGTGACCAGAGCAAAGGACACCCTGCATTCCTTGCATGCCAGCCCTGGCTCCTCAGCAAGCACAGCAAAAGCCTCTGGTGGGATGCTGAAAAGAAGGAACCAGTTTGGATCTGTAAACCCCGTCTGGGCTTGGGGGCTGTGAGGGAAAGAAGGGTTAAATGCACCCCAGGGATGCACAAACAGCTAAACCCCAGGAAGGCAGAGGGGCACTGAGGTCTGCACATGGGTGAGCTGATGCTGGCAGGAGATAAAAGGTATCAGAGTAGGGAGTTCAGCTTGGACTGAGCTTTTCCTGGGAAGAGCTATCTGTGTTTGCCAGCATGGGGCACATTGATGGTCTGCAGCTCAGGACAGTGGCTGAGTGCAGATCTACCTCCTGCCTGAGCAGAAACCATCGGCTTGAAAAGTACTTGTTCTGACAAGCAGCTCTAGAGAGCTTAGGTGGTGGTAGCTGGGTGACACAGGCACAGATACAACCAGAATCCACAGTTAATTGGTAGTGAAGCTTTATCCTTTGTCTTTATTAGCTTGCCTTTAAATAGATAATAAATGCTGTTCATTACTCAGATTTATTCTAAAGGAGTCTAAACTTCCCCAGCTCACTCTTTAATCATCCTCTGGCTTATGTTTTCGTCCTTTCTTCCAAAATTCTGGTAATAAATAAAGCTGTTGAAGCAGCCATAATGCTGTGGCAGGTCTGCAAGCCCATACATCTTCTTGGTTTTGGTTGTGGAGGTTTTTAACTGCCTCTGTATCTCTCAGTTTAAGAGACTTGAGAAGTTCAGTCCTCCTCAGCTTGTGTTCTGCCTCAAGATATCCAGTGAGGTGTCTGCTGCCAGCTTGTCTCTGGTGTCAGTGGCAATGGCAGTGGAATAACAGAAACTGCCACATCAGAGGGACCAGGGAAAATGCTGTTTCTTTGTCTCCATCTTGTCCTCCACGACTGGACATGGAGAGAAGGTGTGAGCTTATATCTCAGGTACATTTGGGCACAAAATAAGATACATTTGGGCACAGCTAAAATACCTGCCTAAGAGCTTTTCCACTTTAAGGATGATCAAATACTGGAACAGGTTGCCATGAGAAGCTGTGGAGTCTCAATCCTTGGAGATATTATGGCCTTTATAATATAAAGGGAAATTTCCACAACTGCACATTGTCTCTCTGCTGCAAAGCAGGAATCAGTGCTGGTAACAAAACTGTCTGAATGTCAGAGTGAAACAGGAGCTGATGTCTCAGCAGCAAAAAGAGATAACAGTGCCCATTCATCTCCAAGATTTTTGTTTATTTGGAAAATTGGAGGTTGGAAAGACAGTTAAAATCACCTAAGATAATCTCAGGCAAAGCACAGAACAAATCAATTAATAACCTCCTCCTTGAAGCTCCAGAATGACAGATCCAGAGCTGTAAATTCCCCAGGACTGATTGTGTCAGCTGGACTGCTTTCCAGGGAGGGAGTTCAATCATTGTCATGGGAAACTGCTGGTAGAGAAGTTCTAAATTAAAAGGGAAATTGGGCTTCTAAGCTTTTTGGATCATTAGAAAAGAGTCATTCTGTATAACATTGATTCATCCAACTTGTGCTTTTAAGTTAATGAACTCTGTTAGGCAACTGCAGTCCTTCCTTCTTCTGGATTGCAAGCAGCAATCAATCAAAACCCAGCCCTGAGGTGACTGGAGAAGCCCCAACAGCAAACTGTGCCCTCAGTGAGGATCTAGATATTCACTGGAGCCTGCAGAGGCTGCAGCTGCCTGAAGAACCTTCCCCCCTTGCTGAATCATTGTTGTTCTGGGAGAGCCACAGAGAATGAACAGAACATCACCTGTCTGGCAGAGAGCTGCTGAGCTCTGAGGAAAAAGGAATTCCTTTGCTGGGATTTTTCTGGCAAAAATCTCAAAGCTCAAGGCCTGGCTTGGTGGTGCTCACCAAGTATTGCAAAAGTCTTTACATGAATTGCAAATCCAAATGTCAAGGAACTGCAAGGTCCCAGCATATGCTCCAGCTATTTTCCAAGCTCCCACTGGAGTTAAAACTTTTAATCCAGCTTCTTGGATTCCAGTTTCTTCTTTTAATCTAATCTAGTCTTCCTTGGTCACTCCACTTGATCAAACTGTAAATCAGGAATAAAATTTACTCAGTGGCTCCTAAACACGTGGATGGAAGGGTCAGAGCTGTTCCATGTGGTTGCAGCTCTCCAGGTCCTGACCTGGGTTCCAGTCGTCTGTTCCTGCCTTTCAACGAGCAGCCAAAGCTACATCAGACAAACCTTTATATGGTCAAGCTGCAAAAGATCTTGATTTTTGTAAGAAAAGAAGCAGAACCAGCACCACCACCCCGAGGCACAGCAGGAGAGTTTCCTGGAGCTCCTTAAGAACAGAAAGAAGCCTCGATGACTACATTTTACTAATTTCATCTTGAGACTGGGAAAAGAGAATATTAAATGGGAGGAGTTTAAGAAGCATGTGGATGATACTCCCAGGCACGTGGTGTGACTTTTGGGGTTGGTTCTGTGCAGGAGGAGGAGTTGGACTTGACGATCCTCGTGGGTCCAACTGGGCTGTTCTGTGATCCTGTGAGAATGTTGGTCTGACTGAAAACAAACACAAGGCTTCTTCTAAAGCCAGAACTGAGCTGGCATTGCTTTCCAGTATCTGCAAAGGATAATAAAAGAAACACTATGAAAATATCACATCTCACAATCATAGCTGTGATTACATCAGACTTTCTAAGTGCAGCTTGATGAATATGTGCAATAAATACAGAAAAAAATAACACAGGAAAAAAATGAAGTCATGTAAGCTTAGCTAATAGAAAGCTGAAAACACTTAGGAATGGCATCAACTCTTCCACAGAGATTTTCCAACCACAGTGATAAAGTACTTCACAAACTTGAACCAGCTCAACATCCTTCAGATGATTTGGGGAAATATTTCACTTTGAATGGGAGATGAGTGAACATGGACATAAGCAGAGCTGGAGCAGTGATCCAGTGGCACAGGCAGGGAAAGCCTCCTCTCCTTCCCACTCAGGATAAAGGTGCCTTGATATCAAACTGCAGCAAAGCAGCTGTGAGACAGTGTTTGGATCTGCTGCAGGCACTGATAAAGCAGTTTTGGTTTTGCCTTAGTAAAATGCCTTATTCATGTCAGCACCATTGCTTAGGAAAGACACATCAGCACAGATGTGAGAACCTGTGAGCACAGATTGCAGGAGGTTCACTGACAAGGTTTAGGGTGAACATTCTGCCCCCAGTGGAAGTGATGCTGGGTCTTCACCCCCAGAGCAGTAAAGGTCGAAAGCCTGAGCTGAGAAGGGAATTCCTGGGAGCAGCCCCAGTTTGACTCACCTGGGCTCCTGCAAATGCAAACATTCGTCAGTCTTGGGCAAGGACACAAAAATCACTTGCATATTTAGAGGTCAGGCTGAACTCACTCTGTCTTAGCCCTGCCATGGTGAGGAAGGGCTTTCTAATGCATTTTCAAGAGGACTGTGTTGTTACCAATGATGCAGCACCATTTAATTTGGTTTTATTCTAGTAATAACCCACAGTGTCAGACACCCTCCTGATGCTCTCATGGCTGATCTGCTTTCTGTGGGATCTGCAATTTCCCACCCACGTCAGTCAAACCCGAGTGTTGATGTGGCCCATTGCTCTTGGCTGCAATACCTGCCCCAGGTTATCTGGTTTCTGCTGCTTTTGGCTCTGTCTTTCTCTCCCCATTGCTCCCTGAAGCTGCTCTGGAGCCTTTTTAGTTATCAGGAGATGGCTCAAGTTCCGAGAACACAAAGCAAATAAACTATTAATGGTGCCTGCACCAAATTAAAATCTCTGTAATCTTTGTACTTTGAATTCCATCTGTATTTATTCTACTAATTTCATAGCTGAAACAAGTCTCAGTATAAACAAATTGTCCTCCACTGTTCATCCACACAGCCCAGAGCCGTGACTCCAGGAATTCTTAAGGAAACTACAGTAGGAAAATCCTGCAGTTCTCAACTTTTCCTGGATGACCACTGCACTGCTGTGAACTGGATGCAATCAGGAACCTTCAGCCCACCAAAGGACACAGAAAATGAAGTATGTCCATCACTCTCTGACACCTCTTCCCACTCCTGTGGGCTCTCAGAGAGCTCCTCCTGGGGCTGTAGCAGGGCAGGTCAGGCCTGTTTGCTGGTCAGTGTGTGCTGAGCTGGCCCTGTTGTCTCTTCCAGGAACACTGTCAAGATGGAATATCTGGAAACTCTTCATAGCAACGTGCTTTTAAGACAGTGGAGTTATCTATTACTGAAAGTGGTTGAGAACTCCATCCAGCAGCCTCTCAGAAGTGAACATCACAATGTTTTGTATGGATAGGCAGATGAATGAATAGATGATTTTATGGGTTCTTTGTATTTCCAAATGCTGTAACTCTGCTCCTTTCCCTCCCCAGTTGCCCATCAGCCAGCCCACACTCCAAACACAGCCACAGGGAAAATGAATCAAGGCAGGGGTTCTTAACAGTCACTGAAAAATGGGTTCTGAAAATGGATAAACATTTGCAGTGGTCTAGACAGTAAAATACTTGGAAAGGCTTTTTTTTCCTGCTTTTACCAGGAACAGTTTTTGAGAATGACTAATACACTGTTTCCACTGACTCCAAAACACGCAGGTACAAATTGTTGCACAAGATAAGGGGAACATCTGTTCCTCCCCAGGCTATTGGCTTAGGGCTGTGACGTCTGAAAGCCCCCATTTCTCTCTGTGTGTTAATGATCCATGATGGGGTTGGTTGATCAACCACACCTGGCCACAGAGACCAGTTTCTCTTGGGAATCTTCTTTCTTCTAACAGGTAAAGAAGTCTGAGTCACCTGGGTCATCCTGATTCTCTGAGGCTCCTCAGAGTCACCAAAGCTGTTCTTAGCAAACACTCAGACACGAGGTAAATGTCACCAAACTGATGGAGCTTTCACAAAAAGCACTGTGGGAAGGAATATTTCAATATCTTGCCATTGTAATTTTCAGTGTCTGTGAGCCTGTAAGCTGCTTCCATACTGCTTAATTAACACAGTTATTAATACTCCGTGGCAGGAACCAGAATGTGTTTTGAATGCTCCATGGATTTGTTGCTGGCTTTATTTATTCACACAGCTACAGCCAGCACATTATCACATTCCCTCCTGATGGCCCATGGTGGTGGTGACTGTGGTGAGAGCAGCCTCTCCCACACCCCTCCTGTGTCCTTCAAGCCAAGGGAGGTGCTGCCAGGGTCTAACTTGACCCCTGAAGCACAGGCTGTGGCAATTTTGCCCAGTAATACCTGCTCTGAAGTCTATTAGGACACAGGCTGCCTTGCTGTGCAAATAAACTCTCATCAAAACCAATAACTGCTCAGGGAACCAGACATCTTTCATAAAAGCTTCCAGTCCTAATTTACTTCTCTGAAGTGCTGAAAAATTAACAACCTCCTCTTGAGAGCCCATTGCAGTGGCTGCCCACCCCTCCATTAAAAACCTGTCATGTTCCTGGATTGCAGTTTGTAACTCGAGGTTTCAGCCCTGGCATTTCATTATGCCTCTGCTGGGCACCAGGGATGGAACAGGCTGTTCTCTCCAGGATTCTCTCTGGAGATGATCTGAGATAAGAGTTCTGTTTGCTTCAGGCTAAAGCTCTGCTGAGCTGTGCCCAGGCCTGCCCTGAGCTGCAGTTTGCTCTCAGACCTTGCTTTGCCCCTTGCCTGTGCCCACACAGGACACCTGAGGCTCCACAGGCTGCTGCTGTCCCAAGTGTCCCACTGCTGGAGAGTTGTGGTGTCACAGCTGTGCCTGGGCACTGCTACCTCTTTTGGATTACGTTAGTTAGACTTTGAACCTCTGATCCCAAAACTGCCTGCACTGGAGGCAGCATTCCCTGCTGCAAGAGTCTCTCCTTCCATCAGGAAGGTGTCTCTGTCCCTCTCACACACACACGAGCTCACAGCTCCACCTGCACAGGATTTCCACACTTATTCTTTCTCTCCCTTTCTTCTCCCCACATTAAAAGAAAAAAATACATCATCTTGCTTCTGTCTGTGAATACACTCAGGGATTAAAGCCAGAATATCAGGGAGCTTGGTTTCCTGGTGTGCTCGGAGGGCCACAAGGCTATCTGAGAGCCAGAACTGTTGTTTCTCCCTCCGTGCTCCCCCAGACATTCCCTTCACACACACAGTTCTTACCAGTTTTTGCAGGTTTTTGCCATGGCACGGAGGTGGAACGTGGTGACAATGAGGGACTGCTGAATTTTTCTGACACGCTGGACATAGTGATCTTACAGGTTATCCTATTGGCGTGTTTTTGTTGATAAAAAGCAAAAATACCAGTGAAACTCTCAGGACAGCAGCACAGCAGGCAGATATTCCTGTTTGTCTTCCTGCAGAGCCCCCACTGCTGCCCACCAGGTTCACACCACAAAGAAACCCCACCACTGTTGTTATTTTGTGGAACTGGTTAATTATTTTATGCTTTTAAATGTGAACAGTCCTTGCTCCAAGGCTTTCCAGCCTAGAATAAAAGGACAGGTTGCTCACACAGATTCCCAGGAAAAGAAAACACAGGAGGTACAGCAAGTCAGTAGGTGCAGTTCTTTGCAGTTTCCATCACCATATCATACAACCCCATCCAGAAATTCGTTAAACACAATCACAGAAGGTGATTAAGTTGTTTCCCCTCCTTCTGTCTATTCTGCCCAAAGAGGTTTATTTCTTTTAGCCCTCAAACTGTTGAGTTTACAGATAACTGAGGTACCTCCAGCCCATATGGCAGCCTGTGTTTTTGGTGTAGCCCAGGGGACTGTACATGCCTGACACCCCAATATTCTCTGTCAACACCTGCTGCAGTTTGAATTTTAATTACTAAACCTATTTCTAAAATAAACATGTTGAAACAATGGCCCAAGACAGAGTTGTGAACACCAGTCAATGCCATTTCTAATCTGGGTTCTCATATAAATCAGCATTGCTTAACACCCACTGAGAAACTCTCATATGGGACATACAAAAGTCAAGCCTCACAAATACAAGACAGAACCATTGGGGGGGAAATAGCCTTCTATTTTTTGCTCTTTGCTTTCTTGGGCTGCATCAGTTCCCATCAAACCTCACCAAACAGATCCATCCAGTCTGAGGCCGTGTCATTGCTTTCTGCTGAGGCCATGGGGGTGAACAATAGCTTTGATCAACCAAACATTGCAAGCTTTTATTTGTTTTTAATTTCCTTTTTTCCAGAGCTGACATGGTTTGCAAGAAAAGGTCATTCAAAGCAGTGATTTGGCCAGAGCCCAGAGCTGCATCTCTCCCACAGAGCACTGGGCTGGGCTGCTCCTGGAAGGGGCTGCCCTGAGGCTCTCAGGGGTTCTGCTCGTTATTATCACTCAGATTTTTGGCTATGTTATTTTTTTACTTCAGCTTTTGGAATGGAGTGGCGTGGCACGGCGTGGCAAGGCATAAATCTCTGCCTAAAAAGTCTGGTAGATGCTTTTTAAATGCTTTCTTGGTGCCTGTTTCACAGACCACACAATTACAGGGTCCATTCTGGTCCATTTCTCCCATACCTGGTAAATTTTTAATTTTAAATCTGTGAGAAAAGAAGTGATGCAGATTTCTAGGGACTGGAAGACAACTGAGTGGTGCAGCTGTATCTGGAGACAGGTCTGCCACAGGGGTCTCTCCAAGCCAGAACCACAGCACTGGGATTAACCCTGTGGCACCACGAGAGAACAGGGTGGGTTTCTTTGCCTCATTTCATTTTTTTGGTTCCTTCCACCTTCAAGCAGTGCTCTGTTTTGTGCCTCTGCTACTGTCAGTGTGATTTAGTGCCACTGGCAGGCAAGGCCTGACTGGCAGCACAGCTTGTTGGTTTGATCTGTGCAGATTCAGGTGTAGGAGACTGATATGAAAGCTTCAGCTTCAAAAAAAGCAATTATGTATTCCATGTCCCTGATTGCCTGGTCAGGTGCTGGACTTTGCTTAGAACTTCGAGGAAGAAATCAGTCAGCAAGTCTTGCTGCTTCCAGCTCCTCAGATCTGGTCCTTTTCCTTCCCCCATGATAGTAACACTGCCTTCTGTTGCCTTCTGCTCTGCCACCACTGATAGGTGCTTGTCCCCTTTGGCTTTCAGTCTCTACTGGGTTTATACTTGGGCTTTATTTTGCTGTAACTCTGCTCTGAAGTCAGGATATCTATTATCTATGACTTGCAGTCATGTTCCAACATGTAATTCAGCTACAGGGCATGGTAAAGATCCATTTTTGGAAAATAAGTAATTTTCTCCCTCCACTGTTTCTCCAGCCAGGTAACTGTGTGATGGGGCCTCCCACGGAGCAATAAACCCTCTTTCAGGCAGCTCCTTAGGTGGAAATCTCAGTTAAAGTCTGGCTCCCCAGGGAAAAGGAGCCATTCGACCAAACAACACTGATGATGGTTAATGAACATGCTTGGGGTGCTGGGAAATAAAGATCCTGCTCAGACTGACAAGAAAAGTGGTCCTTGTCCTGAGCCATTTGACCAAACAACACTGATGATGGTTAATGAACATGCTTGGGGTGCTGGGAAATAAAGATCCTGCTCAGGCTGACAGGAAAATGGTCCTTGTCCTGACCAAGAGAAGGCAACACTGAGCACCCTCCTGTGACAACAGAATGAACAACAGAGACTGTCACCTAAGCTGAAATGTTGTTCTGCAAGCACTGCACGAGAAATAAATGTACCAAACCCACCCTTGCCTGGCAAACTGGCTGCCAGAGCTCAGGGGCCTTTGCAGCTTAGTCTGTGCTTGGGGAAGGAGGCGGCTGGAAAGCCTCAGAACTCACCGGAGTTTGATGCAAGGAGAGAACAAAAAGGGCTTCAGGGCACAGAACTGGCTAGGAAAGTGTGCTCGGAGACTGCCAGCATGGAAACTGCTCGCTGACCTCTCCCACCTTTACAGAAAGAGAGCTTTGGACACCTGTACCTGGGAGGGAACGAGCTGAAGAAAATCTGACTCACAGCACCATTTTCACCTCCTCACACAAACAATTCCGTTTCACTTTCTCTGCACAGCCCAGACTTGGTTCCTGGGGTTGGTTCCACATCCTCCTGCCTCTCTCCCGACACCCTCACACGTGCTCTGTTCATCGTTGCTGCTCCATCCCTTTCCTCGCTCCTTATCCCCCCTGCAAGAGCCCGCGGGCAGGTCCTGCCTGGCTTCACAACCACTTTATTCAGCTTTCTGAAAAGAGCTCAGTGCAGAAAAAATAATTTGTTGATTTTGAGGTTTTGGACCAGTTTTTTGTTATCCCGTGGGACTGAGGGAGCTTTGCTTAAAAATTCTGCTTTCCAAACAACAAACCCATTATTGGTTTGGATGTGCTCCTCTGGCACCTGGGGCTGAAATTAAAACCTGAGCAGTGAATGGTTGGTGATGAAACTCGGGGTGTTGGCAATGCAGAGCAGGGAACATCCAGCTGTAACCAGAGGCTCACACAGTTGCCTCCATTTGCTTCTCCTGTTTCTTCAAGAAACTCAGTATTTCATCCTCCTGTGAAATATTTAACCGACTCCTTTCTCTGAACAAGGCAGTTTGTGATAATATGTTAGGAGAAAGTTCATTGAAAATACATTTTTGGGACTTCATTAACATCTCATTACTACCAGAATGTATTTTGGGTTTTTCCCCTTCTTTAAGTTTATTTTATACCAAGTTAAGAAGCGTGACTGCATATTTTTCTCTGCCTATATAATACAAAGAAAATTAAACTAAAATTGGGGGAATGATGATCATGTTCTTTTTTTCCCTTTCTTTTTTTATCTGAGGTGAGTTTACCTCCTTGATACTGGGTGGGGATGTTTTAGAAATTCATAGCTGGATCCTTGTAAAGCCAGGCACAACAGGGAGAAATGTCAGTACGGTATTTTTTGTTAATGCAGCTTTAATAAACAAACAGAAAGAAACAATCCTTTTTGTGCTGTAGTCCTGCAAGAACAACTCCATGATTATTGATTGTTACTAGAATTAACTGCTAAATGTTAAAATAGCTGTTTGAAGTGCAGGATGCACAATGTTCATACTGATTGAGCTTTTTATTTCAAAGTGTTTTTGTCACTCACAAGTCACAATTAAACCACTGTCTTACATAAGATGAGATTTAACAACAAGACCCAATTATTTCTGTATTCAAGACTGATTTCTGGAGAAAGAAGGGATAGAGGAGAGAGTCACAGAAGGTTGATGCAGAATCAGTAACAGTTACACATCTTCGGGCCAAGAAGCCGAGTCATTCCTGTTTTCTCATTCAAGTCAAAAATTATCTCAGCGAAGTAAAAGTTACTCTTTTTTTTTCTGGGTATTTAAATGATGTTAACAAACTCCATCTCATTACCCAGCCCTTTGGTGTCTTCATGCAGGTCTTTAAAACTGACGTGCCTCAAGAGTCTGGGTCAGACTGAAGGTTCCCTCAGACCCTCGGTGTGCAGGGACAGGCCCGAGGGCTGCAGTGGAGCCAAAGCTGGAAGAGGAGTCTCTTGTTTGCTCTCCCAGCCTTACAGCACATCCAGACAGGCTTTTTTGAGTTAAATGCACATGGATAGGTGGAGGAAACCTCCTTATCCACATTTATAATGCTTTTTTCTTTATTATGTAGTGTCTGGATTAACCCGTGTGGGATACAGCAACTGTCCTTAAGAAAAAAGAAGTTTCCCCAGCAAGACCTTCTAGACAAGTCCCTTCTCTGCCCCGGTGCTGTTTCGTGGAACAAGGCTGAGGGAGCCCTGCTGAAGATGGAGAGGAGGGGAGAGGGATCAGCCCTGCAGAGATGCCAATGCCATGGACAGTGCTGGTTTCCCTCTCCCTCAGAACGTGGCCTCTCCCTCTCACCAGCTGCTCAGCCCAGGTTGGTTCTGTCTTTGTGACCCTGGGAGCTCTGAGTACTCGGTGCCTCGGGCCAGCAGGGCTGGAATCCCAGCAGGGCTGCAATCCCAGCTCCAGGGCAGTCCCAGGGGGCAGAGGCACAGCCTGGGTCCCTTTGATCAGTCTGGCTGGCAGAGCCCTGGCAGGGGCTGTGCTGTGGCATCCCGTGCTCAGGCTATTGTCAGCTCTGAGTGTGGCATTCCCTGAACACCTTCAAGTCACCCTCCAGCTTTGATCACTTCTGTTTATTGGAAAACAGAGATTATGTGATACTGCTCTGCTGACCTTTTGGAATCACTTCAGCACTTCAGAAAGGATCAGCAATGGTCATGCACAAAGTTTGGCCAATAGAAAGTATTTTCTGTAGGATAATAATCACTCAATATCTTTTACTGCTCTCAGTAAGACACATGCTTACTTTGTCGTGCTTCTTGAACAGAATTGGGAGCACCTGCTCATGCTGCTCCTTCCCCCTCCCCTGCTCTGGAAAAGACTCCCCACCGTGCCTGCAGCAGCAGGGAGGCTGGCCCTGTGCCTCTGCCTTCTGAGAACGTTCCACTGGGTCAGCAGTGCCCCATGAACAGCATGGAAATGATATTGTAAAAGACCTGATTTACTGCAGGTGTATCTGCCTGGGTCAGCTGTCAGGATGCAGGTCTGGTGCGTGGGCTTTGGCAGGGACTGGCAGAAATAATGGCAGTGCCATGCCCAGCCTGCTCCAAGAACACCAGTGATCCTGGGAGCACACAATTCACACACTGAACTGGTGCTGACTGTAAGAGGCTTCCTGCTGTGGGGCCCTTTTGTTCACCACAGGCAGCACTGTGGCATCTCAGCATCTTCAGTGAATCATTCCTTCAGTGAGACACTTATTCAGATCTTGTCTGCCCCTTTGCACAGGAAAAAATCAGAGAAGCATAGAAGGGTTTGGGCTGGAAAGACTTGAAGGATTGTCTCATTCCAACACCCTGCCATGGGCAGGGACACCTTCCACTAGACCAGGGTGCTCCAAGCCTTGTCCAACCCAGCCATGAGCACTGGGAGCCCAGTCTGCTCCCTGCCCTAGTGCAGTTCTGTCCCAGACACTTGTCCTGACTCAGGTGGTGAGACCACATGTCCCAGGGCACGTGGGCTGGGAGGTGTCTGTGATTTGCTTTACAGTGTCAGTGCACACTCAGAGATCAGGGTCCAGGGGGAGTCAGTTCTGGGGTTTTAATGGCACCAACTGCCTTCCCTGTTGCTTGTTTGCAGATTTGTGCCATCCCAGGGGCACTGCCTTTGCAGAGACTGCCACAGAAACAGTAAGTGCAGGAGTTAGTTCATTCTGTGATGAGATGAGTGAAAATCTCTGCTACTTGTGCCCTCCCAGGGCATCTCTCCTTACGGGTTGTTAGGCTGTTTGGATGCATCTCCCTTTTGTAAGGGGCCTCCAGGGACCCCTCCTCAGAGGAGGTGAGGGGGCTGTGTCAGCACTCCCTGCTCCAGCTGGGTCACAGATACATGCAGACAAGCTTCCTTGCAATGGTTTGGCACTTGTGTTTCTCATTTGGGCCAGATGTACTGAGAAAAGCAGTATTTAACTGTCACAATTTGGCAACGTTCCAGTTCAAGGAATAGATCAATTGTTTACTGGTGAGTTAAGACAAAAGATTCGGTGAGAGGCACCATCTGAGGTGCCAAACTGATGATGAATTCTGAGGAAGTGTCTCTGATGCAGGGGGCTTGCACTGCTCCTTATGTTCCAGGAGCGGATCCGCTGCACCCCGCAGTGTTCTGTCACTGCCTCCTCCTGCTGGTCTCTTGCTCCGAGCTAGATTGGCATCTGTACCAGGAGGGGAGTTGGCAGCTGAGCACTGTTGTGAGGAAGCTGGGGGTATTTTTTGGAAGCCAAGGGCTCTATCAGTTGCTGCAGTCACTGGGTAAGATACACAGTAACCCAGTGCTGTCAGAATCCAACCCCACTCCCTCTGCTAATGGCCTCAGACAAACAGCCAGCAGCACGCCTCAGTGCCTGCCCCAAGGAGTTATCCTTGCTTTCCTGGGACAGTGAGGGCCTTTGTTCCATGGGAAGAAGGCACCTGACGGAAGCAGGTGACTCTCGTTTGATTCTGAGGTTTGGGGAGGTCAAAACCCCCTCGGGCTTTGTGATGCAGTGCCCTTGCCCGCAGAGCAATGGTCCCCTGCGAGATGCCCTGAGCTGGTTGACTGGGCTATCTGCTGATGCTGTTATCATTCTGCTATCAATGGTGCTATCAGCCCATGTCCATGCTTGGTGAGTTTCCCTTTGTTGTCATTTGCACAGTGATCCCTCAGCTGTGGTCCCCGTGACAGGGTCCACTGAAGCCAGACTTTGTTTGCTCCTCTGGGACTTCACAAGTGCAGCAGCCACGGAGTTCAGGCAGGGACTCCTCTCTGACCTGATAAAACCAATATTTCAGACAGACCTAGAAATGCTGCTGTGAAACATTTCCTGTGAAAAATCAGGCAACTTAGTGAGGGAACAGGGAGGGAGAGCACAGGTCTGATGGGGAGCCACTGAGGGAGCTGGGAGGGCTCAGCCTGGAGAAAAAGAGGCTCGGGGGGACCTTCTTCTCTCTTCAACTCCCTGACAGGGAGCCAGGGGGAGTGGGGCTCTGCTCCCGGGGAACAAGGGACAGGACAAGAGCAAACAGCCTCAAATTACACCAGGGGAAGCTTAGCTTGAATACTGGGAAAAGCTCTTCCCAGAAAGGGCTGTCCAGCCTTGGCAGAGCTGTTCAGGGCAGGGGGGCAGTCCCTGCCCCTGGAGGGGTTTAACAGATGTGGCACCTGGGGACATGGGTTAGTGGTGGTCTTGGCAATCCTAGGGGAGAGCTTGGCCTCAGTGGTCTGAGAGGACATTTCCAACCTCAGTGATTCCCTGTCTAAGGAGCAGGAGGAAAAGAACAAAAAGTGATAGAAGTATGGAAGTTTGCTGGTCTGTTCGATGTGAGCGCATTCTGTGCCACTCACTCACAGGAGCATGCTGAGATCTGATTAGCTTTGACTTCTCTGATACTTATCTGCATAATTGGTCCTATGTTTTCATTCTATTTGTCAATTTAATTTATTTTGGCTACAGTCTGAAGTCAAAGCATGCAACTGAAAGGGTGGATAAAAGGGAAATAGGCTGAATATGAAAGTGAGTGATCCGAATGCACAGCCAGAAACCTGGGTTTGGGCATCCACTGCAAACCCACCACTTGGAGCAGCAACACTTTCCTGTAAAAGGCAGTTGATGTCACCAGGCTCAAACTCACCTCTTGTGAGCCAGATGTGACCAAAAAGATGTGAACCCCACTGGTTCCTGGCTGGGTTGGGACAGCCTGGCCCACCTCAGTTCTCTGCTTCCCACAGGGACACAGAGGGATCTCTCCCCAGACCAGAGGGAGTCCCCACCAGGAGAAGCAATTCTGTGTGTATTACCTGCTCCTAGATTCTCCCTGGAGCCAGGAATGTTGCATGTGAGCAAGCAGCTACAAAAGAAACATCTAATTAAGACCTGAAGACATAAATCTGTGGCAGTTTGTTTTCACAGTTGCTTTATTTAATATTTGCCTCAAAAAGATCAAGATAGTCAAGGGCAAAGCTGGCTGTAAGGAATGAAGTGATGGATTAATTCATTGTTTTCTCCTGCACCAGCAGGACCCCGAGTCGTGCAAGCAGCTGAAACACACCAGGCACAAGAGGCTCTGTGGGTCCCTGAGATGTGCCCCTGCTCCTCACCCTGCCTGCTGGGGTCTGCTAAACTGGGCCTGGCATGTCTTCCTGCTCTGGGGAGTCTTTGGGGTTGTGCTTGTCCATGGACATGTTTCATCCTCTAGAGGGAATAGGGAATTTGGAAAAGCTGAGGTCTGCAGCTGGGTGAACAAAACTGGAGTGTGACCGAAGTGGTCAGGTCAAAATTAGCCAAGGAAGATGCTGGAGGCAGGAGGAAAAGAAGATCATATGGTTTGCTTCTGTCTTCCAAAAGAAAATGAGCCTAGGAACTAAAAGATCAAAGAGTGACATTGCCTGGATTCCTGAGCTACTTTCCGAGGCACTCCAATAGCCTGGGCCAAGAAACATTTGGAGCTGTGAGTGCACTGGGTCCTGGTGCGAGTGCCTTCAGAGCAGACTGACACTGACCCTTTCCTCCATGATGTCTATGAAATGAAACCATGGCCTGGGCTCATCTTTAGGCAGTTTCTACTTTTGCAGCCCCACATCCCGACCTGGCAGTGGTGGAGCTCCTGCCCCACAGTGCAGAGCCCTGGCAGCGAGAACTGCCTGTGTTCATGACCACTGTGCTGTGAAAACGACCTGGAATAGCTGCTCGTTTGGAGTACATTGTCACTGCCAAAAAAAGACAAAAGGTCACCAAACAATAACCCAGCTGTAAATGAAGGTTACAGATAGGGACACGGGTGGTAGATGAACTACAGGTTTCCTGTCATACACATGCCACTCAGCTGGAAAGTGTCCTGCAGAGCCAGATGCTGCATGTGCCATGGGCAGCCTTTTCTAATCAGAAACTTCTCAGTGGCTGAAAAACAATGAGTCTGCTTTTCCTGGTTTCCACAGGCCAGCATTAGGATGCAAGGTCAGGGCTCATCTTTGGGTGGAAAACATGATTAAGTGATGCCTGCAGCCCTTGGCACTCCACTTGTCTCATACAGATGAAGTTCTTTTACAGATCTGGAAGTAAGTTGGAAAAATCAATTCAAAAACATAATCAGTTGCATAGAAAAAAATCTGTGGGAGCAAGTGAGAGCAAAAGGTTGCCCAAAGATACCGGTATGTTAAAAAACCTCACTGAATGCACCTGCCTTCATGCTGTGACAGCCCTTCTGAAACTGTTCTCTGCAAGATCCATTGGACAAAGGCTGAAATGTTATTTAGCTGTGCAATAACACCACAGCTGTGCCACAGCCATAGTTGTTGCCAGGTGGGTAAGAAGAGCTGATTTGCACTAAATCCTGCAGGCACAGGTTAGGAGCAGCTGATGGCTCCTGCCATTGCTGAGTTTCTGCCCACTTGTTGATCCCAGATGCAGCTCTGGCAGAGGATGTACAGACACATTTAGGGCTGGATTCTGTTCAGCTGCAGATGGGTTACATGCTACCCACCTCAGAGGAGCTACGTGTGTCCTCAGTCAGATGGACTCAGTGGCAGCAAGAGAAACCAGAAAACCCTGCTTTTTACAGCAGCAGGAAGAGAGGAGAGAAGAGGAGAGGACAGGGCAGGAGAGAATGAGTGAAACTGGGTGCCACAACAGAAGGAGAGAAATGAAGCATAACTCAGTCTGTGACCTTCAGACACGAAGCCTGGGAAGCTGCAGGTGTACCTCGGGTCGGGCAGGGCTGACACGGCTCCCCGCGATCACCCAGTGCCCTCTGCTGACACCAGACAAGAGCAGCCTCTGCAGGAGCCCGAGCGGTGTTAGCTGAGCTGCTCACAGGGATCCTGAGTTCTTCATTCCTCTGGCAGCAGGAAAGCCCAACAATTCCCCGCTGGGGAAAGGCTGTAACTCCACTGGCCTGTCCTCGGTGTCCACGGAAACACCCGTGATTCAGCCTCACTCCCGTGAGTGACTTTTGCACCACATCATGTGTTAAGTGGACGACAGAGGAGGCTATTTCTGTGTCTGTGTGTCTGTGTGTGCCCATGTGCAGGGGTGTTCACAGTCTGCTTCACCTCCACGGTTGATTCCTGCCTGGTCTCAGCGCTCCCTAGTGTTGTGAACACTCCAGTATGTAAAAAACCTATAAAACATCCCTGCCTCTGGCTTTGCTGACTCTTAGTGCAGCAATTCTGTTAATTACACTGCACAATTAAACCTAACAAAGACAGCGTGACCCTGAGCATATCAGGTGATAGCAGCACAACCAGATACCTGAGAACATGGCTCTGTCGGCTGAAGAAAATATCTCAAGGGCCTCAGCCTGCAAAACACACACAAACCTGCCAGTTGTACTGCACTCCACCTAATCCAGCCATCCTTGCATCTGGAATGCCAGCTTTCCCAGCTGTTCTTCTGGCTGTGGTTGTGAGGTGCTGATTGAGCCAGGAAATAACCCACCTCAGTAACAGCTGGTCCCACAGTCAGGAACTGGGGTGGGAGTGGGGCTGCCCACTTCTGTCTCAGTCGTGGCACTGGTGGGCTTGTGCTGGTCGTTTTGCAGTGCAGCTTCTCAGCCCCGCAGCAGGGATCACCACAAATCACCACTGACCACCACGGACCACCGGGGACTACCACAAGTCCCCACAAAGCATCACCAACCACAAACCACGGCAAACACTCCCGGACCGGCCGGGCTGGGACAGCCCTGACCGTGCCCACCCAGCTCCTTCCCCCTGATTCGTGCTCCTTCCAGCAGAAAGCGTTCTGCAGGTGACCTCTGCTGACGGGACCGTGCTCAGCCGAGCCATCCCATGCCAGCCTCCCGCAGGGCAGGCTCCGATCCTTCTGGCCCCGGGAGCCCCCCCAAAGCACGGTCACGGGTGATGCAAAGGGGAGGCAGCGTTGCAGCGCTGCCCGATTGCATCAGACACTGAGCCCGCCCGTGGGAGCGCTGAAATCATCCTCGCTGCCCCAGAACGGCTCCTCTGAGCTTCTCCTGCCTGCCAGGCTGGTCACTGACCGGCTGAAGCACCGGGCTGAGAAATCAGACAAGTTAAGGGAGGAAACACGGAGGGAGAGCACAGGTCTCATGAGGAGCGGCTGAGGGAGCTGGGGGGGCTCAGCCTGGAGAAAAGGAGGCTCAGGGGGGACCTTCTGGCTCTGCAACTCCCTGACAGGAGGGGGAGCCGGGGAGGGTCGGGCTCTGCTCCAGGGAACAAGTGACAAGCCAAGGGAAACGGTCACAAGTTGCATCAGAGAAGGTTCAAGTTGGAAATGAGGGAAATTTTTTTCCAGGAAAGTTGTTCAGGCACTGGCACAGGCTGCCCAGGGCAGGGATGGAATCACCATCCCTGCAGGTGTTCAAAAGGGAAGTTAATGCAGCACTTGAGGACATGGTTTACTGGTGAACACGGCAGTGCTGGGTTAATGGTTGGACCTGATGCTCTTAGAGGCCTTTCCCAACCTTAAAAACTGCTTAATGGAATTTAATGTAATCCCTTTAGTTATTCTAAACTGACAGGCTGGTTTCTCTGGAAACTGGTACACGGTGACCATCAGGAATTTAGGAAACTTCTCAAAAGCATTGGTTGGAGTGAGAGTGCTTGAGTTTGGAAAAAAAAGAGAGAGAAAAGAGTACACATCTTGGCACAGCAACCAGTACTGCCCAAGGCAGATAAATAAGTGGCACTGACTGCCCACCCCGCTCCTCCTGGAGCTTGGGAAGGCAGTGGGAAGGCAGCGGGGCCCTGCCATGAACCTAACAGGTTAGGGCTGGGGGGCAGCAGGTGGGAGGCACAGTGCACTGAAAGGGGAGTGTCAAGGGCTGTATCACTAGGAAAATCAACTACCCCTGCACAAGGAGCTTCAGTTCCACACACCAATTCTGTTCACTCTGTGGTAGAGTCAGTCATCCAGTGGCAATCTTGGAATACCTTCAGGATGACTCCCTGGAACCACCCACGGACTCACAGTGAGTCACAACGAGTGCTGGGGGAGGTTTGATGCTGAGCCTGGGAGAAGCCCCCGGCCAGAGGTCCTGGCCATGCCCGGTGTGCGCTGCCCACACACACAGTACGTACACTGTGCACGGAGTACACAGAGTGTACACCCGGTACACACACTGCACACACGCTGTGCGTGGCACAGCTACAGTCGGAACTGGTGGGTTTGTTCCTTTCTGGCGTGTGTTCCCCCACGGCTGGAGGGGGGCGGCCGGGCCCGGGGCACCCCCAGCCTGCAGCACACAGCTGATGTGCAGGACAAGCCCGGGGCGAAGGGAACGAGGTCCCGCAGGCCTGGGGGTTCTCTATTTCTTTCTAGTTTTACCGGGACGCCCCGTCGCTGCCCTGCCAGACGCCGCACGGCGCTGCGGCTTCGGCCGCTCCGCTCCCGCCCCGCTGCCGGTCCTGAAGCCGGTGCCGGTCCTGGAGCCGGTGCCGGTCCTGGAGCCGGTGCCGGTCCTGAAGCCGGTGCTGGTCCTGGAGCCGGTGCCGGTCCTGGAGCCGGTGCTGGTCCTGGAGCCGGTGCTGGTCCTGAAGCCGGTGCCGGTGGCGGTCCCGGCCCCACCGCCCTCGGCCACCCCCGCCCCGCCGCATCGCCCCGCCCCGGCGGAGGGGCCGCCAATGGGGCGGGCGGGGCGGGGCGCGGGGGCTGCTCCTGCTGCGGGGACGGGCTGGGAGCCTCTCCGCTCCACGCGAGGCCGTGGAGTCACGGCAGTGCGGTCCCGGCCCGCGCTATCTGTCCCGGGCCCCACGTCCTCCTGCTGCCGCCGGCACTGCCGGTCCCGCTCCCGGTCCGGGTCCCGCTCCCGGTCCGGGTCCTGGTCCCGGTCCCGGTCCGCGCCGTCCTGCCAGCACCGGGACACAGGTGAGCCGTGGGGTCCGCGCACCTGCCCGCCCGCCCGCGGCTGTTCCGATCCTCTCCGGTGCCGGTGGCACCCCGGTTGCGGGGCGGGGGGACCGGCGGGAGCTGCGGCGGGTCCCGCTCCCGGCAGCGACACACGTGGGCTGCAGCCGGCTCCGGGATCGCCTCCGAAGGCCGGGAGCACCGGGCCGAGGAGTGCGGGGGCCGGGGGATGCGGAGCGCGGGGCCGGGGTGCCGGGCGGGTGATGCGGGGCGATGCGGGGCGGGCGCGGACCGCGACC
>JAWWES010000150.1:6472657-6498385 GCA_035583135.1 Lophotriccus pileatus
ACGCGGGGCCTGCGGATGCCGCTCCCGCCGGGTCACGGGTGGAGCAGCTGCCAGCGGGGCCGCGGCGGTGCCGCCAGCGGGGCTCGGTGCCAGCCCGGTGAGTGCCAGCCCGGTGAGTGTCAGCCCGGTGAGTGCCAGCCCCGTTGTGCCGAGGCTGAGCCGGGGACACTCGCTCGGCTCTGCTGCCTTGTCCCTCACGCACCGGTGGGTCCAGCCCGTCCCGGGGGCTCCGGCCCAGCAGGGTGGTCGCCAGCAAGCGGCACTGTTACCCCGCCAGCCCCGCAGGCTCTGCCTCTGTGTGACCGCGGTACCTGGAAGAGGCGGGCGCCGTTCTGGGAAGGCAGCTCCCCCATCCCGGGTATTAATAGCTGCTGGTGTCTCTTTCTGCTGTTCAGGGCTGTTGGGACTCAAGCGCACCCGGGGTGTGCTCAGATCAGCAGAGGCGTGGGCAGTTGCAGCTGGATGTGGCACTTTCTCTCCCCTGCTGCTTGTTTCTTCCACAGTCAAGGTCATTTTATTGCTCTTTGCTCCCCAAGATGCCATCTGGGGCCAGGGTTAGTTGGACTCTTGCTGCGGCTCAGGTTATTAGGGAGCAGCCAGCAGTATTGCTGCAACACACACAGCCTGGGGCCAGGGATTTCGTGGTTGAGGTTCCTCTGCTGCAAGGACAGTGTTGGCATTAATCACCTCACAAAATCCAATAAATATTTAATTCCTCTGTGGGCACACTTGATCACTTCCAGCAGGAAGGTAGATAACTTCACCCACAGCATCCAAGAAAGAGCCTTCCTGCAACTCAGCTCGCCAGCTCTGTTTTTGCAGTTGGAACTGGTCTGGGTGGCTTGTCCTGCATGTCCCTGTGTCACCAGTGCCACCAGTGTGTGGTCACTTGGGGTGCACAGAGCAGCAGAGCCAGCCCCCTCCTGTCACAGGGCAGCATCAGGAGCACAGGGTGGGCAGGAAAGGCTGTTAAATTAAACCCATGGATAACAGGGACATGTCACAGGTGTGTGCTGCAGGGCCCTCCATGTGCTGGGCAGCTCTGTTGGTTGAGCAGGGTGGGGGGCAGGCTCTGGGCCAGCAGGTGGAGTGAGGCTTTAATTCTTTATTTTTCTCAGTTCCGTAAAGAAATCACCCCATTGCCTTCATAGCAAACTGTTATTTTTCAGCTGCTTGATGTCTAAGCAATATTATTTACAGCAAAACTTAACCCCTGCCTTGATCAGGCTGTGTGTGATGTGTAGGGTTCTGTGTGCCATGCCATGTGTGATGTTAGGGTGCTGTTTCCATGCTGTGTGTGATGTTAGGGTGCTGTGTCTGTGCTGGGTGTGATGTTAGGGTGCTGTGTCTGTGCTGGGTGTGATGTTAGGGTGCTGGGTGTGATGTTAGGGTGCTGGGTGTGATGTTAGGGTGCTGTGTGAGTTGTTAGGGTGCTGGGTGTGATGTGTGCCGTGGTGTGTGGGGTGATGTGCTGGTGATGTGCTGGTGCTCAGGGTGAGTGTCTGCTGTGCCACGGCTCCTGCTCCAGGGCTGCCCCCCATTCCCACTGTGTCCATGGCAGGCACCTTCCTTCAGCTGCAGTGACAAAACCAGCTGTGTTTACAAGGGCCAAAATTTCTAGAGGTGGCCTTTAGCCCATGCCCCTGGGGATCCTTTGGCCAGCCTGCCTCGAGCCCAGCTGGAGCCCTCAGGGAAACATGAGAGCCTGAAAACAGGGGTAATACTGGGACTTGGACATCAGAACTGTGCCTATCCCTGCATGAGGAACTGCTTCAGTGGGGAGCCAATGGACTTGATACTTGACTTTTGCCTTTTAATGATATTTTCAGCACAATACATGGAATGTCAGGGAAAGAAACTCCCGTAGTGCTGGATCTCGTGTCACAGCCTCAGGAAGCTGTTTGTGCCAAGCTGGCTGTTGGGGAGGTGAAAGAAATGAAATAACTCTGCATCTATGCAAAACTTGGGCTGGGGGTGAACAGCAGAACACTCCCGGGCAGTGGGGTTAGTTTTTTACAAGCAGTCGGTTTTGACACCGTTCTTGTCTGGAAGTCTGGTTTGCAGAGGAATTTGGATGATAAGTTTAAATCCAGCCCTGTTCTAAGAAGCTCTTAAGCATAGACCTAAAATAGCCACATACTTCAGTGCTGTTAAAGTGCTCATTCCGATGAACAATTGGGGAACAACCCTTGGAAGCTGTTCCTGAGCAGGGGCTCATGTGAGTTGTCTCCTCGCCGTGCTCTTACAGGAATAGGCAATACTGACATTGTTTTACTGATCTGGGCACACTTCTTGGAAGAGTCTGCAAGTGTCAGGGGAAGATGCCCTCTGTGTTGGATTATTTTATACTGCAGACTGGTGCTTTTCAAAAAAAAATCACTACATTTCTGTAGCCATGGTTTACCCAGGGTAACACATGGTGGTTTTTATGGTGGATGTTATTTTTACTTAAGGTTACGAATAGGTTATTTATATTTTTGTAAATTCTGTGTTGTTACCATTGTAATTCTGATGTAGCATTGCTGTTGTTGGGTTTGGGGTGTTGTCTGTGTTCAAATCTAGCAGTAGCTGAAGCTCCTGCCTTCTGTGTTAACGGCAGGGGCTCCCCCACATTCCTCCAGACCTGGTGCTCTTGAGTGCTGTGTGTTTGTAGTTCAATAAATTTTGGATCCAGAGGTGATGATGCTCAGTGAGTTTTGATTCCCCTCCCTGTGCATCCCCTGCCTACCTGCTGGTGGGGACAAATGCTGCAGGGGCTGCTGGGCCCTGTTTGGCAGGGGCCTGTCTGGCAGGGTAGGCAGAGATGCTGCATTCCCAGAGATGCTGCAGCAGCTGAGGTGTCACCTCATCCCCGCTGTGGGGACAGGCAGAAGGGCTGAGCAGGCACTGCTGGATGGTGCTCCCATGGGGCAGCCCATCCCCACAGGACTCCTGCCCAGACCAGGAGCATCAGCTTCTGGTTCTGTGTGGGTTTAACCTTCTTCAGAGGGGCCAACTCTCAGGTGGGGTTTGCTCTGGGGATAGGGAGAGGCAGAGAACCCTAAATGATGCCTAAGGAGCTCCCGTTCCCAAAGCTTCACCGAGCAACAGCTGCTGTTTATGCTCAGTAATTACCATGTTCGTGCCCTTACACTGGGTCTGTTTGAAATAATTATTAGCATGAAGGCTGATTTTCTGTTCTAGCTGCAGCTGTGATACCTGTTTGAACTCTGGCAGGCTCTGTGTGAGCTCTGCAGCTCGTCCTGCCTGTGAGGATCCCCCTGTGCTGCCGTGCCTGCAGCCCTGGCTGCCCATCACAGGGCAGTGGGGCAGCCTCTGGAACCACAGCCCTGAAGAACCCATCATCCAGCCCCAAGCACGAAACCATGGCAGTGGTGGAGGTGTTTGGCATTCCCAGCTTCCAAAGCAGCCGTTTCCACAGAGCAGGTGGGTTCTTGGAGCCTGTTGTCACAGTGTTTGACCCAGTGCACCCCAGGTGTTCTGAGAGCACCCACCCTCAGCACAGATCCCAGTGTCCCACCTGCACCAGCCCAAGGTGGAGGTGTGGGGAGGGTGCTCTGGTCCTCCTTTGGGTAACCTGAGCACAGAGCCCAGCCCGTGCCTGTCACTTGCCCAAGGCCACTGGCACGGCAGGAAGGCAAGAGGAGATGGCCAGAGGTGTTTGTTGGGAAAGCAGCCTCCTCCACACTGCTGTGATGGGAATTCAGGGTATGCCATGCCTTACCTTCGAGTGATTTCTGGCTCTGGGCCTGTGACCAGCCACGCTGTATTCTCATGTGAGTAGACACACTGCAGTCTGCTCTTCTAGAGAAGTCCCTGGGGCAACTCCTCCCATGCAGAGCAGATGCTCCCACCCAAGCCAGGAGCTGCCAGGAGCTCCCAGTGGATGAGAGGTTTCCACCCCCTCTGCTGCTCACCTCGGAGCGCTTGTGTTGTCTGGTCTCTGTCTCTGGCTGATGCACAAGGAGTGATAACAAACCAACTGTGTCCCCCTCAAAGTACTTCGGAGTCTCACACTCCACGCTGGGGTAAGAGGCAGCTGTCTGTGGAGCAGGGCTGGCAGAGGAAGGTATGTGCTCCATGCAGGCAGAGAAGTGGGAGATTGAGAACCTGCTCCTCGGTGGTCAGAGCAGGGCTGGCTCCCACCCTGGTTCCACCTCAGCCACGCTTTGCAGAGGGGCTGGCAGCATGTCAAGGTGCTGGAGTACGTGGTCCTTACCTCAGGTGCCTCCAGCAGGAACACCTCCAGCTGGGATCAGAGCTATGCAAAGGCACTCCCAGCTTGGCAAGCCTCCAGCTGCAGAGGGAATGCCAGGGAGAGCTGCTTGGCCCACACAATGCCTCTGCACCCTCTCTGAGCTGGCTCTGGGTGGGAACACAGACCCGTGTCCCGCTGCTCCGGGCACTCAGTCCTGCAGACAGCGATCCTGCCGAGCCACGGGGTCCTGGTGAGGAGGGTTTGATTGAAGAACTCAGGTCAAACCTGGGGGAGGGATACCTCACCTGCACCCCCTCAGTCTCTCCTTTCTTCTCAGTGGCCAGAGGAAACAAAGGCAAAACAAGGTATTTGACAACTGGGCTTCACAAAGTGGCGAATCAGTGAAGCAATGAGTCTGTTCCCATTTATAGCTGAGATATCTGAATATATTGCTAAATATTCACGGTCTTTGTTAGCTCTGGTAATCATAACAGTTCTCTGGACAATGAATATCCCTACGTCATGCCCTGCAAGCTGTGCAGGACAGCAGAATACTTATGTTCCCTGAATGGAAGGCAAAGTAAGGCAAGTTAATGCAATTCTCTTAAATAGAACACAGAGGTACCCTTATGTTCAAGTCAGCTTCAGCTTTAGGTTCCTTAAAACTAACTTTCTAAATCAATAAAGGGGAAAAAAAATCTATATTCTGCCATAGAAATGTGAATGTAAAGAGGGAAGAGACACTGGATGGAAGAGTTTATCTGGAGTGCAGCCACGGCCACCTCGATGAGGGTACTGCTGGTGTCAGTCACTGCTCCTCAGCAAGAGCAACCAGTGCACTTCATGTCAGAACAGGTGGGAAGTAGAGACAAACAGGTAAATACCTGACCTGTGAAGAGGGGTTCACAAAAGACAACGTACTGTGAAGAAAATACCACAATGGTACGAACTAAACCCTTGATTCTTTTCCAGCCTTTAGGAGGGACTTGGTTTATTAATCTGAAGGTGGAAGGTCCAAGCAGTATCACAGCTCAGAAGCAAATTAAACTATCCAAAATAGCCCAGGGCCACCCAGCCTCCTGCAGCTCCCCACTAATGGAACTGTGGGAAATCCATCATGGAAGTGATTCGACCACTCCTTATATTGTGAATTCTGCCATGTTTGCCATGTATTACCAGTAAAAGGTCAAAATAAGCTGTGGAAGGAGAAAGAAGCTGCAAAAGGTTGAGGCCACTGATTAATTGATCACTTAATTCCTGTGGGAAACTGCCTGAGACAGGATGAGGCCACAAGCAAACACTGTGTCTCAAAAATAGGTTCAAAATCTGCTGCTCAGAAACTTGCTGCCAAAATTTTTGTTAGGTATCATAAACTATCTCCTAAGAGCACCCATGGTCTGGCCACCCTGGAATCACACTGATAGCAGTGCTCAGATTGGTCCAGGGCTGCTTCTGGGGGGTGCAGGTGGGCTCTGTGGGGTGCAGGGAGGCTCTGTGGGGTGCAGGGAGGCTCTGTGGGGTGCAGGGAGGCTCTGTGGGGAGCAGGGAGGTTCTGTGGGGAGGAAGGCAGGTCGGCTCTGCAGTGGGTGAGAGGGCAGAGGTGTGTGCTCCAACTCGAGGGAGGCACTCTGCTGCTGCCTGGGGCACAGGGCGGCTGCGCAGCATCGCCCACGCGGGAATTTGGGATGTGCCTTTCATGTCCAGGTCCTTCCCTGGTCCGTGGATGACACAAGTTGCCAAGTTATTTCTCAGTGCAAAATGATGGTCTGACTCTGGCTCACCTGTCCCCCCAGTTCCCAAGGCTTGTGCTGGATTTAACTGAGGACATTCCCATTTTTCCCTGCAGCGTGCTTTGGCCAGCCCCTCCATACTGTTTTCCACTTGAAGAGCTAACTGATGATAATTGTATTCTGTTTCTCCTTCCTGAGCTAATTTTCTGACTCATTGTGTGTTTTTTTCTGCTAGCTTTTTGTTAATCTAGTTGGCATGTTGTGGTTTCTTTGTTCATTATGTGATGGGGCTATATAAGAGGATTTGTCTCTGGAATTCAGGTACCCCTTGCACTACGTTCCCTGTTATCGTCTTCATCAGCAACTCTGCTGAAGGCACTCAGCTGCATTTGGCATGAGCTAACCTTAATAAATTTGGGCTGTTAATCACCCAGACATGTCTCGTTGGATCTCTGCATCCTGATTTGCGTGTGCTCAAATAGTTTTCCTGCAGCAGCCTCGCAGTGACTCAGTGTTTCAATAATGTGCCCTCCAACCTCTGCCTCGGGTTCTGCCTCCCGGAGCTCCACACGCCGGGAGGGGCCACACCGCAGCCTCACGCAGGCTGAGGGTCGGCTCTGCAGGCAGGACGAGGGCTCTCCACATGGCTCAGGCTTCCCGGGGGATTCTCCTCCCACCCCATGCTCCCATCTGGCTCCAGCCCTGGGTCTGCAGGGACCAAACCTGCTGCTGCTGCCGCCCCGGTAAGCGCTCTGCTCGCCTGAGTCCAGCAGGGATGCCCCTCCTGCCCCTCGGGCACTGCCCTTGCCCTGGTCAAGCATCACCCAGGCTGTGGGGTGTTCTGATGTTTTGCATCCCCTGTTTGCCTGGGAACTGCTGAGGGGTGCTGCTGGGAGTCAGGGTGTCCTCGAGCGCTACGGCAGCCTGGAGGCTCTGGGCGAAGCACGCGAGGCTCTGAATCTCGGGCAGGCATTGATAATTATCAGCCTGGATAGCTGAGCCTTCGCAGAGATGTGATACAGTCAGCTCTTACACCCTGCCCATGTAGGGCAGAAACATCCAGCAATGAGGAGATGCTGCGATTGACAGATCCAAGGAAAACCAGCCAGGTTATTTCTCACAGCAAGAGATGGCTAACTGCAGGGATTAGCAGAAGGTCAAGGGAGTGTGAAGAGAGACCCACTTCTTTGGAGTGAGGTGTTTGATTCCTCCAGAAACAGATTGTAAAGCTATTTAAAGAAAAAAAGGGAAAAAAACACAAACCTAAGAAATATTAAAGACAATAGATGCCCTTTGAGAGCCCCTCACCAAAAGCCAGTGAGGGGTGAAGAACAGCAAAAAAGCAAATGACCACTTCTCTTACTAATTAAATGAAATTATGCTCATTAATTAGAGCTAATTTTAACATTTAGAAAATCTCACAATGAGGTCTTTTGACTGAAACAGACCCTGCTGTACACTGAGAGAGGGCAGCACTGGCACCCTAGCACAGACAGCTTTGAATTCCCATGTTCAATAATTGTGACTTCCGAGTGAGGTGTCTCAGGGACCAAGTATTCACCCATTTCTGCGGCCACTGCTGGTGCTCCCCTGTCTCTGCCTGGTTCAGGCACTGCTGTGCACACCCGAGGTGCAGAAATGCACCCAACCAGGCTCACGTGGCCAGCAGAGAGGACTCCCACTCCTTTCTCTCCTATTCCTTCTCACTGCATAAATGGGAAAAAAAAATCAGTTCTTGGTTTCCTGCCTTTGGTCTGGCTTATCATGCCCCAGGAGGTGGTGGGGGTACGTCCGCATGGCCACCAGGGCCTGCCCACCTCTCCCTGGGCAGAGCAGGAGCATCCCTTCCCCAGCAGCCACAGCTCCTTTGGGCTACTGAAATTCATCACCTGGTTTGCACCAACTAGGCAGTCCCAGAGTCCTCAGTTGCTCCTCACAGGATATTCCTTCTAGTCCTTTCTTGCCCTGTTGTTTAAATGAGACTTTTACAGCCATTAGTAATGAGGCAGAATGATTCCATTCTTCAGTGAGTGAATGCTACAGCTCTGATGAAATAATTTGTGGCCTTCCATAGAGTGTCATTGTAGCTCTATTTCCTGCATTAATATATTTATAATACAAAGAACTTCTCAATGAACTAAATTAGTTGGTCATTGTGCCACCTGAGGCTGCAGCCATGGCTCCTGGGATGCATCCCTGCTGCTCCCACCCAGGGCTGGACTCCTGTTGCTGTCGGCAGAACGGAGATGGGGCAGGAGGAACAGCAGCACCTGGGGGGGAAACTGCTGTTGAAAACTTGTACCTCTGTCAGGAGGCTGTGCCATAAACTGTCTGGTGAAACTCCCTATGGATGAAGTTCACCTGAATGTCCAAGTCCTTCCTTCAAATGCAGCCGGTTTCTGATGCTGTGCCAAGCTTCGTGTCGTGGCACGTGTTCCAGGCCAGTGTGAGAAGTGACAGAAATCTGGGTTCACTGACAACAATAATGAGAATCCCCAGCAGCAGATCTCTGTGTCTGAGGAGCTCCACGTGCCCTGCATGCACTCCTGCTCCCTGGGCCAGCTGCAGCCTGGGCTTTGCTGGTGCTGGACAGGCTGTGCACCCTCCATGCCGAGCAATACGAAGGACTACAGCGAGACCAGCCAGAAGTCGGCGGTGAAACATCAGAGCAGCAATGCTGGTTCTGAGGAGAACAAGGAGACGCCTGTTGATGTCCCACACGCCCAGGTCGCTCCCTCAGCCCGCGGCTCACAGGTCCGTGTTGGCTGCGGGGACGTTCCCGGTGGAGCAGGGAGCTCCCCTCCCGCCCCGGGCCTGCTCCCCCCACCCCTCGCGGCAGGACACGGCCACGGGCGGCAGGGCGGGGTGCTGGGCCCGCGGTGTCTGCTGGCAGGGGCACAGCAGCGCCCGCAGCTCCGCGCGGAACCGCCCGTCCAGCCGGCAGTAGATGAAGGGGTTGTAGCAGGTGCTGCTCATGGCGAGCCAGTGCAGGGCGAAATAGAGAGAGTTCTTTGCCTGGATGCCCAGGCTCGAGATGAGCACCACGTAGCAGTTGAGGGGGAACCAGCAGACCGCAAAGACCGCCACCACCAGCATCAGCATCTTGATGCTCTTCTTCTTGCTCCTGCGGAGGGTGACGTGCTGCTGCACCGTGACGGCCCCCACGGCGTTGCGGAGCCACAGCTTCTTGGCCAGGCGCACGTAGGCAACGGTGATGATCAGCAGGGGCAGGAGGTAGAGAAGGAGGAATGTAGACAGGTCCAGATACTTCCACACCAGCTCCGCAGGCTCAGGGAAATCAGGGAGGCACAAACTCCGCACAGTGGCTTCCCTGGAAAACAAAGAAATATAGGCCAGATATTTGGCCTTTGCTGTCAAATGGTGCTGCCGGCTCAGCAAACCACAGTGGGGGTCTCACACCACCCATGGCCACCCCCTCAGAGGTGTAGTGGACAGAGGGGACACAGAGACACAGCTCAGACATGTCTGTGCCAGGTTGGACCTGCAGCCCCTGCCCTCCACGAGTGCCCCCACCCTGCCGTGCCCCCACCCTGCCATGGCCCCCAGCACAGCACCCCTCAGCCAGAGCAGAAACTGCTGCAGCAGTGAGAAGCCAGGATTGTTTTAGAGGGAAGGGGCTGCTGGAGGCTGGGAGCTGTGAGAAAGCCTCGCAGGCACGAACAACCCACCTTCCTTTCCTTCCCTTCCCTGGCCTCCATTCCCTCACCATCAGCTGCTAAAACCTTACTGCCACCTCTTAAAACAGGTGTGTTGATTAGCAACTTGGCTCCAGCTGATCCTCTGACAATTAACTAACAGAAGAACCAAGAGAAACCATCCAACAGCTCGTTTTACCAACCCCTTACACCCACCCTGCCCAGCCCGGGGTCCTGGCACGTTCCCCCTGCCCGGCAGTGGCTCAGTCCCAGCACCCTCTGCAGCTCCACATGTTGCCTCCACACCCCTCAGGTGGCAACTGGAGGTGATGGAACATTAGGAGAAAAGAGCACTTGCACATTTACTTCCAGTGGATGTTTTCTTCCTTTCTTTCCTTTTCCCCTTCTTTTTCTTTCACTTATTCATTTTGCCCTTCTCTCTTCAGTCCTTGTCCTCTGCTCTCCTCTATTCAGCACAGACTTTAGTCCCCATCAAGTTGCATTATTCATTGCAGTATTGATCAGTATCTTTAATATCCTGTTTTCAACCACTGGAGCTGCCTTTTGTGCCACAAATAGAAAATGGTTGAGAACAGGCAGCTGGAGCAGGGGCTGAGGTCAGAGGGGTGTCAATCTGTGCGGGAGCTGAGCTCTGCCAAGCACAGAGGACCTGGAGAGGCTGCTTGAGAGTGAGACTGATGCAGGAGGGAAAATCATCCTTTCTGAACTTCAGTCTTGACTTTTCCTCGGCAGATATGGCTAACCACTGGCACAAATGAGGCCAGGCCGTGCCTGCAGACAGCTCTGCCAGCCTGCCTGCCAAAGGAGACCTGCCAAAGTGGGCCAGACAAGACACTGGTTTGGTGAATTCTGGTATGCCCAGGAATTCAGACACACTGCTGTGCAGTGCAGCCAGAGAGATGGGTGCTGGTGGAGCCCCTTTTCCTCATTCCAGAATCCAACTGCTCTCTGGTGGGAATCTCAGGAGCCCTGGCCCTGCAGGAGCTATTATAAGCAGTATTACCACTGGGATTTTTTTTCAATGGAAAGCAGGTCCAGGAATAGCATGTCCTGGAAGTCCTTATATCACTGAGCTGTCTCATGCCAATGTGGGGCTCGGTTTCCTCTGGCTGTGCCAAAGGATGAGCAGAGACAGGTGTCCAGACACAGATCATGGCATTTGTTCATTCATGAGCAATTTGTTCCCTAATCCCCCAGCACAGCTGGGGAGCAACGTGAGCACAGAGAAACCCTGCCCGTGTTTACAGTCTGGCAGTTGGATGTTTGATATCCCCTGGGTGTCTGTCACACCAGGCACAAGCACAGGCAGGGCAGGGCTCTGGGGCAGCCCTGTACCCCAGGAGCAGTGGCAGCCCGTGCAGGCATCGTGTCCCCGCCGTGCCGACAGAAGAGACCTGGCTGGGCTGCAGGAAACAATCTTTGTCCTTAAAAAGGAAGGTCAATGTCTACAACAGAAATCTCACTCCTGCTGCCTGCCAGTGCCTCCTTGCCACACTCCCTGGGATGCTGATCTCAGCATGAAAACACACGACATGGTAAGGTTATCCCCTTGCCCTCGAGACTGACTTTCCTGGGAAGGGCAGCACCAGGAGCATGACACCCACCACAGAAATCCCACTGGGGTACTGTTTTCTCGCCAGCAGTGTTACAGCAATGCCACAGGCTGGTGGAGACAGGAGGGACAGAACAGTTTCGGTACCACTGAGGAACTGGTCAAAGAAACCCCAAAGCTCTGGTCCTGTTTCTCCCTGGCAGAGGGTGACAGGAGCCTCAAGTGTCAAGAAAGGCTGGTCCTGATTCATGAACCCACATGGATGAAATACAGGCAAGCCACGTGTAAGTTGGTACATGAAGTCCTGGGGACAAGGGGTTGGTGGCCCTGCTGACAAACCAGGGCATTCCCCTCTTCCTGCTCCCTGCAGAGCCTTGTTGATGTCAGTACCAGGTGTGCCCACATGAGGTTTATGTTCTTCCTTTTCCAAGCTGCACTTTGGCTCTCTCTCTCCTCCCTGCACAAGCAAGTTGGCTGGACTTGGTCTTGTTGTGTTTGAGGAGCTGAGCAGGCACGAGGAGGGAAGAGGAGAAAATGACCTTCTGTGGACAGAGTCCCTCGTGGCAGGGCCGTGGCTGCACCTGGAGCTGCCCCAGCCCCTGGTCCAGGCACGAGGGAGGTGGTGAGAGTGACACAGGACCGGGGGCTGCGTGTGCCCCCCGGCAGGTCAGGCACAGCCCCTGCTGCAGGCAGGGGGATCTCACCCACACCCCGACTCCCTGGGGTCCCACAGCACACTCACAGGGGAGGTCACTCACCTGTAGTTATACTGGAACAGCCTCTGGTAGATGGCGTGGGGCAGGGAGAAGCAGGCTGCCAGCAGCCAGATAACGGAGATGCTCAGCACTCCCTTGCTCAGGGACATCCTCTGCCGCAGCGGGTTCAGGATGACCTGCAACAGAGACCCTGCCGTGAATCCTCTTCTGCAGGGAAGCAAAGCAGCTCACAGCCCAGGGCAGGGCAGTTTGGGACACAATAGCACAGTTAATGATATGAGAATGATAGCCATGATTAGGAAAATGTCCTGCTCATTAGAGTGACCTGGAAAACGGGAAACATTGAATTTCTCAGTCTGCTCAGAAGAACTTTTAAATTTTATCTTTTTCTGTGAGAACCATTTTTCTTAAATTGGGGGTTACATTAGGGCAGAAAAAAAAGAAGGTATCTATACAAGTGCCTTTACTCCAGGGCATGTTTGTTTGTTCTGTATGAACTACCTAAAAAATGTCTCCTGCTCTGGCTGGGCCTGTGAAACTGAGCCCTCCTCCCCTCTGCTGAGGCAGCAACTCACCTTTCATGAAACTGGCACTGTTAGATCTTTAAGCTGCTAAAAGCTAACAGTCTGAAAGTCACTATTTGATGATGGCACAAGAGAGGGGGGTGATTACAAGGGACAAGCACACGGCCCAGGCTGCCCTCCCTGCCCCGCACTGCCTCACAGGTGGCATTTGCCATGGCCAGGACAGACAGTGAGCACAACCTCCTCAGCTCGAGTCTCCTCCCAGTATTTCCAGCAGAGATTTCCCCTCTGCCATTCCCCTTTGTACTGGTCCAGCACCAGCCCCACAGCTCCACCACGGCACACTGGTCTCAGAATTTAACTCCAACTGCCCTGCAGCTTGATGGCACAGCAAGTGCCCAATGGGGAAAGAAGAGTAAAAGAACAGACAAGTAAATCACACTTGGAGCTGAGGATGCCTCACACTGCTGTTCTATGGGCTTTGGGGATTAAACAAAACACCTCAAAGAAGTTTCTGCACAGCTGAAGAAGCGCTTGATGCTCAGTGCCAGCTCTGCCTGTCCAGGGCTCGCACCATAGGATGAAGCCTCTGGACTCGGTTGCTCTGCCAATACCTTGGCTAGGCTGGACCCAGCTCTCTGCAGACTTTGTGCAAAAGGTGGCCTCACCCTTTTCAGCTGGAAATCTGGGAGCACCCTGGGAAAGCCACGATGCCACGTTCTGTTCCTTCCCTTCTGCCCCGTATCTGGGAAGCCACAGCAGCCCATCGAGCCTTTCAGTCCTGGCACACCAGGGGTGCCTCTGAGTTAAGCTCCAGTGCCTTCTTTCTGGAGATGCTTTGAATCCCCAAATTCATCCACCTTGGGCATGGCTCGACCAAGCCTGAGGGGGGCTTGGGAAGGCCTTGGGAGCCAGGAGGGGGTGGGTGTTGTCACCTGGTGCCTGTCCAGAGCGATGGCCGTCAGAGTCAGCGTGGACACGTGAAGGGAGCAGTACTGCACGAAGCGGCTGACGTGGCACATGGCCTTCCCAAAGATCCATGTGCTGTTCACAAACCGGACCTGAGGGGAAATAACAACTCATCAGGCAGAAAATGTGCTGAAAACAAATCCGTGGGGAAATCCCTTGGGTGGCACCTGAGCTGGCTCAGGGGTTCTGGCTGGTAGGGCACCTTCACCTGAAACCCCCAGGAAGATCAGCTATGCTGGGCTCTGAAACACCTTCACAGAAGAATTTAGAAGGTCAAACCCCACAGATTATGGAGTGGTGCTGCTGCAACTCTCGTGACCTGTTCTACAGACACTGTGTGAACAGCAGTAATAACTTTTTATTGCATTAACAGCTGTATTTGGAAAAAGTGCACCAAGGCTTGGTATCAACCCCACTGTCAGGTCTGGAGAGCTTTCACTGAAGCCTTTACCCAACTTGCAGCTCTGAAAAGCTCAGCTACTCTCTTCCAGTCACCTGGCATGACTGGCATTCGGGCTGTTCTGCTCTCCTAAGGGACTCTAGTGCTCTCCTGCACGAACATTAAAAGCACATGTTCACCCTGAGAAGCTCTTGCTGGGGTTTGGGGACACACATAAAGAGATTAAGAGTCTCTAGGAGACACAGAGACTATCAGAGCTAAGGGAGCCCACAGGTTTCTGAACAGTGTTTCACTTGCCTGGTAGGGCTGTCTATTAGACTTGATGTGTTGGGTTCTCACCTCAGCCCTAGGAGAGCATGCACAGAGAGACTGTGACCACCAGGCAGAGCTCTGGAGGGTGGGAGACTCCCCTCCTGGCTGAAGGGACAGCACAGCCAGCCACTTACCAGAGTGAAAGGTGTGTTGAGCAGCGTGATCATGATGTCAGACACGGCCAGGTTGGCGATGAACAGGCTGGTGGCCGAGTGCATCCTCTTGTTCTTCAGCACCACGTGGCACACCAGCACGTTCCCAAAGAGAGACATGACAATAATGGCTGAGTATGCCACGATCAGGAGAGCTTTCATGGTTGGTTTCTGGGATTCTGGCTCATATTTAGCCAGCTCGGCAAATTTCTCCCACTCAGTAACACGACTGTCTGTCCAGTTGAAGAAGGTCCTGTTGGTTGCTTGGTAGGTGGACATGAGTTGGGTTAGGGAAGAGTAATGGTCCAGCTCATCAATCAATCTCATCAGCTGTGACCTGTATGGTGGTTCAACCCAGTCTTTCCTCTGCCTGAGGTCTCTGGGATCACAGCTCCAGCTGACAGCACGTGGTCCATCAGCTTCAGCTCCTTGGGTGTCCAGGACATGGTGAAGACGTGGCTGCCATTCTAACACCACCCTAAACCAGAAAGCTGAGGGAGCCTCTGATGGGTTTCTTGAGGGCAGAGCTTTCCTGGGGGCAAGGCTTTCCTGACACTGGCAAGATGTTTCAGTGGTGTCTCAGAAAGGGGTTGGTTTGGGACTTCACACTCAGCACCTTCTTATATCAGAAAGAGCGAGAGCTCCACAGGCAAGCTGGAAAGAAGAGCTAGTCGTGACATACAGCAAGTCTGGGAAAATCTCAGGTGGGGTTTGAAGTTGTTTTAATTCAGGGGATCAGTTTCCCGACCTGAACCACAGCATGACTGAGCCTTGCTTTTTTCAGAGAAGGCTGCAGGAACAAATGTTCAAAGAGAACAGAAGAGCTTAAGATGCTGGAGCTACAACCTGATTTTCTAACATGAAATTTCTTCTCAGACCTTTGTAGCCCCTGTAAAATATGACTTTCAGTAACTGTGGAACAGTTGGCATTGGATGCTGCCTCGGACAAGACCCCAGAGATGACTTGCCCCTTTCCCTGAGGAAGGCTGAGTTTAAACACAGGTTGTCCTGATGAGCTGAAATGCTGCAGTTTCGTGCAATTAGAGAGTCTCCCTCTCAGTTTTTATAACTTGATATAACCTGAAGGACCAGACAAGAAAAGCCTACCTCGGTTCAGCTTCTCCCAGCTCCTCCAGGCTGCCAGACCAGCCCGTGCCGCTGCTGCAGGAATTTCTTCTCAGTGCAGAAACATTCACCTTTCTCTCTAACAAATCCAGAGACGTCTTTCCACAGTGTGAATCCTGTATGGAAACCAGTGCTTCATTCCCTGGAGTGGATAAATCCATACGTGACATACATTACAGCACACATTACATGCCAGTTCCCAACGACAAGAAAAACCAAACTCCCCTCCCTGACCCTCAGTCCCCTCCCTAACTCTCACCCCTCACCCTCACCCCCCTCACTTACCCCCACCATCCGGCCGTTGTTGTCCCCCGGCTCCCTGCACCGCTCTCGCCGCCCCGCACACCCCGCACCACGCACACCCCGCCCCGCACTCTCTGCATGCCCCGCACACTCCTCCCCTCCACACCCCGCACGCCCCACACCGCGCACACCGCACACACCCCGCACACACCCCGCACACCCCGCACGTGCCGCCGCTCGGGGCGGGGCTCGGTTGCGGGGCCGCTCCATTCCTGGAGAGCCGCGGGCGCGGCCCCGCAGTCCCCGCCGGTGCCGGGAGTAATTACCGGCCGTTAATTAGCGCCGCGGTTTCCCCCGGACCAGTCTGCCCCCCCGACCCTCCCCGCAGGCACCCCCAGAGCGGCCCCCGAGGGGTCCCCGCCCTCCTCCCCGCACACCCGCGTGCGGGGCCAGCGCGGAGAGCAGCGCCCATCGCGGAGCCCCCGCACCTGCGGAGAGCCCGGCGGTGCGTTAAAGGCAGAAGGGGAAGAGCATCTTCACAAACCTCTCCCGGCCCGAATCAACCGGTGTAGTTTCAACTCTTGATCTCTGACGAGCGTTTTTCCCACGGCTGGATCCTTCTCGGCAGATGCTGACACAGAAACATGAAAATAAAGGCAGTTAAGGTTTCAAAGATTCTAGACAGCATATTTTTAAACTAGATATTACCAGCCTTCTCATTTTGCATCCCGCGTGTGTCACTCAGTAAAGAAAGAAGGGGGTTTTTGCATCCATGATCTCCCGCCCCATCCAAGGCTCTGTTCCCACTGTCCGTGTCTTTAGCACCTCTGTGGCCATGTCATGCAGGACAGAGGTATGGGAGCAGGATGGGGAATGTGTGGGAGGGACATGGGACACAGAGAACGTGTCTCTTGCCAGACTCCAAATTCTGTGTCTGTTTGATGTGTGGAGCCAAGAATTCACATTAATTGCAAGTCCAAGGTTTAACAGCCCAATCCAGTTCAATAAGCTCTGGTCGTCCTGTTTGTTCCAATAATAACAGCACTTCTATTTTCCAAATTATCTAATTATTGCTAATCCCAATTAATAATGCACTTTAAAATGTGATTCACCAGAGCCCTGATGTCTGCCCTAGTCTGTGGCATGTGTAACCTCTATCAGGGCAAATAAACCATTGATGAGAGTTTAAAGGCTGGGCTTTTTTTTTTTGGGGGTCTGTTTGCCATGGAGCAGAGTTGGTATCCCAGCTCACACTGCATCAGCCAGAGGCTCTTGGAGAGACCAGTGAAGATCCTCCCAGTAAGCAGCAGAAAAAGAGCCCAGACAGAGACAGGAATTCCTTCTGTGGGAGGAAAGATTTGTGTATTTGGTGGGTGTTTCTCCAAAGAACTGGCTCTTTGCTCAGAATTTCGTGTTCATGAATCCCCAGGTCCAGGAGCTGCTCTGGTTCATGGCTGTGTCAGAACCCCAGTTGCTTTCAGCAGGAGCAGAACGAGCCTTGCTCTTGCTGTCTGGGGTTTCTTGCCCGAGGGCTGCAGGAAGGACACACTTGACATTTATTATCGTACTAGCAAGATGATCTGGGAGGCTTATGCTTTTTTATTTCCCCTGAAGCCATTCCCATTGCAGCTGTAAGATTGTCATGTGTTTGAAGAGCCATTTCATTATCCTCCCATAGTGTTCCTGCCTGGTACACATCATCCCTGGCTTTAGAGCTGTGAGCTCAGAAAAGGAAAGCTACAAGTTTAGTCTAATCACATTTCCAGCAAAATCCAAGCTATGCTTTCTCCAGGTGCAAATTGCCTAACTACACATACGTGCTAGAATCTCCTGAAAGACTCAGGCACTCAGAGGCTGAGGATTAAAGACTTGATTCCTTACACAGCAATAATCCTGACAAGCCTCTCCTGCCCCTGGACACCCAATGGAGCTGCCAGTCCCACGTGTTCTGTGTCATTAGACAAGTCTCTGACTGATGCTTGTCTGTTTTTTATATATCAGGAATGGCTGTATTGTGGAATAAAGTTATTACAGTTTTCTGCTTATTTTTCTTGGGCAAAATTCCAGTTAGCTGCCTGTCTCTGCAAAGACTTTGTAGGCTGGAGTTATTAAAGGCATTCAGCATCTCTCCTTCTTGTGTCTTACTCTTAAAGGTCAGAGGGTCTCTGTTTGCTGGAGGGCTGGATGCCCTCTGGACAGAAGAATTAATAACAGTGCAGATACACCAGTGCCAGAAGCTTTGGAACTGGAGGGCTGCAGAACACCTCCTTTGCTCTCAGGGCACAGAAGGTACAGCTGAGGCCCTGAAACACTTACCAGCAAGCCTTGCACTGCCTGTGCTGCCCACGGTGCAGAGCCGTGCTGTGAGCGGGTCACCTGAGGTTAGAACCCAGCTGGGTTTGGCTGTGGCAGCAGAGGCAGAGCTGGGTTAGAACCCAGCTGGGTTTGCTGTGGCAGCAGAGGCAGAGCTGCAGCCCAGGCTGTTCCCTCACTCTGCCCCAGCCCAGCCCAGTTCTGTCCCTGTTCTCACCCCGCGCCGCTGGAGCCGCGCTCCGGCCGAGCCCTCTGCAGCCATGCCGAGGTTTGGGCTCCTCTTTCCTGCCACAGACACGCCAGATTTCTAAATAACTTTGCACATCGAAACCAGAAACTCCAACCCAAATTTTAAATTCGTCTGCCGACTTCAGCCAAGTGAAAATTCAGAGAGGGCAGGAACTGGGGAGTGCAAATAATCTTCCAGTGATCCCAAGGCCTGATTTGCCCAGGGTCAAGAGTGTGATCTGGCATTAGCTGCCACCAACATGAGAACAGTGCTTTCACTCACATTATTTCAGCTAACATATGCTTTAACCAGCTCTGAGATTCAGCACAGGAGAGTGGGTGAAGGAGCAAGTTGTCCAAAATGGGCTTCAATAGGAGAAATAAGAAAAGAACAACAGTGCCGTTGCAATTGCATTTGATATTCTGTGAACAGTTACAATTTAGAGTTTATTATTCAAAATACAAATGGCAAGTCCATAATACCTACTAATAGTGGAACTTCAGGGTGGTTGGAAGAGAAAAGCTTTAAAAGGATTTGATAGTCCTCAAGTTTCAGCTGAAAGGTTTGTGTGACAGAACAAAGAGAACTAATCTGTCATTCTGCCACTGTATCTGTGCCCTCTCCCTGCACTAATGGGCCTTGTCTGGTGACCCAGCTGGGCTGGATCTGCAGCTTTCATTTTTTATCTAATTTTTGGGTTTTTCCCTTTTTTTTCCTCCTTGGAACCATGCAGCATAACAGACAGCACACGCAGTTCCTGCCCAAGTGCTGGCCCCCCGATTTCCAGTGGGATGTGAAACCCCAGCAGGTAACAGTGACAGGCAGGTCCTACCTGTGTTGTCCTACCAGCTCCAAGTGCTGCAGCCTGGCCACAGCTTGGCCCACAGCACCCTGTGGGTGTAGGGCAGCCCATCCCCGTGGCAATCCAGCTCCTCCTCGTCCTTTGCTGCAGTGGATTCTCCGTTCCAGAAGCTGCCAAGCCTTGAACACCCCTTAGGTTTTCTTCTTAAGAGGTTCTTTTTTGTTCTTCTCTCCCTCTGTGTGGAAATCAGGACAGAAAACAAACAAAAAAACAGATCAAACAAACCTTGTTTTCCTTAACAGAAAACTCCCAGCTAATGAAAAAGACTTGGAAGAGAGCAGAAGGGGTAAGTCCCTCCCTGTGTGATGTGCACAGAGCTCTTATCAGGGACACTCATTCCTTCATCCCTGCCTGAAGCTCAGCCCGGGGGGCATCAGTGGGGTCTGCTGTGAGCCCACCTGCACAGGTCCAGGAACAGTGAGCAGGGACACCCCCACACCCAGGTGGGGACACACACAACCCACACTTACACCCCACTGAGCTCACAAGGAGCCCTCCTGCCTCTGATGAACATTTAAAACTCCTTCCCTTCTCCCAGAGTCTGAACCCAGCCCATCTGAGAGCACATCACTGACTTGGGGCCAGAGAGACGGGGGTCCACAGGCAGGAGTTTGCTGAGGAGCTTCCCTTTGGAGCTGTCTGGAGCAGAGCCAGCAAACAGACACCACACAGACCCTGCCATGAGCTCAGGAAGCAAAGCCTGAGATGTGGGTGCATTTGGCAAGGTGAGGAAGGCTCAGGCAGCACCTTCATGTGCCATTCATTCCCTGGCTTTTGAGAAATGGTATCCTGGAATGGCTCATTATCACTGCTCCTTTCCAAGGCCCAATTAAGGCATGACAGGTTTGCTGAGATGACTCCCACACCAAAGGAAGGGAGGAATAAAGGAAGACAAGCCTTAAAGAGTAGTGGTAAAATATACATTTACTTCAAAACTCTGTCCCATTGTGCAGCTCTGACTGAAAGAAGAGAACTGATGAAGGCAGGAATCACCTGAGCCACAAGGGACAGTCATGCAAGGCTGACAGCAGCTGCAGCACCCCAGCAAGCTCTAGCTGGGGCATCACCCACCAGAGCCCTGATTTGGGGAGCTCAGTGCGTGGCAAACACGTCTGTGAGCTGCTGAGGGGTTTGTCAGTTCAGAAACCTCTGAGCTGTGGAGCTCTGCTGAATGGTCACCCACCCAGCTGGAAGGACCCCTCATGGATCCCGGGAAGGATCTCTCAGCATCCACTTGTTTGACCAGCTTTTGGCTGGGGGAGGAACAGTTCAGCCCCCAGCAGCACTGGGGACTTGTACCCTCCTGTGTCAGCCCTGCAGTGACTCCTGCAGGGGCTGCAGCTCTCCAAGCAGCCCAGGGCAGAGCACGGGGGGTGCCGAGGCTCTGCTGGGTTCCTGAGAGGCAGAAGGTCCAGGAGCTGCTCGTAGGGGTGATGGGGGGACCAGGGCAGGAGCCTCAGAAAGCTGAGCTGCAGTTGGTGCTGCAGGGTCCCAGTAGGGTCCCAGTAGGGTCCCAGTAGGGTCCCAGCAGTCCTTTGCTCTGGTTTTGCAAACACACAGCAGCAGGAGCACAGAGTGCCAGAAAAGGGAGGGTGATTCTGACAGTCACTCAGGCTGAAGGATTTAAAACTTAATTTTCACCTCATTCAGTCAAAAGAGGTTATGAAATTATAGAAATGGAATCTGAAGAGCATACTCGAAATGGCACTTTCCAAGGAGGTCTAAAGAGCTCAAACACTAAAGTACTGATAATCATGCTTTTAAATTATACATGAAACTGCCTTACCACACAGGGAACAGAAAATGACCAGTGTGGCATCCTTTCTGAAAGGGCAACCCTGGTTATTTTACATGCAAATTGCCTTCCAAGCAGCCTGTTAAAAACAAACAAACAAACAAACAAACAAGGATTAATACACACTGGAGAAATGGGATTCACTGGAAGAAAAGTCCAGACACATTCACGTTAGAGACACAATCTCCCTGCTGGAAGGAGGCACCGTGGATAAGGAGAACCCCTCTGCACAGCCCCTTTCAATCCCCAGAAGGATTTCTGCAGCCTTTGCTGCACAGGCTCTTGAAGAGGCTGAGCTGGGGGGCACTTTGGGCACTGGGAGGCACTTTGGGCACAGCTGGCAGAGAACCTGCCCAGCCCAGGTGGGACACAAACAGCCAAGGCTGGGCTGCAGGTCAGGAATGGGCTTCAGGGAACTGCAGGAGTGGCTGGACTGGTTTGGAATGAAACATTTCTCACTGCTGTGCAAGCTGGGAGTGCTGGGACCAGCCACAGGCCCTGGGCTGCCCCTCTGCCCCTGGAGCAGCCAGGCAGCCCTGGGGCACTCACCAAATCAGTACTGGGAAAATTGGAGCCTCAAAAACTCAGTGTGAGGAGCTGAAGGAGCACTGAGGAGTGAACTCTGGAATCAAGCAGCACGAAGGTTCCAGGGCTGCTTGGAGACTTAGATTGCTGCAACAACTGTGAACAAGTCAGTAATCTTCCATTTCTTTACTTACTGGTGCAGAATCCTAAACAATCCAGGCGAGAAATCAACACACAAGTCACCAGCCAGCATATGGCTGAAGGACACTTCCAGCCAGCATCCTCTGCTCCCAGCTGCAATTCTTCAGCAAAGCACGTTACCTGTGCCAGATTTGGTTGGTTTATCAGCAGAATTTTGAACAACTTAAATGGAAACAGGCCCACAGAGTGAAATAAAGGTTCATCAATGTGCATTTCACTGCTGGGTAAAGTTGGGACAGCTTTTTTCCTCTTCACTTTTTAAGTATATTTCTTTGTATCAAAAAATTTTGTACTTAAATCCTCTGGAACTGGATTGGGGTACAAGTGCAAGGGTCAGCCAAACCAGAAAGGACATAACTGAAGCTGTGTACCTCCTTCTTGTTGGTTCTCTGGTCTCCAACCACCAAGCCTCACTTGGTCTTTGGCCACTGGAGCCTCCTCTGGCACAGAGACTGGGCAGGCAGTGACAAGTGGGCAACTTCAGGGAACCAGCCCAGCTTTAAGAGAAAATATGCCATTTGATTAAACCAGAAGATAAAGTTTTCACCAAAAAACCAAACCAAACCAAACCAAAACACACACACAACCCCCCCACAAAAAAAAAGAAAACCAAAACACACACACACACAAAAAAAATCAAACCAAACCAAAAAAACAACCAAACAAAAACAACCAAACAAAGCTAAAACCAAACCCAAGAAAACCATCAGACAAGAAACCTCCTGTTACTGAGCTCAGCTGGTAAAGCCTCCCGGTCACACCTCACCCCACAGGTGTGGGGCAGGAGCCACTCACAGCCCTGCTATGAGCTCAGCTCTGCAGGGCTGGGCCCTCCCTGCCCACGCTGGGAAATGTTCTCTTGCCAAAATGGAGCTGGGCTGTATCCTGAAAGCCCCAGGTCTGTTCTGGATGCAGGAGCTCTGCTCAGAGTCGGGTACCTGTTGGAACAGAGACGTGGATGTTCCCCCGGAACCAGGAGAGGTTCCAGGAATGCTGTTTTCCTGCTTCTGCTCAGTTTTCTTGCTTGAGGGACTGATCTGAATCACAATCCTGGGGAGTTCCTCCCTTTCCAGGTGTGAGAAGAAGAATTATGAAACCTCTTCTTGCTTTTGAGATGTTCAGTGGGAAAGGAGGCACAAACCCTCCTCGGGGCTGCTGCTGGGGCAGGGATGGCTGGGCCAGGTGTGGAAGGAGCAGGGACGGGGAGAGGATGCTGGCAGGGCCTGCCATCACCCCTGCCTGCCCTCCCCAGGAGCAGCACAGTGCCCAGCATGTCCCTGAACCCCAAAACGTGAGGCTGCAGAGCCTTCCGTGGCACAGAGACACCCCCAGGGCAGGGGCTGCTGCTGGGTGAAAATGCAGACACCAAGGAAAGTGCTGCTGCTGCTGCTGCTGCTGAAGGCTTTTCCCAGGAGGAAACAAGAGTAGGATTTCAAGGTCTTTGGTAGGCTCACCACCATCCCCCTCAGCGCTGGGACCTTCGGCAAGCCTGCCCAGATCCTCCCTGACAACCTCTCCTCCTGTCAGGGATGCTTAATTACCCTGGCTGATGGATTAATTTCTGTGTTTGGGGCTTATCCAACCTGGAACTCAGGTCTTATTCTCTTTTCTTCCATTTTTTTCCTGCCCTAACTGATATTTCAGTGAGGAAAGTACAGACTGAAGAAGCCCCTCCTGCAGATCTTCCCGGACCGAGGCCCTCGAGGATGTGAACATCGGGTGGATGTATCTGCCAAATATTTTCCTCTGGTTTTGTGAGACTTCAGAGTGCCTGGGATTGAAATGCAGGTTAATGTTCTGTGTTTTCTGTTTCCCTGGTTAGCCTGGCAAGCACAGCAGCCAGCCCTTTCCCAGAGGTACATCAATGGCTGAGAGAAGGAGCACTGGGAACCTCTCTTTGTTCCCTTAAGAATCCGAACACTTAAAACTGAAGAGACAGGCATTTTGGTTTTGTGTAGAGAATTCAGTGCCAAGTGCTGGGCTCAGAGAGCCATTTTCCTATTTTTGCTCAACTCTTTTGTGCTAATCAGTGGGGTATGGTCTAAGTGAAGCAAGGGAGTGCAGGTCAGTGAGTCTGATGTCTTGCTGGGATGAAGGGATGTTTAGGCTCAGCCTGAACTGATTCGTGGACCTGAAACCTGAAATACTCCTGAGATGAAAACAGGCTGCTGTCAGCACTGAAGACCTCTTATGAGAGCAGATGTACACCACAGGCCCTGGGCTGGCTTCTTGTTCTGGCAGTCCAAGCCTCCCATTCTGATGCAGCAGAACAATCTTGAATTCCCTGGGAAGGGGGAAGGTGCAGAACTGCAGCTGCAGTTGTGTGGCAGCTGTGAACAAAGACAAGCCAGTATGATTCTGCTTTCCTTGAAGCTCAGGTATTAATAAATTGACAGATTCTCCATGTGCCAGATGGGCAAGAATTGATGTGCTGAGTCTTGGGGTGGCCCTGGAGGTGTCTGTACCCCCACAGCTGTACCTCTGGCTCAGAGCCAGGGCAGTGCCAATCAGTTCTCACCAGAGCGAAGATCTGTTGAGCAACAGGAATCCTGGCTGCTCTTTTGTCTGTTTGCTGACAGTCTGCATTTACACAGTCTGTACTATTTCTCCATCACGACTGCTGTTTCTTCTCCACCAGGACTGGATAATGTTTGTTTAATGAGCATTTAATCAATAGGCAGCTGCTCTCTGGAGATGAACTGTCAGGCATGACAGAGACATTCTTCTGGATGATATTAAAATTTCTTCTTACATAGGCATTTTGATTCAAATGTATCTAATTCTCTAATAAAAGCTTTGAATCAACCTGTAGCCCTCACACCAAGGTGCTGTTCAACAGTGCAGGTCGGGCAGCAAAGGCTGAGAGGCTGAATTTTCAGCAGTTCTGATCTGGCATTTCCAAGCATCACAAAATAGCACCTTTCCTGTGTTGCAGATCACTTATTTGGATAAGGAAAGGCAAAAAGGGCAGGATAAACTGATGCCATTGAACCCTCACGGGACTGCAGTGACGCTCAGGGAAGTGAGAACTGTGGATCAGCCTGAGCAGCAGCAGAGGAGAGAAGGGTATGGAAGGATTCACTGCAGGGGGAAAACATTTCACGACTCTGAAAAGGAGACAAGAATAGGCAATTATGGCAGCAAATGAGTCTCTTACATGCAAAGAGAAGCCTAAACTTCTCCTGAAACTCCTAAGTGCTTCAAGGTTTGGGAAGTGGAGCTTCAGCTGCCTCCCTGTGAAGGAGTTATCAGACACCCAGGAAAAGCCAGACAATCTGTACTGCCCTCATTTTCTGCACTCCTCCAGCAAATCACTCTGCAATTTCCTCTTGCACAGTGCTAAAATAGAAGAGAAATAGTTTCCTTATGAATCAGCACAATCAGCATCTTTTGCTTGTTTTATCTGGCTGAGTAATTTTTTCTTAGAAGGGAGAAAATTGTGCCCATGATCCCATGAAACAGCCACGGTCAAACACCCACATATGCAAGGAGAGTGATCGACTCTGGACTTGGGAGCCAAATATCAAGACTAATTTCTATTTGTTTTGCATCTGCCCTGGATGGAACCCCATGGGCTCTGCTGAGGCACACGGGCAGCAGGTCCTGTGGTGGCAGGGCAGTGAAGCAGGGCCAGCCCCAGCACAGCAGGGCCATCCCCAGGACAGCAGGGCCAGTTTTCCAGGACAGCAGGGCCAGTTTTCCAGGACAGCAGGGCCAGTTTTCCAGGCGCTGCCGTTCCGCACCTCCTGTGCAGGGTTCCTGCTCTGCAGGCTGACAGCACGCTGCTCCAAGGGTTTGGAGTTGCTGTGGAGACACAGAGCAGGATGTGACATGACAACTCCTCTGCCCATGACCTTAAAAAGGACTTATTTTTATTAACAAGGAATGAACACAGACAAATATTCCTCTGCTGCCGGCGGCCGCCCGTGTGGTTGGGCAGGAGTCACATCCCAGGCAGAGGGAGGGCAGTGGGAGGGCAGGGGGACAGGCAGAGCTCAGCAGGGTCACAGCTTCACCCAGCACAGGGCACACACTCTCACCCCCTGTGCCAGCTGGAGGCCAGCGGGGCTGCCGTGGGAGAGACCCCCGAAGGGACAATCCTCAGGGTGGGACCTGCTGGTGCTGGAGCTGAGGGATTGCCCAGCACCCAGAGAGAGAGCCCTGAGGGATTGCCCAGCACCCAGAGAGAGAGCCCTGAGGGATTG
>JAWWES010000150.1:6498485-6513329 GCA_035583135.1 Lophotriccus pileatus
GAGGCCAGCGGGGCTGTCGTGGGAGGGACCCCCGAAGGGACAATCCTCAGGGTGGGACCTGCTGATGCTGGAGCTGAGGGATTGCCCAGCACCCAGAGAGAGAGCCCTGAGGGATTGCCCAGCACCCAGAGAGCCCTGAGGGATTCCCAGCACCCAGAGAGAGAGCCCTGAGGGATTCCCAGCACCCAGAGAACCCTGTGCAGCATCTCCCCAGAGAGACCTTGGGCAGAGCAGGACAGAGGATCCCACAGACCTTTGCTCGGGGCAAAACTTTTCCTCTCAGGCTCTGTGGAGCAGCCTCAGCATTATAAACCCCCAGCACAGACCCTCCCCAGCCCTGCTGAGGGTCCTCCTGGGGCTCTCCCTGAAGGGCCAAGTTTAGATTCTGTGGCCAGTCTCACAACAGGCATTTTTTCTCTCGAATTGCATCTCTCGCAGTCCCAGCAGTTCACAAGGAGTTGTGGTTTCCACAGGAATTATTGATAACTCCTCTTTCCTGAGTAAACATGGCTTGACACAAAGGCATTTTAAAATGCTGATCGGGAAGAAGCTGTAATTCCTTACCAGAAGCTGGAATTAATTACTGCTGATAATCACACTAACCAGGGCATGCACATTCTTTGCAAGGGGTGATCAGGAGTGCCACCAGGTAAAACACTGAAACTCAGCAACATGGGGTGACCCTTTCTTTGGGAAGACCAGAGCAGGAGACACAGAGTTGTCTGAAGCCCCTCGTGCCTTTTAGATGCCTGTGTTCCCCCAGCACATTCCCAGTTCCCTCCCTCTATCCAAAGCCAACCATGCTGAGCCCTCCTGTCACTCTTACCTGGATCCCTGGGATCCCATCCAAATGAGCTCAGACTCTCTGTGATGCTATTTGAAAGGTCAGGATCTGACTCATGACTCCAGTATGGTGATATTTTTGGCTCTGCTTTAATCATTTTCTCCTCCATGTCTCATGTACTTGCCTGCCAGGACCTCCTGTCCTTCCAATTATGGTGAAAATAGATTATTAGTAATAGACTAATTCAGGAACTACTTGGAATTATTGACTCCCACAGACTCTAGTCCAACAATATGATTCCCTCACTTATCTTCCCCACTTCAGTACTGGCATAGGGATAAACGCTGGACCAGGCTCTCCAAGGGAAATTCTTGTCTGCTGCTGGGAACGTTTATTGTAGAGTCCTGACGTGTAACATTAACATGACAATGCCAAGAGGAAGACAAAAGCCATCACCAGGATCCCTGCAGTTCCCCTGGGGTTCCACTGCCAGTGACAGAGCTAACTCTTACTGTGCTTGCAGAAAACCAGTGCCCTGCTCACCAAACCTGTGCCCTGCTCACCAAACCAAACCAGTGCCCTGCTCACCAAACCACTGCCCTGCTCACCAAACCAGTGCCCTGCTCACCAAACCAAACCACTGCCCTGCTCACCAAACCAGTGTCCTGCTCACCAAACCTCTCAGCACCAGCTGCTGCCATTCCAGATCCCATGAATTCCCAGATCTCTCTGATGTTAACTTGTGTTCCTCAGTCTAGACCCATCACGCCCAACCACTTCACTCCCGAGATCCCAACAATTCAAAACCTGCATTTCCTCTGCAATAGTTTTATTCCATATTGTCTTTTATGCCTCATATTATTTGGCAAATATTAACTCCTACCCAGCCCCAAGTGCCACGTCTGACCCACGCCAGGGGAGCTGCTCCAGCTGTCCCAGGGCTGAGCTGCAGCAAACTGCCGACAGCACTTGACACTGGCACAAAACAGCCTCCCCTTTCTAATGCTGCACGTCCTGGAAACTCCTATCTTAGCTGGCAGCAGCCTGGATTGCCCAAAAGTCCATCTCAGCATGGAGAGGTGTCAGGAAAGATATTTCTGAAGTTCTGGATGAGTTCAGTCAGTGAAATGCAATGACTATGAAGAGCTTTTCATAGAGGAGATGGATTTTGCTGCATACATGGGATCCTGCACTCCCCAAACGGGACCAAGAGATAAAGCCAAGCACTTGTTCAGCAGACACACTTTCCTGGTACCTCAGATATCTTTTGACACTTGTGAGAGGGGGAAAGTTATTTGACTGACACTTTGTTTTCCTTTTCTCTTGCTCTCTCCAAAAAAATCCCTTGGCTTTTACAGGAAAGCAGGAAACTGGGGTTATCAGGAGCCTCCACAGAGGCAACTTCAAAGGCTGGAGCTCTTTATTTTTGAGAAGACTGCTTCTCTACAGCAGTTTGCCTAGTCTTTTGGATATGTGTTTAATTTTCCAATAAATGTGTCCATTTAAAGGAATTATTTTGTCTGTAGCCAAGGTATGACTTTACCACCAAAATCCCCTCTGCCATAAGCCCGTGTCAGCTGCCTGACCGATTGCTGAGGGCTGAACACAAGTAATGAGACCACCAGTACTCAGGATTTCTGCATGACCAGGGCGAGGGGAAGTATTCAAGGCATGAAACCCTTTTCCCACTGAAGAAGTGAAAGTTAAAAGAGCATTAATAACAGCAGAACAGGGCTGCAGCAGCCTTCCATTCCCAGGCTACCGAGAAACCCAAACATACAATTCATAGCAGTTTTGGGGTCATTTTCAAACACTTTAACTCCTCTCAAGCAATTTGCAGACAACTGGGTAAGACTCCAAGGAATACAGGCTTTTCTGATCGTTCTTTGACTGCCTTGTGATTTGTGTTTGAACAGCAGCACTCAGGCTGTCAATGGTCCCACGTGGAGCACAGGGGGGACACGGGGACAGGGGGCCAGCACGACAGGCACTGTCCTGTGTGGGAACCTGCCCCTCCACCTCCCTCCCCTGCACAAGGGAGGTACCCCAGCCAAAGCCCCTGCAGCTCAGGAGGAGCTGTTCCCACTGAGGAGGAAGGCTTCCCTTGCTGGGCAAGGATTTAATTCTTGCTTATTCAATTTAATTCTTGAATTCAGCTTCAAGGCAGGCATAGCTGTGAGGATCATTCCAGTTCTGTGTCTGGCATCCCCTGTGAGACTCTGTCTGACCAAGTCCCTCAAGCACAGTGGTGGGAGAACATCTTTCCTGTGTCCTATCCAATTTCCAGCTTCCTAAGAAGATTGCCTCTCTTCAAAGCACGTGGCTGTTATGGGGAAACAGAGAAACTGGGGTTATTGGGAGAGCAAACTGGGGTTATTGGGAGAGCAAACTGGGGTTATTGGGAGAGCTGGAGAGGCAGCCTCGACGGCTGGAGCCTTTTCACGTTGCTCCTGTGGCTGCAATGCTCCCTCAGGATCGATGATGACACACACCCAAGGGCTCCTGGCCCTTTAAGCCCTCGTCTGAAAAGCAACCCTTCAGAAATATGATGGTTTAAACAATTTCAGTCAGTGAGTCAGTTCCGGATTATCAGCCCACAGAGGGAAGGTACCGAGTCCTGCTCATAAATTAGCAACCAGCAAGCTCTGCCCTTTGATGAATGTTATTTTAAAGAGTCAGCTCCCTTCTTTGCTCCAAGAACACTGCCCATTAATCACCACACAGGAACACTGCACCCTCCTCCCCAATGGCTTCATGCCCAGAACCAGCATCACCAGAAAAGAAGGAGGGAGAACGAGCTGGAGAGGAAGGCAGAGAGGATTTCGTCATACCAAAGACATGGGGAAGTGGGTGCCACTATGGAGAAGCACCTCAAGGAATGGAATAGATGGGAAGCAGCACACCAATGCTTGCAAGACTCCCAGACCTAAAAATATTAGCAAAGAGCTAAACCTGTGCCTGCCTCAGGAAAAAGAGTGGGAAAGATCCTGTGCCAAGACACGAGCGGTTCAGAGCTGGGCTGGGCAGGGTGCAGCCACCTCCCCTGCCAGTGCCCAGTCTCAGCCTCAGGCTGTGCCTCTGCTGCTCTCTGCCAGCTGGGATTACCCAGGAGGAACACCAGTGTAACACATCATGATGGTAGATGAAGCTGCTGAGGAACAGGTTCCTTGACATGGCTTGGATTTCATCTCTCAGCTTCTGGAAATCGAGAGAACCTGTGATTACCCCTGGAGTAAAGTCAGTGATATCAGAGAAGTGCCTCTGGGTATGAGTGAGCAGGAAAAAGCCCCAGAAGCATCACTTCAGTGAATATTTACTCTAATTTGCAGATTTTTCATACAGGGGACAAAAATTAAAGCCTTCTGCAATTTGAATGCCAGATTTTGAAGTGTCTAGCAATCCAGGGTAGAAATTGCCAAGTAAATGACTACAAAAAGTGTTTTAACAGACAGACAGATATTTGTTATCACAGGAAAGAATGAGGTAATTTAATTCATCTAAAAACTCTGATCACCAAGAAAAATGAGACTACATATACACCCCCTCTAATTACCAGGGACATGAGCACATCAGAGGAGTTTCCTAAGTTGAACAACTCACAGACTGCACATGCTGGGTACCTGGCTTTGGCCACTGCTGCCCAAAAGATCCATTGAAGCAGAGTTGTGTTTCAGCAACAGGGTTACTGAGGGCACAGCAAGGACCCAAACAGCAAAGGCTAAAATACAGGCTGAAAACAAAAAAAAATCCAGGAGAGAACAGACACTCCAGGGCAGGAGGGAGTGGGGTTTCTGCTCAAAAGAGTAACCACAATTGAAGCACAATTATCACATCACCTTCCAGCCCCAGCAGCAAGCCTGGGATGGCAGCCAGGTCTCCTCAGCTGTCAGCACGGCAACAAAGCTCATCCCTAATTCCAGGGGGAGTCTCCCAGGCTGAGACCAGCTCTTGGGGACACGGGAGAAGGCAAAGGGCCCATGAATTTCGCTGACCTAATTGTACCCAGACTTACACTTTGCAGTTCCCAGCTCTCTCTGAATCAAGGATGTTTCCCAAACACCTTTGGTACATACCGTGACAAGACACAGAGGAATCCAGCTTAATGTCTGCTCACCAAAGTTTTGTAAGGCAAGTTGATAATTGTCTGTGCTGCAGGGCAGGGGAACAACTCAGGAAACTGGGGAGGAGGCAGAGGAGAAAAACCCCGAGCAATGAGCCTGCCTGTGGCAGTGAGCTCAGCTGGCTCTGGGAGGATGGATCTGGCTGCTGGGGGTGCTGGGAGCCAAGCAGAGCACCGAGGAGTTGTGTGTTGGAGACAGAAGAGGAACAATTCTAGAATTTGTTAAAGTTGTTCCTTCCTGCAAAGCAGTGGCTTTGCCTCTAAGCCTCCAGCATCACTCCAAACACAAGGAGTCCAGCATAAGTGGCTGTGAGTAATCTCCTTTGGCTGGTATTTTGCTGAGTTTATCACCTTTTAACTTTGTGATGACCTTCCTGAGTGCCTGCAAATGTTGTCAACTGCACAAGTCCCAGTGGCAGAGCTGGCAGCGTGTGATGGGGCAGCTGTCAGGGCCATCCCTCCAGCTCGAGGTGATGGCAGGTCCAAAGCCGTTTTAATAACACCTCTGATTGATATTTCTATTTGAAATAATAAAGGGAATAAAAGATGAAATGCCCAATGAGAATGTGAGCAACATTTTCACAACATGCTTTCTGGAAACTTCGTAGCATTTCATAAAAAGTGTGATGATGAAACTCCAGCTGCGTCGTGTCACCAGAAGGAAGCACTGCCCAAACAGACCTGGTCTGATCCCAAGCCTGAAGACTCCAAACATGCCCTGGAGGCACATGGAGTAATGTTCTGTAGGCCATAATGCAGCCAATAACTTCAGTTCACAGCCAAGGGTACCCAGTGCGTGAGGTTTTACAGGATTGTGCTGCAAGTCCCTCAGACTGGGTGACATCCCAGTCACCTGCTGGTCTGGCTGGGCCCTTGGTGCCAAACACACCAGGCTGACCCTCTGCAAGGGCCTTGGGGGCATCTCCAGAAAACCTTCTCTGCCCTCTGCTTGCCCGTGACAGAACTGGCTCCATGAACTCAGTTACACAGCCAAGGAAAGTTTTATTCCTTCCCTGAAAGCCACGGAAGCAAGTAATGATTTATAGTGATTTATTGATAGTCTGATTCTGTCACCTCGGGATATTCATGAGAACAGTGGACAAAAGACAGGATGCTGACTCATGGGAAGCAATGGAGAAAAAAGATGGCATGTTGTTCAAACCGGTCTTCAGAGCAGTGATGAAATTCTGGGAGACACATTAATGACAGGGAAAAGTATCTGTGGGATTCATCTGTTTGTTTTAACTTCCCCAGGGCAAGGGTTTTCCAGTTGTGTGCCTGCATGTATAAGTACAACATTATTACTCACAAATCATCAGCTGGAAAGGAGAGATGTTCTGTCAGAGGACAAAAACTGACACCCTCAATATTTGGTTCAGCTTCACTGGAAATCTGTCACCTCCCTGGTCTTTTCTGGAGTCCAAAGATTTCAGTCTTTGGAGGTATTTTGGCTACTCTGCTCTGGTTGACCATGGCAATCCAGTCATTAAGACCTATTTTTAGACACATGAATAAAGCAGGATTTTGGAGTGGATCCTGAAATGTCCTGAGCCTCAACAGGAATGTGGCAGTGGCATCAGCCGGGCTCATTCACAAGGGCTTGGTTTGTTGGTTTGCTCAGAGCTCTCCATCGCAGTGTGTGCTGTCAGTCACATCTCCTCTGCCCACGGCCTCCCTCTGCAAGTGGTTCCAGAGGGGGTCTGTGCTAATCTGGGGTCCAGCCTGGGCCCAGCCAGTTCCACCTTCTACTGATGTTTCTGTAGCTGTGACTGCCACAGCCCTGGCACAGCCCCCTGTCCCCTGCCAGGCTGGTGCTCGGGGCTGTCAGGAAGGTGTTGGGGACAAAACCGCTGCCCTTTGCAGGGCTCAGGGCTCAGGGCAGTGAGCAGAGCTGGAGCTCAGGCTGCCTTATCTCCTTTATTTGCTGTGTCCTGTCGGCTGAGACATCGAACTCCTCAGCTGTCGCTGTGTTCGAGGCTCGAGGGGTCCCTGCCAAGGCACTGGCACAGCAATAAAGCTCCAGCCCTGGCACCAGCACATGTCACAGTGTCACTGTGGCACAGCCCGAGCGGTGATGGAGCCTGGGTTATCGGCACCTGGGGCTGCTGGGACTGCAGTGAACCTCCAGGGACACGGGCACAGGGACACGGGCACAGGGACACGGGCACAGGGACAGGCAGTAACAGGGACACGGGCACAGGGACAGTCAGTAACAGGGACACGGGCACAGGGACACTCGGGCACAGGGACAGTCAGTAACAGGGACACGGGCACAGGGACACACTCCTCACTCGTCCCATCCCATTCCCACACGGGAACAAGGACACGCTCCTCACTCATCCCATCCCATCCCGCTCCCGTTGCGGGTCGGGTCTCACAGCGGCCCCGCAGCGCCCCCTGGCGGCTCCCACTGCCCCGTGTCCCGTCCCCACCCGTGTCCCCCCCACGTCACTCTCCATTAACGGCGCTGTTTCGGCTCTCACCGCTGGCCCTCGGGCAGCCCCAGGCATTAGGTAGTGGCACCTCAGCTCTGGGCTCCCGGACACCGCTTGTGGTGATAAGACTTGTGTATTTTCCTGCTTATTTAACTGAAGAGTTCCCTGGGAACACCAGGAGCTGAAAGAGCTGGGATCTACAGGGCAAACCCCACAGAATTGCATCCCGGTTACAGCAGGTGGGTCAGAGGTGTTCGAGTGGGCAGAGATCGAGGCACTTTCTCATGTGAGAATCAGTTCCATACCTGACTGAAACATTCTGGAAACCACCAGGAATAAATAAACCACCAGAGGCATCAATCCCTGCATTCCATGGACAGGCAGAGGTGAAACAGCCAAGCCAGCACAGGTGTACAAATGAAGTAAACAAGCTGTGTCTGCAGTGCTGCCTGTGAAGAATCACAAGACCTGCAGTGATGCCAGGACCTCAGCAGGATGCATTCCAGCTGAAAAACAGACTCTGCTCTTCCTGGCCTTTGGATTTCCAGTGGGTGGAAGACGGGATGGCTCCCAGCCCAGTCCTGTGCCCTCCAGGTCCTTGGCCCTCCCGTGAGCTGCTGGCAGCTCCATCCTGCTCTCCCTGCAGTGTCCCTGTGCCTGAAGCCTCTCTCCCGTCCTTTTGTGGTGCCTGCCCAGCCCAGACCCTTGTCCACACACAGCCCAGGGGTTTCAATGGCTGGTGGGAACTTTACCTGTGAGGTGAATATCAGTACAAACCCCATTTACTCTTGTCCACATCTTGTTAGGAGAATATTAAAATGAAAATGAATCCGGGACAATTTAAGAGTCAGCGCCGATGTCACAGATGAGAGTTTGTTCTTCTATGAAAAACAGAATAACTTCTCATTTCAGTGTGCAGGAAACCAGGGCTATTTTTCCTCAACTCACAGATTCAACTCTGTGCCAGTGATGGCACTGCTCAAGCTAACACCTTTCTTGTACAGAAAAGTCACTGAGAAGAAGCAATTCCTGTACCTGAGTCAGGGATCAAAAATTGTTAAACAGGCCGAAGTCCACAGTAACAGCAAAGTGGCAAACCAAGTAAATTGGTTTTACCAGCTTAATAGTTACCCAATTAACCAATAATTACTCCCCTGGCAAGCTGGTCTCCTGCACAAGGAGCACTGGGCTCTTCAGCAATAGCAACAATCCCAAACTGGTTCTGGTGGCCCCTCTGGTGTGTTCATCTCTGTGTGTTGGGTGCAGAGTCCCTGTGAGTGAACCCACTGGTGTCCTCTTGCCACAGTTAAAGCCTAAGTGAGAGGAACCCTCCATGGAGGGATGTGTTTCCCATTCTTTCCATTTGCACCTCCCTCTTCCTACATCTCCCCCTTTTTCAAACTAAAGGTGTTCTGTCTGGATTCAGAGGTGTTGCAGTGCTCTGAGCTGCAGTGAACACAGTTACCTGCTTCCATTTTAATCACTAAAATAAATCATTTTAATCATTAAAATAAAATATTTTCCTGATTTTGACATTTTGAACACTACAGTGTTTTTTCTAATGTAGCTGCAGGCTCTGTATTTCTCACATTGCTGCTTTTTGGTAGGTGTGGGGCTGGAATTGATGTAGCAGCTTCAGTCAGGTAGCAGACAGGTGACCTGTCTAAGCCTGTGCTTCTGCTTATTGAAATATTTATTGTAGAATAAGTATTAAATTCAAGGAGACCTCAGAAAAGCCCATGCTCCTACGTGGACTGAGGCACCAGGCAAAGAGTGCTGCCAGAACAGTCACTGACTGCCCAGGCTGCAGGGAGGTGCCTGGGAATGGAACAGCCTCTGCAGTCAGGGCACATCAGGGCTGAGTCCCTGCCTGGGTAATCCCAGGACTGCTTTGAGTAAGGGCTTGTCATGCTGAAAGATGTCAAAACACGTGGAGACAGAAGTTTTGGTTGTGGATTTGAGACTGTCAGGAGCAGCAGTCTATGCTTTCTTGCTAATCCCCTCCTAAGAGGGAGTAGCATCTCCTTGTCAAAACTCAAAAGTTACACAGAAGCCACAAGAGAGAGAGGACCCTGAACCAGTATTTTATTGACTTATCTGCTCCCAAAAACCGCTGGTGGATCAAATCTGGTTGCATTATAGCCACACAGAAATGTTGACAGAGCTCATATTAAAGCAGGAGCATCCAGAGAGAGGTTGGGTGTGATGGGGGTGAAGTTTGCCAGACTTCTGCAAAAACAACCATCTCAGAGAAACAATGTTTTGTGTTGCCAGACTTCAGACTCCTACTGAGGAAAGCGCTGAGGTGTGAGGGTCAGCATGGGATGTGCTGTGAGGAAACAACGTCAGTTTTTCATCCAGGAGCAAACTGCCTCTTGGAGAACCTGGGCCAGGCAAGGAATGAGTGCTGTGGTCACACAGGCAGCCTGCGGGTTTGAGCTTGGCTGCACCATCCGTCCTTCCACAGGGACACTGACCCAGTGTGCTGTCCTGCCGAAGGATGAGTGGCAAGAACAGACTCTGCTTGGTTCTGAGTAATGCGTTTGGCAGTTCCCTGGGGGCTGATAAAAAATAAAGTATTATTGAAAGCGAAAAAATTAGATTTTAAGTTAAGAAATGTCAATTAATGAAGTTAAAGCCCAAACAGCCAAACCACAGTGGCCACAACTGGTATGTGTATAACCAGTGTGGCTTCCCCATGTTTGCTTAGACCATGAAAGGCTTCATGTGCTGTTAAAGAACTCTCTTAATTTTTTCTGACCGTTCCAATGAAAAATTTATTCCACACCCCTCATTCTGGAGCCCACAGGTGAGCAGTTCATCCCTGGAGAATTCTGACACCTGACAGGATGAGGTCCTGAATGACCCAGTCAGAAGGTGAAGTTCCTGTGCCTTGGGTGGAAGGTTGACTCGATGGTCTCCGCAGAACTCTCCAGCCCCATTGCCCGTGGTTCTGCACTCCCCACACGCTGCTGCCCCTGCCAGGGGAGGGCTCAGCTTTCCGCCACAACTGGCTGCACACTGGCTATGTCTGCCTTGGCAGAGTTCCTCTGGGAGGGTGTCTGTGCCTTCTGCCAGGCACTGCCCCCTTTGTGGGGGCAGTTCTCCGCCCAGGCGTGCTGGGCCGGGGGGCAGAGGGGCTGCAGAGCGTGGCCCTGGGCCGGGGCCCCGCGCCCGCACACGCACAGCAGCGCCCGCAGCTCCGCGCGGAACCGCCCGTCCAGCCAGCAGTAGATGAAGGGGTTGTAGCAGGTGCTGCTCATGGCAAACCAGTGAAAAGCAAAGTACAGAGCGTTGCTGCTGGGGATGGCCCTGCAGGAGAGCAGCACCACGTAGCAGTTCAGGGGGAACCAGCACACGGCAAACACCACCACCACCACCATCAGCATCTTCAGCGTCATCTTCTTCCTCCGCCGGTGCGCGTAGTATTGCTCCATGGTGAGGTCCCCTATGGCATTCCTCAGCCACAGCTTCTTGGCCACCATGGTGTACGTGATGGAGATCACGAGCAAGGGCAGGACGTACAGGAGAACAAATGTAGTCAAGTCCAAATACTTCCAGAAAAGGTCGGCAGGAGGAGGGAAGCTGGGGAGGCAAACCATTCGGATGGTTCTGTTTCTGAAGATCAAAGACAGAAAGAAATCTCAATTCCACTTCCAGCTGCACACACCTGAGGACAAACACCTCAGACATTCAGACAAGCTTCAGTACAGGTACAGGTTGCAGAACTCTTTTGGTATCATGGGTAGGTGTCACTTTCAATGGAAAATTTTTCTCTAGGTTTGACCTTTGGCCCAGTGAAGGCACCTTAAACACACCCCCGGGAAAAGAAGGACATCGTCCCTAGTGACATCCATGTCCTCTACTGACGAGTAGTCCCTCCCCTCTGTGCCTGCCCCAAATTGCAGGGTTGAATCTCTTGAGTCCAAAACAACTAATCAACCAGCCTGGAGGCAATTCCACGAGCTGTCATTGTCCCTTCATGAGAGACACAGTGCTTAGGCAAAGGGAAGGACAACTCTGTTCCACCACCCTTTCTAGTGACATGGATGAAGAGGTGTGGCCTTGGCATCTGAGGGGCTTTGATTCAGCTGCAAACAGCATAGAACAAAATGTAAATGTCTTACCCAACATAAAACCTCGCCAGGGTCTGATAAACGGCGTGAGGCAGCGAGAAGCAGCTGGCCAGAACCCAGATGATGATGATGCAGATCCCTCCTTTCACCAGGGACATGCGTGGCTTGAGAGGGTGCATGATCACCTGCAGAAACAACCCCTCCTGAGGGTTTACAGAAGCTGAGTTACTCAGCCTCACATGCAGTGTGGCAGCTCCACGTGCCTCCAGTGTTCAAAGGCAGAGAGACTCATTTCACAGGACTTCAGTGAGTACAAGGGCTGGGAAATGCATGGACCTGTGCACACACTAAGTACTGCTGTTGGCCCAGAGACTGGTGCTCCATCACACCCATCAGCCTGGCTCCAGAGACCACGGTGCTGAGATCTCTGTTGAGCTACAGGCACTGTGGGGAATTACATTTGGCAATGAAGCAATAATTAAAAATAGACCTATCATATCATCCAAATGATCTCTTGGCTGATGAAGTCTGGTATTTTATGCATGTCATTTCTTGTGATAAATATCTACCTGATGAAGTGGTACAACTCCTATGGAACATCTGTCTGCTCTGGTAGCTCTCAGGACTAGCAATATTTGTAGAGGCAAGTGTTGATTTCCCTTGCTGAGAGACATTTCTCTGTCTTTATCTCCTTGGGCCATACCAGCTCATCCCAGGAACCATCTCCACTGAATTTAAGGATGGGTATTGTGTTCACCCTTAATTAAACGAACACTTCTTGATACCTAGCCTTGCAATCAACCCAGAATCTACTGATTAAAATGAAATCACTATCAAAATGCTTTGATTTCAGAAGCTGTAATGTTGCACATGAAACAGGCAGACTGCCCAAGTCTTTCTGGTGAAAAAGACAGAATTGGCTGATCTGTGCTCCAGTAGTCCCTGGGATTTTCTGACACCAGATGGAGCCCGTCCCTGAGTGGAACCCATTCTTCTTTTGAACCTCATCCAGCCTATCACATGACACTGCTTTTCAGTAACAAAGGTTTCAGTGGCTCCAGCACTGCAAGAAATCCAGGTCTGCCTGAGAGCTCACTGTGCTGGACTGGCCCTCCCAGTGCTCAGCACTCATCAGCTAAAGCACAAATTACAAACTGGGTACTCTTAAGGAAGCTCTCTGGTCTGCACTGCTTGGCTTGGAAGGTTTGCTGGCCCGTGTGGGTCGGGGCTGGACAAGGAGAGGAGAATTCCTCACCTTGAGCTGGGTGGGCTGACACAGCACTTGCTGCTCCCAGCCCCAGGCAGCTTGGAGGAGTGGGGAAGCCTCAGAACTGACAGACTGATAAATCCACGTGCAGAGAAGTGTGGGCTGGCTGTGCTCGCAGTCAGCAGGAACTCTTGCCCTGCTGGCAGGAGGGCAGGGAGCCCACGAGCCCAAAGCCCGGGCAGAGAAGGAAGGAGAAGGTTGCCCAGCACTGATCTCCTGGGCTTGTCAGTATCTCCAAGGACAGGGACTCCATGGGTGTTTTGTCAACTGCCATGAGAGCTGGAGCTCTTCCCTCCAGTCTCTGAGCCCCAAGTCAGTGCAGCTTCCCAGGTACTGAGATTTGAGGGGAAACAACTCTGTATTTAGTGCCTTATTTTCTATGAAACGTGGTGAGATGAATCCAACATACCTGGTGCCGGTCCAGGGCGATGGCAGCGAGGGTCAGCACGGACACGTGGACAGAGCAGTACTGAACAAAGCGGCTGACGTGGCACATCAGCTTCCCAAACACCCAGGTGCTGCTCACAAACCGCACCTGGGGAACACACAGCGCTGCATTAGCGGGACCAGCACCTGAAGGGCAGCAAACTGGCTTCCAGGGCACGTGGTACAGAAGAAATGTTTCAATACAGCTTCCCAAGGCTTGTGGGTGCTTTATCCTCAGTTGTTCCTGCAGAAACAGTGACTCTGCAATGGGCTTTGAAGCAGTGGTGACATTTACTGCACTGTGCAAACCTGTGTGCACAGGTACAGGTGTCCCTGTACCATGGCCCTTCAGAACACACAAAGAAACCTCAGCTCTGCTCCTCAGTCAGGCTCAGAAGGGCACACCAGCTGCTTCCTCAAAAACATTTACACCTCTGAACATGTGGATGCTGAAAGCTGCATGGGCTCCAAAATTAGTGAGAGAAATCCTGTTCTTAGAGAGGTGTTACTGATGATGACTTTTCTGCAGAGAGGATTGTTCCAAATTGCCTCATTCCCTTGTTATTCCTGACTGCACAATATTAATTACAAATTCATGTAAGTCATTCTGCAGCAGATTAAGCTAATTTGCAGTAAAGCACATTTACTACAAAGCACACAAAATTAGTCAGGACTGGTTTCAATTAATCTAATTAATTCCCCTGTAGGGATGATTCTCGCAGCACTGTCCCTGCACTGGAGCAGTGTGCTGGTTCTCTGCAGCTGATACAAGGCTCATTCCTGAGAGAGCTGATGGATATTTAATTACCAGTGCTTAGTGTGTGGCTGTTGGTGAGCACACAGGAGGGCACCAGCCCCTCCCTGAACATATTATGGAGAGCAAGTCCCATCAGAGCAAGGCAGGGAAATCCCACCAAGGAAACGGACCAGCATGAATTCAAATTGCTAATTTGGGACCTGCTTTTGAAAGGAAGAACAACACTCTGGATAGCACTTAGCAGGGGAACTTGGGACTATTTGGATGCTTTTGAACCAGAGTTCTGGGTCAAATCCAGCTGCAGAGTCCTGCTTACATGATGTTTATAGTCTGTAGTAGTGGGGCAAGAGATGAAACCTTACTTCTTCCCGTCTATTCTTTAATGTTCTTTTATACTGTGTATTTTTTAGCCACTGAAAACAAAGACAGGACAGTCAGCCCCAGGAAGCACTGTCTGTAGTGTGATAGGAACTGTCTGTAGTGTGATAGGAACTGTCTGTAGTGTGATAGGAACTGTCTGTAGTGTGATAGGAACTGTCTGTAGTGCTGAGGGAGGGACCTGCTGGCTGACCCAGCTCAGTGCAGCCCAAGTGCTTCCCTGAGACGTTGCACAGGGACTGACTTTGTTTACATGGTTTCCATAGGAAACAGGCCCTTAACTGGATTTTAATCATATCAAACTAGTCCTCACCTCCTTCCCCATCCACTGATCTCCACATCTGTGGCCTGCAGCAAAGCCACCCCTGCTATGGAATGTGAGGTGGGAGCATGATTCCCCCCTCCCCTTGCTAAGGGGGTGATGGGGAGGGGGAGCACAACTGCAGCCTCTCTGAGAGGTGAAAGGGGGAGGGGGGCAAAGGAAACCCTGGCTACCAGCCCGTCCCAGCCCCTGCAGTCCTCCTGCACACACAGAGCACACAGAGCACACACAGAGCACACAGAGCACACATAGAGCACACACACAGCACACACAGAGCAC
>JAWWES010000150.1:6520253-6548324 GCA_035583135.1 Lophotriccus pileatus
TTCTTTTCTGCTTCTGGCTGGGGAGATGAACCAAATCTCAGGTCTTAACCAAGGACAGACAGCTTCTCTGAGGGCTTATGGTCATCAGTAGATCACAGCTGCAATTGCAGCTGCCCAGAAATCAACTGGGGAAAAGATCTAAGTTAGAAATGTTTCTCCCCATTCACTGTTCAGTTACTTGACTACACTCCAGAGTCAGTCCCTGGGGAACAGGGGAGGAACAAGGGCAGAGCTGGCCACAGCCACAGGCTGCTCACATTCTGGGGATGCTCTCGGGCTCCAAGTCTCTCTGTGCTCACAGAAAATAGAAGAATTTTCTCCCAACCAACCAGGAATCGTGTGATTTATTCTGAAAGGGTTTCCTGCAGACAGGGCACTTGAGGAGCTGCTTGCTATCAAGCCAGGCTTCTTTCATGAAATGGCCAATTAATCATTCCTGTCTGTAAAATGAGCACCTGGGACTCTCTGCAGTGTTTGGAGCAGGAAAGCTGTTTGGAAGCCCAACTCTGAACAACATCCCAGCACTTCCAAAGGCACTGACCGAGGACCGAGTCAAAACACAGAGAAATGCACCTGATTTTACAAAAGTAGCTTAGAGGTGAACACTGCTATTCCTGTCTTTAGCTCTAATCCTGATCCCTTTGAAATTAATGGCATTCTTTGTCTTTGTGTTTTCTGAAAAATTCCCAGCATTTAGCCCTGGGAACACTCAAAAATAATAATCTGTTTGGGAACAGGCTGTCTCCTTTCATACCCTGAAACAACAGCACCTCCAACTCTGGCCAAAAAAGGTTTTATGTGTCTGGACACCGGGGTGTTCCTGATTTGCACATAAATCTCACTTCCAGAAGGTATTGCAAAATTTTAATTTAATACTCAGTCTGAGGCAAAGTGGCCCTGGATTACGTCCAAACTTCTCCCAAACTGGGCAGGAGGTTTTGTGCTTGGCCGTTTTACAAACCCCTTCAGCAGCCAACCTGACAGGATAATGCTCAAAAACCTTGAGAGCCGTGAGTGGAAGTGGCTATTGGTGCAAAGGTTTTATTATCAGCAACAGCACCTGAATTGCTGAACCTCAGACCTAGGACAGAACGTCTCCATAACCAAATACCAGCTCTTTTTGAGTCACTGGAACATTTGTGTGAGTCAACCTGAAGCAAAACAAGCGGCCCTGCACAAAGGATGCCTTTCTCTCTCCTGCTCCGTGGTGCTGCCTTGACCTGTGCTGGGCAGGGACTCCTGGAGCCAGTGGTGAGCAGCTGGAGGGCGAAGCACAAGGAGTATAAAGCAGCTGGACAAACTTTCAAAAGCACTGAAACAATACACATGAGTATAAAACAAAAATCAAAGAAACTATTTCTGTATAACCATTTGGGTTGGATGTTTTGTTTGTTGTAGTGCCTTTTTGCCACAGGAAAGCAGGCCAAGTGAAGGCAAAAGCAACCCTGGAATCTCCACCTTGTTCCATCTGTCACTAATCAGCATCTCCAACAATACTTTTTCCCTGTTTTCTGCGCAGCCAAATTCCCAGAGCTGACACACAGGGCTGGAAGGTGTGCTGGTGTCTGTGCTGAGTGCTCTGACAGCAAAGAAAACACCCCTTAGGTGCTGGTGAGGAGCCCCAGTGCAAACCCAGACGTGCTGACAGGGTATTGGCAAGGACTGGGAGGGGTAACCTGGAGTCCAGCGCTGGGCTGGGACAGTCAAACCCAAATTAAAAGAGGAGGTTGATACTGCCAGGGCAGCAGCCATGCACACAAACTGCAGTTCCCATTCCTGGCTAAGGCTCCTCTGGGAGAATCCTCCCTCCCACAGCCCCTCAGACCCTCCCCCAGGCAGCTCCCACGTTGTCTCTCCACACTGTGCCCCACAGACTCACACCCGGCAGCAGCACGGGGCTCACTCAGCAGCAACACAGCAAATCACTTCTGTCTCCACAGAGGGTGGGCAACCTGCTGAAAAGACTGTTTTTATCACACAAAGCAAACCAAAAGCTCAGGGAAGCCCAGCTGAGCTCTGGCACTCGGGATCGTGCCCTCCGGTCAGGAGTTTCTCGTGCTGGGTGTGAACCCAGCCGACACTGTTGGCCTTTCCTGTCCCCACATTTATTTGCCATCACTCTGGGACAAGACATGCAGAAATCCACCGACTCTGCTCTCTTCAGGTTGGCAGTTTATGTCTTTAGCCTGCAGAAAGCTGGGCCGTGGCTGTCGCGGGCAGGGACAGAGCCAGAAAGGCACAGGACGTGTTCAGACTGTGCTTTGTAACTTACTGTCCACCAAAACCACCTCCTCTCTGACTCCAGGCTCTCAGGTACAAGAAGCTGTCCAGGTACAAACAGGCACAAGATGCAGATGTGGCGTTGCCATGGCAACACACTTGCAAAACAGATTTGCTGGGTCTCCAAGATTCTCTGTTTGGAGGGAAGCAGAGGGAAAGCTGATGCTGCAGAAGACCCCAGGAACTATTCACCAGAGCATGCAGAGCACCAGCAGACCCTGAGAGAGGTGGTCAGTGGGACAGATCCTGGGGGCAGTCCGGGATGGAACCCACAAAGCAGCCACTGTCACAAAACACTACTGAGGCAGGGAGGTTATAGAGGGTGGATAAATAAAGCAGCAGAAAGCAGCCTAAAGAAAAGAATTCACCAGAAACTCCTAATGGCACAGGACTGTGTAACTAAGGAGCTGACAGAGGGGACAGACCAGGTGCAGCAGCCCTGTGGCTCTAGACACAGGGATTTGATGATTCCTGAGTGAATATAGGCAAGGTCTGAGAAGCTTTTTGGGCTGATTGGATTATATTTGGGCGAAATGGAATGAGAAGAATTTTAAATCTTGGTTCCATTTCACCTGACTATTCCAAATCCCCCAAATTAGGCTATAGTTTGTGGTTCAGCAATACTGATGTTCCCCTGGGCAGGAATGAAATTGCTGTCTGTAACACAGCATGAAATGCCAGTGTCACCTGCTGGTATTGAAATTCCTACACAATAAAGAAGCAGCAGCAATTTATGCCCAGAGGCTTGTACAAGCTCTCGAGATGCCAGCTGGTTCCTTACAGTCCCTGAGGTCACAGCATGCAGTCATCAAGCACTAATTGGTGCCCCTGGCACTGCTGTGTTACTGTGGCTGAGCTGGAGCATTCCAGACTCAGTTCCCTCTACTGTAACAAGTCTTCAGGCTCTCAGCAGGACTGAGGATGATGACTTACCTTGGCAGTGATTTATGTGAGTTTCCCACAGAGGTAAAAGATGTGGCCTTGTCTCCCACTCTGGGTCACTGCAGACAGTGATTTGATACTCTGATGGATGATCAGCCTTTTGGGAATTTGCTGGCTAATGAAAGACTGCAATCAGCTTTATCAAACCTTTGTAGAGCTTCATCCAAGGGAAATCACATAACTCAGCCAAGGCACCCCCAAGTCAATTTCCCAGAAGGTTCCTCATAAAGCAACTGTGAAACCTGGCATTTTTACACCTAAAATTTGCAGTTCTGCCATGAATCTGTGGGTCCCAGTTACTGAGGTTGAGAACAAGAACCATGAGGATCCATTTCTGAGCTGAAATTGTGGTTTTTTTCTTGTGGAACAACAAGAGATTACAACTTAAAAGCACGACATGCCTTGAGAAGTGGGAAATGGTTCCACCTGCTCAGCCTTACATGGACCTGCACGTGTAAGAGTGTGGCAAGCCCTTGGTGCAGGACAGGAGCTGGCCACCAGCCCCAGGGCTGGCAGTGGGAAATGAGACCCCTCTTGCACAGCTCAAAACACCTGAGGCCCCTCCCTTGTGGCTGTGCAGCTCTTGGAACAAGGTATTGTGCACTGGGCTGCTGCAGAAATGTGTGTGTGGCCATGAACATCTGTACACAGGTTTATAGCAGCACGATATCAAACATCTGGGCTACAGAGCAGATTAAATCAAACAGCAGGGCTTCCCAAGACACATTAGCTCTTTTGCATTGAGAAAAGGAAGCAGAAAGGAAGTTTTTTGGGATCACACGCCAGCTGTAACCTGTTGAATTGTATATTGACAGAGTATTGATGCAAGAAGGTTAAAGATTGTTTCAGCTCTAACCAGTTCCTCCTGCTGCTCTGGAGCACCGCCGTGCCCAGCAGCCCCTCCCCACACACCCTGCTCTCACACTTTGGGGGTTTTGTTGTTTAACAGAGTCTGTAAACTGGACTAGTCACAATCCTCATGCTCAGCCTTGTCCAAAGGCTCGGTTCTGCCAAGCCCACTGAAATCTGGCTGTTCGTCACTCACCGCGCTGGCGACCCCGAGAGCTGTAAAAGGATGGGGGAAAACACCAAAACTGGAGACTGAACCTACAGGAGCCCACACCAGGGGCCTCTCCCGCATGTTATGTCTGGTTTAGGACCTTCCTGTATGTGGCAATGACAAGGGAAGTGGAACTTTCTCACCGGTGACCTGACCTTCCCACGCGTGGCCACCGCGGTTCCAGGACAGCCTCCCTCCAGGAGGGACACGCTGGGCTCGCTGCCATCCTCAGCTTGGCTGTCCGCTTGTTTGCTTCTCACACAGCATGTCAGCCTGACCCAAAGAAGGGCTGCTTTTTGCTTTCTTCTAAAGGGAAAGCTTTCATTTGAAGAAAATAACACCTAAATGTGAAAAATAAGGATCAGAGAGGAAGGCCCTGCAGGCAGGGCTTTCTGTCAGCTCCTTATGGTGACAGACTGCAAAAATTCCTGTACCAACATCCTTCTGTACAAAAAGACATAATTTCTTTGTTATACTTGATGACAATGAATAAAAGAGAATTCCTCTCTCCTGAGCCTACCAGACACACGTGGCACACACTGGTCTGTCCCTTACACAGCAGGATCTCTGGCCAGACCTGCTCCCTTTTGCTCCCAACAGACTGAGCTCCTCCTTTATTCTTCCCCTGGGGGACTTCAGGGATAGGTGACTGTTTCATCTCACCCATCTTTCCCACAGTTAAAAAATGTAGAATCAGGCCTGTCTCTCAAGAACACCAAAGGATATCAGATTTATAAAGCACCTGCTGAGCAACAGATTTACTTTCCCCAAAACAGGAGCAAATTAACAAATAAATTGATTTCCAGGGCAGACTGTTTGATTTTTAACACCATGAATGCTAATTTCACGACACCTATATGATAACCACATGTCCAAGTCTTGCTGTTCTCACATCCCAGGATAGTCAGTGACTGAATTCATCAATTGTTTCCAAGACTACTGCTGCAGTAGATCTGGTACCTTGTGTGTGCAAATTGCCTTATTCCTACACTCCATCCCCTAGCTTCCATGTAGGGCTAAGCTGGAGGCCAGCTTTCCCTTCTGCTCAGTTTGAATGTGCAGATCTCCTTGTTTTGCAGCTGTTGTGCCTGAATTCCTCTCCCCTGGAAGTCCATGAGCACATTGCTCCAGACTTGCAATTGCTCCTGTAAATTTGCCAAGGGAATTGTGAACAGCCTGCACAGCCAGTCTGGATCACAAAGCAGTTTAGTTCAGAACCAGAGGCTGCAGCACAGCGGAGAGCCAGGCTAACATCACAACTCACGGGGGTCTAGGAAATTAGAACTGCAGGCACTTACATGACTACAGCAGGCAATATTAGCTGCTTATGTTTACCCCACACAAAACCTGAGACATCAGTTCTTCCATAATGGTGAACATGCCCTGGGCTTACACTGGCAGTGTGGATTAAAGTGGAGTGGGTGTGTTGTGGAGGGTTTATTTAAGTTTCCTATAGAAAACTAAGAGCAGATACACCTGTACTCCTGTCCTGTCCCTGAGCTGAGCCCTGCTAGCAGGTTACCTGGGCACTTCTGAACCTTTTCAGCATGTGTTACCACAAACTGTTTATCTCAAAGCCCTCCAGAGCAGAGCTTTGCCTTGGCTGGTTTATTGTGTGCTGGCAAAAGGAGCAGAATTGGTTTGATCCAGTGCCTTAGCTCTGTGTGGGAGTTATTGCCACCCCCATGTCTCCCCAGGGAGCAGCAATGCTGAACCCCTACCCACCTCTCTGTCATCCTGAGAAGGTGACTCCTTGGGAGCCACAGGCACATCAGGGATCAGTACAAACAGACACACAGGATGCTCACAGGATAGACTTGCTGTCAAAGCCAACATTTGCTTGCAGGCTCCAGCTCAGTATCACCAGGACTGTGAAACATCTCTCCTCCTCCTCCTCGCATGCCCAGTGGTTGAGAGAGCCAACTCCTGAGTAGAGGCAGCTCTGAACTTGCTGAGAAACTGTTTTTTATCAGTTTGTTGCAACAGAAACTTCTGGCAAAATGATCTGTTTCTGTTTTGTCCAAAGCATTCCCTGGAGTTTCCTCAGCCTGGGGAGGAAGGGGCTGTCACAGCTCTTCAGCAGAGCCACTCGGCTTCAGCCTCCCCCAGGGCATGGCCCCAGGGCTGCTCACAGCCCAGCTGGAGAGGAGATCTCTGCCTCTGATGGGCCACCTGGCCCAAAAAACTGGAGGACATTTTGGCAGCCTGCTGTTTAAGGAATGTGTGAAATCCAGCTCCTGGCCCTGTGCTGGAGCCAGCACCCAAACCCCGGGCTGGACAGGCTGCAGAGCTGCAGGAAAGGCAACTCCCCCACTCTGCTGCCCCAGCAAGGGAATACACCTACACTCACTCCTCTGTCTCAGTGCAGGCCCCAAACCTTTTTGATCTATTTTTTAACAAGCTCATGGTGAAAAAAATAAAGGCTTCCTTCTCGGTTCTTATTTCTGATGCCATAGCTTCTAAATTCCCCACAGACTGATGGGCTCTGCTTTGCAGCAGCAGCTAAACCAGACCTGAATCTGAGTAGAGAATGCTCTGAATATGGATGCTCAACAGCCATCCAGCCCCTCACCAGGCTTAATGAAGTGTAATAAAAGAAAATTAATGAGCTTTGTCCTCACTGCCAAAGGAAAAGGCAGCTGGAAATATGCAGGGACCCAATATGAATTGAACATGATTAAATATGTGATAACTATTGTTCTGAAGAAAACAATGCTGTTATACCCAAACAGCCCCCAGCAGTCCCTTGTCATTACAGCCATTTAGCTGCTTTAATTGCCTCTGAAAGCCACTCAGAACAGATTTTTTATGCTCTTTCCACTTTAAAACCAGGCACAGAAATATGTAAGCGCTAACCTCCATCCATTTTGATAATGGGAATTCATGGGGGTGAGCCAAAGACAGGTATTTCCCAGGGAACTGCTCAGTACTTGGCCCACAGGGTGCTGTGACAGTGACAAATGCAGGCATGGCTGCCACTGGAGAACAGCTACCACAGCCCAGGGGTGGGCCAGAGGTTAGTCCCACAGCCACCTGGCCCCTGGCAGGCAGCTGTGGCAGAGAGAACAGGGAGCAGGAGGTGCCTGACCCCAACCTAAAGGCACCCCAGGGCTTGCAGGGAGGCTGAAGGACATGTCACAGCAAGGCTGACAGTGAGGCACAGCTCTTGTCATGGTCCTTGGTGGGGCACTCACTGTGACATGCACTAACCTGAATTTGTGAGGGCCCACTTGCTCATCAAAAAACAGCAATCCAACTCTAAATTAACAATTTCTCTTCTGTATTCTTATTTGATTCACAAAACTGAAAATATTATCTCACTCCCCTTGACATTAATTACTTTAATAGCTCACAGGTTTTTGGGAGACAATTCCCAGCTCAGTTCTGGCAATGGAGCAAGACTGGAACGGGGCCTGAGCTAGTCTGCTAGGAAAGACCAAGTGGAGTTGTTCTGGAGAGAAGAAAATGTCTCCCTTCTGTCTTGGGGAAGAGGAGTATTTAAGAAGGACCTTTTTAACTCGTTACTTGTCTTCAGTTCAAATCTCTTGGATCTCTCCCGGACAGACATTTTCTGTACAGAGGGCTGAGAAGGATACATGAAGAAGTCAGGGTTCCAGCTTCCCCTCCTCAGCTTCTGTGCAGCACAGTGGAGTTCAGTGCAGTGCACAACTGAAATGATGCCCCAAAATCCTTTCTGTGGACAAGGACGCAGCCCCTGCTCCAACCACACAGCCAGTGTTTGTAGGTGGCTTTTAGAGCCCCGAGTTCTTCTGAGACATGAGTTTGAACCCGTCATCCAGGATGGATCTCCGATTGCGCCGCAGCCTCTTCTGCCGCTCGAGGTGGATGACTGCTCCCAGGAGGATGCTGGCAGCCAGGAGCAGCAGCACCCCCACAACAGCCAGGGCGATCACGGTGGCCTCTATCTGCCCTTGGGCCACCTTAGATCCAAAAAGCATCACCTGCTGGAACTCGCCCTCACACGGCAACCCTGAGAGACAAACAGTAAGGTATTATCAACAATTTTGGAAGAAAGATGAAAAATCAGGAAAATAAACCACCACCCTAAACTACTCAGACTTTTACCACAGAAAATTTCAAAGGGATTGTATCTACTGCTGGTGCTGCTCAGTCAAATGTCTTCTTACATTTGTCCTTTACAACACCCAAAAAACCCCAGGCACCAGCTTGGGCTCTTTTCTCAGGGGAATATCAGAGCAGAAGGCAAATGTGCTTGTTTCATGCTGACTCCGTCCCTTCAGCTTGTAGTGGTGATGGTGAAACTTCCCTAAACACAGAGCCATTGACAGTCCAAGACAGGTGGACAACTCATCTCAGGCACCCTCCTTCAGCAGCCTCTGAGTCTCTGCCAGTTCCTAAGCTCACACTCTCCTCCGAAGCTGAATCCACACACAGCAGGCCCAGCAGGGTGCGAGGCCTCTAAACCTTCCCACCCACCACAAACAAACAAACGTAACCAGCCCAACCTCCCTAATTCTATCCCAGGGCACAGACATTTGGCAGGCACATAAACAAAGCAGCTGGAGCTCTTCCCCACCATCCATCGCAGCCAGGCTGGCAGAGCAGAGGCTGTGGGTGCTCCTCCCCGCCCTCCCACGATACAAAGCTCTGTGCTGCTCAGGATCTGCCTTCTCCCCTTGCACAGACAGGGTTTGGCAGTGCTGCCCACACCATACCTGCAGTAACGCTCTCAGCTTCCAGCTCTGACTCTGAAAGGAAACAAAAGGAGGGTGAGAAGGTGTTGGGCTGAGCAGGCAGAGCTCAGAACAGGGCACATCTGGTGAGGATCAGATCCAGAGGCACCATGGTTTCCAGGGCTTGCAGGTTTTCTTTTCTCCTGTCAGTGTTTTCCCTCTCCACATGAAACAAGAACATTTCTGTATCGCCTGTTTCAGAGGCAGCCCCTGTTCCACAACACAACCCTTCCCAGTCCTTGAAAGGAAAGTGCTGAGGAAGAAACAGAGATGGCCCTGACACTGGCCAGGCACTGGTCACCCACAGCCAAACCCCTGGGGCCTTCACAGCTCTTCAGGCTGGTAACAAATCTAAAATCACATCACTATGTGGACTCCATCACAGCCAAACCCAGTACTGAGCATCACTCACCTCTGAGCACTTTCCAGCTCTTAGAACAATTACTGGCTGAGGGCTGACCATTGCATCTCTAAAATCCAACTCACAATAACAACATAGGCAATGTAAAAATCCAGAAAACAATTTGTTATTAACTCCAACTCCAGGTATTGACATATTCAAAGGGAGCACCTTATATTAACTGTCCTTAAGTAATTAACTGCTTCATTGCCTGGCTGCTTATGGTATGGAAGGGCATTGTATGTGTGATGCAAACACTCAATTTTGCAGCAGTAGCAGAAAGTGCTGTTGGGTGTTTTACAGTAACAGTGAAAGCTCCCTACCTGCTCTAGGCAGGACGGTGAAGAGGATCTCCATCCCAGCATGGATGTGGTCAGACACATGACAGTGAAGCAGCCACGTCCCAGGGTTCCCAACCAGCATCTCCACCACCTCAAAGGTCCCAGGGAACAGATCTACAACATCTGCTCTGTAGCTTTTGCCATTCTGTCAGAGAAGAGAGGCCATTAGCTGCAGTGCTCTCTGCAACTTCTCAGGAGGAAAACTCTGCCACTGTCACTAAAAACCACTCCAGATTTTTTAAGCTCAAAAAAAAGGAAAAAAAAGCTTTCAAAAAGCAGCTCCAGGGCTGCAGCTGGGAAAGCAAACACAATCTGGTAATGCCTAACCCTAACAAGGGTTAAGCTGGGCATCTCAGCACAACACAGAGGTTCAGGGAGTCAGACTGGGATGTGTAAAACCACATCCCTTTCCTAGCTGGGTGAAACTGCTGTGGAGTCCTTCAAAAAATTCAAGTCCAGGGTCAAGCACAAGTGCTGATATCAGCTTTACTGTCAGCAGATATTCTTACCTTGTATATGAAGGTCTCAGCATGAAAATGGACTGTGTGGACATCAATCTCCTGACCCATCCCCAGCAGGTACCAGTCCACCCGCTCTCCCTGGTACATGGTCAGCCCGGGCAGGTTGGCATAGAGCCTGCCATTGATTGCTGTGCAGCAAATAACAGAGGGAAAAGGCTGTTAGTGAAATGGTAAGGGTGCTGCAGCACCTCAGAGGAAGAACATGCAGGGCAAGTCACAGGCTACAAAGCTCATAAAGCAACCAGTGCATCAGCAGCTAGCACCCCCCACATGACAGTCCCCCAAGAGTTTGGCAATCTCCCCAGATCAGCTACTTCTCCACTCTGCTCACAGCCAGAAAAATGACTCACACCCAAGGCCATGCTGTAGCTCAGCTCAAATAAATCTCAAAAACTACCTCTTGCTGTAAACCTGCAGTCAGCCAGCAGAAGTGGTTTCCTCTAGAAGTCAAGATGCACAAAAATGGCCTCCTTAGCCCAGTGATGGAGAAACATATATTTACCTACACACACATAAATGTCTGAGCACCTTCCTCGGTGAACAGTGACAAGGGGTAAGTCCTGCCAGCACGCAGCCCGTGGTGCTGTGCCTCAGCCTGGCCTCCTGTCACATTCCAACCACTTGTAAAATCCCTGCATGGCAGGGCTTTATCTCTCAAGCAGCACAGCTGGAAGGAACGCTGCTGTGACTGTGCATGCAGGCAAGGGACCCAAACAGCGACTTTGCTGACTGCCATGGCACACACAGACCTCCATTTTCATGCTCAGGTGAAAACAGAGGGAATAAGATGGAAAGAGACGGGAACTAAGGGCAGAGCACCAGGATTTTAGTCCCAGATCTACCTCAGGCACTTTGTGAAGCCTCAAACAAGCATCCGAGTTCATCCTACTGGTTCTGCTAGCTGTAGTACTGGGTTAACAATTACACCTTCACGGACACGTGTATTTGGAGAGTCGTTATCTCAGTCATACAAAACCAGTAGTAACTCCAGCACACATAATGCAACTCCTCACTACTCTTATCTCCACAACTGCTAAAGGACCTGTTTTGCTGAGAATATTTTAGATAGATCCAGATATAATGTGGAAAAAACCCTAACATAAGTAACATGCTAATTTAGAAAAATATGCTCATCCTGATATGGTAGAGATAGCTTTTTGATAATTAGCTAACACAACTGAGCCATGTATTGCAGTCACATAGCTCAGAAAATCAATTTGAAATCTAACATTCTGATGGTCCCTGAGACAAACAGAATTAAATTAGTCTGACAAGTTAATTTCATGTTTGATTTTATTTCCTTTCCTGAGTCACTCAGACACATCAGAGATTAACCTCTCTGGCCTGGATGTTGTGTTCCTCCTGACAGGGACAGCCACAATGATGTGCTGTTATATTGAGGACAGTTTAATTCTGTTTGTGCCACCGATCAGGGAATAGGATGAGGGCACTCCCTGGGAGCCAGGCTCCTGGGTTCTGGGAGGCTGACTATTCAGAGGTTGCAGAGTTAACACCAACTGGCATTACCGTGCATTTTGTTGCTTTCCACAAATTTCTCATCCATCAGGCTGATCTCGTGATCCCCCTTACTGTAACGTTGCACATTCTCCTCCAGGTACCAGGACTGATTTTCATCAAAAACCAGGAACAGCAGAGCAAACTCCCTCTTCACATCCTTCCTGGTCCCATCGGGCCGCAGGGCCCCTCTCCGGCAGACCTTCAGGGGCCCGATCAGCCCACTGTACATATCCTAGTCAGAAGGAAGGAGAAATCTCTGAGGCAAGGACCTTCCCACCCTCCTTTGGACGCAGTTCTTGGCCTTTCAACAATCATTTCTGTTCCTGCCCTGCAAGTAGCCTCGTTGGAGAGCATCAGCCACCGAAGCACAGGAACCATAGATGCTCTTACAAATGTAAATCTGAAAGTTGTAAATATGAATGGTATCAAGATATCCTCTGCCCTGTGACTGCAAAAACATCTGCAATTTGAGATTAAAAGGCCGTGTTTTCTGGGTTGAATGTGATGATTTATTGCAGGACCCTCCAGGTTTTTTCTCCTGTGAAATCAGTACTGTGACAATCAATTCTAACAACAATCAAATCTTCCTGCTTTATCCATGAGACTTCAGTCTGGACAATTTCTGCCTTTCTAGATCAGCCCTAGGGCTCTCACCAATAGAAACCATGACTGACAGGGAGATGTTCTAATATCCTGCAAATAACTGAAGGAAGGTTCGTGGCAAGGAGACAGTGGAATTGTTTTATGAAGGTCTGTTAGGACAAATTAAGGACAAACATCAGGACAAATTTGGAAGATTTCCTCTCCCAGGAGGACACTGGATGTGTCACCAAGTGGTTCCACCTCTTGGCTGGCCCAATCTCTGAATTGTACCCCACTCACATTGTTTTCTAGATGGGGTAAAAAATTGGTCTAATTGGGCTTTTCTGGCTCTAACTTCTATTTTACCTTTACTGTGTCCACCGTGGAGTAGTAGATCCAAGGAACACAGGCTGAGTCATTTGGCCCTGGACCAGATCTCTCAGGAACTTCCCACCAGTACATCACGATGTCACCTGAGGGACAGAGCCACACATCACACCAGGTGACACACCCACTCACCCAGCAACAGCAAAGGAAGATAGAAAAAGAAAAGCCTGCCTCCAAAGTCCAAATTCAGTTCTGTTTTTCAGACATTTCATGTTCCTTGCCCAAACACTGAAAGCAGAGCAGAAGCTCCCCTCTCACAGCAAGGCAGAGGGGTCACAGGATGCACACACTGTCTGATACCAGCACAACTCAGGTTTATCTGCTGCCTTTGAGACTGGACCTGGCCATGGAAATTCCACCTCTTTTCACTCAGATGGGGCTTTCTTCTTTTTGAACTGTATTTATGATGCTTGTTCAAATTGGTTTTTAAAATAACTCTTTTGCACACGAGCAATCCATTTCAGAAAGACGTGACCCAGCCTGGCTGTGGCTTGAACAGCCTGGGCAAGCTGGAGGGGATCAAAAATTACACACGTTGGCATCTGTATCATGAAACAAAGTGGCAATTTCAGTCTGATCCTGGTAAGCAATTGTGCATTTCTCGTATTTCATACTATTGTGCTCATACATTCCCCAAAGAAGAGGAGCAGGCTTCCCCCATGCCATGGCTACTACGGACTGGCTAAGCTGTCACCTGCCACCACCTTCCCCTTCCCCCAGACTGACCACACCGAGAGTGAGGGAATGAAGCTGCACACAGAATTCTGTAATACACTTATCCTAGAAGTCTGAGCAAAATGTGAACTCCCAAGGCTGTCACTCCCACACAAATTGTATCACCAAAACCATGCTGGACCTGAAAGACCAGTTACCATTCAGTTCCAGTTCTCCATCATAAGAGAATCAGGACATCTGAGGCTGCTCAAGGAAGCCAGTCAGGCTCTGGGCTAAAACCAGCTGTGCCAGCTCCCAAAGGAACTCTGGAGACAGGGACCTACCGGGGTTTGCCACGTGCGGCTGCCCCGCGTGCCGCTCCAGCACCCCGTGCGCATGCACGGAGTAGGGCCGCGAGGCGTTGTTCTTGAACACCACGTTGAGAATCTCGCCCACTTCTGCCCACAGAAAAGGACCTAGAGACAGGAAAGGTACACTGAGACCAGCAACATCCACCAGCACATCTCCTGGGATACTCCCACCTCTTTCTCAACATCTCCCTGGAGATATTCTCTTACAATATTTATGATGTTCCCCTCCCTCTTCTCTACTTCCCAAAAAGAGAACTGGATGTCAGTCCCAACCCAAGTCTTAGGAAACTGGACTGTTTCAAAATGAGGGCAATGAAGGTGGTTACACATATTACCTGGGCCCAGCACAACTAAGGCTTGATTTCTGAATGCTGTTGCGCGAAATGTTGCAACATGTTGATCATCCCTTGCTGTCGGTTTCAAAAAAATGTGGTAATATTGAACTTGGCCTGACAATGTCACAAATCAGACATTGTTTGATTTGCAGCCTATTTTGAGCGACAGCTGCTGCCTCAGCCTGGCTGCCCTGCCACCACTTATAGCCTTGGGTTTGTAACACAGAAAAAACAGAACTGGGTCTCCACAGACTTCGGTTAATCACTGCAACATGCTCCTCCACTGTCCCCCAGTCAGAGAAATGCAGCTGTGAAACATGCTTTGCCTGAGCCATGACAGATGCTGGTGCAAAGGCAGGCAGAAGAACCCAGGCTTTCCTACAAGCTGTGCTTAGGACTCTTCTAACTTTTGTCTCCAAAGCTGTCAGACGTGGGTAGGAAACAGTCCCAATTTCTCCTTGCTTGCATACACAGCAGATGCCTAAATATCTGGGCTTCTCAGATTACTGCAGCTCTAGAGCCCCGGTCCCACTGCTGTGTGAGCAGAAGGGACACCCTCTGCACACATCCTTACCCAGTATCCCCAGGTGTTCGTCACCATCTCTCCTGGCCTTGGGGGTCTGGAAAGTGCCGTCTGTGTACTCCCTGTAAACTGCTTTCTTGTACCTGGAGCCGAGCAGCCCATTCTCGTTGCTCAGAAACACGTCGGCGTAGCTGCGAAACGCAGAATGAGTGCTGAATACACAGAACCTCACAGGGAGTAAGCAACTAAGCTGTGGCAGGGGGTTCCCAAGCTGCAGGGATTTTCCAGAGCCAGCTCTGGCTGCAATGGAAAGCGCAATGACTTGGAGGGCTGCGCTCCCATCGGCAGCACCACCAGCACGTGCACCAGCTCACAGGCTGGACAAGACAGCCAACAGGCTCCATCAGGGTCTGCTGGGATACTGCAGGTTTCCCCAGAAGGTGGGCCCTACCTCTCTGCAGAGTGGTTGTGTCTCTCCCTCTCCCAGCTCCGGTCAGGCGCGTAGTCCCACAGCACCTCCTCCGCCGCGATGTAGTATGTCCGCACTGCCGTGTACCGACGGGAAGGAGCAGGATCCCTCTCTCCACACTTGGAAACAACATACTGTTCCCTCATTCCAGACTGGTAGTGATTGCTCGTCTGGCAGTAGATCTCAAAAGTCCCTGAGGGAGGCAGAATGAGTAAAGAAATCAGTTGCTTTTAAAGATTCCAGCCAGTGTCAGTATGTGCTGAGTATATCTGTGTGATGTTTGGGGATCTTGGTTGCCACAGGCCAAGGTTAAAATGAGTCATTGGAGAAACCAAGAAGGAATGGCACAACAAAGTCCTACACAATAATCGTCTCAGGAAGCTTTCTTACACGATAATCACGTGAAGCACAGCTCACCCCGTAAGAGTTCACACCGTGCTAGAGAATCTGCCACAGGATCAAATCCCACAATGGGAGACCCTCCCACCTGCCCAGGCAGCTGTGCAGGCACTCACCGCTGTTATCTGGCTGCATGAAGGCAGTGGCGAATGTGTGGGGGAACAGATTGGCCGAATCTCTCCGCATGCCGTTCATCTGCAGCGTGTTCCCCTCAAACACAGCTCCGTGCACGTCCGCCTCGCTGCCCAGGCCCAGCAGGTGCCAGGACACTTTGTCTCCCTCACACACATCCAGCCCAGGCAAGTTACCAAACATAAGTCCATTGATGGCTGCAAAGGAGAAAGCAATTAACTCTCTGCAGGCAGGTATCAGCCAGGAGATCAATTTTGTGCATACATAGAACAGGCCTGGCACAGGAAGGAAGGGTAGTTTATTTGCAATTCACCCCTGAATACACTTAGAACACACTTCCCCAGAAGCTGTGCTGCTTGTCCACACCCCACCTCCTGCCTCCAGGCTGGTTTCATTCCAGGCCAACACCACACAGCCCCTCCAGCCCCCCAGCTCAGCCTTCAGGTGAGCATCACTCTGTGCTTTGCAAGTTCATTCCTGCTGCCTCAGAGCAGCATCCAACCATACCATGCATCCTGTTGGATTCCTTGAAGCCATCATCCTTCTTTACAGATGTCTCTTCCATTCTCAAGTAGTACTTTATGTTGGCATTTAAGTACCAGCTGAGGTTCTCATCAAACACACTGAAGAGAAGGTAAAATTCTCTGTCGATCCCTTTCTATAATTACAATAATGGCTGTTAATTTTTAAAACACACTGATTAACTACCCTTAGCGTTAAATCTGTTTTGCCTGGCTCTTATGTTCCCCTTTACCTTTGAACCTGGCTCACTGAGGGCCAGGACTCTGTCCTACCTTTACAAACGGGTCCATCCCTGTTTTGCTCACACCCTTCCAATACCTGCCCACGTGGGCTGTGCATATTCCCGATCTCTCTGCCCAGCAGATCCACATTCCACCCTGGGTAGTGTGCTGATCTCTTCTGCACCCCTAATCCAGTGACATGGTGCCCCCACAGAAGGTGAGCTCCCCCAGGGAGGCTCTGGGGGCAGCTGAGCCCAGACCTGTCCCCACCACTGATGCTGCAGAATGGCAGTGCTGGTTTATCTGTGCCTGCTTCTTTCACAACAAGGCTATCTCTTGCCATCTGTCTGGCACTTCCCCCAGATATCAATTTACTGTCTTCCCTAGCCTTATTTCCAGGAATAGACTACCCTGGAGTGAAATTCCAAGAGGAAGTTCTGTTTGCCCTTCAGATTTCACCTCTCCTTCACCAAAAGCATAAAGATTGACATGGACTTTCACACGCTTTTTTTGTGGTCAGTTTTGCTTAAAAAGGAACTTCTCTTGCAGAATAAACAAGGCTCACCTAAACAAAGCATTGTATCAAACAAAACATTGTATCACCTAAGAAAAACACCTGTAAGTGAAAATGTCTTTTCAGTGTTTCTGGGATTGCAGTGAGTATTCCACGTGCCTCTGAAAGCAGCCTGCTATGCAAGCCCCAGGACAAGAGTTACCTGTAAGACACCTGTTCCAAGGTACAGTTGTTTAGCCAAGTTTGTCTGTGAACTTAGAGCAGAGCTCAGAAACCATTTTGAGGGCAGCCCTTGGGAGCCCAGAACACTACTGGCCTTTGCCAGCTGTCCCAGCATTAACCTGACCCACGGCTTTGATTTGACTCGCCTGGACTCGCACTATTGCATATTTGTTTCATTATGTTCCCCAGTGTTCTGCTGACACTTTCCTTCTCTACATGAAGCAAAGAGCAGGGCAGGTAAACCCCTTTACCTGCTTGTTGTTGTCATCCAAAGTGCCTGGCCGGCAGATGAGCAGAGGCCCCACCAAGCCCGAGCTGGGGTCTCTGACAGGGTTGACAGCTGAGCTGTACATCCAGGTGAGGCAGGGAGGGTCGCTGGGCGTGGGCCCCACGTGCCCCGGCACAGTCCAGCGGTACGTGAAGTTGTGCAGTGGCGCCACTGACATCCCATTCTGAGACAGGCCTTTGAAACAGGGATTACAAGGTTATTCCTGAGGTCCCTGCAAAGCCTCAGTTACACCTTCTCACCAGATAAATTCATAGCAGGCTTTACACTTTACACCAGAACACCCAGCACCCTTTCAGGGTGATGTGGGAGTACCCAAGAAAAGGGATACACCAACCGTCATGGTACCACATCCCTTCCCAGGCCTTCCCGTAGGACACTCCGTGTGGCTGGATGCTGAAGGGCCAGGAAGCTTTGTTAAAAAACGTCACCAGGATGGTGTCTCCAACTTCAGCTTTGATCACTGGACCTAGAAAACAGCAGAGCAGGTCATCAACAGAGCATCTCCCCAGGCCACCAGGCAAACCAAAGCAGGCAGGGCACCTTCCCCCCGGCTGCAGGGGTTAAGGAGGAGAGGTGCTGGGTGCCCTGGCTGCTGAAGGGAGCTCAGGGTGAGCAGGGACTGGCAAGGATCATCTGAAAGCACTTTGGGGCTGTGGGAGAACTCAGAGGTGTCAGGCCTTCAGGGGGAGTAACAGAACAGCCAGATGTGCTGGAATGCCTTCGGGAAAGGCCCATGTCTCTCTCCCACTACACAGGGCCCCCTCAGCCTCCCAGCACATGTGCCTCAGAGATGTGGGATGCTCCAAGCTCACCACAGTCTGTGAGCCTCTGCCCCAGACAGCTAGAGGGGAATGCCAAGCCTTTACCATGCCTGTCCCCAACAGCCCCTGACCTGCCCTGGGTCCACAGAGCATCCCAAGGCCACAGAAGGGGCTGAGGAGCCAGGCTGCCTCTGTGTGCACACTTGGCCGTGACAGACAGCACCATTAGGAGAGGTCTCTGTGAGAACATGGGGTTTGCAGCAGGCCTTGAAGGGGCTCAGTCAAAAACATGTTAACCAGGAGTTACTGCTGTGACTTGTTTACTTTAGTCACAAATACTACACTGTGTCCCTCAGGTACCTTAAGACTCAGCTCTGAAGCGATTCTGTCTGTTCTACCACCTCCCACCTTTGCCTGTCCCACTCGCTCTCAGATGGGACTCTTGTGAAGCACCTCTGTGCCCCTCAAAATAAGAGGGCAGGTGCAGCTAACTGGCACTGCCAGCATCAGCATCCTTCTCACCAATACTGACAGAGGATTTGTGTTCCTGGGTGATTCTCACCGAGTATTCCAAGATGCTTCTCTTCTTCTGATTGCTGCTTTTCCTCACGGAAGCTCTCATCAGTGTACTCCACATACTTTGCCTTCCAGTAGACACCCCCAATGAGGTAGGGGCTGTGCTTGAAATACTGCTCAGCAGGGCTAAATGCAAAAAACAAATGTCAGGTTATCTCATAGGGGAAAAAAAATAAAAGAAATCATTCGGGTTCCCCTGCTCCCCCCTCCACCTCCCTCTGGCAAGGCCAGCAACATCTCCAAATCAAGCAGCATTTCAGACAAGGGCAGCACCTCCAGTTTGGAACCAGCACAGCTTCAACTCTTCAAAGCCTTTTTGTCCCTACAGACTTGTCCACCTGCATGTTCAGAGAGCACCTGAGGCAGACAGCCCTCTCCCAGCTGAACCTGCCAGGTTTGGTAGCACAGGTAACCAGCACCTCTACACAAGATGTGTAAAGGAGTCAGTGGGAAGGCACTGCAAAAACACCAAGCTCTTCAGAGGTCACGGACAGCCCAGGGGACAACCACGATCATAGCTAAAATAAACAGCTGTAAAAAGATTTATTTCCTTTGCCACCACCCTCACCAAACACAGATGTAGCAAGGCTTGCAGGAGAGGCAGTACAGTTACAATGCCAGCTCACAGGTCTAAAGAGCTCTCAGTTCTAAGGTCTGCAAAGTTGCTGCACGGCACCAGGTAAATAATTAACTGCTCTGCATTTCTCCTTCTCCATCTGAATGAGGTACATCCTCTCCAGCAGCTTCCCAGGGGAGGAAGAGGAATCTCTGTTTAAATTAGCAAAACCTGAAGGGGAAACCTCTCACTAACTTGGTCACAGAATAGAGGGCTGCCACCTCTTTTGATTTCCTAGAAATTGCTTCCTGCAGCAAGGCCACCCTAAGGCCCAGCCACAGGCCAGCTCTGCCACCTGTGTCAGCTGCATCAGGGGCTTTTTGAACCATTCCTTAAACACAAAGATCTGTTCCTAGGTCAGGCAGAGCAAGCAGAAACGAAGCCCAGAGACAAAGGTGACAGCTCATGTTGCACATCTGCCAGGACTCCTGCTGCCTGTGGGTACAGCTGTGCCACACAGCACTCCATGGGAAGGCCCGAGGTACCTGTACTGCTCAGTGCTGCCTGGCTACAGCAGCCTCCCTTTTCAGACAGGGTGACCTGCCTTCCCAGCAAATGTACTTCATGTGAATTGCAGGCATGTATTTTGAAAAGCAAAGCTTCTACATTTTCCTGAACAGCCTTCCTGACATAGGCCAGAGCCCCCAGACCTGCCCAAGCCCACCAGCCTCTCACTTACCTGCCTGCCTCACTCAGCTGCTTCCCACTGCTCCGGTCAAACCCCGAGGGCCCGTAGTCCCACTGCACCTCCTTTGCAGCTATGTAGTATTTCCGAACTCTCCCTTCCAGGGGCGGTGCCACAGCTTGCCGAGAACAGGGCCGGACTTCATACAGCGCTGCCATTCCAGCTGTCCAAGACATGGAGGACATGCACACTTAGCCCCCTCAGCCAGCCTGATGGGCAATGGACACAGTCCCACCTTCCCACCACCCACTGGACACCTTCCCTCTGCTGTTCCAAAAGGCACGTGGGTGGGAGAAGGCAGGTAGGCAGCTCCCACAGCAAGGAGTTTGTCAGTGAGCAGAGCTTCCAACCTTAGGTATTGGATGCTATGGAAGTATCAATAGAGAGTGACTGGAGCCTTCTGCTGTCCTCAGCTCTGCTGTGCAAGCACCCCTTACAGGGAGCAGAGCTCTTAAGGCGCTGCCTCATCTCAGCTTTCAGCTGTACCAAATGTGGAACATCGTACTTCGGCGCAAATCACCCTCGCCAAGGCTGCCCTGCACATTAATAATCAGCCCACTCCAATTTATACAAGACAAGGAGTCACCCATTCATCTGGAGAAGTTTTTTCATGCCCAAGACACTGTCCCCAACTACACCATACATCACAGGACCACAGTGACAGAAAAAACGGAAGACACAGAGTCAGGGTCATATTCCACCTTCTGCCTTACCTTGTACGTGATCATTGACCTGGCAGCTCAGCAGCCATCTCCCAGGGTCACTGGGGATCATATCTGCTGTAACAAAAGTGGCTGGGAAGAGGCTGGCCACGTCTGTCCTATGGCCTCGGATATTGAGCGTTGCTCCATGGAAGTAGGCCGTATGAACATCAATTTCATTTCCCATCCCAAAGAGGTGCCATGAAACAGCATCCCCAGCACACATCGTCAGCTCAGGGAGGTTGCCAAACACATAACCATTAATAGCTGCAAAACCAAGCAAGCCAGAATCAGGGAGAAGAAAAGGGGCCTTCAAAGCTCCTACTAGCAGGTCACAGCACAGACACAATGAGAGCATGCACCTAACCAGAACTCTTCTGTTTCAGAGAGCCTAGCTCCACAGCTCCTTCCTAAAACAAAGGGTACAAAAGCTCACTCGCCAAAGATTAAATCAAAACAACGCTTCCTTTTTCTGGAGTTGTTGCCCCATCCCTGTGACACTATTTGCTCAGCATGTGATCTCAGAGCAGATCCCAGAGCACTGACACTCTTGACTATCTTGGCAGAGTCAGTGGCCTCACAAAGCTGACACTGACCATGCATTTTGTTGCTCTCCTGGAATTCCTCGTCTTCTTTGTCTACAGAGCCAGGATTTCTGCAGAATGATGCTATGTTCTCATCCAGGTACCAGCTTAGGTTCTCATCCACCACACTGAACATCAGAAAAAAATCAACATCCACATCCTGGCGTCTTTGAGAACTGCCTGTCAGTATTCCTGGGGGAAAAGGAGACAGGAATGAATGCAGAAAAATCATACATCAAGCAAGAGATTAAAACAGCAATAGCAGAGACACACTTGTCACATGAACTGGAGAGAGATGCTTTCCCACCATCCTCCCAGTGAGCTCTGCAGTGAGCTCACCCTTTTCCAGTATATCCCCACCAATACAGTTCTCTCCTCCAGCAGCTCTGCCACCACATGGCTCCACTGCAACACCGTCAGTCTTCTCAATCCTGCTGAAGTCAGTCACCATGTTTTTAATACACAAACTACACCTTGGACAAGAGTCCTGCATTTAACACGGATTCAAGCAGCTCTCTTGGATCAAGAGGCCTGCAAGCTCACCTGCCCTGTCAGTAACAGATAAAGACAACACAATGACCAGAACCCTGCTAGAACACAAGTACTCTCTTCTCTAACCAAGCTGATTTTCCCCTGAAGCTAGGAGACACCCACCAGAGTATCTTCACAGCCTATCCTTACTCATGTCACCACAAAACCTTTAAGCTATGAAACTGCAGCCCTCGGCTGCTTTTTCCTGGTTTTTTTACCTTTTTTACATGTAAGTAATGGCCCAATCAATCCAGATGCAATGTCCCTTGGTGCATCAATATGAGAGTGGTAGATCCAGGTCAAGCAGTTTGGATCATCAGCAGTTGGGCTGTGATCTTCAGGGACAGTCCAAGTATAGGTGTAATTCCCTCCTGGGAAAACAGCATCATCCTTCTTCTGCTCCTGGGGGGACATATCGGGATACAGGGATCCTAGAACAATTGAGCAATCACAACATCCATTCAAGAAGAGCCGGGATGCCCACACGTGTAACCTTCCACTGAGCCACTCTCACTCAACAGACCTGTATGGATGTACTTGGGTAGCAGATTTCAAAGTGAGACACACCATCCCAAGGACGAAACAGTGTTTAATCATTACTCCCTCAAAGAGACACTGAGGCACAGAGCCACTGTAAGGCAACTTGCCCAGTAAATGGGTCACACAAACTCAGCAAGATTATTTCCATTCTGCCTCGTGCTACTTTGCCTTCAATTCTGCACTGTGCCCCCACAGTCAGCCCCTTCACAATTTCTAGGTTAATCAGTGTTTTGGAGGTTCTTCTAAACCCAAGCAGCCTGGGCCATGCAGTGTAATGCACAAGTCAGGAAACTACTCCCAGTCCCCTGACCCTGCTAACCCAACACCAACCAAGTGGAGTTGCTTTCCAGCTGAGGCTTTACAGACAGCTCTCCTCCACACACACTCCAAAGTTCCCAGTGAGTAAACTCTGTCTCTGTGATGGCAGTGGCTCATTTACCTTCAGAGTCCTTTTCGTAGAAAACACCGTGAGGATGGATTGTGTACGGTCGAGTAGCAAAATTTTTTAGGTGTACTTTAATGGTATCCCCCACTTCTGCTCGGATGACAGGTCCAAGAAACCCCAGCCAGCCAGGTTTGGGGATCTCAGTGGTGTACGTGGAGTCCATGTATTGCTTATAGACAGATTTCTTGTACGTGCTTCCCACCCTGTCTTCCCCAGGCTGGAGGAATGCTGCGGCCTGGCTGTTAAATTCAGAGGGAAAGGCATCGTTATATCCAGCAGCTGGTTGAGAACACAGTACAGTGACACTGACACTCCACTTGGCAGTGGGTGAAGTTTCCTGAGCTCTCTGGCCAAAATTGATAGCTTGAAAGATTATTTTCTACTTAACAGATTCTGAATTCCTCGCAGAATGACAGATGAGCCAGGCAGGTACATACCCAGCACGTAACCAGCTTCCAGAGTTAAAACCTCATACAGGTACTAAAGTTCAACTCATTAGCATATTTGCTCTTTATGGCTAATTCTTAATAGATAAGAGATGAATCATGGTCCAGGTATTAGTGGAACCAGCCTAAATGAGAGGTGAGGTCACTCCCCCAGCTTCCCCCTTTGGATCAATCCCCACAGCAGTAGAACAGCCCTGGGAGGGAGGCAAGCTCTACCACACGTCTCAGAGCATGAACAGTTCAGACCAAGATGTTAAGCACTGCACTTTTAATTCAAAGAGGTACAGAGCTCAGCTGTAGCTATACGATCCAGAGCTCAGCCCTGTGCCAACTCAGCCCTGCAGCATCATCTGCAAAGAGTTCAAGTTAATTCACAATTCATTTTATAGATCTGAGTCTTTCCCCACACAGTCCATTTCTTCCCAACAAAAAGATTACTTCAAATATTTTACTACCTCTATTGTTCATATTGGCATCGCATCCCTTTCTAATTGCCAGCAATTTCATTTCTGCAATCATTGTACAAACAAGTCCCATTAGCTAATTGTTTGCAGTGACAGAACAGTTTTTAAATTCCTTTTAAGTTCAATGGCCTTGAATTTAATCTCCTTTTCTTCATGTGTTATGAGAGAAAGCAAACAAAACCGACTGCATTCACTATCACTTCAGGAATCAGTGACAACATCTTTATTTACCCTGAATTTTGGGGGGTTTCCTGTGAACTAATTTACATCTCTAAAGCATCTCGAGAGAACAGAGACTTTTCCAAGCTAAACTGACAGACCCTGATGTTTCTGTGAAGCCCTCCTCTCCCTGCTGTGCCGGTTCTGAAGGATAAACCTGAGTGTTAGTTATTATGGAGGGGTAAAGGACTGAGAGCGGGTCAAGAAATACCGGCTATTCGCCACAGAAAATGAGGCAGGGGAAAATGCACAAATGCCTTCAAAATTCTTTGGAAAGCTATTAAACAACAAAACAAATCACACACAAAAAACACCCACCAAAGAAAAAAAGTTTGGTGCTTTGAAAACTAAAACCAAAACCTGGTTTTGTAATGACTCAAAGTAATTATAGGAGTTTCCAGATTTACTTTGGCAAGAAAAACAAAAATATTTTTCAAACAGTCCCTAAAATCTCATGCAGTAAGTTCCATTAAGTCTAAGGCTCGAAATTCCACTGAAACAAAAAAGCTGACTCTGTGAAGTCATTTACATCAAGACGAAAAGTCATCCTCCCTCAGGAAACACAAGTTGATCACCAGCTGGAACTAAGCAAAATGAAACCTCAGGGCAGAGCATTGCACAATCTGAGCTATTTTAGAACAAACTGCTCTATTTTCTGTTCCCTGTTTGTTTTCTGTACACTTCCCTCCAGTGTATGGGCTCTGGATGCTTCAAACTGACCATTCCTTTTCCCACTGGCACAGGTTCTATGCTCCTATGATAAAACTAGTTAAAAATTAAGCTCATAAAGATCAGAACCTATCAGTGTGTCTCCTGCTTGCTCAGATGCCCCAAAATACTTGCAAGAATTACACATCAAAAGGCAATTTGAAGGCAGTCCCAGATGAAATGCTACATACCTGTTCTGAGCCACACTCTGGTTAGCAAGCACGTTCCTCCCTGTCGGGGCATAGTTCCACTCCACCTCACGGATCCCCAGGTAATACACCCGTGTCACACCCCCAGCAGATACAGGTGACAGTGTGGGCACACAGAGCAGCAGCCACCACACCAATCCCATCACAGCCTGGAGGGAAAGTGCTTCTGGAGGTTTCACCTGGTTTGGAAAAACAAAGACAATGAAACAGAATATGATCACCTAAGTTGGAGGTACTGGACATTTTAAGAGGGGATGGAGAAATCAGGTATAAGTCCTATTGGGATTGTTTTTCAAATATCCAAGAAGGAAATCACTCCATAACAGAATTAATGCACAAGGTGGATAGAGATCGTGCCTTGCTAGTGAGCCCCCAATACCAAATGTGCTGCTTTCATAACAATTTGATTAACCCTCTTTTTACCGCTGCTGATGTTCCAAATCATCTTACAGGTCCACATACAAAACTCAGGGAAACAGTCCTGAGTACATATCTGTATATTTTAAACTCTTGCCAAGATTTCTACATTTTAAGTCACCTCAGGAAGTACAGTTTAGTTCCTATGAACTAATTTTAAATTTTAACTTCGTTAAAGATGGCTTGCACAGAGCAGTTTCTGTAACCCAGGAGTACATCTCAGACAGGCTGCACAAGGCTTTTTGTTCCATTAAATATTTTCTCCATGATTATGACCACAAAGTAGCTTACACATGAAACTTCCAATTGACATCAAGCTTGGTGTGATCAAGCACCAGAAATATTCTGAAGAGAGTTGGGGAAACTGTCTGAAATCATCAAAACACAGTTCTGTCAATACAGGTTCAAAAAGCCACCTGTATGAAGGAGAAGCTGCTGCAATATGGGACAGCAGAATTACACCAAAGGATAAGGAAGGGTTAGAACAGCTGAAATGTTTAAGAAAGGTCTTATCCAGTGATACCCTAAACAAAGCTGGGTGTAACCATCAATCAAACTGTACCTAACCAGATGTCCAGCTCTTCAGATATATAACAGTAACTCAAAATATGTTCAGCAGAGAGAAACAGAAAGCAAGAGAATGAGAAACGTGACCTAACAAGAAAGTTCAAGGGACTCAGTTTTCCCTAATTTCACACAGAAGGGAATGTTGATGTAAAACCATAGCAAACAAAGGCTTTTTCATAAAGAGACTGTCATTACTTATTCTCCCCACCTTTGTAACAGCAACGTGAATGTGTCAGGTTTATCTGCAGCAGAGCTGGGGATTCTGTAAGCTTTCAGCCAGCATGGCACTTAGCAGCTTTGAAACCTCTTCCCACATCTGATACCCACCAGACAGGATTCAACCACAGCACATGGCAATGGACTAGAGAGCTTTCAAAGCTTCATTTCTGATTTCCAAACGTGCTGAGCTGTTCTCAGAAGCTAATGATAATCAAGTATTGCCAATTCCAATAGCCATTAAATTAAGAAATCGAGACAAAGCAACTCTCAACTTGGAAACACCTTCTTTCCCACCTTCCTTGGAAGGGGGTTGTAGGGATCTCTCAATTAGAGATGGTTTTAATTCATGGACACAGTATAGCTGTGCTCCAGTGGCTCCACCAGCCACTCCCTTTCAGAAACTCCTGGTCACACACCTGAGAAACTCAGACACAGAGCAGCCCCTTCCCCGTGGCCCTGGCAGAGCAGGGACTACAGCAGCACTGGCTCAGCCCCACTGCCACTCACCATCCTTATTACCTGCTATGCTGTTCCAGGACCCACCACTGATCACAGGGAGGTGAAATACTTGCTCTGATCCACTCCGTGCCAATAAGGAGGATACAAAGGGCTTCAGAAAGCTGTACCTGTGCTGTTTCACACGGCAGACAAGCAAAAGGAAGCACAGACAGAAACAGCCAGCGCTGCCAGCCCTCAGTCCAGAACCTGCCAGCCTGCCGGCACACGCCCGAGGGAAGGGCCCGGGATGCTCCTGACTCAGCCCAAGATGTGGCCCTCGGGTCAGGGCAGGGCAAAGTACGGGGCGGCCTCCTCGAGGCCTGGAGCCACCGAGCCCAGCGAGGACCACATCCCAGGAAAGGGCAGAGCTCAGACTTCACAACGTGGGCGAACAGCAGCTCTCGAAGCTGGTTGTGAAAACTGGCAGTGGAGACAAACTCCCTGCACCAGCCCACTATTCCTGCTCCGCTCAGCAGCACCACAGCGCCCACCAAACAGCCACAAGTCCTGCCATCCTAAGTGCTCTGTGGTGTTCTCTGGCACTGAAAATAGTCAGGGACAAGGCTTTGAGACAGCCCTATTTAAAAGAGTCCCACCTGGGCTCTGGCTTGAGCTTAACCACGACACTGCACTCACCTCTGAGGCACTTCTACGGTACAGCAAAATAAATCCCTGAATTCAGATGCAACAAGTGAGATCGACTCTGTGCTCACACTCCCCTCCCGGTGACTAATCACCATTTGCTCGACTAGTGCAAGGTGAAGGTGGTCTAAAATCTTAAATTCTTTTCAAAATATTTTTTTTCAATTTTTCTTTCATAATAATATATGTCTTGATTAAGGAAAAAAAAAAAGAAAAAAAAAAAACAAACAAACAAAACCAATCCAAACTTTGTATTACATTCATCCCTAAACTTTACTTTTTACAGCAGAACCTTCCCCCCAGGACTGCCCTTTGCCGGGTCCCCAGCAGCGCAGGGATCGCGGAAATGACTCCAGCGGGGCTGGTGGAACGCAGCTCCCATCGGATCCCAACACCTGGCTGCAGGGAAACCCCTGTCCGAGAGCGGGGGGAAAGCACCGAAGGAAGGCGGGGGGCGGCTCATCCCTTACGTGCGGGAGGGACGCGGCTCGGCGGGGCTGCGGAGCGGGGCGCGGGAGCTCCGGCGAGGACGAGCCCGGGCGTCACAAAGGGGCGCTGCCTTTGGGGGCGGACCGAGCCCGCCCCGCCCCGCAGCACCGCGCCTCCCCGCACCGCCCGTCCGCAGGGGGGACCGGGCTGCTCCGCCCCGCACCTGCGGGAGCGCCTCGGCCGCACGCGCGGAGCGCTGTCCGCGCTCGCAGCTGCCCGCCCCAGGGCCGGTGCGGGGGGGCGCGGGGAGGGCGCGGGCAGCTGCGGGAGGGGCGCGGGCAGTTGCGGGAGGGGCGCGGGCAGCTGCGGGAGGGGCGCGGGCAGCTGCGGGAGGGGCGCGGGCAGCCCCGCGGAGGC
>JAWWES010000150.1:6553005-6570530 GCA_035583135.1 Lophotriccus pileatus
CGTGTCCCAGCACCCAGCACCACGCGTGTCCCAGCACCACGCGTGTCCCAGCACCACGCATGTCCCAGCACCCAGCACCACGCGTGTCCCAGCACCACGCGTGTCCCAGCACCATGCATGTCCCAGCACCCAGCACCACGCATGTCCCAGCACCACGCGTGTCCCAGCGCCACCCGTGTCGGGCAGGCAGCCAGTGACGGCAGGTGTGGCATGTGTGTCCCGGGGGTGGGGCACTGCGTGGAGTGTTCTAGATGAAAAGACACAAGCTTCTCTCAGTGCTGAGGACATCCACGTGAAGGATTGACTAGGTTGGTGAAACATTTTTTTTGCTGCACAGGAAATATTAGTGACTTTTTTGCAAAACAGTTATTAGTTTTCTTGCTCTTTTACTGCCTGGAATGGAGCCATATTCCAGTATTGGCTATAAATTGGATTTCAAGCTTCTATCAGGAATGCAGGTTTGAATACAGGACTTGCTTTACTTACTCCCTTTCACTGTTAGTTTTGCTGGTGTGCAGACACCCTGTGTGTCTGCATAGAATCCCAGAATGGTTTCAGTTGGAAGGGACCTTAAAAGCTCACCTTGTTGCACCCCTCTGCTGTGGGCAGGGACCCCTCTCACTTGTCACATTCCTCTAAGCCCTGTCCAACCTAACTTGTTACACTCTCAGGGATGGGGCAGCTGCAGCTTCTCTGGGCAGCCTGTTCCAGGGCCTCACCACCCTGATTAGCCAGTTGGAGACTGAAGAGCAGGTCCTTGCACTTGGGCAGAATGTTTTAGCTTGACCCTTTTTTTAGAGGTGGCCACATTTGAAATTCCCACCCACTGCCTGCATCTCTCAGGTGTCTTCCCCATGGAGAGGTGATGTGCTGAAAAGAAATCAGACAGCCATGAATTGCCTATGGGATGCACCCTGAGTACTTTAGCATAAGTTATTATCTGCAACAAACAGTGAAGCTTCTAAACTGCAGACAGGGAGGAGAACTGTCAGACCCTTCAGTCCATCCTTTGCATCACAGGATTGTGTTAAGAAAATAGTTAGTCATGTCTGAGGAGTGATTGCACAACAGCTGTGTTCTGTTCCAGCATGAAGGAGTGGGATGTTGGTTTATAACACCACAGATCTGCTTCTGACCTTCCCCTTTGGAAGATGGAATCTGTTAGCCAACCTGTGTGGAAGTTTTTTTATCTCACACCTCAGCAGGCCAGTCCCAGATGCTTTCACCTCCCGCGTGGAATGTAGCAGAATAACAAGAAAACTCCCAGTATGCTGTAGGGTGGGAGGGATATCTGGTGTGACTCTGTCATAGTCATTATTTGGCAAAATTTTGTTTGAAATGATGTCCACAAAACCAGAGCTGTGATGAACTAGGCCTGTCTTTTCCAAAATACTGAATTGTGTCACAGCTAACAATGCTTCTGCTGCAGAGAGAGTTGCTGAAGGAACTGGAAAATGTTTAAAATAGAAGTGCAGGAAGGAGGTGGTGAGCTTTTTGCTTTCTGTTGGCTCTTCCACCATCATTTGAAGTGGCAACAGTCACAGATTTTGCTGTGGGCCAAAGAGCAGATTGGATTCTTCTCTCTGGAGACAAGTCTTTGTACCTTTGGAATGTCACTGAGCAGAGAGGTAATAGAGGAAACACCAGTATGGGAATCTGCAGTTCAGCTGGTGTGGGGCAAATTTTAGGATCAAGTAGGATGCATCTAACTAAACACCTTCATCCTCCAGGAACTTAACAGGAATTTTTTACTCCTCTGCTGGCAGAAGGAATATGATCAGCTTGTTCTTCTTCCACTATCAAATGTGTTTTGCTTGTGGCTGGTGTTTGCCTGTGACACTAGAGGGCAGAGAGCCCCTAGGGAAAACCTCTTGCAGTCAGTGGTTTTTGTCATGAGTTACAGTCATGAATCTACTGTCTTCAGGTACAAGGCGCTAATCTCATCTTTTCATTGACATCTTGTTTTTTTCATGCAGTGCAGACTGTGCTAAGGACTGTCACATACAGCAGTTGTGGTGGTTTGTGACATGTAAGAATCACAGCGTGACCTGCTCGTGTAACAGAGCCTGTGCCTGTCCTGCGGGCTGACTGCACTCTCCTGCATCGAGGAGTGAGCAAGGCACTGTCTGTAGTAAAGCATGTGTACCTCTTTCAGGTGTCTGCCGTGAGAACCGAAGATCTCAAGGTCTGCACGGAGGATTTGCACAAAGTCCTGTCCGAGGTGCAGGAGATGAGAGAGCAGCAGAACAACATGGATGTCAGGCTGGCTAATATGAAGAGGTAGACTCAGAGGCGCTTATACATTAAATGTGGCTTGTATCTGGTGGAGCTTGGCTAAATATGGGTTTCATTTGGACTTGAAACAGATGAAGCTGTATTTTTTCCTAAGAATGCCCATTCCACCCCACACAGCATTCTGAATCTTGTTTGTTTTTATAATTCAGTTACAGACTGGAGATTAAGACTGGGGGTTTGTTGACTGTCTTGAGATTTCACTTCAGTTGCCAGCAGTTTTTTAGGGCAATCAAAACATTTCTGAACACAAACAGGGTTAGATGTAGTGAGGGACAAGTAGTGTTTGGTTTTCCTTCTAACTGGAAGTGAACTTTGCACATCCTCATCTCTGTTCCCACAGACCCTCTTCATATAGGCACCGGTAATTCATTTAGGTCATTGGTATGCCAGCAGATATCAACCAGAGTTCAGGATATACCTTACTCCCTCTGTTCCTTTAACAAAACCCAACAGCACCTTGAACACCACCTTTGAGCCTGTCCTGAGGCTGTCAGTGCTTGGAAACAGGCTGAGTGTAACCCAAAGTCTTAATTCAACAGCTTTGAGGCTTTGAAGGAATACCTCAGATCAAGATTATTGGTGGAGCAGCAGAGGATGAGAGTGCACTGTTGGTGGACACTGGCAGTGCACTTATTGAGTGTTTGGTCCTGCCTGATGAAAAATGGAGTTAAATTAACCCAGAGTTTATGCTAGTGGATTGGATCACCTGAGAGTTAGTTTTCCATAGAGGGAATGTTGCCATTGGTCCTGCAAAACTGTGAAAGTTTGAAAGCTGTAAAACTAGAGCATATAAAGTAAACTCTGTTCATCCTCTGTCTTCTGATTTATTCTGCATTGCAGAGAAAATAAGGCCCTGTGGAAAGAAGTGGCAGTTCTAAGGCAGAAGCACAGTCAACAACAGAAGCTGCTGTCTAAGGTACCATTGCAGCATCTTCAGTGCTACCATCCTTATTCCTGCCTCTGTGATATTTCATGGCATTCTTTGCTTATGTAGAATGACAAATGACACAGAGCTGAACAGGCTGTATTAATACAGCATAAAGAAAATGTTCACAGTTCCTGAGTGTCCCAGAAGTAGCACAGTAAAGAACCACGAGCAAAGCACTAAGGAAAAATCATAGTAGGATGTCAGTGTGTCGAGGCAGTGCGTGGTAACAGGAGCCAGAACACGAGACTGCAGGCACATGGAACCGAATCTGTGAAAGATCTTGGACCAGGACACACTTAGACCACTTGTGAAGTGAATATGGAACCTGGAAACTGTAGGAGCTTGCGCACTGGAACAAACTTTCTCTGGTTTATCCCTCAGCTGTTTCTGGTCTGGAATCCTCTAGTGACTTGTGCTGTTATATTGCATTTCAAAAAAAAAACCAACTGTGCAACTGGGATAAGTTCTATGCAGTTTGTAACTCTTGTTTTGGTTCTTAAGATACAATTGCAAATGGATTTTTAATTTACCTGTTAATTTCAGTCGCATAACTGCATCGTTTTATAGTAAAATCTGAATTAAGAATTTAATGTTAGGATTGTTATGCTGACCACTTGGTTTTGGTTTTTTTCCCCTGTTTTTCCTTTTTAGATTCTTCAATTTATACTAAGTTTGATGCGAGGAAATTACATTGTTGGGGTCAAAAGAAAAAGGTAATTATTTGATAGGTCCCAGAGCCATGTCAGATGTGAATTATAGGCATAAATTGACTTCCAGTGTGTGAAGGATATTTTTATTACTTGTATATTAAAACTTGAGAAAGCTGATGGAAGTTGAATCAAGCATAAAATAAAGCTTTTCCTCCTTACCACTAAAAAAGATAGGTGGGGAGAGAATATTCTATACATACTCAGTTCCAAGGGGCACAGTTATCAGAAGCGGTAACTCTCAAAACATTCTTCCAAAGCGCAGCGTGTGTGTCGTGCAGACTGCCTGCAGTGCCCTTCCTGAAACACATTCCCAAGAGCCAGGCTTCTTGGGAGGGAATGGTTGTCCTTCCCATTACTGCATGCATTTGGCACTGCTGCAGCTCCTTCCTGTGGAACCACCAGTGTACTGAAGCTGTGCTTTTCCTCAGGTCTCTCACGGACGCCGCGGGTGCTTCGCCCTCCAAGTACAGCCGTCAGTACGTCCGCATACCCGTGGAGAGCGGCCAGGCTGTGAGTGTCCCCAGGGAATGGCCCTGGGTTCAACAGAACGATGGTGATACTGGTCTACTTGTAGCTACAGAGACACTGATCTTGTAGTCAAATGATCTTCCTCTTGCAATGGGCAGCTTTGGAGCATTGCGCCCGCTGTAAAATCATGCAATGAATCAGTACAACCGGTCACAGATAAAATCTGAACAGGAAAGAGAAGCTGCAGGAAGAATGGGGTTTCAAAATAAAAAAAGAAAAGGTTAGAGCCTGTGGTTTACTCATTGTGTGCTGTATCTGCAGATGGCTTTTTCTGAACATAGTGCAGATGAAGAGGATGGAAATGGCACAGGTCTCATCATCCGAGATATCACTGACACCCTGGAAAATGCCACTGATGGCCTCCTTGCCGTGGCACACACGAGTGGCAGAGCCAGGTATGTCCAAAGCACGTGTTTGTGCTTGGGTTGTTAACTGGTAGTTAGGTTAGTGTTGGTGACTCCATATGGATTCTGGAGAACAGCCTATCTGAATGTTCACATCATTTGTGCAGGACAGGCCTGGTGTGGGCTCTCCTTTTCACAGCGTGTAGCGTTGGTCACGGGCAGAGCTGGCGTCTCTTCAGGAGTGCCTGGAGGCCTGGCAGGCTGATGGGCACTTTAATTTGCTGAGGCTTTTCTGCCTGTTCAGCACATAAGCACATACTTGACTTTTCGACTGAACAGGGACCTGAATGCATATAGAGGTGACTAATAAACAATCAAAAATGTGTATAGGTTACTGACAGACAAATCAAGATCTATAGTTTTATCTCCAGTCTCTGTACTTCTCTCACTAAGCATAGCCTGGGGAAGGCATTCTCTGCGTGGCAGCAGATTCTAATGAAAATCCATTTAGTTTATAACACCCAGAGTGAAATACGGACCAATTTGGAATCTTTTCTTTCAAGAGTCTGTCTGTTAGGAGTTTCCTTCCTGCCTAATTTCCATGTATTATATTGCTGTTTTAAGCCTGGGAAAATGGAGTGTTTTGCCCTGATGTGTACTCTCTGTATAAGCTGTAATAAGAAATTCTTCATGTGCCTTTAGGAAGACACTTTGCTGCTTTTTCTAAAAACCAGTTCATTGTTTGAACTCCCAGCTGGCTTGACCTTATTAAGATTCAGGGTGCTAAACCTGAAATGAATAGTAATGCATCTGATGAATTCTCCTGTGTGTTGTTTCTGTTGGGGTTACATTTTAGAGAGCCACAGGCAGCTGTGGATCCCGGCTTACCTCTTTGTCAAGTATCACAGCCAAGTGAGTTAAATTGTGCAGAACCTGTCCCACCAGTTCCTGTAAATGATGTCAGCAAGTCCAGTGAAGTAGGCAGTGCTGCTGTGGAACTCCATACTGCACAACCAAATGCTCCAGAGGACCCCGTGTCAGTGATTGACTCCATCTTGAATGAGAACAACTCTGGAAATCAGAATGATCCTTTGCTGGACAGGTATTAACTTGTTTCTGAAAACGGTTACGCTGTCATCACCTTGTTGGAGTTTTGGAGGGTGTGTTTGGCAGAGTGTAGGGAATCAGCATTTGAATTGTCATGATAAAGAGAATTCTCTGTGCCTGTGTTACCAGGGCTTGAAAAAGCCAAGGGTTGGCATCACACGCTGAGAAAGGGCAAGTTGCCCTGTCAGCTCTGTGGTAACTAGTGTGCCTGACTGCTGGTCCATCCTCCTGGGTGCCCTGTCAGATCAGACAGCCCTGGATCAGGGATGTGGGCTGTGGGTTCCCACTCCACAGGAGCTGTGTGAGCAGCTCCCAGCTCTGCCTCAGCCCCTGAGCTTTGCCAGTGCTGTCACTGTGGCTGCAGGAGAGCTGGATTGAGGAATCCGCTTCAATTCTTGCTCCTGCAGCTCTTCTGCTGTGGTCATTGGCAGGTAGGAGGGTCTGGGATGGGGTCCCATCACTTGTGTCATCTGAAGGCCCTGCAGTACCTTCCCCCCTGGGCACTGGGAGCTGCCCCTTCCTCACAGCTGAGAATTCAGTAGAGGAGGAGCTCGTGGCACAGCAAGACACTTGGTGTGGGCACTGTGCCTGCAGCCACCTTTTCACTTCCTTCACTGTCCTTCAGTTCCTGCCCACTGTCCCTGGAAACATGCCCAGTTTGGCAACAAGCTGATGTTTCAAAGTAGGTAGAGTTCCTTCAGGCCCAGATTATTTCCATCCTTTTGCTTGTCATTTACTGTTCAGGGGAAAACCATCAGACTTTAGTTTAAACAGGTACTGGTGTACGGGCTGGGATCTGAGAACATTCACCAGGTATTAAAATAAGGGAGGAAGTAGGTATGGAGAGAGAAGCTGCTTTTTCACCTGGTAGCTGTTGTTGTGCTTGCTGTTCTGGTGGTCTTCTTGCCCCTGTACCCCAAAGCTGGAGTGAAAAGCAATACAGGAATGCGGTTTCATCTGTCAGGCTGTTCTGGATTGTGAGCAGCCTGTTTCATGGGGGAGGAGAAGGTCCTGCTTGCCAGGTGTGCCTTACAGTGCCATGTCATTTTGGTTTTCTAGAGAAGAAATTCAGGATTTTCTGAACTGCATTGATGCCAGCCTTGAAGAGCTCCAAGCAATGCTGTCAGGGAAGCAGTACAACTTCAGTGCCGAAGCGTTCAGCGATGTGAGTGTCTCCTCACTGTTTATAGTTTCTGAGAAATACTGCTCAGGTTGCATCATAAAATGTTACTGGTTTATTCCATGTTGTCATGAATAAGGGAGGGGAGCATCCTAAGAAGCAAATAGTTGCAGACAGAATGATTTGTAGGCATTAACACCATACAAGGTAACATTGGGAGCCTTTCCCAGGTCATACAGCATTTCTGTTCTACGTAACTCAAGGGAGAAAAGAAAAATTGGCCTTGCTTCTCCTTCATAACCCTTAGTCACATATCATCACATCCTGACTATGTGTTTGATTGCACTTTATGATATGAAGTGAAACTCAGCTGTATTCCTGGAATCACTGGGACATATGGTGACCTTCCCCTGCTGACTGCCCCAGTCGAAGCACCTGGCTGGAGGCCCCTGGAGGAGCCACTGTCCCTGTGCTTGGGTGGAAGGAGCAGCATGCTGTTCCTCCATCCCTGCAGCAGCCTCTGCAGTTTGGGTTCAAGAACTTTATTAGTTGACATATGGTCTGGTTTTATTTTCAGACATTTAATCCCGAGCTGCCAGCCCTGGATATGAGCTTGATGGAAACTCCCCCTGCTATGGAAAATGTAAGAGTGACATTTGCTTCTGTGGCAGGAAAGGCAAATTCTGGGAGCTGAATCTTGTGGGATGCAGCATGAGGGTGGGGCTGGGGCACAGCCTGAAACTGCCAGTTCATCCCTTCTGGCTGACCACAGTTATCAGTGTTGGCATGTAGGAATTTAACAGGGATCTCAAGATAATTTCCAGTCCTGTACTCCTAGTGTAGTCACACACTTGGAATTCCTGTCTAAAGACTGAAGAAAAAGTACTAAATGAAAACTGTGATGCAATACACCATATTTGTTCTGAATGTGGCTGTGTGGGATTTCCTTAGAGGACATACAGAAGCTCAGCACAAAGCTTCTCTTAGTCCAATTCCTAAAATTGATTCTTACTATTAAAAAAACCTCTTGCAAATGTTACTTTTGTTGTAGTCCTGAAATAATATTTAAACTAGGACTTCCCAGTCAGAAGAGTTTTGGCTACAGCTGATGTAAAAGGCAGCTCTGTTTAAACGGCGCCCACAAAATTTAATTGCATGATGAAATCATGTTTGACTGTTATCCCAACAAGATAGATTATAATAAAGCTTCTGATTTGGAAGGTAAAACAAATATTTGCTAGTCAGACACTTTTTTGACTTAGTAAGTTAAGTTTGTCTGTATTTCACTGTGCCTCCTTCTGAGAGCAGTGTGCAGGCCCTTGTGTGCGACAGTGGGCTCATTCCTCAGCTGCCCCATCTCTCTTCCCTCCTCCTTTCACCTCTAATTCTGTTAACCAGTCAGCAAAGACTTCGATTCTGTTGTTGTTAAACATTCTGTTGTAATAACTCTGTCTGCTTTGTTTCAGATGGCAAACTTGGCAGAGAGCACTGAAGGTCTGGGAGTGAGTGAGAGGGAAACAGCAGGAAGCAAAGGTGGGTAGGAAGGAACACTGAGCACTATGGCAGCTCCAGACTCTTCCAAAACTGGATATTGAAATGGAATTTTTGTAGCCTCTAATATGGTTTATCTCCTTCTTTGCCTGGGTTTAAATTTTTTGTGAAGACTGGGGTGTTTCACTGATCAAACTGATGTTTGCCAACACAGGGCCTTGGCTCCACTCTGGCAGCTGTGGGTGTAGGGGCTCTCCAAATCCATCTTGAGGCTTTCCTGTGGGTTTCCTTGCCTTGAATAAGAGCCTTCACTTAGTGAAACACTTTGAACTGTTTATTTTCCCTCAGATATGCAGCTGATCCGGTACAGGGCCAACCCTCTGCTTTCCTTGTTTGAAGAACAACCTTCAGGTGAAGCTGCAGGAAAGATGGAGGATCCAAAAGACTTTCTGCTGCCTCCCCTGGAGCAGAAACCTGCTCTCCAGTCTCCATCAGGCAGTGGAACCGTCGTGCCACTCACAGCTCCAGCAAGCCAGGCTGAGTGTCTGGACACCCTGGGAATGGGTGATCCACCTCTCCTCCCGGAGGATGGGAATGGAGAGTATAAACTGTTTCCACTCCTGCTCCTCAGTCCTGTTGCTAACTTCATAGATGAGGCCTCTGAGATAGAAACTTCTTGAACTCAGAATATCTGTAACTGGCTTAGTGCTGTGGAACAGCCACCACAGGACTGGAGCAGCACGAAGTGTGAGCTTTGTCCTCACCTGCTTACTGGGGACCTTCTTCTGCACAGACAAATGGAAGTTCTCTTGCTCCAAGCAAGGAGCACATCTGGGAGAACTGAACACAAGCTCAGAACGAGCTGGTGGAGTGAAGGCATTAGGCAGAGGGGAATAACAGCCTCCCTGTAAACATACCACGGTGTATTCCATAACTTTTTATCCAGTATCCTTATTGCAAGAGGAAATCTGTTTGTATCCTGTTTGTAAAGTTTGGCTGGGTTTTTTTGTTGGGGGGTGGTGTTTGTTTTTATTAGCTGGATAGCAATGTGGTGTGTAATATTTTAAATCTGGGTTTATTCTTTGGAGAGCCTGCTTCAGTAAGTGGCTTGTCTACTGTTTGGAATTAAGTTGGTTTTAAATTTTGTTTTTAATTTTAGATTTCTTTTTAGACAGTTTGCGGCTACAATTGTTTGCATCTGCTTAGATATCTTTCGTACTCCTAGATCTGCTCCTAGGTATAGGGAACATTTTTCCTATGGAAAATGACATGTTAACCGTGGAGTATTATTTTTAACGTGCCAGCACACATCATTGCCCCAGGTCGTAGGAGTTGTGGTAGGAAGCGCTTGCCCCTGCGTAGCCGATTTCTCATGCACATTGCATGGCAGTTCTGGGGTAACCTGCCCCCAGCTCACAGCTCACGAGTCCTTGGAGATGGTCAGTAGGACTGATTCATGTCTAGGAAAGGCCAGCAGCTGCCCCAGAAATGAGAAGGGGAGCCCTGGGGTTTCACGCTGCGGTTTCTGCCTGTGGAATCTCAAAGCCAAATTAACCAGATGCATCCGAGTCCTCTGACAGCGAATTACAAAATGTAGTGTCTGCTTCCTCAGAAAGGCTTTCCCCAGAATTTCTTTCTGCACTGTTCCCAACTCCTGTGAGCAGCTGCTCTGCAGAGCCCAGCCCTGCTGTCCCTGGAGCAGTGAATTCCCCTGTGCTGGTACCGAGTGTGTCGCAGTTTCACAAGCCCACACAAACCTGCCGTGTGCTGAAGCAGCACAGAACTGCTGGGGCTGCAAGAGGCCTGGAGGCAGGTAGAAACCCCCTTGGATAATACCACGTGATATTTCCTACCAGCACAATTGCTTGAAATTCTTTCCAGTTTTGGGAATTCAGGCTACCTACAGGCTTTGTTCTCTCTGAAGTTCCTGAACTAATAAGTTTTGAGCTCTTTTATATTCAAGAATACAAGGTAATTAGACATTTTGAAGCCTGCTAGATAATAATGCATGTTATCTGCGCTGGCCTGACTTTGTTGGATTCGTGCTTCACTGTCAAATCTAAGAGTTGCAGAGGAAGGTCCTGCTCCTGAATGTGTCTGTGTAACGCTTTCAGTGTCATTTTATTCCCGTGCTTTTGTACCTGTTCTTACCTCGTGACCCTTCGTGTTTCCATCTTTTGAATTGCCTTCTGTCAGGTTTGTATTATTCAAGCCTTTTGCAGTCTTTCACTGACTTGAGGCCAAGGGCTGAGTAGTTTTCATGAGCTGAAGGGAGCGGGGGTGGTGAGCAAGTTGCATTTGTCCGGGACTGCTTTGGTTTGTTAATTCCTCCCCAGAGGCCACAATTTTGCCAAGAGTGGAACAGTAAAAATCAGACTTTTCTGTTGTGTTGTTTGACAGCACCATGCAGACAGCAGAGTTCTTTGGGAGGCTGCTCTGTGCCTCTGCCTTCCTGCATGGGTTGGATGTTCCTGTAAAGGGTTAGTGTCATGTTCTTCCTTCATGGAGTCCTCTCCCCTGACCGCATCTCGCTGTCAGGTGTTGGCTATGAGTGCATCATGGGTTCTTACTACACTTTCTCTCCTAAGAAGTTAAGAAACCAAGGCTTAAGAAAACCTAAAAAAAAAAAAGCTTCTGCATCTTTATGTCTGGTTTATGTACTGGTCTGGGAAAGGTATTTATGCAAGTTCCTACAAAAGATTGCAATGGAAAGGGGAAGGCTGAATAGCAAGAAAAACCGACATGCTGAAGTAATTAAATGCAAGAATTGCAAAACCATTACCATGTTTCTTGTACGTTCTTTGCGTGTGTTTTCTCCGTGTGCCAATACTTCCCAAAGCTGTTCACTGATTTTTCCAGAACTAAGAGCTTTTGTGCTCATCTCTCACAATGCAGCTGCTGCTGGTTCAGAAATAACTGAGGTGCTGAGGATAGCCTGGGGCATGTTTTCCTGAGGGCAGGGAGGGCACCTGGGACTGCTTTTTCTAAGGGGATGATGTGAAAGTTAAAAATACTGTGTGTGCTGAAAGATACAGCAGATATAGTGCACCTGTGCAAATGTTCTCCACAGACTCCAGTAGGAAAGGCCCTCAGCTCCACAAGGTGTGGATTAAAACATTTACTGGAGATACCAGATGGAAACAAGGAACAGCCCAGATCAGCTGCAGTGTCAGGCAGAGGTGCCACCCTGTGCAGACCCTGCCTGGAGTGAGTGGCACGGTGGGCTTTTACAGTCTTTGTAGAATTTTCCTAAAGTTAAGGAATTATTCATCATTTCTACTGCCAAGGAAAAGGGTGTTTGTATAAAACTTGCTGTTCCACTTCAGGATGAGGATGAGGACACAGTGTGGGGTTGGCACATGGAGCTCTGGCCAGACCCCTTTGCTGGGTGTGCCTGCAGCCCAGCCCACGTGCTGCCAGCGTGTGTCGGGGCCAGCAGGGCAGCAGTTCCAGGCTGGGTGGGGACCCTGGGGTGGCACCAGTTTGTTACCCGTGACCACGGGGCCACTGTGCTTGGAGCTTCCTTCCCCCTCCAGCACCAGCACCGTGGCTGCTGCATTTGCTCCTTGGCTTTCTCATCCTGTGCCTGGGGAGGAAACATTGCCCTGCCTTGTCTTCCATGTGCTGGTGATTCACAGAACACCCCCAGGACATGGCAAGCACAGAGTGAGGAAGTGCCAAGTCCCCTCTCATGCTTCCTTCAGCACCATCTTTGCACCGTTCCAGCCCAGCTCTCCCCACACAGACCATAATAGTCCTGCCATCAGCTCACACATCCTGTGCTTGCTAATGAAGTAGTCCAGAATACAAGGAAAAGGGATCTTTCTCTTCTGGACTTTGTGACGCCACCCCATCCATCCATTCTCACCCCATCCATCCACTCAGAATATTTTGTCCTCTCCTAAAACAAGGTGGTTGCTTTGAAAAGCAGCATCTTGATATCCCAGATGCCAAAGCAGAAGCAAGAGGATGCTGTCCCAGTCACCTTGGGGGCAGGTGTCCGCTCCTTCATAATGTAAAGGACAAGACTTGTCTTGCCCCTGTCCCTCAACAAAAAGGTAAATGTAGATATGTAAATAAATATATACTTATCTTTTTTAGTCACACAGTTTGAGTTTCAGCTCCTGGTGGTCCAGACCCTGCTAGGGATACGTTCTTGACGTGGTTTCACCCCAGCCAGCAGCCAAGCCCCCACACAGCCACTCACTCACTCCCTCACCACCTGACTGGGGAGAGAATCGGAAGGGTAAAAGCTACAAAGCTCATGGGCTGAGATAAAGACAGTTTAATAGGGAAAGCAAAAGTCATCAAATCATAGAATGAGAATTAACTGGGTGGGAAGAGACCTCTGAGATCATCAAGTCCAACCCTTCATCCAACCCCACTGTGATGACTCGATCATGGCACTCAGTGCCACATCCAGCCTCATCTTAAACACCTCCAGGGACAGAGAATCCACCCCCTCTCTGGGCAGCCCATTCCAGTGCCTGATCACTCTCTGGAAAGAACTTCTTTCTAAGATCCAAGCTAAACCTCCCCTGGCAGAGCTTAAGCCCGTGCCCTCTTGTCACACACCCGAGCAAAGTAAACCAAAGGATCGATCCATCTCCAGGACACCAGAGCCCCATCACACATAACAGTGATAAACTGGGAAGATAAACTCCATCCCTCCAAACATCCCACCCTTCCTCCTTCTTCCTCCCCAGTTTTATACACTGAGCATGAAGTCATATGGTCTGGAATATTCCTTCAGTCAGTTGCTGTTACCTGTCCCAGTTGTGTCTCCTCCCAAACTCTCACGTACCCCCAGCCCACCCCCAGCATATAAAAATAAAAAAGCAGAAAAGGCCCTGGCTCTGTGTAAGCTCAACAACAAAAACACATCTGTATTGTCAACCCTGTGTCCAGCACAAATCCCAAACAGCCCCACACCAGCCACCATGAAGACAATTAATTCTACCCCAGCCAAAACCAGCACAGTTCCCTCGGGACTTAGTCCAAGACAATTTAGGTTCCTGCCCTGCTCCAGCCTGCTGTTCCCCAAGAAGGAGTTTCACTGATCTGACCTTCACGTGGTCCCTGAACCAAGGAGTCCATGAACACCAGCCCACGGCAGCTTTTCCTGCTTCTCCCCCTCCGAGTGGCTGCAGTGGCATCTCATGGGAAATCTCTGACACAGGAATGCAGGACCACAAGGGAGGGGGACATGAAAGCAGGTCCCCAAATTTCTTGAACCTCTGTGGAGTCTTTTCCCCAGCGTTATCAAGTAGGATATTTTCAGGAGCATTTAGACCTTAAGCTGGTCAGATGTCCTCTTTAATAATACCGCAAATATAACTGCAAATAGACAGTAAGAAATTATTTAAACAGATGATTCTCTAGGCAGTGAGTAAGAAATAACCACAAGGTCATAAAGATTTCCTAAGAATTAAAGGCATGAAAATTTATGTAGTAAAATCATCAGCTTCAGGGAAACAGAGAACCTTGAAAGAACCAAATTCAAACTCATACTAGTAACACTGTAATAATTAAATCAATGCTACTGACAAGTAGCCAAAACCATAAGTAAATCAAACTTCTATATGCATTGTGCTTTTAGGCCCCACTGTTTTGCAGAATGAACTCCCAATTATTTTGACATAAGAATACCTGCAAATGCAAGCTGTGGGAATTAAACAAAGACTGGAAAGGAGAAGGATGATAACAGAGCTCCCAGGGCTCTATACACGAATCTTCTGGGTTTAATGTTAAATTACATGGCAACTGAGTGAAGCTGCCTACGAGTGACAACGTAGGTGGAGACACTTTTAAGCCCTATATAAGACAATAAGAACATTTTCCCCCCCACTGCCACCACTTTGGAGTCAGTACAATCAGATCCACAGCCTGGATTGCTCCAAGCCCCACTCCACACCCCTGCAGACCCAAACCACGCCTCACTGGCCCTGCAGGAGGGCTGTGCCCAGACCAGGGACTGGGATTTGGCTGAATTAGTCCAATTACTTGTATTTGAGAACAGAATGCTGAATTTGGGTGTAACAACTGCAAAGGCTCATTTCAGTTCAACTGAAGGCAATGAAGCAGAAGAGATTCTTTCTTGGAGCAGAAGAAAAATTGAGAGCTGTAGAGAAGACAGCAAAAGACTAACATCCCTTGAAAGAATATTTCAGTAGAAAACAGATACTTCTCCCAGACAGGAGTAATTCAGGCTGAATTATACAGATTAACTACAACCTCTAATTAATATTACCTCATTACAGTTGAGAAGCCACAATTTCATGGTCTCAAAGATTTTCTGCATTGACAAGTTCCTTTTTTTGTCTCTGGGCATCTACATGTTCACCTGTCTCCCAAGTAGTCTGAGGGCACTGCAGAGGCATACAGCCCCAATCAGGGCTTGTAATTGAAAGCAATTAACCAATTAAACCAAGCAGTTAATTGCTCTGTAAGAAGGGAAGCTCCACTTGTGAGATGGAGTTGGGATGGGCAGCCCAAGTCTCTGCAGCTCTTGGGAATTTTTTGTTTTTAGATTTGTATACCTGAATTCCCCATCTCTTAAATGTGATGCAGTGATATAGACTATTTCAGTTGGACAGGGCCTATGAAGATCATCTGTTTTGAAAGATTTAGGCTGTTTCATGAATGTTAACTTAAAACACGGTGGTGGGTGGCCAGAGAAGCTGGTGAGAAAGTGAATTGTGAGGACCTTGGTGGTTCAACTCCTTATGAGCTCTCTCTCAGACCTGCGTACATGTAACATGCCTGTTAAAGCTTGTTCGCTAGAAAGCAAAGCAAGGAGGAAAAGAGAAGACACAGTTGCTTAGGAATAAAAAGAAACAAAGGAAAATGTTAAAAAACAGAAGGGGGACAAAGCACACTCAGCAGGAAATATGAAATAGAGGAGAAGTAGTTTTTAACCTTTCCTCTTCTGACCCTCCCTTGGGGTTCCGCTCCCTGCCCACACCTCTGACCGTGGGCACTGAGACACTTGTCTTCTGAAAAAGAGGAAGGAAAAAACACCAGGCGTTGCCCTGGATGTTTGTGACAGCGTGAGCGAGGGCAGGGAAGCTCCTGATTTACCCCTGCCTGGGGAACGCAGGTCGGTGTGTCTGGAGGAGGGAGCAGCCCGGGAAGGATGGGAATGCTGCTCCGAGCAGCCGCGCTGCTGAGTTCTGTTCTCCTCTGCAGGGGTGAGTCTGGGCAAGGGCCCCTGCCCTGCACTGGGGGGTCTGCCTATGCTTGGCGGGGATGGCTCTGTTTTGGGAAGACAAATGCGGCAAAAAGGCCAAGTCCTTGCACGCTGCTGGCTCAAGGCTCAGGTGTTTCAGGCCCAGTGGCAGTGGAGTGCAGCACTGCACGAGGCCGTGGGAGCACAGCCAGTGGACTGAGAGGACAGAGATCCCACACACCTTATGGTGGTTATTTCATGTAACACAAAGGGTCTGGTTAGCACTGGTGTTCTCAGGAAAGGGGAGGCTTGGAAACGAGCAGAAAAGGGTAAAGAAGTGTTTATGGGAGCTTAGATTCAGCCCTCAGAGTGACAGAAACATATGGGGACAAAGGCAGCGGTCTTCATTTTTGCAGGAACACTTAAAGAGTTTTAAACTTCTTTGCCCCATCGGTTAAGTTGCTCATGTTCACTTTAGGCTGAGAGAGCACTGTTTTCCAGAAGAACAATTGGGTAGTAGAGGAGAGTTCATAAAAACAGGGCTTTGCTATTCCTTGGAAGCCCAAATGGTCACATCTGGAGCAGACACTGGCTGAGATCAGGGAGCTGCAACTTGGGCTTGAGACAGACTCTTTTCCTCAAGCCCAATCCTCTGGTGCTGTGCCCAGTGTCAGTGAGGGCAGGTCAGCACCAGGCAGGGCAGGAGAGCCCAGCTGCACGTGCAGTCAGTGTCCCTGGCCATCACTTGCCACCCGTCCCTCTGCCTCACACCACGCTTTTGGTTAACCCAGCCCCGAGCAGACCATCCTGGTCACACACACTGACCACTTGTGCTTCTCATCAAGTGGATTCTCCTTCTAATGCTCTCACCAGCCACAGCTTCCCCACTCGGGACCTGCCTTCACCCTGCCTGCTTCGGGACTTATTTTTCTTCCTACTTTCTTTCTGCAGCTTTTTTGGACCTGAGTGGCCCCAGAGAGATCAAAGCTGTGTGGAAGGCATCTGTCACTCTGCCATGTGCCTACGAGCCCGTGGAGGGCCTTGTGCAGCAAACCCTCACCTGGTCTGTGGTGCACGACCAAAGCTCAGGCACCATCTTCCGCAGGGACGGCTCCGAGGACCAGGTGCTCCTGTCTGAGTACAGGGACAGGGTCAGCGTCCCGAAGGACACCCCGGGGAACGTGTCTCTCGTCATCCTGAACCTGGAGGTCTCTGACAGGGGAACCTACACTTGCCAGGTCACCTGGAGAGCCAGCAATAACAGCCTGATAGCAAAAGAGATCACGACAAAAGTGGAGGTTGTTAAAGGTAAACCCAAGGAGGAGGCTGTGTGGGAGGGGAAGGCTTGGCTTGGGAAGGTTTTGGGAATTGAGTAGAGCAGGTGAGCAGAGTGCTCACGTGCTTCCATGCAAAAGCTTTTTGCTGGGCAGTGTCAGGCTCCAGCAAGGAGCATCAAATAGGTCGGGGAGTGAAATTCTGCCCAAGACAAAGCAGCCTGCAATTTGGGGAGGATCTGTGGCTCCTCATTTATCAGTTTGTCCCTGGGTCTACCTGTATCCAATGGTTCAGTCTTTTGCAGGAGCATGAACTGGCAGGGAAGTCCCTGAAGTGATACTGTATGGCTGTTCTTTGGCTAAATTTCACCAGCAAATGCCTGACCTCCCTCTGTGCAGGCAGAGGTGGTTTATAGAGGCACAAAGACAGCAGCAGAACAGGACCTTGTGTGCAGTGCCGTGGTGGCACAGCTGAGCTCAGCCTGTGCAGGGAGGGGATGCCAGAACCACTTCGTCCCGAGCAGGCACCGATGGCCAGAGCGAGAACTGCCGTGGTGGAG
>JAWWES010000150.1:6590947-6601053 GCA_035583135.1 Lophotriccus pileatus
CCACTATCTTAATTCAGAGGTCTGAAAAAGGGGTACAAATCTGCCCCTGGGCATGCACAGAGGTTTTCATCGCTGATTCTGTCAGAAACTATTTGGCAGAATGCTGTAAGGATTATGATGCTAAAAGAAAACCAAGCTCCACACAGGGAAACAATGAACTTCTTTTGGAGTGAAGAGAAGCTTTCTCTTCTGTTGACAATCTATCCCCCTTCTGCTTCATTTCCAGCAGACAGAAAAAGCCTCTCCTGCAAAAAGTGGAGCTTTCCACCCTGATACACTGGCATAATCCAACCTTTAGGGTGAACATCATATCCCCCACACACACACACCCCTCTTGAACAAAGACCAAAGATGCTCTTTTCCCTTGTTCTTTTAACAAGAGTGTGCAGGAAATGCAGAAATGCACTTAAAAAACCCTAAATAACAAAACGTACACAAGAGAAGATGTTGCATGGTATTACTGTGCTCTGTCCTTCTCAGATGTTCACTCTTCAGAATTTCTGCCTAAAAACAGATGTTAAATTGTGATACAGCTCTCTCAGAGAAATTCATCCTGGCTCCTAAGCCACGCACCCATTCTGCACAACACTATTTATGGTCTTCATACTCTCCATGGACATGCCCAGATATAGCTGTTTAAGCAAGATGTTTTTAGCTTCCTTACCAGTCCCCGGATTTTACTTTCACATGACCAGCAGCACCAGTTTGTGAGAAAGTAGTCACACTATTTTCAGTATCAAAATAAAACCTAAAATGTTATTAATTATATTTCTGAAGGTAGACCATTAAAGACACAAAAGTAGAATTGGATTAAGAATATTAACAGCATCATACAGTGGGCAATTCAATCAACCAATTCTATCAATTCAAATCAATCCTTTCTATCTCCAGCTTCTCTGACTGTTTTACACAGATGACCATCTAAGATCACACACAGCAACATACCTGGAAAGGGAAAGATTTTTTTCAGGTGAAAGTACAAAATAAAACTCAGTAATATCAAACATATTCTCCAAACCCAGAAGAGACTGCAATAAGGTTTAAGAGCAAGGTAACAGCTACAGCTGTAAAGATAAAATCAGTTTATCAGTTTCTAGCCTGGGTCAATACTCAGGCTTTGTCTCCACCTTCCCCTGGGTGGGATGTAGAGAGTGACCAGTTCTTTGCTCTGGCCCCTCCTTCCAAATGGAATTCAGCCATGAGAGATAAAAGTACATTGCAGTGGATAAAAGGAGCACGTGCATTTCACGAACATAAGAAAATAGTATTAATAAGCTGATTTAAAATCAGCCTACAGAGTACAAGTGACCCTGTCACCCCCAAAAGGACTCTCAGCCATGCCCAAGTGTGGGGAGGCCACCCAAGAAAGACTGAGCAGGCTCTTCAGCAGGTATCAGTGACCAGACTACCCTCAGCTTCAGTGCTGATGTCTAATAGGGGCAGATCTGGCCTTGGAGGGGGAAGAAGAAAAGAAGACAGCTCTGCTTCTGCAATTGCAGCTTAAAATAATCTCCCGTTGTGGCTTTCTAAAAGGAAAAACAGCCACTTGAAATACTGCTGTTGAAATGAGGGACACACAAGGGCAGGGGACACAGTGGAGATAATTCTATCAGCAGATGGAGATGGAACTTGCTACTCTACCCATAGAGATGATATCTGATCTGAATGAGTTTGGCATTGTAGAGCTTCTGGTTTCAAGCTGAAGTGGGTATTTCCAAGTAAAAGCTCAGTGTTATAAAACTGAACAGTCTACAGTATACTCTGAGGGGAAAACAGAAAGAAAGAGTTTTTCTTCCTGCATTCTTCAGTCAGTCCCTTACCAAAGTCAGAAAAAGTCCCCGCCAGGCTTCACATTTTCACTCAGGGCTGTCAGACTGCTCTGCAACTTGAGAAGAAAATAAATGAAAAGTAAAATTATTGGACAGATTCAATGCTAAACCTGGTAACAGCATGCATCAAAGTGTGGCTGTGTGGTTTTCACATGCTGAGTAGCAGAGCCTAGCATGCAAGCTGCAGCCATTTCAAGGCATGCATTTATTATACAGGATTTGAACTGGAATCAAGGTCATCTCCATTTTCCACTTGGTGGAACCCAAATCACAGCCTGAATTGAAAGCAAGAATCCCCACAGATCTGTGGGCAACAGGGTCTGCTGAACCCCTGGTCAGCTGAAACCTTGGGCTGTGCTTCTCCTGGGAGCTGGAAGCCTTCATCGTAACAGCGTCAAACAATGTTTGCTCATGGCATGCTGTCCTGCTCCGTGATGGACCTTCCATGCCCCAGCCCTGCAGCAGACACTGCAGGGAGCTTTGCCAGAAACATGCTGGAATATTTGCCTCAGTAAGGTCAGTCTCATCTCTTTGCTCCAAAAAGTGAAAATCATAATTCAGCACTTTTGTCCCGAGACAAATACGCCCCCTTCTAACAAACGAACACGCACCTTCATGGCTCGTACCTTGCCACCTACCCACCCTCCTGCTGCTGGGGCTGCCCTGGCACTGCTGACCCCTCAGAGTCACTGCTGAGCTCCCCTGGCTCTGATGATACCTCAGCATCACTGCTGGCTCCCCCAGCACCCCTGACCCCACCTGCACAGCCCTGTCCCGACCCCGGAGCAGCCAAGAGCTGCCTCCCCTCTGCCTGCACACAGAGAATGCCAACACCCCTGCAGTGCCCTCGCTCCTGCCTCAGCCACCCAAGGAGGGGTGTGTGGTAAACGTTCACCTGCTGTACTGGAGCCATGGGGACAGTGAGAAAGGGAGCTGAAGAGCATGCTTGCACCTGGCTGGACCAGGATCTCTCCCTGGTTACACCCACCTCCATCCCGCACCTTCCTCTGCTCTTCGTGCGCTGCCTCATCTATGGCTAATTCAGATCAAACTTTCCCACTGCCACCAGCTCACAGGCAGCATGTGTGGAGCTGGGGGAGCACACACACATGCAGCCTGGTACCCAGTAGAGCTACACATCACTGCAAATCGTAATCCATCCTCATCAAGGAATTGCGGTCCGGAGCACAGTGCTCGCATTCCATCCCTGAGCCTGCCCTACGCAGAGCACACCCGGCCAAACACCACTGCAGCCCTGAAGGGAGGCACCAAAAAGCTCTTCTGGCTCAGCACTGAAGGGAGGCAGCCCAACCTGAGTGGGATTCAGCCCCCCTGAAGCTCGAGGTGTAACATGAGGTGGCAGTGAAGCTTTCTGCATCACCAGGAAAACGGACACCCCGCGGGTTTCTGTGTCCCAACACCCACGGTCCTCAGGGACCTCCTGACAGACAAACAGGAGGTGACCCCTGAAGGACGGATCCTCCCCTGTCCCAGCCACCCCTCCCGTGGACAGGACAGGGAGCTGGCACCTACCATGGTGGGCCATCCCGACCCTCCGTGGGCAGGCAGCGGGGCCGTGCAGGAGCGCAGTGGGGACACAGCCCAGGCACACAGCTCGGTTTTGAAGGGGCTGCTCCTCCTTCAAGAGGAAGCTGCGAATGGGGAAGATAAGGCTGAGGTTAGATAACAGGAAATGTCTGGATGTGAGTGACAACACATCCAGGTTGTGAAAGCAGCGCTCCCCATCCTGCGTGGGGGCTCACGGGGGAGCTGGGCGGGCTGTGGCTGCAGGAGGGCGAGCACCTCAGCCTTCGCCCTGTGCAGCCAGAACACCTCAGTGGGCTGGCACCGAGGGCCAGCAGACACCTCAGCCAGAGGCAGCACGGGGCAGGGCACTGGGGAAGCTGTCCCGAGTCCGGCCACCTCAGGCCACCATCCCACAGTGGTCAGGCCCTGCTGCGGAGCCACGCGGAGGGCTGGGACAGCAGGAATGGCCAGAAGGGCTCTGGTGGGCAACAGGCTCATGCCTGTGCTCTGCACAGAGGAGTGAATCTCTTCCCCTTCTGCCTGAGGGCCAGGGAAGCAGGGCTCTGCTTGCAAGGATGGGATGATGCCCCAGCCACTGCAGACAGTTTTGCTCCAAAAGCTTCCCATCAAGGCTCACCTCCCTTTTGAAGTCACAGGTGTAAATGGTTGTGCCTCTGCTCCCTGGCACGTGCGTGGACAGACAGGCTTTGATTTCCCAGTCCCTGACCAAGGAGCCAGCACTGGTCCTGTGCTCCTGCCGGTCCTTCCACACATCCCTGTCTCTGGAGTAGCTCAGCATCTGGAGTGCCTGCACAGAAAAGGAAACACGGTGTTCAGTTCAGAGTTGTAATCAAAGCAAGTCCCACTGTTTCTTCCCTCCTGTCTCCCCCTGGACAGCCCACAGCGTTCTCAAGCAGCACCCAGCATCTCAGAGTTGTTTTCATCCAGCCTGGCCGGGAGCCCAACTGGCCAGCACAGCTCTGGGAACAGAGGCAAGCGAGTGCCTGTGCCAGGCCAGCAGCACAGCTGGCCACGAAAGAGCTGAACTGATTCAAGCAAACACAGGAATTTTAGAGAGACATTCCTCACCTCTCTAAGCCAGTATGTTACACGGTGTATCTTGTAAGGCCACGGCTCACTAAAATGTATCACTCTGCACTATCCCAAGCCAGCAGATGATTGCCATCAGCTAGCCATGCAGTGTGATGGGCCCTTGGGAATACTTCTTGTAGGATTGGTTTTTCCACTCCCAGCACTCAGCTGCTGCTCTTCTTTTCCAGCTTTCCCTCCCCGCTGCTGTCTGGCTCTGGAGCCAAAACCCATGGAGACCCCTCAGTGCTGACAGCCTGGCCTGCCCCAGTCCAGCAGCTTTCAGTTACGTTATCAGCATGCCAGGGCTGCAAACACAGACTGTATGTCCCTGCAGCTCTGTCCAAACCCCCAATCTGGAAAACACATCCTTATGCCTCCAAGTAGCTGTGCCCACGGAGCTCCCTCACAAGGTGCTCCCAAGCCTGCAGACAGAGTGAGATCAGCCTCCTGCCAACAGTCAAACCCACCTCCAGTGCCTGAGGGGGAGTTAGATAACGAGGAATACAATTACTGTCCAGTTCCTCTTTCATCTGCCTGTGTTTTAAAATATACAATAAAAGAGGAATAGAAAGGTCTGGATGGGGGTTTTTGCCTTTTTTTTACTTTGTTTTTTATTGGAGGAAAGAAGTAGGTCTGCTCATGTAGGCTGTATTTTTTTTACGTATTCCAGCACAAGCTTCAGCCCATGAAGGTTTTCTAGACAACATGGCACCAGAAACCTGAGCCTCATCAGCTGGGGCAGTGGGAGATCAGGCGTCCTCCCCCAGCCAGCACAGCCCACTGTGCCCACACCCAGCCCTGGCTCAGTGCCCTGGCCCATAACGATGGCCAAGGAGGATGTATCACAGTGGAGCTGATTTCTTCACTGTGCAGATGTCACCACACTGCCCCACTCTGTGCAACAGCCTTGAAATGACACCCCACTTTTCCTAATGAAGCAAGTGTTTTCAGTGCATTTGCAGGACACAGCTCTGTAACTTGCTCTGGCAGGAGGAAGCAGAGAGATAGAGAATCTGTAGAGGTCACAGAATGCAATCAAATAAATACTCTCTCAGAGGCTTCTGCGTACTGTTCCCTGAACCACAAAATTTTCTTGGAAAATAACTTGAAAAATAGTGGCTAAAAGGAGTCACATAGTCCATTTGATTAACATGCATCAAATTCTCTCATACTGTGCCTCTGGAAGCTCTCATGGTGCTGGATTCTCCAAGGAGCAAGATGGGCTGAGCATTGTCACAGTTCCTTCCCTCCAGAAGATGGCTGATGAAGCCACAGCTTAACTCTAGGCATTAAAACAACCTGGGCTGATGAAGCCACAGCTTAGCTCTAGGCATTAAAACAACCTGCAATAATGCAGGAAAAAATGACAACTATTCCTTGAAGGCCAAGCTATGCATGATGGAGGAGCTCAGTGGGGAGATCCTCCCACCACCCTGGCCTTCAACCCCTGCAGCTGGACACTGGGCAGGGATCTCTTTAGCTAGCAAGGTTAGAGACATCTCATCCCCACCACCAGCCTGCTTTCTGGGCACAAGACTTCACCACTGGTCTGCTACTTGCCAGGTCTGTCAGCAAACCACACTCAGCTGAACCCTGCCTCACTCACCAACCTGGGATTTGAGCTGTGTGAACATCTTGTTCCCATTTCCATTCTTTACCTCATTCAGAAAAGAAAATACAAATCAACACATCACATGGACCTCCCGCTTTCGCTGTCAGTGCCCTCCTCCCTTCCTGCCCCTTCTCAGGTGGACACACAGCAGCAACAGTCAGAGCCTGGGCTCCAGCAAACAGAGCTGTTCTGGTCATGGCTGATTATGCCTTTGTCTTTTATTTTAGACCTCTGGTTAAGAAAAAAGAAGAGAGACAGAGAAAAAAAAAATACAGGCACCAACCAGGAGGTTCAAAACCGTTTTTCAGATGGACAGTGAGAGATAAGAAAACCCCACTAACTGTCACAGCCACTGAATGATCCCAAAGACATCCTGTACAGCACCAACTATTAATAACAGCACACAGGGAACAGTAGTAGTGTTGTACTGTAATCCTAAAGAAGCAGCAAAATAGCACCAGCCAAAGGCCAAGCAGCTTCAGGGAGCTTAGATTTCTTCTTTTTTAATTTTAATGAGTACATCTATATTTTTATATGAGTGGCGGAAAACCAGACTTGCTTTTTTTCCTCAAGTCTGCCATCCCTTTTCAGCAGATTAAGTAACCTCGCCTAGAAGTTTTGCCTCAAAATAAGGCTGTATTGCAGTCACCTATCTCCTTAATTCCAGCAGATCATTGAAAAATAAAGCCAGGACTATCTTCTGTCTTGCAGTAATCTTGTTGCATGGCTAGACAAAGAGTTATCTCTAAGCAGGTAAATCTCACTTGGGGTGTGAAAGCTTGATAGATTATCTATTAAAGAAATCGGGAGCCATGGAGTTGCTTTATTCACTCCTGGTATCAATACAGTTACTCCACACTCACTATCCCTGAGAACAGAATCCAATCCTGGATTGATTTTTTTTTTTTTTTAACATTAAAAAAAATTAACAAGCATTTAAATTGTCAAAGAGAGGATTGTGCCAATTCTTTTTCACAGACAGTGAAGGCAGAGAGCAACAATGCCCATCGCTGTCTTTTACTGAACATGCTACATTTCTTTCCTCTGCATATTACTTGCAGAAACCCTGTATTAGCCAAGTTTCTCTGCTGTCACTTTCTGGAGATCTTCCCAAATGAATATCCTGGGTACAAAGCAGCTGATCACTACTGCTGATCTCTACATGACACAGTGGGCTGTGGGGAACTCACACACTCCTGGCTCTGCGACTCCAGTCTCTGTGCTGAGCCAGGCTCTACTGCACGGGAATCCAGCGGGAAAAGCAGCTCTGCAGTGGTGCTGCCCCCCCATTGCCCAAGGGGCCAGTGCTGTCAAAAGCAGTTGGCAGTCAGGGAAGAAAACCACATCAGGCTTTCCATGTTCAGATACCACTTCTGAAGGCTCCTGGGTCACAGATAACTGGAAACTGGGACTGCACTAGAGAGATACCAGTTGCCCAGTTCTTCCATTCTTCCCTCAGCATCTGCTGCTGGTGATCCCCAAGTGACAGGGAGCTGGGTCAGCCAGCCCCTTGTCTGACCCTGGGCAGATGTTCTGCTCTTCAGTTAAGCCTCAGAAACAACTGCATAAACAGCATGGGACCAGCAGTACCAGGAACACCTAAACACCAAGTCAGTGTGTTCATCACTCCTGCACTCCACAGGCAGCCACCACGGTGTTGCAGAGGTGCCTCGAGCATTGGCTGCTCTGAGACACTCTGCTTTGGCATTCTGGGAGGAGGCAGACGTGCAGTTATCACTCACCCCCCTTTTAGCACCCAGAGGGCATTTCAACACCACTGCCTGTGCTTGCAGTCACTGGTGGAGGGAAGTACGTGACCGCGGGCTTCTGGCTCACAGCTCTGTTGCTCAACAGTGACAGTTGGGTTTACATCAGCCACCCTCCTCTGTGGCAATGAAGTGTTTCTCCAAGGCCACTGTAACAGAACAAAAGGGTTTGCTGTACAACACACCTCTGTCTCTTGGTCTATGAGGTATCACACTGCTGGGTAACTGTAACCATTGAACAAACCTCCGCTGTTTGGACTCAGAACACTCACAGACACTGTTCCCAAAAAACACCGGCCATAGCAGGACCACCTGCTTCATCAGACCCCTTCACAGCAGCACAAGAAAAGCCCAAACAGAATTATGTGGGTTGATACAATTGCCAGCAAGGTTGCAAAAGCGGGAGCCCTGTTTTTCGTAAGCATTGCCTCAGCTGCTGCAAGGCTTCTCACCCTTCCCAGGAGGAAAACTGTGCTTTGAAAGACCATAGTCCTCACAACCTGGGTAGCCTTTTCTCTTCTTCTAGACTATTAAGAGACTATTCATTAAATCATATGCCCCCACACTATAGCTGAACTCTGACAGACTCACCAAACAGACCAGAATCTCTCTAATACCCAATGTCCATTTCTAGCACATCTTTCCTCTTGTATGGGAGCTCTTAAGACATTTTCACTCCAGTGAAATTCTATCAGCATGCCTCTTCCCTTTTTCAGTGCCTCACATGACACTGCCTGGAGCAGCAACGCAGGCTGAAAGGCCAGCATGTAGAAATTGGGGATTTCTCCACCCTTCCCAAAGTAGCTGAGTTGCTTGACATCCTTTACTCAGTCAGGTATGAAGCAGAGATTACTTCAGGCCAGACCATGGAAAAGAAAGGAAGGGGAGAGGTTTTATTGACCCAGATGGCTTAATCTCATCCCAGGATGTGAATGAGCATTGAAAACCCTCAGACTGAAAAGTACAAATGCATAAACAAATGTCTCCTTCCAAAGCAGCTTATGGAACATTGCACAAATTCAAGGAAGTGTATAAAGTCTATTTTAAGTAGCACCCCAGCCTTACCCAAACAGTGAATTTACACTTGGCACCAAGAGAGACAAGAAATTGCCCATCAGAGCACGTGGCAAGGAAGGTGTTAGTGTCAGAGCACTGATTACTGCTGAGGAGGCCAAAATGACCACAGGCAAGGGGTCAGGCCATCCATCCACCTGCAGGGCTGATCCAGAGGGCTGGCACACTCACAGCCCTTCCCACGGCTTCCTGCCAAAGGCTGAGCAAACGTGAACGTCAAATCTTAAACCTGGAGCAGACAGGGTAACACGAGGCCGAGTCACTTCTCAGAGCAGGTAAATGCCCAGCCCGGTGGGCAGGCTGTGCACAGGTGCTGTGCTCCGGCAGGGTCACTGCTGCTCCAGCTTCAGCCTGCAGTTCTGCAGGGCCCAGGGACGAGCATCATTTAAAAACTCTTCTGCTGTGTATCACTCCTGTATATTAGGGTTTTGCCCAAGGGTTTGCAACATTTTAGTGGGTACAAAGCCAAATTTACAGTGACTGATGCAAGGAAGGACAGAGACACGAGCGGGAGAGATGCTGCGCTCCCCAAGTCACCAGCGCAGCGAGGAGAGCGAGGCGGGCTCCGGAGCCTGCAGGGGAGAACGAGCGGTCCCGGGGCGGCAGAGAGGGCGGAGCGGCCCCGCAGCTCCCCCTGCTCGCCCTGCCCGCCCTGCCCGCCGGGGGTCGCTGCTGCCCGCCCGGCCCGGCCCCGGCAGCGCCCTCGGCCCCCGGCCCGGCCGAGCCCTGCGGGAGCTGCGTGGGAACATTCCTGACGGGCGTGGGCTCGCGGGCTCCCCAGGGAGAGGGCTGCTGGTCGGAGGCAGACAAGGACGACTTTCAGGCAGGGGCCCAGGTTTCATTTTTAAAGGAACTGCCGTCACGCCGGCCCTGCTGTGACTCGGTATCGCTGTGACAGCCGCAGCTTTCTGTTGGGTCACGGTTAAGAAAAGAAAACCTCGAAGGGCCTAAAAGTGTCAGAAATGGAGAGAACCTGGTTCTTGTCAGCCTCCAAACCCGCTCCTCGCTGCCTGTCGCCTCCATCCCTGCCGCAACGCTGCTCCCTAAGCACGGTGTGTTGCCACCGCAGCATTCCCGGGGACCGTGTGCGCGCAGCGTGGCAGCCGCGCACCGTGGGGTGCCCGGGCACGGGGTGCCTCGGGTGTGTGTGTGCAGGGGGTGCCTCGGGTGTGTGTGTGCAGGGGGTGCCTCGGGTGTGTGTGTGCA
>JAWWES010000150.1:6601153-6614107 GCA_035583135.1 Lophotriccus pileatus
GGGGTGCCTCGGGTGTGTGTGTGCAGGGGGTGCCTCGGGTGTGTGTGTGCAGGGGGTGCCTCGGGTGTGTGTGTGCACGGGGTACCTCGAGTGTGTGTGTGCAGGGGGTACCTCGAGTGTGTTTGTGCACGGGGTGCCTCGGGTGAGTGCACAGGATCGCACTGACCACCTTCTCCGCACCGCCATAACTTTGCATCTCCCAGCCTGATCCTCGCAAAGTTCCTCCTAGCTATCTAGCAGTTGCGGTCCCTCAGGTTTTGCAGGTGTTTCCAGTTGGGATAAGCACTATAACGAGTCTTGTCCTCCCAATGCCTTGAGCCAGGGGAAGCTGGAGGAGCAGAAGGGGCAGAGCACAGCACACAGCCGGCACTGGCGTGCGGGTGTGGCATCGCTCGTGGTGTGGTGAGTACTCACCGCTGGAATGTCCCACGGGAAAGGGACCCGTGCCGGGGCTCAGAGGATGCGGAATGAGATGAGGAACTGAGCTGAGCCACGAGCAGCTCATCCTGAGGGAGGGGAACCAGCCTGGAGGGCTTGGCACTGTAAGGAAGTGCAGAGAGCTGGGTCTGGCTGAGCTGGGAAGAGCAAGGGCAGCTGCAAACCACAGTGGAGCAGGGGCAAAAAAAGAGGTATTATTACTCTTCAGGGGCACCTGAGCTGAATCAAGAGCACCTGTACTTCGCAGTGGGAATTGGAGTTGCTGTGGGTGGCTGGTGGGGAGAGCCAAGGCCAGAGCAGGCACAGTGGCAGTGCTGCTCTGTAGCTGCGTGGCTGTGCTCTTGTGCCTCACTCCTGCACGGACCTGCAGCTCCCTGTGGCTCTGGGGGGCTCTGCTGCCCATTCTGGGGTCCCACAAGCTTCCCTGCTTACAGCTGCCCAGATGTTGTTCATCCCCTTTGAGCAGCTCCCAAGTCATGCTGTTACTACTGCAATTTGCCCATGAAAATGTGGTTTGCAATGTGATCTTCTCAGGGACTGAAACATTTTGTTTCTTTACTCAGGGACATGGTTTTTTCACTTTAATCAGTTTTGGGGAGATAAATAAAAGTATATACACATACTGAGTGGGGCATGGTCCTCCTCACATTTCCTTTCTTTTATTTGATAAAGTGAACGGGTTCTTCAGTTTCTTTACATACATAACATTTTTCATCAGCAAAAACATGGGAATAATAAAATAAATGCATATTTCCGATACTTTTTTTTTTTTCAGCTCTTGGTTCTTAGTCTTTTGCATCATGTTCCCATGAGAAAGATAAGGAATATTTCTCACTTCATGTGACCTGACAGTTTGGGGTTCTTTACCTTTTAAACCTTTGCCATACTGTAATTCAAGCATGGTAATATTTATATCCTTACCTCAAAATCAGTTCTACTGTGAAGGTTTTGATACAAAAGAGCAAGAACATTCATGAGGTGTTGTGCACTGAGCAGTGGTTCAGGCAGGAAGGGGATGCAGAGGGTGTTCTGGGTCTGCAACAAGCAGAGGATTGCTATCTGGAAAGCAGGAGAAGGTTTTTCTCCAAGGAGAGTGAGAGCATTCAAGCATCACAGGTAGCAGGGGTGGTGCCATGCTCAGAGATTATGGACACTAAAGCAACTGGAATCAGGGCTGGGATCACTAACAACTTAAATGTCCTTTTGCACAGTTTCATACCACTAGTTTCAGATACAAGTTAAAATTAAGAACAACATGAAATCAAGGGAAGTGCACTGTCACATTTGCAGAGCACATTGATAGAACAGGGCAAAATGTGCTTGGGAGAAGGAGAACAAAGAAATTGATTGTTCATAGCACTTCTCGTGATGCAGACACCAAAGAGATTTTATAAGTGCTGTGAAGTCTCTGTGTGTTAAACTTACAGTGCAAACCTGCAAAGTGATCAAGGTAGCTAACTTTTGTAGTATAAGCAATTCCAAAACTGTTTGTAAGGTTTTGTATTGGGGTTTTTCCCCTCCTTTCTGTGCAAGATGCTTTCAGGATCGTGGGAAAGTTCTCCCATCACCCTTCTGGCCTTGAGATAAATGTAATCTCTTTATTAAAACACTTAGATAACTTACACCAGCCTTGTGCTGGATGTGGTGTTCACCATAAATCACCTCACTGTCAAACCAAGTCTAAAACACAATGAAAGAAACGTCTTAGTGAATGTCCATCTTAACTTCTCTCCTTTAGCAGCAGGAAACCCCTGTGAAATGTTTTTATTAGTCCTTGCACCAAAAAGAGGTTGTGAGATCTCCAGATGAAAGTTTTCCCAAATTAACAGACCACACAGATCAGCATTCACAAATAGAAACTGCTGTGGCTGTGAGAGGGAAAAGCTGTGCAGGACTGGAGCTGTTCAGGTGCCTGTGTGTCAGGGCATAGGCTCGCAGTGTGCCCATCCTCTTGCAGTGTGCCCATCCTCTTGCAGTGTGCCCATCCTCCTGACACTGTGCCCATCCTCCTGACACTGTGCCCATCCTCCTGACACTGTGGGGCTGCCAGTCTGTTACTAAAGGAATGACAGAAATAAAGTAAATGACCAAACTCCTGGAAATCAGAGCAGTTGGTAGATGAATTGCACATCACAGCAAAGGATGAAGTCAGGTTAATGCCAGTGGGTTATTCACAGGCTTTTTTTCTCTATCTGGTCATCCCAGAATAGCTGCTGGGCTTCAGTTTGCAACACAAAAGCTGTCTCTGTGCCTCACCAGTAGTAAGCAGGAAACCAGCAGGAAAGAGTGAAGATTCCACAAAAATTCCACCTTTTCCTGTATTACTGACTCTAGTGATGCTTTCTCTGCTCAGTTCTTGTTTGACTCCTGGGCACTCATTTAGATTTACCCTCCAGCAGAGACAAGAAGTGTCGTTCATGAACTGAAAACTGGAGCTTCAGTCCTGAGCAGCCAGTTGGCTGACAGAGGTTTCTGCTCACCCGTCTCTATCATCATTTTTTTCTCCCACTAATTCCTCTCCTAGGAAGTGTGTGGCCCTAGTGCAAAGAAGGGAGGGGAGAAACCCACAAAAATAAAAGCATTTCAAAAGCTTTAAGTGTGAATTCCCACCCAAAGCTGCTGCCCTGGTGCTGCCGGGGATGTGTCTGCGCTGCCGGCGCGGGGTGGGAGCCTGACTGCAGAGGGTATTTCATGCAAGGCAGAGGGCAGATGTCACACAGTGTCTCCCAGCTCCTGTTTCACAGAACAGGGTGTGTCAGCAGTCAATGGTTTGCAGAAATGCTGGCTGACAAAATGTGCAAATTGAGCCCTGCAAGGAGCAGAAACACCTCCGTCGGTGCAGAGCTGCCCCCAGGACCTTAGTGAGGGATGAGGCAGAGCAGTGCCTCAGTAAAATACTGGGTAAAGCTCAGGAGGAATTCCATTCTGCTTCTTCATTCTTTGAGCAGATCAGGTCTCATTTTTTGCCCCCTTCAATGAGTCCCTGATGGATTAAACTGGCCCATAGAAAGGAGGCACAAAGCATCGCAGCCTTTTGAAACCACCTGCACACACCAGGATGGGCTCGGGAGGTTTTTGATTCCAGGGATGGGATTTTTTATAGAGCCTAATCCCAGAAATTAAATTATATGGCTGACCAGCACTGAGACAGACACCATGTAGCTTTTGCAAACTGGTCAAAGAGTAATCAGAGGAGCACAGACAGCACTTGGAGACATGAAGGCTGGGTGAAAATTACATATTTTGGTCAGAAGTTTACAGCTGAGAGGAATATGATAATTCTGCAAATGGCATGCTAAGCTAACTAGTAAAACATTCTTATACTGAGGTGTAAGCTCCCAAGAGAAATACCAAAAGCCTCTGTATTTTATATGTGCATGTTTTACATCATTGCAACTTCTATTCAACTTTAAATCCATCTCTCAGGTCCTGCGACCCTATGGTACATAAGTCCCTTTGCATATTCTTTGAGGATGCTGCAATAGTACTAAAACCAAAACCAAAACCAAAACCAAAAAAACCAACTAACCAACCAAAAACCCCAAACCAAAACACATAGGATAGGTTTTGTTTGTTTTTAACTGTTTGGGGTGGTTTCATTTTGCTTTATTTCTGAAATGATTTGGCCTTGGTGCAAAAAAGTAAGTCAACAAAAATGTTACTGTTTTAAGTTTTGTCTATTAACTTTAGAGTGTCCCATAATGATCTGATAAAATCCTTGGGAACATGCAGAGCAGAAGAGCAGCTTATTCTGTCCAAGTGCCAGTGTGATGAGGGAGGGTGTCACACGACCATCTCACCACCGACTCAGTGACGCGGCTTCACGAGCCCGAAGCCCTCACCCCCACCCATCCCCTGTGCACAACTCGTGCCTTCCCAGGCCTGGCTCAGGGATGGGGTTTTATCTGCCCATAGTGTGATGGGCCTCAGTGTTCAAGGAAGGATGATGGCAAACGTTGGTATGTGGGGATTTCTGGCTTCCTGGAGAGCTGTCTAAGCTGCCCCACCTTCGGAAGGACAGGACAATGGCGTTAGAAGGAGAAGTTAAAGTCTTGGAACACTTCCGAACTCTTTTACAGAGGGAGTGAGGTCACAGGCAAATTAACAGGTTGTTACAAGATTGGGACTGTTTCTAAACAGCTGTCATTTTCCTACAAGGGATTTTTACCTCCTCCATAAGCGACTGTCCAAGGCAGGAGCCAGTTGAGCACTTTGATCACACTTTGGCCGATCCGGTCCCGGCGATGCTTCTAAGGGTGAGACAGTTCTGCAAAACTCCTCCACCCAATTCTGTGACTAACTGTCCTGCATACAGCCCATTTCCTCAGAGCAGCACTCCCAGGCTCCACACAGCAGCCTGGTGATGTGCTCAGCACAGGCAGCTCCGTGCAGCGTGTCTGAGGAAGCGCTGACATGGGTGTGATACCCTGCCCAGGAATTCCAGTGTCACCAAGTAATTATTTGTAATAACTCAGAGTAACAATTTCCATATGTAGGACTCAAAAACAAGAACTACAGGTCAGGAGATGCCTCCTCCAGCTTGTTAGATGAGAGCAGGATTTCCATGTCTTTTAAAATAAGATCTGTCCTGTTTTCTATTCCAGTTTCCATCACCCCACCAAAATAAAATCAGCTACAGACAGTCAGTGAGCAGAGATGGAATTTTTGTTAGAGGTTTGGGGGGGGAGGGTTTGGCAGAGACTGAACTCTCAACACCATGATCATATTTTACTTATTAAGGAACCTGGACAGATACACTTTTAACTTCTAGTTCAGATGAAAACCTTGACTGTTTTCTCCAGGTTGGCAAGTTTGGTGTCCAGGCTCCTTCAGGACTGTCCAGAATGTGGAAAATCATAAACAGAGTGAAACCAAGAGGCAGAAACAAACCCAGGGCTCCCGAAGAAGAGGCCTGCATGCGTTCCTGCACAGAGGAAAGAGACCTTCCTCTGCCCATTCCTCAGAGAGCCCCTTTGTCCAGCTGGGCGGAAAATTCCAGCAAGGTGAGGGTTAATGCCAAGGAGGTTATTTAGCTGAATGGTGGCTTTTTTTTCTCCTTCACCCCCCATTCCACCACACACACAAACACAGGGTCTGGCACACACAGATCCTGAAGCAGGAGGGAAAGAACTCCCTGCAGGCTGTGAGGACACAGGACAGGACCTCCAGCGACACCGGGAGCCGCTGTGTCCTTGTCCCCCCGGCAGCACCTTCGGCCTCCCCAGCACACAGAGATGGGTCACTGGCCCCACCACAGACCCTGCTCTGTTCCTGGGCACAGCATCACCCTGGCTGTGGATGGCACAAGCCCTCTGGACCCCAGCCAGCCCACAGGGTTTCTTTCCCCCTCTCTCTGCCAAAGCAAATTGGCTTCTGACACCTCCCCTTATGTTTTCATCCTTTAAAGGGTGGAAAGCTGAAAGCCTGGCTTTGCTGTGTTTACTTCCATGCCTCCTCTGTGCTCTCCTGTGTGGATGATAACTAACTCTTTCAGGGAGGACTGGGCATTAGAGCCCCTGGCTGGCACTGTGTGTGTGCCCAGGGCGAGCAGCGCTGCCCCAGGAGCGTGTCCCGCTCCCTTTGTCCCACTCCCAGCAGTTCATCTCCCTGGGCCTTGGCCATCCTTCTCTGTGAAGGGTGGGCAGCAATTCCTGTGCCTTGTCACTTTCTGTAGCCTTGTGTCTCCACGAGGAGGAGGGTGACCTACACGTGCCCACTTTCCAGCAGAGAAACCAGTGTTTTTCAGCTCCTGTGCTTGGACTTTTTGTGACAACCCAGATGTGATGGGCACAAATAGAGACCCTGACTGACAGAGCTGCATCAGCAACAACTGTGGAACCAATCACACATCCAAAGATGCCCCAGTTTCCTCACCCCAGCAGCACACTGCAGCACAGCCTGGAGAGTTTCTGGCCTTGGAGCATTCAGGCAGTAAAGCCAATCTGGCTTCCCAAGGATATGACATGCTTTATAATTGTAGCATATCGTAAAACATGGCCACAAACTATTAATTGGAGATTGGCTCTCCATGGGTCTTACTCCAGGTAAACTCCAATAAGATCCAGGTGAAAGCAGCAGAGAAGTTGTTCATGCAGACACACCTAACAGACTTTCCACAGTTTGTCTTTTTTGAACGGTAACGGGGATCTAGTCCATTGTTCCTTAGAGACCTCAAATGTATTCTTAGCTCTGTTTTGTAATAAAACAAAGTTTTTGCTGTAAACCCAAATATGCTAATTTTTTCATGAGCTTTGGAAAGTTTTAGCCTGCCTTTTCTGGAGTTTTGTCACTTTAAGGCAACTAAGTTTCTAGGGGGATTAAAAACATGAGGTGGACCTGGGTTGAAAGGGGAAATCTTAATGCTGTTTTCATTTCAGAAAAGCATATAACCTAGTTCCTCCCTTATCTGCCAAAATAGAACACATTGCAGATTGTGACTGAAAAAGAATTTTCTACCTTGTGGATCATGGATCTCATTGTCCTCTTTAAAAAAAAAAATAATTATTTATAACTTTGCAATCTCAGACAAGACTTTGTGCTGACAAGTGGATACCTTCTTCTACTTCCTTCACATCAGGAGAAATCTATTCCACATATATATCTACAGACAAACTTACCTTCTTGATCATATACAGTTTGCAGCATTTTTTTCCAAAAAGGATGAGGAAAGGCTTGTCCATGAACTGAATGAATTCTGCCTTTTCTACTCCTCTCCTTTGTCTTCCATGAGATTATGAGGGACCACCTCATGGTTTGTGCTTATGTAAAATAAAACACTGTGGTATTACAACAACCCAGTCAGTAAAGAGCTCATTAATAAAAAAAGTGATGCCAAAACCGGGTGGGATCATGTGAAACTTTATTTGGTTACCAAGGGCACTGAGGCCAGGCCCAAAGGCCAGTGAAGGCACCCAGCACAGAGATGCAGTTCAGCGAGCTCGGCCCTGATCAGCCAATCCATCAGCTGTGCCGTGATGCACTTACCAGATCTTGTGCACAGATGATGAGAAAAGCCTCCTGTGACAGATTAGTACAAAAAAGTGCCTTGCCAGAATCTCTTCTGTCTGTCTTTGTGGTGCAACTTGCTCTGTTACCACAGTGGTTACCAGGAAGACATTCCTCAGCTGCACAGTGCCATGGTGAGACACCTCAGCCCAGTTTGTAACAAGGTCAGTGCCTAGAGAAAAAAGAGCCACAAGACATCAGAATGTGCCATCTGGCCTTGGAAAGGGGAAAAAAAAGAGCTTATGAATATGCAGGGACCTCCCTGTGCTCCTGGGTTCACAGAACAAAAAGACAGAAACACTCAAACACATACAGAGAGGAATGTCTCCCTTCCTCCCTTTCCATGTGCTTCAGCCAGATGTTTGTGCAAGAAGAAAGTCAGTTGAACAATAAAAGCCATGTCAGATGCAGAAGGGATGTCTGGAGTCCAACACACCAAAAGAAAAGGCTGACACCAGTTCATCCTTATGAGAAGGGTCCCAGCTCCAACAGGCACATCATTGCTTCCTTGTTAGGGGACCAAACTGACAACAGCAGCAGTGTGGTACTTGGTGTTTTGAAATTTTCACCCAAGAATTGTGAAGCACTTTATGTTTAAACCTAAATATATCTTTGTGCAAGATGGGAGGGGCTGTAAACAGGTAGCTTTGCTTATTTTGAGCATGAAAAACACATAATTCCATAGAAACACAAAACAGAAAGCTCTAATTCACCTGGATGGTGCTTTTAATGAATTTCAATGAAATTATACCCAGTCAGACGACAAGGCCAGTGGACTTGCATGTCTTCATACTTAAAAATAGTTTTCTTGTGACCTTTCGTAGTTATTTTTAATAGTAAAGATGACATAAAACAATGGACACAAGAGCCTCTGCTTTAATAAGCATTCCATTACTTCTTCCAAGTGGAACAGTGCTCAGCAAAGCTGAGAGGTCCTGCAAGACAAGGGACAAACCAATAGGCCCAAGGGGGCTTTGAAGGGAGTTGAGTCCCAGGGTCAGAGAGACCCTTCTGTGAAGTTGGAGCTGCTCCACAGCCAACTCCAGACCTTCCCAAAGACTGAGTGTGAAGAACAGGGCAAAAAAGCCTGAGAGTCAAAAGTTCTGCTGAGAACTCTTCAAACTTTCCTGCTGTTCCCATGGCTGGAAATGCTGCAAAAGCAACTTTTCTTAACACTTTCCTTGCTCAGGGCCACATTTATTAACACCACAAATAAGAGAGTGGGAAAGAAAGTATTGTGAACCGTCTGGAAAGACGTGACCTGAAATGAGGTCTAGGCACTAGAAGGTTTTACATCTGAGAACTTGAAAAATTTCATCAAATTTTCATCAGATCTATTAGTTTTGGCTGGAAAAAAGTTGGCCTCTCATCTGTCTGTGTGGCAAAAGTCCTTGCTTATAGGGTTTCTTTCAACATAGAACCCCAAAGTAATTAAGCCCCTAATTAGTTAAACTTCGAATGAAGTTCTGGCAATGACATCCCTGGCAAAGAGAGTCCTAACTGGACTGAGGTTGTCACACATTTCCAGAAACCAACACTGAGCCCCTCTCAAAGTCCACAACTGCTCCTCCTGATCCTCTGCCCTCCCCATCACCACCAGCCTCTTTTCATCCTTCGTTGCTGTAGGCAGCTCCCAGAGATTTTAATGCCCCAAAAGTGATCCCAACACAAAGTTTTTCTATTAAATTCATCTCCAAGCAGCACTCAGGTTTCCTACATGCCCCTGGACCTCATCACTCTCGGGCAGCCACAGCGAATCAAGAGCTGGGGCTGTTGGCTTGTTTGCTGCTGTCCCCCGGTTCAGGAAGGGCTGTAACAATATCCCTTCCAAATGTATCCAGCCCAATGAGGAGGGGATGAAGCCTGGATTTACAGACATGTGGAGCCTTCAGATTCTGGGGCTTCCCTGCTGCATTTATTTTTCTTCTGCATGACTGCAGCAAGCTGGAGTGTGTGACTGCTGCCCCGAGTGAGGACTCAGGGCAGGGGCCGTTTCACTCCAGCCCTGGCACTGCCAAGAAGAGGGGCTTGACTTCCGTGCTGGCTTTGCCCAGATTTTACTTTCAGAGTCTCTTTAAACCGACATAAGCTGCTTTCACCAGCAGTAGCAGTGTTGACACAGTCTTGCATCCTCCACCTCCACCTCCAGTCATGGTGCTCCCAGTGAGTGTTCTTATCCCAGCTTCATCCCAGCAAAGCAGCACATACATTTTATCCCAGGAGCAGACCTGAAAGTGGCTGTGTAAGCCATCTCCCAGTGACTGCTAGGGCATCATTCGTCCTTTCCATGCCAGGGTCTGACCCCTTTGGGATCAAGGTTGTGTTTCACTAAGAGCCTGTGACATTCTGCAGCACTGATTTTCAGTGGATCCTTCGACCTTGTGCAGCATCACCAATCACCAGGGGAAAGTGCACCTTGCTAGCAAAACATAGCAACATGAAAGGTAAAGAAGGGAGCACTAGGTCTCAAGTGCCTTGTAATACATTCCCCTGGGCTCTGGATGGAGCTGGCAGTGCAGCAGCCAGGTCTGGGGTTGCTGGGGATGAGGAGTAAGGGAAAATGCAAATTTGCTGCAAGAGGGCTGACGAGATCTGTTTTAAATAGTGGTCCCCAATTTGTGTTTGGCTTCTTATGAGTGGACAGTGGTGGAAAGCCAAAGTGTTCCCAGCCTATGACTGGCACAGGAGCTCCTCATGGGGAAGTCCTGAGGAAAGAGCTGCGACACTGCTGCAAATCTCCTCTAGTCTGATGTGGTCCTGTAGGGTGCAGCTTATCACAGTACAGAGATGCTCTGTGCCTCCAAATTTGCTTTTCTAAGACAGAAATGGACTATATGGGCCTGCTTATGATCTTATTTCCTGTGGATTTTCTTTTTGTCATAAACTTTTGGGGGATCAGTTCCTTGGCTTGCATAAGCTGGTGTTATTTCTCTGATTACTCTGGAGCTGTTCAGCTTGTGACCAAACACAAGTTGGTGGTCTGAGATGGTCACCACTGGTCCTCTCCAGCCCTTTTGCCATCACCCTGAACTAGGAGAGCAAGAGCACTACCACCCATGAAGACATTCCCATGTCACTCTGGTTCCCATCACGCTCACACAGTTTTTCAGACAAGGTGGATATCACAGGAAAGCCCGTGTTGGAATACTCCTTGTTGAACCTGCTGTGCTGGGTTTGTTCTGGCAGAGCAGAGCAAAGCAGAGAGGGGGTTTGCAAACCTTTTCACAGCCCTTGAGCAGCAAAGGGCGTTTTGCCACCACATCTTCCAAGCCTGACCATGGGCTCACAGGCTGGAAGCAGCAGTCTACAAGGAGGAGAAGTTTTGGGTGAAGACTTGGCTGTCCCGCCCGGTCTGTGTGCTGCTCCCAGCAGGACTGCTCCCACCCCAAACGTGTCCCTGCAGGGCATGGCCGGGGCCGGGTGGGGCTGCAGGGGCTGCTGGACAATCCAAGGAAATGCCTCTGCTCTGCTGAGCTCTGCAGAGGGAGGGTCTGTGCCGGGAGGGGATGCTGTGCCAGACAAAGGCTGCAGGGCGGGCGTCTGCACGAAAACCAGAGCAGAGGAAAGTGTTTGAGACAGGCTGGGTGGGTGGGTGGTGTCAAAGGAGTGGGAATGGAATGAAAGAGGCTGTGTATGGCCATGTGGGAGAGGAGAAGTGAGGCAGAGTGCCTGTGGGTGGCATGGAGAAGGATGCAGTGCCGGCTCTGTGCTGTCAAACAGAACATCCCCTTCCAGATGCTCCAACCCCATCGACTACACCCTTATTTTACATTGTTAACACTTCATATCCAGTGTTTTTTTCTGAAGCAGAAAATGTGTGGTATTAGAGTCTGGGTAGGGTGCCAAGGTTCAGCAAGACTGTCCATCCCTTCAAGCAAATAAACATTGCATCTTTTCAAAGCTCCCTTGGGCACACAGAGAAGCTTCAGAGTTGCTGTAGTGCTGGGCTTGGGGGTCATTAGAGAATAACATCTTCAGAAATGTTTCTCCTGATCTTTGAATCAATGAGCCATCTTCTTCTTACCAAATGTATTCACACACATCAGTGGTACTACAGGGAAAACAAAAGCTTCCTCCTTCACTGCAGTAGTCTTCCAAGCATAGTCTGCCCTACAAGTTTGACACTTTGCAGTTCAAGGGTTTTTTCCTTCTGATTACAAAGAAAAAAAAAAAAAAAAGAAAGGGCTTAGAGCAAGATCCAGCTGACCTGCAATACCCTGACACTTGAGATTGGACCTCACTCCAAGCCAGCTTCCTGAAAAGCAGTAGGCATAGGTCAAAGAGACTGATAAATAAGATTAACCCATTTGAAGACAAAATAGAGAAAAAAGTCAAGCTTGTTCATAAATATCCTTCAGAAAGTGATCACATAAAAATAGTGACCTAATGTGAAGCTGTACTCAAAACTCCAGAAGATCAGGGTAATCTGAAATGTAGACTGGCTTCGTGAGTTTGGAGTCCTGAAAAATCAGACCACAGCAACACACACTTTATCTTAGCCCCTGCATGTGATCTCCATGCCCTGCTGTTGTGACTCTGGTTTGCAAAGGGTTTCAGTTTGTTCCTTTGGTGGATTGTAATTGCCCTGGGTCAGCTTCAAATAGGAGGGAAAATGGTAAAAAAAGACAAAAGGAGCCTTCAAAGGTCCTGAGCACTGTGCCTAGGTGGTGATCTCATGGCAGTAACGACCTCAGAGGCGTGTTTGGCTTGGTTCAAATCCACAGAACTGCCTCTTGCCAAGGATATTTTAAGCTGGCCAAAAACATCTGTAAACACACCCATCCCAAAACAAATGCTGCAGTTATACAGTCACAAATACACACGATGTGTCTCACATCAACTCATATATGCTCCTCATGGGAACTGTGGGGTCTGCAGCCAAGGTCAGCCTGTCCTTGCTGTTTATCACAGAGCTCAGGTGCCCCAGCCCCCAGCTCACAGGTGTGAGAGCTCAGTGACAAGCCCATCAGCTGTGACCCGTGCAATGCAACACAGCTGTCTCCTGTGGAGGTCCTGTATTCCAGATGAGGGACTACTCCAGGTTTTTATTTCTCTTATTTCAAGTTAAAATCAGTTTTGGGTAAGCCATCTGAACTTTGTTGTGCTTCTCATAATGAATCCACTTAAAATGGGAGGAAGGTGCTCCTGGGGATCCAGTTCTCCAGGATGAACACTGTGCAGCCATAGCTGTTGGATGGTTGTTGCTCAGAACTGCTCCCAGCAGTGACTGCCAGGAGCACACAGGTGGCTCCCACACGAAGCCCTCAGTGCTCTGCCTGCCCAACATACTTGGTGCTCAACACATGCACTGACCCATCAGCACAGGCTGCTGTGCATTCCTCCCCAAACACACACGGGTGCACTGATCACCTGCTTTTCCAAAGGCTAATCCTGCACTCAGGATCCGGGCTGGAAGCTGACAGGAGCAGCCTGGCTGCACAGGCAGAGCTTTGCCATGGCACAGAACAGCCTGTCTGTACAGGCAGAGCTTTGCCATGGCACAGAACAGCC
>JAWWES010000150.1:6614207-6635956 GCA_035583135.1 Lophotriccus pileatus
CCATGGCACAGAACAGCCTGTCTGCACAGGCAGAGCTTTGCCATGGCACAGAACAGCCTGTCTGCACAGGCAGAGCTCCGCCATGGCACAGAACAGCCTGTCTGCACAGGCAGAGCTCTACCATGGCACAGAACAGCCTGTCTGCACAGGCAGAGCTCTACCCTGGCACAGAACAGCCTGTCTGTACAGGCAGAGCTTTGCCATGGCAGGAACTCACATCTCAAAAGCACATATTTTCCCATAAATGGCCAGTCACTAAGAACCAGCAATCAGGAGCTGACACAGGCACAGGCAGGAGTTCCAATGTTCATTAATGATCAGGGAGCAGTTCTATGACATGCTTGGACTGCAGAATAAAATTGTGGGAGACTCCCGGTGTGCAACGTGCACCGACGGTGCTTTGGGCCCACAGCCAGCGGGCAGGGCTTGGGACTTGCACCTGCCCCCCCCTTGAAGGGCACAGAACAACAAAAGACCATTTTTAGCACATACAGGTTCTCACCAGCTCCTGAATGTCCAGCCTGAGCAGTGCACATCTCTGACTCCAGCCTCTCTTGGGCACTGACAGCGTCTGATGGGATCCCCTGAGCTAAACAAACCACCTCTGAGGAGGTAGAATGTACCAGCCTACTCTAACAACAACAGCAGCTCCTTGCTAACCTATTTTAGAAAATGCACAGCTTTAATCACCTGTTTAAACTATTTTTCAAAAGCTCTGGCATGTAGTGCCTGCTGAAAAGGCTCCCTGAGCCTGCCAACACTCAGAGTATTTTCTCTTGAAACGATCCTGTTTCAGTTTGCTGTTACAGCAGATACCAGACCCCACCAAGGTCAGGTTGCACAGCAACATCCGCTGTCATCCTGAATTTGCTTCCACTGAGTATTTGACCTCAAATTTCCCATGCTTGGTCTCTCTTAAGAGAGGTTGTTTTGTTTCAAAACTGGGAATAGAATCCCAGTAAGTATTTTCAAGTTCAAGGAAAGTGAAAAGAAAGAAACTTGAGCTCCCAGAGTCTAATCTTCCCTTCTGTACAAATACCAAGGCTGTACTTTTTTTCAACAAGGAGAGTTGAATGGCAGAGCTCAGGACCAGGTCTGGAACCAGGACCTAATCCAAGGCCACTAAATCTCTGACAGGAGGAGGGTGGAACCCGGAGGGAAACTGTGCTTGGAAGTTTCCCCTGAGTGTGCTTTGGGGCCTCTGTTAGAGTTTTGTAATGGAACTTACCAAGGTTTGCTCTCCTCCCTCTACTGGATGGGCTGAGTCACTGCTGCCTCACCCCATCACTATGAAGGTTCTAAAGACCTGTTCTTCAGCTCTTTCCCTTTACAGTCTCTCTCACATCTCTGAAAAACTGTTCAGAAAATATAGCTCTGCTAATCCAGTGGCTTTCTCCTCTGAGTCTGTAGGACTCTAAATATGAAACAGAAGGAAGGCAAAACCTAATTTTCACATTAATTAAAATCATGGCCCAGTCTCACTGGGTTTACTTAAGTGATTAAAGTTTTATTGTAAAAGAGAAATAGGGGGCAACCAAGGAGCTACCCCACCAATTTGAGCGGGTTGTGGATTTTTGCATGGATATTTACAGCTACTCTGATAACTATATGAAGGTTTGACACCACTGGAACTACCTGGTCTATTGTGCATGAAAATGCAAAAGATGAGATTCCAAAAGCAGCAATACCTTGGCCAAATAGCATGAGTGAGGTGTTTTTGTGATCCTGCTTGCTTGGATCAGCATGGCAAGACAGGAGCACAACCCCAACCTGGAGGTGGCTTTAAAAGATTTTTATATTGTCTGCTTGTGTCCACACTAGGAAGGGGGGTGGGAGGGTGGGGAAGTGTACCTGTGGGAGAACACTGTGTTGTAAACACATTTTTCTCCTGACCTAGCAGCAAAACTCTGTGCCACCCGACTCGAATGAACACTAGGCAAGCAGTGAAGGAACCTGTTGCTAACTGGGAAAAGAGCCCTTTCACAAAGAAGCAAGTCAGCCATAAGAGCTGAAGTTCCTCAGGCTGAGGGTAAGAAAGGGCAGCGACAGGCACCAGCGATATGGGGAATGCAGACCGGACCTGCTGGTTCAGAGCACTGTGGCAAGAAATGCTGCTATAAAACTGACTTTTTACCCTGAGGGAGGAAAGAAAAAGCAGTATCTGTTACTTTGAAACATATTCCTTTTAGTAGCCATCATACTCTTCAGACATGCAGAATCATTGTGCAGAAATCCTTATGGTATTTTCAGCCCAGAATGAAGCTACAGCAGCCAAAGGAGCCAAGCAAAGAGAGTGTCAGCGAGCCTTGCTAAAGGCGTGTAAATCAGGGAGAGGAGGATGTGGGATGTATTCCTTCTACAGCAGGGGCCAGTTCAACCTTTGGGTTGAGAACAGGATTCAGCCCGGGCAGCGGAATGACATTTTGTAGGGAGGATGTGATGGGCTGCCCTTCACACATCAAAGGTTATCATCCAGACTCACAACACGGGAACACAGATCTTTTTTTACAGATCTGATTGATGCCCTGGCTAACCCAATTTCCTGCTCTTAGACATGGCCCAGGACTTCATGCTTGAAAGGAAGGAAAGCCCTCCCTGGCTTCAGCTCACTGACAGTACATTGCCAGACTTGATGAAGTGTCTTAACTGATCCCTACATTTGTTCAGCAAATGTTTAATTGGTGCTGCTGTACAGCAGAGCATTGTAAGATTAGGTAGCAGTGTCAGCAGCATGGCAAGCCCTGAATCATGCTGTGCTCTGCATAGTACAGAAAACAAACCCAGGAGCACTGTGAAAGTATTTGTTAATCCTATGTGTTGGTAGACTCTTTCAAATAGTTTTGCTGCACTATCAAATAATAACTCCAAAAAATAAAACAAGATGTTCCTATCTGTTGGGAAATTTCCTTCTGTTCAGCCCTGGCCTTTCTGTTTGAGTGTCTGTCAGACAGAACCATCATTACTGCTCATGCAACAGTGTCATGGACATCTGACAGCAGCAAAGGTTCCAGCCCTGTCCCATAAATGAGTATTCCAAGCCCTTCCCTACTTGCACAGGAGGATGAAGACTGCACCATGTTCTGAAACAAATCCATAACCAACAAAGGAAACAACTGCATTGGAGCGGAATTTCTTGGCCTATTCTTTGTCTGCTGATGTAGACGGAGCCAGAGGTGTGGAATTGAGTCCCTCTGTGATGCCTCCCATGGGATAATGCACAGTTTGCATTTCTCCAAAGCACAGCCATTTGGACTAACAGTTGTAAAGGAATTTATCCTGAATGCCATTTTGAAAACAAATTCCAAACTGTTACAGTTTTCTTTTTTAGGGGGGTACTGGGTTCTTTTTTTAAAAGACTCTTCAAGGGCTACAGTTGGAACAAGCTGGTTTTGATCTGCTTAGAAATGGGCTTCCCTGCTAGAAAAGGCTGTTTCAGGGGAGCACTGACTTTTAACACCCCTTTGAAAGACAGCAGCGACCTAAGGACCATGGATGCTGTCAGATTTCCAAGACTGAATTCCTCCCTATAATACCCAGGCTTGCAGCCAATTTGGCTGACTTGGAGCAGTTGTAGCTTTAGAACATGCTTGATGTGTATTCACATTTCAAAAAGGAAAAAAAAACCCAAACCAAACATTGCAGAACGATTCAGAAAGACACGCAGATGATGGAGTGGAGCAACAAAGTCACAAGGGAAGCCAACACAAGCAGAGATCGCTAATTCTGCTCCTTCAGAAGAGTGCCTGAGCATTTGTACCCCAGCCCAATACAACTGTTTCCTTCTTCCACATCTGATCCCCTACATGGCTGCTGCGATACTGTTAAACAAACTAGCTTCAGAACACAGCAGGCTATTTATGATTCCTTTCTTATGAAGATTCACTGTTCTTCAGCAACTGATCATTCATGGATATTTCTTGGGCAGGAGGCAAAGGGGAAGGAAGAGGATTCTCTGTCTACATTTGCTCGAAAATTTAGGAGAAATGTTCTCTTTGTCACTGACACATTTGGCTGATCTATAACACACAGATACCCTAAAACCCCTTGACCACGCAGTGGAGATAAAGGGAAATGGCTGAACTCCACCAAGCTACCCGTGGATGTATGGTAAGCTTAAAGGCCTTGGAGAACTTTTATTTAGTATAATGAGTATTGTTAAATTCAGAATTCAAAGGAACTAGCAACAGCAGAGGAAATATTTTTTGCTCATAAATTAGGAAAGAGGCACTTTAGAAAGAAAAGATCAAGAAATTTTGTCTGGGGAGTTCCTTTAGTAAAGGCTGTGCCATTTTAATTCTTGTATTGTTGCTACAACAGTGAGCAGATTGTGGACACTAGACATGGAAAAATATGGGTGAAAAGCACTCATAAGCACCAGCCTTGTCTGCTGTCTTAAATTTGTCTGTCCCTTTGGTACCTTTTTGCTCCCAGGAAATGCCTCCTGAAGTATGTGCTGGGAGAGTGAGAGCTGATGGGGAGGGACTGCACAGTTTGTAGTACTCCATGGATATTGCTGAGAGTCCAGCGAGATTGGCTGCTTTGTCTTTTCAATGACAAACCACATACATGAGGAGGGGGGCTACTCTTTAGTTTTCTGAAAGTATCTCTTATGTATCTTATATTCAAAAGAATTTGTAAGGGTTTTTTAAAGACAGAGGAGATGTCATTCCTGAAATATCACAACTTGTCAAATCTTCTATGCAGGGAGATAACAAAGATCAGACCACAGAGTGCTAGGTGGCAAATATAGTATTTGTCATGTTACTTTATAGTTTTTAAAAATCTTTTTACCTTCCAAGACAGTCTGTGTGCCTGAGATGTGGAACACTTTTGTTTTTTAAACATTTCCATTTATTTAATACTTTAAGTACTTGTTTGCAGGAGTGAACCTATAACATGAAAGAGATCAAAATATCTTAGCACAGATTAGAGTACATTTTTCCCATGTAATATATTCATTTCAGCACATCTCCAGAGAGGATTTTATAGCACAAATATTTCTCAAAGTGACAGAACTGTGAAAGTGTCTGTCCCTGGTATGTGTTTATCTTGGAACAATCTCTCAAGAGGCTTCTTCTTCAACACAGACTTCCCCACGGACACAAAATTTCCCTGTCATGCAGACTGAATACTTTTTGAAGGAAACTTCCTACACAACAACTAAACCCCACAAATGAAGGGGAGCAGGGAGGGGATGCATTGGGCCACTATTGCTTTTCCTGCCTTTTCCATGATGACTGAGCCCAGAAGCCTCAGCCCCCCAGGCAGCCCTCTGGGTAGACCCCACTTTAGGCAGCATCAGTGATGTGGGACAGCAGGAGCTCAGCCAGTCTTGGAGGGCAGTTACACACCACTCTGCCTCGTCTGGGATGGCAAAACGTCCCATGGCAGGAGTCTTCAAAGTCTTGGAGCACGAAACAGTGCTCACGTGCTCTGGTGTGCAGGAACAGCAGCCCCCCAGAGCACATGGGCCCGGCTGTCCCGAGTCTTGCCAGTCCCAGCCTCTCCCACTGAATTTGCCCAGAAAATCGGTCTTTCAGCGTCACTTTCGGGGTGGCTCTCTTCCCGTGCTCGCTCTGGATTTTGCTCTTGAGCACCGGCCCCCGTGGTTGTCGAGGCCATCGTGAGCTGGGGCCGTTCAGCTTCAGCAGAAGAGGCTCCGGGAGCCCCCAGAGCCCCCTCCCGTGTCCCGAAGGGGTCCCTCGGGGCTCTCACCCGCTCCGATCGCCGGGGCCGCACTCGGGGCGGTGGCACCGCGGCCCCGCCCGGCCCGGCCCCGCCTCCCGCCCACTCACCGCCCCTCACCGGGACCGAGCGTGGGGGCCGCTGAGCCGGGACCGGGCACCGAGCACCGGGCACCGAGCACCGGGCACCGGGCACCACCGCGCACCGGGCACCGGGCACCAGCCATGGGCCGCGCCGCGCCCTGCCCGCGGCCATGAGACCCGGAGCTGAGCCAGGCAAGTACTGCCCGTCCCGCCGGGGCCGCGCCGGCACCGCCGAGGGTTCCCCGCTCCCCCGGAGCGGCTCCGCTGGGGCTCCGTGCCGGGGGCGCTCGGCTGGTGGCGCCGGGGCCGCGGCAGGGTTCGCGGAGGGGGATCGGGGGCACTGGCCGGGCGGGGGCCGACGAAGGCGGACGGTTCCCTCGGGCGTGGGGGGGCTGTGTGTGCCCGGGGCCGGGGCGGCGATCACCGGGGGCTCCGGGCGGCGATCACCGGGGGCTCCGGGCGGCGATCACCGGGGGCTCCGGACGGCGATCACCGGGGGCTGCGGAGCGCGATCACCGGGGGCTCCGGACGGCGATCACCGGGGGCTCCGGAGCGCGATCACCGGGGGCTCCGGAGCGCGATCACCGGGGGCTCCGGAGCGAGAGGCGTGTTCGCAGAGTCGCCGCTCCGTCCCGCTGTTGATCCAGGAGGGCCGGTCAGGGCTGCGGTACCGTGCGCTCGGTCGGGACAGAAGGACCGAGCGGGCTCCAGCGCTGCCCCGGCCCCTCGCCCCGCCGGGAGCAGCCGCCTCTGTTCGCGGCACGGGCTGCGGCCGGACAGGGTCGCCGGGGCTGCACGGAACTGCAGCTGCGGTTCTGTACTCAACCGAACAAACGGCAGAATGTCGTGTTAGCACAGGGTTAGCCCGAAATAATGGAAAATAAGAGGGAAAACTGTTAACATTATCCAAAATGACAGTCTGAAATTCTCAAATGAATCATCCAATACAAACAGGAGCTGAGTGGAACAATTTTCTTTCCAGGGATTTTCCACTGGAATAAATAGCAAGTTCTGCTAAAAAAAATCCAGAGTGATGGTTCGTTGCAGCTTTTGCTGACAGTTCTTTAGAGCCACTTGCAGTTTTTACCTGTGGGCCCTACCTAAGACAGAGGTGGCTGGTTTTCCCTTTACCTTCTCATCTTCTTCTATATTTAGAACATTCCTTAATGTTCTTTTTCCTAGGCAGACCCTTGCCTGCTGATGCCTTTGTACCCAAACAGAGTGTCGCTGTGATGTGCCAACTCCACATTACCTGCAGAGATGGAAAATGAGGATCTTTTACAGTATGTTCTTTGTCTCAGCATCACAGCCAGTTGCTTGCTTGCACAGCCAGAGCAGTAGGGTCATGGACACCTGCTTCTCCAAAAACATGGAGCTCTAAATGGATTGTGTTCCCCAGGATGCACAAGGCACGACCAGGCACTGCATCTCATCCTTCCAGTGATGTCTGAGGACCTGGTCATCAGTTTGTGCAGCGTGACCTTAAGCTACTTAAGCCACTGGGACTTGGGTTATGTGTAAATGGCAGCGTACCTGGTCATGGCACAGCTGCCAATGCCTCGCTGAGACCTGGCACTGCTCATGCCCAACTGCAGAGAAGTTCCTGGGTACATTTCCTAGGCCCCTGGGCTGGTGCTTTCCAGTGCACAGCTAAAGAGAGTTAAAGTATTTAGTCTGTGAGCCAGAGAGAAGATGGTCAGAAGGTCTTTTTGGTGTGCACAGACCTTTTAAACCTGCCCCCCAAGCCTGCAGCTAAGCAGTTTTCTCCAAGATCTTACTGCCTGCACGAGCAGTAGCTCAGTTGCAGCTTATTTATTTAACGCCCTCTAGTGAGGTTTTAAAAATTAACGTAGATTCCTTTCATGAGGAAAATAAATACTAGGTTTTATTGGTTTAAAAAGATTTACACTTTCTGAGAGTCAGCTGCTTCAGACAATCCTTCTCAAACGCAATACCACACTTTGGATGGGTACACAGCCTAATTTTGGATAGGCATCTTTGACATAATAATAGTCTCTGCCTCCCCTGCAGACTCTGGGTGCTCAGCTAAGATATTTGCATCAACAGTGATGGACATAGTTCCTTTCTTTTGACCTTTCTTTAAGTGCTGCTGCACTTTGGGTTTTGGCTGAACCTGTATGTGCATTGCTTGACGTGGCTCTGGTCTAGATGAGGTTGGCATTCGCAGAAGGGTTCATTTATGGTTCTTGGTGCTCCACCTGTGTTCATTGTAATTTAGTTGGGCTGGCCCCAGACTTGGGAAGCGGCCTTGTCTCTGCAGAGGAGGTAGCTTCAGGGGCTGGAACTCTTTTAGGTTGTAACCAAGGGATGTGACTCGATCATCTGGGTAGCCCAACTGGTTTTTACTTTATAGGTGTGGAAGATGATGAGAAATTTACCAGTGATATGGTTTCTCTTAATTAGCTGGAAGATGTAGTGGATGCTTTTTCTTCATGATCAGCCGTGAGATCCTCTCCTGCTTGTAATACATAAGATTCTGATTTGCAGCTCCAACACTTCTTGTGGATTCTTTCATCATTACATCACACACCATCCTCCATCTTTCTGCCTGCCACAGGTTCACCACCCCTCTGTCATGCCAGCAGCCTCACAAACACCCACAGACTCCTGTATTTGGCCTGTTTACCTTCATCCACATGCTGCTCCCTCCTTCCACCCTTGCTGGTGACCGTCACAGCAGGAGCTCCCAGCAGATCTCAGTACCTGCACCTCTGAGAACACCCACAGTAGCACTTGGGCACTGGGGCTGTTGCTCACCTGTGTCCTGCATCAGCCAGGTGTGGTCACACCGATGTCACCCTGCATGTCTCACAGCAGCACGGCCAGCAGCCTCCAGAGCCCTGGCAGCACGTCACCCCTTTGGCAGCACTGCTCAGGGGCCAGCCCAGGCTCTGGCTGGGAGCTGCCTGCAGAGCTCACCCCGGCTGGGACTGAAGTGTGCTGCACACCCCATCTGTGTGGGTTTGCTGTCTTTCCTAAAACAGAAAACCTGCCTTGCCAGCTCCCCACCTCTCAGTGTGCTGCTGGGGAGGGACTGACACCCCTTCAGGGTGTTCTCTGTCTCTGTGGCGGCAATTGCTGACGTCTCATAGATAAAACAGCAAGTCTGCAGAACAGCATCTTCTCCATTTCAGCCAGAGGTTGGGAGTGCGGCAGTTACTGTGGTTTAAAACAAAACTATAAAGTGGTAAAACCCACTTCTCATGTTCCACTTCTCTGCATTTCCTCCTGAGAGATCTTAGAGCCACAGCAAGAAGGACTGGCACAGGGATGGGTGCTCAGTGCCCGTGCACTGGGGATCAGCCCCTCTTTGTTTGTCTGCCCAGTGCTGCCCTCCTCATGTTCCCTCAGAGCACATGGCAGGACAGATCAGGACATGGAGGTCTCCAAAACCAGGCACTCATAGTTAGCACATCTGAAAACAGGTAGGGTGGGGTCCAGTTTGTGGACTGGAGAGAGAAACTGAAGCAAAACAGGATGTTTTTGTGAGTTAAAACTTATTTTTCATCATTCCTATTGACAGGCTTGTTTTGGCTTGGTTAGAAGATGTCTGCCACATTTATTGGGAAATTTATAATCCAAAGACCTTTGTGCATGTATGTGTGTGTATGCAGATGTGTATGTGCATGTGTCCTTGTGCAGGGATTGCACATGAAGAGCTACTATTCAGCCTCAAGAAAATTTTCTACCTGAAAATTAGTAAAACCAGTAGGGGCTAGCAGCTAAGTAATAGCAAATATAAAATCCATCTACAGAACGCGTCTGTAAATCTTGCCAGACAATTGCCTTCTGCTCTGAACACTTCAAAACTGGCAAGATTCTATCAAATTATAAAGGGTTTACCAAAGACCCACGGAAATACTCATTACTGCAGGTATAAGTTTATGAATAAACATATGTTAAGCCCAAGTAATACATAAGGGGCAGATTAGGAAGCCACTTGGGTCGTCTGTACCCCACAGGATGTCCTCTATTTGGCCAAGGTTCAGCTGATACCGTTTTCACACTGGTTCCTGTAGAGTTAAGGCAAAAATCCTTTGCAGACCACTGATATTTTATTGCTGACTTCAGGGGAGCAAGATTTTCTACCTTTGTTGTTTCTTTTCCTTGGCTCTGAGTTTTTGCAGTGGCTTGCAGGAGTTGCTCCCGTGGAACAATTATAACAGCCTTGTGTAAAACTTTACATGAATAGTTTGATTCCACTGCTGGCCTTTTTTCACCTCTCATGCCATCAAAAAACTGGGACATGTTCTTTAAGGCCACACAGCTTGACTTGTATCAGTTCATAGCAAGAGCTTTTTAGTATAAGAATGTGCACATTTCTTTGTTAACCTCACTTGGCAAACTGCCCCCTGGCCTCCAGGTTATTTGATCTCTGAGTTTCTCATCCTCCATAATCAGCTTCTCTCCTTCTCTTTCTCAGCCCACTGGCAGCTCTTCAGGCTGTGTTTTCAGACCCCTTCTTTGCACCTCCTGTTTCACTTGGGCTCAGTTCGCATAATGCTGCTCCCTCCTGCCTTCCCTTTCCTGACCTTTGCTCAGCTGCTGAGTGATGTCTCTCCCTTGGCCTCTGTCACTGCTTAACCCTTAATGTCTTCCTGCAACTCCAAAAACTGGCCAAAAAATTGCAATTGTCCAAGCCAAAATCTACTTTTTTTTCCCCAGCTCATGTAACTTTAGACTTGCAGTTCCTCTGAAATTCGTTATGTTTGGATCCTAATTTGAAGCTGGGACATCTATTTTTCGTTTCAATCAACTGCAGAATTCTGTGGAATTAAATCCTGCAATTTAGCACAAACTTGTCCTGGGTTTTGAGGAGGAGTTTGATAGTGAATGCTACTATGAGTGTGTCCATGCTAACGCTGATAGGCAGTTCAGCAGGCAGCAGAAAGAGGAAAATGCCTTTCATGGTGTGTGTGCTAGCAGAGATGCTGTTGATTAACCCATTTTTCAGCCAGCCAGCTCTGAGAGTACCATTTAATGACCCTGAGTCTGTATAATGCTAACAGCATGCTTATAAGGCATAAAGGGATTAATGTTCAGCTCTAATGAAATCCAGATGCACAGAGCTGCTTCTTTTCAAAGTCTGATCCACGGCCAAGCTGCAAATAAAATGATTTAATCGTTGTAAATAGATGGGAAACACCGTGGCTCAAGGTGAAGCACTGTTCACTCGGAACGTAAACTCCCAGGCACAGGAGGCTTCTGGCAGTGGGCTGGTGGAGGAGCTGGGGTCACCCTGTGCCTGTGACAGCATCTGGGGAACACAGGACCCTGCTTGTGCAGCACAGTTCATGCACATGTTTGCCTTAGGGCTGGGGAACCTGGCTTGGAAACAAGCCTCCTTCTGTCCCTGAGAAAAAGCCAAGGCAGGTCTAGAGGGGGTGAGTCTGGTCAGTGTGCCGGGGTGGTGTGGACCACTGGCACCCTGCCTTGGTTGTGTGTCCAGAGAGGCCAGGACTCGTGCTGCTGTCCAGGGCAGCTGGGCACTCTGCTCAGGGGACCTGCAGGGACACTGAGCGAGTCTGCAGGTGACACAAAACTCAGAGGAGCTGCTGACTCCCTTGTGGGCAGGGAGGCCCTGCAGAGAGACCTGGACAGATCAGAGGGCTGCGAATCAACAACCAGAGGATGTTTAACAAGGGCCAGATTCTGCCCCTGGGATGGGGCAATCCTGGATGTATGAACAGAGTGGGAATGAGAAGCTGGAAAGCAGTGCTGGGAAAGGGCCCTGGGGTCCTGGTCAGTGGCCAGTTGGCCACGAGACAGCAGTGCCCTGCAGCCAGGAGGGCCTGGCATGGGGGCATCAGGGAGGGGATTGTCCTGCTCTGCTCTGACCTGGGGCGGCCTCACCTGCAATGTTGGGGCAGTTTGGGGACAGTGGAAGGAAGATATTGAGCCATTAGAGAGTGTCCAAGGGAGGGCAATGAGAATGATGAAGGTCCATGAGGGGAAGCCATGTGAGGACACTTGGTGTGTTCAGCTGGAGCAGAGGAGGCTGAGGGGAGACCTCAGTGCAGTTCCACCTTCCTGGGGAGGGAAGGACGAGGGGCAGGACTGAGCTCTGCTCTGGGGGAGCAGGGACAGCCCCCAGGGAATGGCTGGAGCTGTGCCAGGGCAGGCTCAGGGTGGATCTCAGGAGAAGGTTCTTCCCCCAGAGGGTGGTTGGCACTGACCAGGCTCCCCAGGGCAGTGTCACAGCCCCAAGTGACAGAGCTCAAGAAGCATTTCGATGATACTCTCAGATGGTGGGATTGTTGGGGTTTGTCCTGTGCAGGGCTGAGAGTTGGACTCGGTGATCCTTGTGGGTTCCTTCCAACTTGACCTTTTCCGTGATTCTGTGATTTTTGCCTCATAAACTGTTTGTGGTTTGTACTTCCTTTTCCTTGTGCAGTTTATATTTCCCCGTATCACACACTGAGTGTGGGTATTCAGCTTTTCAGGCACTGGGAGTTAATCTGGGCCCCAGCAGGAGCTGGACCACCCTACTTATGCTCAGAGGCCCTGCATAGAAAGGGTGAAGTAATTCTGCAGCTGTCTATGAGTTTTTAATTTTTAATATGGCAGGAGGAGGGGTTTAGAACCAAGAGTGGGAGGGGAAAGGGGTTATTTTTAAGACACTAAGGAATGTGTTACATTTTTCTGTTCCTCAGGTCTGGCTGCTCTACAAGTTTTTTATTTTGTCAAAGTTCAATTCAGTGAACTCTTTGCATTTTTAAAGAAAGAGCATGGTTCTTAATTTACTGTGGCCTCAGTTGTGAATTTTGATACTGTGAAACCCAGCAAGTTCCCTTCCAATGTTCCCTTCCAACTTCACAACAGAAACTTCTGCCCCAAAGTATCAGCCTAAAATAAGTGGTTTAAAGGCATTATAAAAGTGTGCCCCCACTGATTTCCCATGTGAGTATTATCTGTAGTCATCTCATAATCATTGATGCCATGCTTATCACTGGAGCATGCTGCAGCTTGAGGCCAGAGACCATATATGTGTGTACAACTGTGTAGAGGTTTTCTTTAAAGGCAAGAATTCCTTGTGAGACATTCCTAGGGTGGCTTTCAGTATTGGTTCAAAGGAAGAAAAGGAATGAGAAAAGAGTCCTGCTGTAAAATTATATCAAAACACGTAGGGAGTGGTTTTTCACCATGGGAAGAAGCACTGCAGGAAAATCCCTGCAGGTGATCACCTACAGGTGACAGCAGTTTGATCTAATCCATTGTTAACAGATATTTCAGTTTACTTGACCCTGGATATCAGAATTGCAGAAACCATCTGGACCTCCAAGAAAAAGTGAAGAAATTTTTTCTTGCTGTGCTGTTTTTTTTGGCCCAGAATGTGTAAACACCCCCCTCCTGCTGAACATTAAGATTTGCAGAGAAAAGACCACCTGTGGATGTTCTCAGCACCAGCTGCCTGTAATTGTCACGGATTCTGTCCACCAACACTGTATCAGGGATGAGGCTTGGACACAGCAGAATTTTTTTTATTCTTATATTCACCAGATTTCACCTCTCTGTCCAGTTCTGGGGCTGCAGTGAGGGAGCACAGAGCTGCAGGTGAGCACTCAGGTTTTTATAGAATCACAGATGATGGATGAGAGCTCTGGCCTTGTGTTCCTGCTTAAACCTTTTAACCCCTTTTCAGGTGCCTGTCTTTCTCTTTGAGTGGCAATTGAGAGTTTTGCTCTTCTTTGGAACCCCAGGCAGTGCCATGTCATGGGACCAAACCCTTGTGCTGGTCTCCAGGCATGGGCATTGCTGGTGGAGGGCAGGGCAAGGCTGTGTCCAGTAGCCAGAAATACAGTCTGAAGCCATGACAAGTTCCATGTGTCCTTATTTGGGTTCTAGCCCAGTGCCATGGAAGAACATCCCCATCACATCAGCTGTCCAGACAGAGCTGCTTCTGTCAGGAGGACCGGTGCTCTGTGCAGTGGCCGTCCCCTCCACGCCTTGCTGGGCGTCCTGCCTTGTTGCCAACCTCTGTTGGCATTGCTGCAGATTCCACGGAAGGCGTAAGTAATCAATGGGAGCAGGGAGAAAAAGTGTTATGGAACAGATTAGTGTGAATCCAGCCAAGCCCCAGCCACTTTGCTTTCCACCTCCAAGTGGAAAATGCACATGGCCTTTGGCAGATGAGAATTGTTTCTTCCAGTCCTGCTTATATGGGACACTTCAAAATAAACCAGCAGGGCTGCATTTCTTGGAAGGAAAAGGAAATGTTTCATAGTGTGTCCTTGCAAACTGATTTACTGCCATGGGGCTCTGTATATTTTAAGAAATGTTTTTTAGTTAGGTTGGAGCTGTGTTTTAGTAGTAAGGGAGAGGGAAGCAGTTAGTGAAGATGAAGCTATGTAGTATGGTTCAGATAAATATTTACACCCAAGTGTCGTAGCTCTAAATTCCCATCAAACCATGGTTCATACAGAGCATATTTTTTGGAGGGCCTTCTCCATGTTGAAGCCTTCTCTCTGTCTGGTCATGCTGGCCTGCCCACCTGGCAGTTTTCTGGAAGGAAGCAGGTTAACAATGCTTAGTCCTGATCACCACTGCAGCAGCATATCTCTGCTATATAAGAGCACCTTCACAGAATCACAGAGTGGGTAAATCAGGAAGGGACCTCAGTGGATCATCTGGTCATCCTCCCTGCTCTAACAGGGTCATCCCAGAGCATATTGCACAGGGTAGTGTCCAGACAGTTCTGGAATATCTCCAGTGAGGAAGACTCCACACCCTCTCTGGGCAATCCAGTTTCTGCCCATTGCCTTTTGTCCCATTGCTGGGCCCCATGGAGCAAAGCCAGGTCCATCCTCTGCCACCTCCCCTCAGACACTGACAAACTGTGACGAGGTCTCCTCTCACTTTTCTCCTCTCGAGGCTGAACAAGCCTAGCTCTCTCAGCCTTTCCTTGTAAATGAGATGCTCCAGTCTTCTTCACCAGGATGAGAACTGGGCAAAGAGAGGGAAACCAGCACAGGAAACAAATCAGAGCCCAAGCCTTTTTCTTGGTCCTAGAATTCCAAAGTCTTACCTTTTAAGGGACACTTGGAGAAGTGGAGGGGTTTTTTCTCTTGTTCTGGTGGGTGGCAAGCTGGGTAGGAAACCAAGGCTGAGAAGAAAACACATCTCTTTCAAGGAGCTGGTCCATAATGTAGGAAGGAGCATAGCTCTTCAGGCCAGTATTAGCCAGGACCAGGCTGGCAGACTGCCACAGCACCTCGTGGGACACAGGGCAGGCAGACACAGGTGATCTGCCTCCCAGTGGGTGCCTTGTGATGGATTCCCACTTTCAGGCAAAGGGGAATGGCTGCAAGACAGAAGCTGCTGGAGCCCCAGCTAAAATTACTCCAGCTTGAGGGGTCACATTCAAACTGTACAGTTTCCTGAAGATGAAGTCTGGCAACAGGGGATGAGGCAGCAGCCATGCAAGGACACTTTTCACTAAACTCATTTTTACATGTACATCCACATAAAATGACAAGCACAGTTGTTTTCAATTCATGTAACCTAATGCCTGAATCCCTTTTATGCAGTGAACAGTTTCCCCTTCTATTTCTTTCCCTCTCTCCAGTGGGGTTCTCTAACAAGAAATGCACTGGCAGAGTCTGACACGGGCACACTGTAGGAGCATCCAGTGCTCACACGAATAGAGCAGGAGGCAGCAGCAGCCCACATTATCTCATTAAGAAACTGCTGTAGGAATGTCTCTGCTAATGTAAACTCGTTATGGGATTGAACTGCAGCAGCTGTTTTCACATGGGTGGATCCAAGCTCAAGCAATCATTTAATTGTTTCTGTACTGTTAACTGAGTTCTTAAGTATTTTTTTGGATCTTGCCAGAGAGCTAAATAACCATGTGCCACATTTATACAGTAACTTTTGCCTTGTTGCAGTTGACGACTGAAAACTGTGTGCAGTTGATTAATAGCAGTGATCAGCTATCTGCTCTGACTTCATACACTTATACCATGATGAGAATATTTGTAGGGAGAGTGTTTCACAAGATCCATCCAAGAATAAGAATAATGATGTTGATGTTACTGGTTCAGAACAGTCTGTGATGCTCCAAATAATCAAAGACATTGTTGCCCATGTTTTACTCTCTCTGTGTCTTTAGCAACATAAGCCTCCCTACCAGATAAGGATGTCAGCATTGAATGGACTCAGCGTCCACAGTTATAAAAACTGGGGTGTTTTCTTTAAGGTTATATGATACCTTTTCACCATCTTTGCAGCCAGAAAGTGGACTGGTTGTCCTACAAGGGAAGAGTGACACTGACAGCCAAATGCTCCACACAGGAGAGTAACAGAACCTGGTAGTTAAGAGCATTTGGAGCAGCAAATTTCTCTTGCAAGTGTGAGCTGGGTGCTGCAACCCCACTGTGACATGCTGGCATTGAAGAAAGCACAGGGTGGTTTTGAAGAAAGCACAGGGTGGTTTTAAAGAAACAGTGTATCAATGTTTTTGAAACAAATAATTTGTCTTCTGCAGAAAGTAGCACTATAACCAATTTTGTTTTCATTTCTGAATGGGAGGTAAAGCAAACAGCAGCATTCCAGTGCCACAGGCATTGCAAACTTTGACTGGCTATTGGCAGAAGGAAAATCCATCCTGTGCTAGGCAGATCTCATTATTTTTCAACTCCATCCCACCTTAACTATCTGAAAAATAACATTCAAGTGCAGAGATTAGTGGAGGAAAAAACCCCCACTGCTGCTGGCCAGCTGAGCCGATAGCATAGACCATACATGGATTTGGAATGAGGGGCATTAGACTCACAACCTCCCCAGTGCCAAGAAATACACAGCTAAAATTGGCAGCTCAAAGATGAGTAATGCACAAACACGGTCCAGAGTGGTGCAAGTGTTCAAGCACTTCCAGAGTATATTGGGTAAATGAGTATCTGTTTCCATGGCACCAAAACAGCACAGAGATCACACCATGGCCTTTGGCGGATCTCTAATTCCATGCCTGGTGAGCGGGAGCCGACCTCCAACAAAAGCAGTGCCTGGCTCCAGCACGGAGGAGCACAGCGAGGTCCCTCCTTCATCCAGCAGCAATGCTCGTGGGCAAGGGCTCCCCAGTGCTGCCAGCAGCCAGGAGAGCCTGGGGAGAGTCACCAGCCACCCCTCAGAGCCCGGGGAGAGTCACCAGCCACCCCTCAGAGCCTGGGGAGAGTCACCAGCCACCCCTCAGAGCCCGGGGAGAGTCACCAGCCACCCCTCAGAGCCCAGGCAGCTCTGCTCGAGCCCAACCCTTGGGCAGGAGCATGAGAGGCCTCCAGTGTCAGACAGGCCTTGTGGTGCTGCTTCTGTGTAGTGAGGTGGGAGAGGTTTTTTGCAAGAGAACCGTAAAACTCTGGAGCTTAGAAACATGCAGGATTCAAAGCCCATTTACATGGCACTGAAAGAACACTCAAGGTGTTAGAAGACTCCGTCCTTGTCCAGCACTCCCTTAAGGAAATGTCACTTACATGGGCTGGCCCAGACATACCCCAGTGGTTTAAAATGGGGTACACAGCCAGGTTCTCCCAAGCAAGGAGGGAGCACATGACCAACTGTTTTACTTTGTACGGCTACTGAAAGCAAAGGCAGTTTGGTTTGACCAATTAGTTGTGTCCTGTTCCTCCAGTAAGATGATAGTTTTAGAGTGGCCAAAATGATTGGCTTCCCCATAGTGAGGGTATTCCACCATCTCAGTGATGTCCTGCTGAAGGAACGTGACAGGCTAGGATCAAAGAGACTCTGGCTGAGGGTGTAGAATGTCAATTTTTGGTTTTCCTAGAGTCTGTTTGTGGTCAGGCAGCTGGACCTGTGGACAACTAATGATCTCAATGTTTTATTTGGAGACAGAAAGTGGGGGGAGTACCTTTTGTCCTGTAGACACAGCATTTCATTGGAAACCCCTAATTCTGTCTTAGTGAGATTTCCAGGGGTAGCCAAGTGCCTGCTGGAAGTGGTGCTGGGGAACAAACAAGCCCTCAGACCCCCCCAGAGAGGTGCAGTGCATGGGAAAAGACAAGCCTGGAAGGCGTTACTGCCACCATTCAGATGCAGTTTGAAACCTTTCTCTGTGGTCAGGAGAAGAAATCCACCAGTACCAACTCCCTGAAATTTATTCTGGGTAAAATATCTTCTTACGCTGTATTTCCATCATGTATGTCATTGGTACCACTTTGTGCCACAGAAGGGAGTAGTTTTGGGGTGGCCAAAACGACTGCCTTACCTACAGTAAGGTATTGTGTGCCGTGGGATTCTTTGGCCCAGAAGATACTACCCCAAGCAAGAGTTTATTGCAGTGCCTTTCAAGCAGTTGCTGCAGTGCAGCTGACATGGAGGGGCATTGCCTGCTCTCTGCAGCTGGCAGAGCTGCTGCTTTCACACCCACCCTGGCTTCCCACCCTGAGATAGCCCAGGACTGGTGCTTTGCTGCATGTTGGAGGAATGTTTTATTCTGTTAGGGCACCGCTGGAAGCCAGGTGTTCTGTTTTACTAGGGACTCTTGTTTTAAAACAAGCATTTTTGTGCTGATGTTATTTTTATTCAGTTCTCCCTGTGAAACTTCTGAAGACAGATTTTTGCTTGGCAATGTCATATCAGGCTATGAGGGAGAGATTGCCATTCGTCTGTCTACATATGTACGTGTATCCAGGGAACCTGCTCAGGGAGCACTACTGATGTTGCAAAGCTGAATATTAGTGTGTTAGAAAATTGCTTTATTAAATCACAATTGCAGGGCCACTCCAACTTTAAGTTACATAATCACAGACTCTTTTTCATAAATCACTTTCACCAGCTTTTAAGTGGTCAGTAATGCCCACTTCATAACTTCTGGGCTTTCTCACACAACACCGTGAGACAGACATGCTGAGCCCCTGGAGCTCCACGGAGGGTGAGCAGGAGCACGTGCTTCAAAGCAGCCCCAGCCAGCCTTCCAGGCTGCTCTGAAAATCCAGTACAATGTGCTGACATTACACCAGTCATGTAAATTCACTTAAATCACTTTGTTCTTGGCCTTTCCATCAGTGATGTGAGGATACCTTCCTCTGACATCATTAGAATGTTAACGTGGTCAAAGATGCTGAGCTGTAATAGCATCGTGTCCTCAGAGATGGGACCAGTGAGCTCGCACAGAGTACTTCTGTGTTCAGCACAGACCTTGAAAAGTAACAGAAAGTAACAGTTAACAAAAGGAACACTCTTTCTACATAGAACCTCTCCCTCCTCAAGCAGAAATTCTGGTTTCTTTTATTCTTAGGATTTTACTTATTTTGATACATTCAATCAGAAGATCAGTAATTCTCAGCATGCTTTAAACTCCTGGCACTTAAAGCTCTAACACAGACAAATGCTGAAATTAGAAATGAGCCATGGGACAGATTTTCCCATGCTTACTAATCAAGAGCCACTGATGTCAGGACTTTTCTCCCAGGCTAAAATCTCTTGTCTTTCTCCAGACAAAATTAATTTAACAAATAAAAGGAGACCTGTGACCTCTGTATATGTTGACTTGGATGGTTATCATGTCTAACTCTCAGGTCTCACTGTTACAGTCACCCCATTTCTGTGTTATACAAGACTTGGTGGCTGTGGCTGTCTAAAAAAACACAAGTGTCTTGAGGTTAAGTTGCCTGGAGAGGGACCTAATAACTGCCTGTTTGCTGAATCTGTAAGTCATAAAAAATGAAGGTAGAGAAAAATCTGCTATTCCTCCAGCCCATAAAGTGCAACTCCCTACAGTATTATATGCTGTTCATAACTTTGGCTGGTCCAGTTTTAAATTGAGTTTCTACACCTTCCCTTAAACTATTCCATGTCATGAGTGCTTGGAAGTTTTTCCTGACCTTCATACTTTGGGTTTTTTATCTGCTTATTCTTGTCATTACTTTGAGATTTGGCTGTGAAAATGTAAATGTGAGAGTTTTTGACACTTTATAAAGACACTTTTATAAACACTTTGACAAGTGTTTCTATAATCAGGAAAGGGAGGGAGGTGTCTGACAGCACAGACCATGGCTTTCAGTGATGAGGTTTCATGGCTGTTAGCTGGGTGAAAACAGAACTTGTAGAGTTCAATGAGCAGGTCTGCTTCCAAGGTAGCCAGGCTGACTGGAATGTCTTTTTGTCTTGCAGAAGATGAAGCCCATAGTCCAGAGAAGACGATCTACCCCATCTGCCATTCCTAAAGCTCGTGTCAAGTCAAAGTCCCATTCCAGGTTGAGTAAATACCTTTCTGACTCCTGTTTCCATCTTTCTGCCTACACAAACTGAAATCAAATTCACCTGAATTCAAATTCATGTAACAGTGTTGAGGGCAATTTGGTCCTGCAGCAGGGGCAGGCAGGGGCAAGTGGAGAGGGGAGAGGCATTAGACAGCCAGGGTGGCACACAGGACGTGGGCTGGGGCAGCATTTGCCACCTCATGTACCATGACTGCAGTGGCACTGTCCCTGAGAGTCATCCTGCTGTTCCACCCCACCATTCCCTGCCCAGCCACCCCAGGTTACTCCTGCCAAAGCCTCTGCAGCCCCTGCTCCTTCTGCTGGACTGCCGATGCAAGGGCTGGCCCTGAAATTCAGCCCTGGCTCAGATACAGGTACATCTGGGCAGGTGAGGGGGCTGGAGATGCCCCTGGAGATGGAGGGAGGGTTGGGAGGCCTGCCCAGACCCTGCCAGTCCTGTGTAGGATGGCATCAGCCTGGGAGGTTTGCTGGGAGAGCCGTGGGATTCAGCTGTGCTCCAGGACAGCCACATCCCTGTCAGAATCCAGCAGCTTTCCCTTCCTGCCAGCTCAGGTCGTGCAGAGCTCCCTCCCTCGTCTGCAGCTCTGTCGAGTCTCTGCACACTTTGCTCCTGCAGGTGTTCAGCACCAGGAGTGTCACAGACAGGGACCCACGGGCCAGACGTGCACGTCTGCACAAACACTGAGTGCTGAAGCAAAGCCCTGCCAGGAGCACTTCAGTCCAACAGTGGGACTGAGTCCTCTTTGACGTCATCCCCTCCTCCTGCAGCACCATGACAGATAAGGGGATACCACAGTCCTTTCTGCCTTGCTCTGATAGGAATCATAAATAACATTTCCTGAAGGATTTGGTTAGTTTGATTTTTTTTCTTTCCTTGTAAGAAAGAGATAATAAAGCTGAATTGACTGGCATTTTGATCTGAACCAGCCCTCCCGAAGAGTATCCCTTCTGTATCGTACCATCAGTGATTGATGCACAGTACACACTGCTTCGGTGGGGGCAGTTTTGTAGGACTATTTATATAAAGGGCAGGACTGATTGATTTTCTTTTGGTTGTTTTTTTGACTAAGTTATGTGGCTTCTTTGTCATTCCCCTTCCCCATCTAAATTGCACTAGGAAAAAAAAAGTAAAGAAGGGAAACAAATTCTTGACTTTATTTGGCTGAAGAATATCCTTGTGAAGGAGGGAAACTTTAAATGTTTCTCATGATGAATTGCTGTGGAGGGAGTTGGTCCAATGCCATCTTTGCTTAGGCCACTAGAGTATCAGTGAGACTTTTTTTTTGCTATCTTGTGTTTACAAAGCTGTATAACTCCTCCAGATTTAGGAAATACACTGCTGGGATTGTGAGGTGGTGTGACTCTCACTGCTCAGCTGATGGACATGGAGAGCTTTTAATATCACATTTAAAGGTGGTTTAGCTTCTCAGTTGTAGCTCCACAGATGCACAGACCACGGATTCGCTTGTTGGTGGCTGTGGAGTGGTGAGGAGAGAAGAGAGAACTTCTGTTTGCCAGAGTGCAGGTGTTCCTGTGACTGGGGGATGATTTTAGAAAAGCAGCTACTGGCTCACTTTAACCTCACTCCTGTGAAATCAAATGAGCTCAGTTACGAGGCCAGTGGAAACTGAGTTAAGAGCAGCAATGTCAAAAATACTACCCTTACAGCTCATGGTTTTTCATTTGTTTGCATAGAGACTGCCCTTAGACTAGAGCAGTATTG
>JAWWES010000150.1:6636056-6699800 GCA_035583135.1 Lophotriccus pileatus
TCACATCATCCATTTTCAGGCAGGATACACATTTTTGTCTAAATGTAGAGACAGGAGGATTTGTGGGGTTTTTTCTCTCTGCATAAATCTAAGGCTGTGTCTCAGAGGTTCACTAATTAAGTCAGGGTCAGGCCCATGAACACACTGTCCGAGCAAGAATCAGCAAAGAACGATTCCTTGTTCATCCCACCTGCTGAGACCCAGAAACGGCTGTGGGAGCTGTTGTGCTGCCAGTGCCACTGACTTGAGCCCAGAGCAGTGCTGAGGAGGTGCTCTGTGGGGGTGCTGAGGTGCAAAATCACCCTTGGCAGAGCTCTTCTTGATGGGAAGAGCACAGGGAGAAGGTCTGGTTTAATTCCCATGATGGCTTGTTGACTGAAGTCAACATGCAAAAATCCTCAGGTTTTTTGGAAATGATCAGCACCTATGTGAATCTCAGTGATGATGGATGGCAGCCAGGCAAGCCAGAATCAGATGTCTGGAATTAGATGAGTGCATGCAGTTCATTGTCTTTGTGCTGCAGTCCTTGCACTGACAAACAGTTTAGTCGGATGGTTAACGTGCAGAAAGGACAGTTCCCCCCATGCCTGTCTGAGCTGTGCCACAAGCCATGGGCTTTCTGTTTTCAAGTCATAGCTCACACACGTGTGCAGGAAATAAGAATTTTACCTGAGTGTGAAATTACTCAAAAATGACTATTTCAGCAGGTTAACCTCACTGGATTTGGTGTGGTCATTTAGGCAGTTCTCCATCTGTCTGAAGTTCGTAAATTAACTGGGCAAGGGCAGGCAAATGCAAGTCATACAAGAGATCAATAGTGATAGTGCTGGGAGAGGCACGGGGGTGAGGGGCTTCTCCAAAACAGACATCTGCTGAATCACGAACCCTTCCGAGAAAAGCTGCTGACAAAACCTTGTGATTTTTTCTTACTCCTCCAGGGAAACTACCCTTTCCTCTTCCCATTCAGACAATGGACTGGCAAGTGGGGTATTCAGCAGCCCAGGCTCCACCTTCATCCTGGATGAGCGAGTACAGCTAACTGTGGGCCTGCAGACCCAGGAAAGACATCTGATCTTGTTCAGCAATGTGGTGGTCATTGCCAAGTCCAAGTAAGAGGAATTCACACTCAGTCCTTCTCCCCAGTATGTGCTGTTGAAACTAGGCTCAGCTCCCATCACATGGTGGGATTCTTGGAGCTGTCTGGTGCAGGTCCAGGAGCTGGACTCAGTGATCCTTGTGGGTCACTTTCAACTCAGGAGATTCTATGATTCTATGAGGTTCTGATCTATCTGTGGAGCAACCAGCAGTCTTCAAAACAATGCTGCTTTACAAATGTGGATCTAAAATGTGGCATCGTTCCCACCTTCAGAAATTGTTCTTGGTATTAATGTTTCACTCCATTTTCCTGAAGGAAAAGGTTGTCTAATCAGTTTTGGCCTTTCCCTTATGAGGTTGCTTGAAGATATAGCATGAGGGCAAGAGGCAGAAGGACAAAACTGACTCCTGTCTGAGTCCTTCTGCCACCTTTAAATTAAGATCTGTCACTGGATCTGTGTGACTGGAAGGGGCATGACCAGACTCTGGAGGTCTAGGTGTTGGGATCTGGCTTAAGGAATTCCTAATTTCCATTGCAGATCCTCCTCCAGCCTGAAGCTGAAAAAGCAAGTGCATCTGAGTGAAGTGTGGACCGGCACCTGTCTCAGCGAAGTGACAGAGAAAAAGATGAGTCCTGAGAATTCATTTGTCATTGGCTGGCCTACCACCAACTATGTTGTCACCTTCAGGTATCTTATCAGACAGCAGACCTCCCTCTGCATCCCGGTAGCTGCCCAGGGCTCCCATGTAGACTGAACTCTACCCCTTCACTTTTCCCCATTGAATAAAGGACTTCCATTAGGCAGTGTGGTAAAAATTTACATGTTCAGAGACAGTCATCTTAGAAGAATATCTGCAGGTTCATCCCTGAGAGCCTTTTAGAGGACCAGTTCTTGCAAGTGTTAATATAGCAAGGGCTAATCCAGCTGCACAGCATCCTGTAACACCACGACCAAATCTGCTCTTAGCAAAACAGACAGATAAACAGATAACTTACAAGCATGTTGTTCGAGCAACTGCCATCCACCCTCTCTGTAGGAGATTAGTCCTAGCTTGAGAATTTTCCATTATAAAGGATAGGTTAGTTATGTCAGTGAAAAATGCCAGGTGACCTTGTGCCAGGATTGAATGCTTTACCCATCCCCAGTGTGGCACAGGCAGCTCCAGGGCAAACCTTTCTCCTGCAGTCTTTTGCCAGGGTGTCCCAAGGCCACCATATCGGACTATAAAATGGAAATGTTCCTCAAGATGGGTCTGCACAAGCAGCACCATTCAGAGCTTGCCCAGTCCTTGCTAACCCCAAAAATAGAAATGCAGGGGAGCATGGAGCAGTCTAGAAAGTAGCCTATTCATATCCAAGTGCCATCTCAAAGATGGTCTCAATGTTAAGCCTGAGCTAATATGGCTCACCAAAAAGCAGGCAACCTTTTTATTACCTTGAGCACAGTCCAGTCTGGCTAAATGGAATCTAGATCTGGTGTATCACCGGGAACTCAGGTCACTGCTGGCTAAGGGATTTCTTCTCCATCTTTCCTTTTGCAGAGCAGAGAGGTCAGCAATCTCCAAGGGTCACTCTGTCCTCAGGGGTTCTGTGGGCACAGCTGGGACGTGCTGACCTGGCCTGATGTTTTTCCATCTGTGGGGCAGCTGCCTTGGTGGAAAAAGAAATGGGAAACATGTCATGGTTTTCATACCTGCTGTCTCATCATTTTGAAGGGTTGGGATGTTGGTCTTGCTCAGGTGATGCATTCCCAATGAGGATTTGTGCTCTGACATGCAAGCTGCTGTTTGTGTCTTAGCCCAAACACAACAGCAGTTCCATTTCCTTCACTCTGAGGCATGGGTGACCTGTGCTGGCAGCTGAAGCTTCTAGGAACAGCAGACACTGGGAAGGAAATATTAGCAGAAAGAAAATAGCAATTAAAGGTCAGTGCAAAAATAACAAGGGCCTACAGTATGAGTTAACTCCAACTTGACAGAAAGATATTTGTCCCTTATCTGAACACTCACCAAGAATCTGAACACACTGATAGGAAATGTGGTCCAGTTTGTTGCTGGGATTTTTTGTTATTATTATTGTTATTTGTCAAAATAGAACAGAAGAAGGAAAGGACTGTACTTTTGTTCCAGGGCTTTGCAGGAAGGAACTTTGACTTACAGCTATATATAAATGAAATTGGGTAGAGCTTCCAAAGGCTGTAATCCACTCAGCACTTGTTTGATGATCTGCCTCCCTTTTTGTCTTCAGCTCAGCTGATGTGAAGGAGCAGTGGCTGTCGGCGTTACTGTGGTAAGTGACCCTCCTTTCATTCTCCTCCTGGGTGGTTCCTCTACGGCCCTCAGAGAAATTTACCATGCTAGGTATCAAACTGCACTCTGATTTTCAGCACATTAAGTGTAACTACTGTCTGAAAAATTGACCTTTGAAATCTGAATACAGATAGAAGCCCCTGGATGAATACAAAATTGGTGTTAACATTTGGGAGAAAATACGATCCATCAGAAAATGATATTGTTGGAGCATCCTTTTCCCTTTGGAGCTGGAGATTGACTTTGCTAATCACTGTAGAAATATCATAAGTGTTAGTGATGCTTCACATGTTTTTTGACTTGAACTGAAGTGTGTATTTTGTGGCATCTAGAGGCTACAGCATTTCCTTTTTCCTGTTTTGTTTTACGTGTTGTTTCCACTAACATGCAGACAAAAGTGTTTTTATGGGCACAGAGAGGGGAAGAAATCTTCTGCTTTGTGCAGAACAGTAGTGATCCTGAGGGCACACTGGAAGGTGTTATGCAGGACATGTTATGCATTGAAATACTGCATTTTGGGAGGGTTTCTAGTCTTTGAGCTCCAGGTGGATATAGAAGCCAGGAGCATGTGACCACACTATGAACACTACAATCATATATGTCATAATTAAGCTGTATTTATTACAGTATCAAGGAGGATGTCCCATCCTAATTTTAGGGTCCTTCTCCAGTGTGGTTGGGAAATTATAGTCCTTCCCCTTTTCTGTGGCTTTCAGGCATATCAGTGAGGTAAAACGGAATGAATACCTGAAGAATCTGACCCTTCAGATCTTTGTGCTGGACGATGACAACTGTTCTTCTGTAAGTAAAGCTGAGAGCCTGCTCATCAGATCAAGACTACACAGGGGTCTGTGGGGTAGGGGCAGGAAGGCAGGGCTGTGTTACTATTCCTGTTTCAAATTCAAGTCCCAGACAAAAAGGTTTAGAGGGTGTGCTTCTGGGAATCTGCATCCTTCCCATTGGAAGGCCACTGGGAGAGTTTTGGTTTGAGAAATCAGGAGATAGCCAGATCCTCACCAAAGAACACTTAATTCTTAAGGTTACTCTTGGCCTGTGGCTTCTTTTCTCTTTTCCTTCTGCTGCACTTCAAAATCTTTGATGGTTTATGGCTAAGTGCCCAATTTCTATTTGCAGTGCTATAAGTTGAGGATATTGCACAAAGCCACTGGTATGTTCTCCTGAACTCATTTACTGGAATGTGTCCCAGTCTAGCATACATTTCTTGATTTCATGCCAAGTGTGGTGGGTCACATTTGCCTCCTGGGTCCTCTCCTCTCAGAGTGATGCTAGACACTCATGGTTCATCAGCATTGTGCCATGTTTACCCTTTTGAGTGACAGTGGCAATATGATCAATTAAACACTGATGTGATCAAACACAGCATCTGAGTGCCTCCCACCTCCTGTGATTTCTGCTGGATGAAGTCTTTGGATTATGTAATAGACCCATGATAGAAGAAGTAGTGGAGAACAGCTTTCACACTGTACAGCCATCATCCTTTCTGCTGTAGTTCAAATTAGTACAACTCTTCATCCATGAACGTTCAGTAAAGACATTCATTAGACAGAGGAGTGACATTTTCCCCAGATTTTCAAGCTACAGGAAACAGCAGCCAAACTTCATACCTTTTTATTGGCTTCCTGTATTTTCTCTGTTTGTCTTTCTAGACTACTGCAGTCAATGTGTCCAATGTGGAAACTGCAGAGAATGTGATGAAGAAGACCCTTCTACAGCTTGGGCTCCCTGTAAGTGGCAGTTGCCAGAAGCTGACAACATCTGGTTTACAGAGCAGTGTGGATGTCAAAAAGTCTAGATTTGCTATGTGTTGCTTTCTGAGTGGAGGGCAACCTCATGGACCTTCACCCTGCCCCTTTCAACTAACATTTTTCTCTTCTGTGTTCCTTACCCACCAGGACAGGACCAGTGAACACCACCTCTGGGTGGTCTCAGGAAAAGATGAGCCTGCTTACCCTCTCATTGGTAAGACCTCTCCCATCTTCCCTCAATTCTAGCACCAAAGGCACAAGTGATAAATGATACTAGGGTATGTGCCAGAGAAACACCACAAACATTGCCCTCTTGGCTTAAAGAAGCAATGGTGGGGACACTGTTGCTGATGTAAGATGTGACATCAAGCTGCTGTGAGATGTCACTTGGCTTTTATGGTCTCAGCATCTCCACTGAATGAAAGCATGGTAACATCTTTGAAGATCTTCACACCTTTTCCTTCTTTCCTTCTACCTGCCTTTTCCAAACAAATCTGTTCATTTCTGGATGGGAGCCTGTGACACTTCTCAGCAGATGCTTCAAATAAATGGGAGATCTTTAGGCTGGTCTAAGAAGTTCCTTTTATGCAGCAGATGTGGTGCAGGGGTAGGACATACCTCAAAGCCCAGTCCAGTGCCCACGAGTGCTGGTATGAGCTTGAAGGGCTACAGGTTTAGAGGCTGGTCATATTCTCCTGCTCATCTTTGCAGGCTTCTCCTCATGGGCAGAGCACGAGGTCAGGGGCAGCCTCAGCCCACTTTCACTGCCTGTGATAGAGATGTCCACTCTTGTCCATCAGACAGAGCATCTCCTGACACCTTCCAGGCCCTTTGCTTTGGGGTTCTGTCAGAAGCCAAACAAATTGCTGCAGTCAAGTGGTCACTCAGCAAGAGTGTGGTAGGTCCAGAGGAAAGCGCTTTGGCAACTGAAGGAAGCAGAATTTTTAGATGGTCCACTGGTGGCTTGTAAGCCTCTAGTTAGGAAGCTAATGTGTTTATCCTACTGTTTTGGTAGTTATTTAGTTTTCATTGCATTTCAGTTTGCAATAGTGCTTTGCTGCAAAATGTTCTGGAGAGCTGCTAATGAGGATTGACTGGCCAGGTTTAACTGATAACCTTATTTGTAAAGCAGTGATCATATGCAGGTGTGGATGTGCTCTGGCCTCTTCAGTCATTCAAGTAATGTTGTTTAGAGACCCAGCTGCAGTGGGAGTCATTGGATGTGGCTGCCTCCTCCTGCCCAGATTTGGAGCTGTTTTCACATAGCTCTGCATCTTTTCTTGCTCTTTGCACAACTCTGCTCAACAGGGCACGAACATCCCTTCAGTATCGCACTGAGCTGTCTCCGGGACTCTGCTGACCAGCAACAAAGGACCAACAATAACACTCTTCTGGCTGATGGGACAGAGGCTTCCTTCCTTGCTCAGCTGCCAAAGGAAAAGCAGTGTCAGTTTGTCCTGAAACGCCGACTCCAAGCTCCAGTGCAGCTGAGGAGAGGTAGGTGCTGCAGGAGTGTGTTACAGCCAGGCAGAGATTTTGCTGCTTTCCATGGCAATGTCAAACTCTTCCTGGCACCATACACATATCCTAGAGTTCCTCTCATACCTGACAGAGAGGCGAAATTTGTCTTTCCAAATGTTCAGAATTAGCTTTCAGTCCTTGATTAGCTTTCAATTGCGAGTCATTATCACAGAGTCACAAAATATGCTGAGTTGGAAGGGCCCCGTCAGGATCGAGCGCAACTCCTGGCCCTGCACAGGACACCCCAGCAATCCCATCATGTGTCTGAGAGCATTGTCCAAATGCTCCTGGAGCTCTGGCAGCTTTGGGGCCATGACCACTGCCCTGGGGAGCCTGTTCAGTGCCCCACCAGCCTCTGGGGGAAGAACCTTTTCCTGAGATCCAACCTAAACCTCTCAACTCAGCTTCGTGCTGTTTCCTTGAGTCCTGTCACTGGTCATGAGAGTGAAGATTCTCACACTGAACAGACAGGAAGGTTCCCTAAAGAATGGTGTTTGATTGAGAGTTTTGCTGATGGTTGAGAGACGAACAAGTGGTTTCACTGCTGTATGTTGTTTGACTGTCCCCACTGAGAGTGCAGTTAATAAACAGGGGAGAGTAGGAAGTCCTTGTTTTGCTGTGAACTCTGCCTCCATCATTGATCACTCACTGGCCAGCAGGAAGGACAGAAAGGTGTGTAACAGAGTTCTGTATTTTCCTTCAGAGTCACCACAGAAACACAGCAAGAGGAAGAAGTCCTTGATTGACTGGGCCCTGCGCCGCAGCACCAGTACTCCCACGGACAGCCCTCCTTCGCACTCACCTACCACCCCACGGAAGCTCTTCGGCCTGTCTCTGACCTCTGTCTGTCCTGATGGGATCCTTCCCAAGCCAATCATGGTAAGAAACAACCTGGGCTGTTTGTCCTGATACAAACTTGACTTGTGTAGCCCAGAATTTAAAGCCACTTGCAGTATTTATGAGAATTGAATGGGGAAGAGGACCATCATTTGCTTATGTTTCAAATTCAGCTCAGTAACAAGGGCAGGAACATCCTTCTCCTGAGTAATCCATATAACCATTCATGGATGTCTGTCCTGTTTCAGTGGGTGTCTCCAACAGCATCACCAGCTGACAAGGGGCAGTGTCAGTGGATGCTGCCATGCTACATGGCCTAGGCCTCACTCACTACAAGGGTCCCCTGGTCTTATACTTGTCACAGGATAAGTGTCCCCACAGGAACTGTACCTGCAACTTGGCTGTCACGTTCTTGTCCCTGGTTAAATCAGGATAAATCTCTCGTATTTTTCTCTTCCCGTTATTGATTAGGTATTACACTAATTATGTTGCAATACATGAAGTGTAATATACCCAAACGAGGGTAAAGACTTAGGCTTTTAAGTACAACTGGGCTTTCTCTTAGGATATGCTGCTCCTGTTGTACCATGAAGGCCCCTCTACTAAGGGCATTTTCAGACGGTCTGCCAATGCCAAGACTTGCAAGGAGTTGAAAGAGAAGCTGAACTCTGGAGATGATGTTCAGGTGGATGGAGAGTCAGTCTTTGTGGCTGCAGCTGTCATCACGGTATGTTTGGCCAAGTAACTCAGCTGTCTGGGCTAATGGTACCTTCCTTCTTTAAGGAAGCAACATGAGTCTTTATGGGTAGGCAAGATTTCGAGTAACAGAAAGCATTTTGCAGCAAGGTGCATTCTCAGCTGATGGCTTGGTCTGTCTGTGTGGACAGAGGTGTGTGCACAGAGGTGTGTGCACAGAGGTGTGTGCACAGAGGTGTGTGCACAGGCACTGTGTGCCTGGCACAGTGATGCTTGTTTTCACATGCAGACACGTGCAGTGGCCCTCAGGACAGGGCTTAGCCCACACTCAGCAGTTCAGAGGCTGCCCTGACATGTGGTGAAGCCCTTTGGTGGCAGCAGCACAGATGCTCTTTGTTGTTTTGCATGCACAGGAGAGGCTGCAGGAGGTTTGGGAGGACTTGTACCATTTGAGGGTAAGTGCTCTGCAACCCCCCAGACAGCTCAAAGGAGCTGGCCTGTGCTCTCTGGACCCCAAGCCTTCACCCTCTGAGCAGCCAGCAAGCAAGAGGGAAAGCAGGTGCTAAACCCAAACAGAGGGGTTGTGGTGGTTGGGGGATGAAGCTTGTGGTAAGACCCATGTTTTAGTAAGAAAAAGCCTATATTTAGCACTGGCAATTAAATGGGTCAGAATAATTTAGGCATCAACTGTATCAAAAACCATCCCTGTCTCATGTTCTTGTTGGCCTGATACAAAAAGCTGTTGACTGGGAGGATATTCAGGCACTTTCCAGTGCAAGACATACATTGAGTTTTTAAATAGTCCCCCGTGAAAAACCAGCAGTCCTCCCAGCTGAGGAATGTTTCAGAGAGATCTGTGCACAGCCTCAGTGCTGCAGTGGAGATCAGTCCTGGTCTGAAGAAGGGGCAGAACAAGAGGGCTGCCTATTTATTCTGCAGTGCTGCCATGGGAGAACTTGAGGAGAACAGCTTGATGGGTGTGGGAGGGGAGGATAAACATGTTTGTGTCATGTCTTGTTTTATCTTGTGCTTAATATGAATAAACAGTGACTATATGCATTGTGAAACCGAAACCAGGAATTCAAAACTGACCAGACTGCTCTGCATATATATATTTAATTCAGGATTTTCTCCGAAATATACCTGACAGTGTTCTATCCTCAGACTTGCACAGACTGTGGATGGAAGCTGTGGACACCGAAAATCGGGCACATAAGATTGAAGCTATCAAAGGGTTCGTAAAAGCCTTTGTCAAAGCTTCTTTTGGTGGGAAGAGGGGGAGCATATGGCCCTAAGAACAGCCTTCATCTTCTGGGAGATTCCTGGCAATGCTCCAGGCCGCAGTGGAGCTATTGCTGATGGCCAGTGTCACTGATCAGAACATTTTCCTTTCAGTGGTCTTTTATAAACACCATTAACATTTCTTACCCCAGAGAAGTGATTATAAAATTGTTTTCTGATGACCAGTTCAAATTACCAGAACAACTAAACTGAAAAAGCACAATAATTCAGCTACCAGGAGTACATCAAAGTTAGGAGAATTAGATCCTTAATGACAGGAACTTTTTTCTTACGTGAACAAAATGGCACTGATCATCATATTGGCAGTTAGAAGAAACAGCCCTGTCAAGGTGGTCACTGGGACCTTGAAAACAGCTTTACTGCCTTGAAACGGCTGCCCTGAGCAAGAGCAGCTTATCCACCTCCTGTGGGATCTCCAGTATATTCAGCCATGGCTCAGCTCAGTTTTTATCTGTACCATTTGGCCTGGGCCTCTTTCCTGCGCAGTGTCCACAGCTCGGGACACAGCAGTGCTTCTGCCCTGTGCGTCTCCTCCAGCTGGGCCCATCTTGTCAAGGCATTGTGGGCTCCTTCCCACATGCTCTAGACCCAAGTTCCTTGTCCCTCCAGCCAGAATTGCGGCTCTCACATGAGTTGGTGGAGAGTAGGGACACAATCTCACTTTATTATCAAATCAGAATGTCTCAGACTGGGTGCAAAGGGGCAGAATGGGGCAAAAATTTTTGAGAAGCAACCTCTGGTATTTGAAGAGCAGATGTTTGTGAACAGCACTGTTTTCTTTTTCCCACCCCCTGAATAGTCTTGTAAACCAGCTTCCAGAGGCTAACCTCATCTTGCTCAGACACCTCTTTGGAGTCCTCCATCATATTGAGCAGAATTCCGGCGTGAATCAGATGAACGCCTTTAACCTGGCTCTTTGCATAGCACCCAATATGCTGTGGCTGCCAAGTCCCACTGGGCCTGAAGAGGAGAGCCAGTCCACAAAGAAGGTAATCTTCCACAGGCTTGGGCTCACGTGGGGCTCCCCCTTTCACTGTATTTTGTAGGCTGAAGGAAGGCGTAGCGTCAGGGACAGTGACGGCTGCGTGGCACCCAGGCCTCGTCCTTCTCCCTGAGCAGCTGTGCCCACACTGCGAGGGGGTCTCAGCCCTGTCCAGGGTGGGAAGGGAAACAGTAGTTGTTTTCACTAGATGGACTTCCTATATTGTCAAGCAAGAGCAAAAAAACTGGAGCAGCTGAAGTTGGACGCTGCCCCTTCAGCTGGGACAAAGCAAGCAGTGAGCATGAAGTGCACCAGAGGGGAGGAATGCTTGCCTGGAGCTTACGAGGTGTTAGCAAGAGTAAAGTAAACTGTAGAACGTGCTGTATCTGGCTCACAGTACCAGTTCATGTAGCTAATATTCTTCCCTCAGATGCATTTATACACACACACATTGCCACATTATTAACAGCTTCTTGAGGAAATTATATCTTTGTCAAAAGAAAAGGAACAATCTGGAATGATTTTACTTGCTGTAAATGACTAGCTCCATTTTCATGATACTAAACCTGTGAATTCCTGTTTTGCCAGGTGGCCTTGTTAGTGCAGTTCCTGATTGAAAACTCAGGAGAGATTTTTGGGGGTGATATTGCTTCCTTGTTTCAAAAACCTGACAAAAAGAAGTCCAAAAACTCAGCAGAATCTCTGGGTAAGTTGATGGGTCTATATTTCTCAGAAACATTTAAAATCTTTTAATAAGTAAAGTCCTCAAGCAAAAGAGTTTGCTTTACCTTCTTGTCTCGTCTAAGGAAATGCATTGAAAACCACTTTAATTTGGTTTTCCCTTTGTCTGTCAAGCACAGGCAGAAAAAGATGGCAAAGCAAAAAGAGGGATGAGGAGCAGAACCTTTAATGTGTGCCTGGGGATGGCTGCCTCTTGCTGGGGCTGCTGTTCAACCTACTCCAGCCACTGCAAGAATTTAAACTAGCCTTAGCACTGTCATGCCCCACCAGTCTGTTTTTGTTTTCCAGGTTAGGTCTGTAAAGTTAAACCACATGGTTGAATGGAAAGTGATGGAGTTGTCTCTGTTAACTAACCTATGAATACAGAGCCATGTTGAAAGCTTAGGTCAACAAGACAGACTTTTTTTATTATTCCCTGTGAAAATAACAGATCATCTTTGTTTTTCAATGGGCTTGATATAATTTCCCTGCCTTGGTTTTAGGGTATTATATATGGCAACAAATTAATTTGTATCCTTTGCCCCAGGCATAGGCTTGGCTCAGCATGATGATTCCTCTGATGAGTTGGAGTTCTCCCCTCGTGACCCAGAGGGGCCAAAGCACCACGTGGAACCTGAAACAGATGCCATTTTTGAACCACCCAGCAGCTTGTTACTGGATGAGGAGGACTGGGACTTGTTCAGTGAGATCACAGCCTGTTACCAAAGCAAAGCCCAAATGAATGCCAGTGCAGACAGCTGTGAGCTCCTGGAAGAGGACAGTCTTTTCTGCTCCATCAGCTCGCTCAGCCTGGCCCGGGACCGGTGCTCGTCAGAACCCAGCGTCTGCCTCAGCTCCCACCTCCCTGCCCAGGGCCACGAGCCGGTGGCCCGCCAGGCCAGCTGCGATGCCACCATCATGCACAGCCACACAGATTACATCCACAGGCTCAAGCAGCTGCAAGTGGAGAGCCAGAAGCTGATTGATGAAGGCCTGAGCACTGGAGTTAATAAGACCGGGCAGAACTTGCAGCAGTCACCTCAGACCAGCTCCAGGGTGAAGCAGCTCAGCCTTCAGAAGTCCACCCTGTCCAGCAGGTCCAGCTTCTCCAGCCTGTCCTCTACCACCACCTCCCCATCTGCTTCCTCACTCAGCTCCTTAGACAGTGCTTTCTCCTACTGCTCAGAGTCATCAGCCATTAGTCCCACAGATGTCTCATCCCAGCCGTTCATGTTTGGCACTTCTGCCAGGCTTCCTGCTGTGTCCCCCAAGGTTGCCGAGAGGTCCCCAAAAGAGTGGCATAAATCCCTCACGTCTCCTGTGCCATTACATCCATGTGACCTGGACAGTTTCCATGAGTACGAACCCAAGGCTGGAGAGAGCAGTCATTGCTTTGGAGAGAGGAAAAGTTTTCCATCTGTCAGCAGAGCTGCTGTGGGAAGCCCACTCACTGACACTGACTGGGAAGAAGAGGAGAGACAGCTGAGTTGTGCAGGGTGCCACAGCCCGGGGCTCAGGAGCCAGGATTATACCCAAGAAGTTGAACAAAAGCCTGAATTCCCATCTGCCAGCCCATCCAGCGAGACATCCCCACAGGTCAGCCACCAGCAGCACAGGGAGAAGGCAGTGAAGAACACAGAAATCAAAAGCACTGATGCTTGCCTGCTGAGCCAGGAAAGCCTGAAGCGCACTAAGATAACTTTTTATGTGGCCCCAGATAAAGAAAGCTCTTGGGGGTCTCCAGTGGGAGAGGGGAAGGAGGAGAGACCTGTGGCAAACATCAGCAGTGGTGACTTGCCCAGCAGCAGCAGTGAGCAGAGCCCGTCCAAGAGTTTGCAGACTGTGAGAGTCCACATCCCCCAGACAGTTTTCTATGGACAGAACACCCCCCTTGTTCTGCAGTCCCTCTCCAGGCGCTACCGCCACGAGCCGAAGGTCCCACCCCCACAGGCCGAGCACAGAGAGAGCCCCCGGAGTGCCTCCACTCCCGAGGGGCTGCAGAGCCAGCCCGTGGGAACGGCACAGGCACCAGCCCAGAGCGAGGGCTTCGACACTTTCGGCAGCACCATCCACATCATCCTCCCTGCCTACATCCGAAACACCATCAGGGAGTACTTCAAGCACGACGACACAGAGCCCTGTCCCGCGGGGGAGGTGGAGGCGATGGAGAATGAACTCCGGAGCAGGGTGGCGTGGCTCAGGAGCCAACCGCTGGCAGACGTGGCTGCAGAGGAGCGTGACACGGTGGCCTTTGCTGAAGAGACATTTGTCTAGGGCAATGGATGTGGAGGAACTAAATATTTTTTTGTGTATGTGTAGCAGAAAATATTCTGTAATATATGATCAGGGTGTGAAGAATTTAGCAGGCTGCAGGGGGCAACAAGTGTAAAGTGACACTAGTGTGTATGTAATGTTGGGATTCAATAATCATTTTGGTAGGAAGGGTGGGGACGGGGAGGTTGTCCTTGTGTTTTCTTTATGTCCTTTTTTGATGGAAAAGATTTCACTGGCTGGGTGTGTCGTGGGCTGAATGCTACCACACTCTCCCTGTCCATTAATTAGCTGACCTGTACAGGGCCTGACTCCATTTCTTTTCATAGCAGGAAAGGAGAAACTCTGCTTTATTTTCTCCAGTCGGCTGCCGATGTGTGTGGATGTGACCGGAGAACTGAGAGAGCTCATGCTCTAGCAGAATTAGTTACAAATCTTTACACTTGCACAAAACTCACCATTATTCACTGTTTGTCACCACCACTCATCCAAAGGAAAGTCCTTCACCTCCATTCCAGAAATCACTGCTGCTTTGCTCTGTTTTCCCCCCTGGTCTAGCTCACAGCCCACATCCATTACAGGTTGAGTCTGTGTTCCAGAAATACCAGCTGGAGCCCAGAGTCCAAAGTCCAGCACTCACTGACAGCATATGTAACATTTTAACCTCAAGATTGCTTCTTTCCCCAATTGTGCATTAATTCTTTCTTCTCATACCTTCCCCAAAGCTAGCATTTGGCAGAGACACAGTTGCTGTGAAGGATTTTAGCACTATCACTTTGACAGGGCTATGAATGTTCTTTAGTGTCCTCTGAGAGTAGCTGGTCCTTTCAGTCCCAGTGAAAGGTGACATTATTTTTCTGTAAATGATGGTGTCCCTTTCCAGAGGCAGTATGGGCAACTAATCAAATTCCTAGTCATGCTAAGAGGGACTTGAGCAGGACTTGGCTTTAGCATGAGGTCAAGGAGTTGTGGAAGTTGTCAGCGATGTTGTCAAGTGGATGCTGAAGCAAAGAAGTCCCATCTGGCCAGAAAGTTGTCAGTCCATCCTCTGAGACTGTCCAGGCCTCAACAGCACTGATGCTGGCTCAGAGAAGCACTGCAGTTCCCACCCAGCAGGGTACGTGGCCTGGTGCACTCCAGCAGAATGAAGTTTGGAGCAGTTCCAGGCAGGGATGTGCTAAGCAAGCTGCTGGTGGGGGCCACCAAAGAGACACAGCCAGTGGACTCCTGGAGCATCCCCATGATTCCACTCAAAGCCATGCTCAGAAGCACCATAGCCATAATGGGACTTGTTAGAGGATTGTAGTGCTGCCAGCTGAGCTCTCAAAAGATGCTGAGAGCACCACATCAGTTTGATAGGTGTTAAGAAAACAACAGGAAAACTCTCAACGGTTAAAAGGTTCAGGATGGTTCATTTGAAAGTTACATGAGAGTTTTCTACTGCAGTTTCTCTCAGAGTCACACTTCTTTTACTCGGTGTACAGTGAATGGGTGAAGGACAAGAGAAATGCGTGAATCCTAATGACTGAAAGGTAGTGCTTGTGGAGTAAGTGCCCCTGCAAGCTGCTGAATGTCTGCAAATAGCCAGAGCTGGAGCTGCTTGACAACTGCCATGGTTCAGTCCTTGCACTGAGGGGGAAGCCACTGCTGTAAAATGATTTAGGAGGTGTCAGATTCCATCACTTATCTGCGAGGTGCCTGTGAGGGTCAGTGACAGGAACCAAATTCACACCATCAGATATACTGGGGCAGGGGAGCCAGGGGGAAGCCCAGAGCCCTCTTTCCAAGCTGTATAGGTTTGTTTTGTTAGATGTTGGGTGTTTAACTCTCAGATGTGGCACTCTCTGTCTCTGATCACCTTTGTGGCCCTTGTATAATGAAAGGTGTATATAATCATAACACAACCCCCTCACCACCGTCATTTTCCTCATACATGAACAGCAACAAGGCATTCACAGTCTTTTTCCCAGAGCTGCAGTTGTAACTATTTCAATAAAGGACACACAAGTCGTCATTGTGGTGCTCTTGTCACCTTTTGTTCCCTTGCTCCTGCTGCTCTCTCCCCTGTGTCAGGGTGGTGGTGTTTGCGAGCACCGAGCTGTGCTGAGATAGGCACTCACCTCCCAGCCGAGGTCTGCCAGGCTGCCACGCCAGCAAGGAACCCTCTGCCAGCACAGCAGCTCAGGCATCACTCCTGTCTTTTCAAGAAGGTGAAACAGCACTAAATATTATATGAAAAGTCTGCCTGTTCTTGGAAGAGAGATTGTTCTGTATTCTAAAACGCTAGCAGACTGTAAACTGGCTCAGTGGTTGGTCTCAGGGCAAGCAAAGGGGACTTGGACCAAATGCAGACTAAGAGCTCACAATTTGCATCACCTAAAAGAATTACAAGCAAGTTAAAAAGAAATTATTTTTTAGAAACACTGAGACAAGCAGGGCAAAACACATTTTTTTGTGCCTCGTCTTAGTCTGCCTAATATGGGCGCAGTTCCCTGGTTAGCTGCTCTAACCCAGCCCTCTAGTGATCATCTTTCTATATTTAAAACAAAACAAAATCCTGTAAAATGTAGCACAAACCACAGTTCTGGGTGTGGAAGTGTGCAGCACTCCTTTTTCATGAGCCAGGCAATAATGCAACTCTGAGAGACCAGTCTTGAAAAGTTCCACAGCACCCAGCTTGCTCACAACAAGAAACACCGAATACATAACTGGTGGGTTGGCTTTCTGCCCCAGAAAAGCCACAGTTTCCCTTAATGTAGAGCTCTGAGAGACAAATAGATTTCCCTTCTTTCTCTGCCCTTTTTCAGATCAAACAGAGATTTAGAGCAAGTTGGTCTCACACATACTGAAAATCTTACTCACTGCCCGACTGGAGACAGTCACTGGGGAAGTCACGTCACACGGCTGCCATCCAGGAAGCGAGGAGCCTTCAAGGCCTGCTCCCAATATAGACCAAAGCCATACAAGTCCAACTCATTTGCCTGGAAGAGAAATGACTCATGCACTTCAGCCTCTTCTTATTTCTGCTCAGCGTGGATGATTTGTTTTCTTATCCTGCAGGCTGACAAACATGACGGAAGTGCCCGGGGCAGCTCTGGCTTATTTTAACCTTCTCAGTCCTGTTTCTGACATTCCAACCGCCAGGAAAGCCAGTCTCCAAAGATGTATTTTCCCCCAGTCCTTTGCAGGTAGCTCCTTTGTGCAGAGGCCTCTCTGCTAACCCATGGCACCTTTGAGGGACAGACAGCCCTGCCAAAGAGTAGCATGGCATACTTGACTCCCTGCACCTGAGAGCTAACAGCTCGTCCTAGAAACTCTTTCTTTGAGGGTCACCCACACTCTGAAAACAAACACAAGCCACTCGACCCTCCTGAGCCAGCATCTGCTCCCTCCCTTGCTGCGTGGGTGCAGAGAGCTGGCACCTTCCAGCACCTACCAGCCTGGGCTCCAGCCTCAAGCCCGCGATGAGGCGGGGATGGAGGAGTGGGACCGCAGAGCTCCGGATCACCTCGGCTGTGCAAGGGGACACCAGGAGTGGGGGCAGACTCGAAGTGGTACTGAAAGCAGCGGGTGTCATTTAATTACCTGCTTTCATTTAATCAATTTGTATTCTCTTTGCGTTATTACAGTAAACCTGGGATAAGTTGGAGGAGAAGAGGTTTGGGAGAAACAGGCACAGGCTAGAGGAGTTTTCTGATGTATGACAAAGCACAGGGCTCCCCTGAGGAAGGACTGGCCTTGCCCTGGCTCATGCCAGTGAATCTCCCCTGCAGGCAGCCTTCTGCTAAGGATAAAATTCTGACACAGATTAAATTTTGTACCGATTTTTGCATGAAGGACCAGAGGGGAAATCAAAGTCTATTGTGGGGATTTCCAGAGGATAACTCGTCGGTGGGACCCTGGGCCTGCCGGGGCAGGGCCGGTGGCGGCGTCGGAAGGCCCGGAGAGGTGCGGAGCCCTCAGACAGTGACCGCGGCCCCCGAGACAGCTCCGGGCACAGGACCGAGCGGCAGAGAGGAAGGATGGGAGGGAGGAGAGAGGGAATGGAGGGAGGATCCAGCACAACCGCCCCGCCAGCGCAGCCCTGCCCGCCCAGGGCCACATTACATCAACGCTCCAGAGAATTACGGGGTCGTGGAGTCATGGAATAGCCTGAGCTGCGAGGGACCCATCAGGATCAGCGAGTCCAACTCCTGGCCCCGCACAGGACACCCCAAAATCCCACCATGTGCCTGAGAGCATTGTCCAAACACTCCTTTTGCTCTGGCAGCCTTGAGGCTCCCTGGGGAGCCCGTGCAGTGCCCGACCACCCCTTTCCTAATATCCAACCTAAACCTCCCCTCACACAGCTCCAGCCATTCCCTCGAGTCCTGTCACTGGTCACAGAGAGCAAAGATTGGTACCTGCCCCTCTGCTCCTCCTTAGGAGGACGCTGAAGACCGCAGTGAGGTCTGACCTCAATCTCCTCCAGCTGAACAAACCAAGTGCCCTCAGCCGCTCCTCCTACGGCCCCTCCAGACCCTTTGGCATCCTCATGGGACTGCTCTGGACACTCTCTAATAGCTTAATGTCTTTTTTACATTGTGGTGCCCAAAACTGCACACAGGACTCAAGGTGAGGCCACACCAGTGAGAAGTGGAGCCTTTGACCAGCTGGTAATGCTGTGCTTAATGCACCCCACCAAACTTCCATTCAGCTCATTCTATTCCAGCCAGGCTCGTAGTACCAGAAAAGCACATCTCGAAGGTCTAAAAGCCTCTTTGTTAGAATTTTATTTGACATGTGCGGTAGTACAGCAATGGGAAAAATTAATATTTGGAGACAGTGGCTGATCCTGGAACAGAATGATTCAGTGACCTGTAACATCTCAAGTTCATGGAAGTGGTTCCCACTTTCAGGAACAGTCAACATGCAAATGTTATCAGCATGCTCTTGCTGACCAAACTCATCATCACCAGGCCACCTACATCATCAAGCCCATCACTACACTGACCTGTGAACAGCTACTTCTTCTTAAGCTTCCCATATTGGGAAAAATCTGCTCCACTTTTAAAGAGCCAAGCCTTGGAAAATTCTGAGCAGTTACTCATAATAGCAGAATTCTTAAATTTCCAAGGACAGGGCGAGTCACATACAGCACAGATGTTTACTGACACCCACTCAGGGAAATATAAAGCCATACACTTTAGTCCAGTTACATTCAGCAGAGCCTTTAAGCATTTAAAACATGTACGAGAGACCCTATTAAGCATTAAAACTTGTTTAAATAAGGTATTTGCCAAACAGGCATTTTATACTGAATCAGACCTCTATGGTCTACTGCAAGCCAGCCACAAAAAGCAATATTGTCAACCAAAAGCAAAGTACTCTGCCACACCTAAATGAGGATGTGAGCTGTGCAGGAGTCATTTCCAGTTACTGTTTGCTTTGCTTTCCAACCTCCAGCTGTCTCCTGATGTCTGACACATCCATGGGGACCCGCACCGTCAGACCATCCATTGACTTCGTAACGTACACCTGGCAGCCAAGGCGTGATCTGAGAAGAAAATATGAAGTGAGGCTCATCTGTTCCCACAGAAAAGGGAGAAATTCCCCACCCATACTGGGATGTCTGGTCCAGGATGGGTTTTCACTAAAGCTCCTGTTAAAGATCTCCTGTGCCCCAAGAGAAAGCAGCTGATGAGGCCCAGCTGTAACACAGAACAAGCCCTGTCCCCTTGGAAGGAGGTGCTACATGCTGAATCTGCCCCAGAGTCTCGAGGACCCACTGTGATCAGCAGGGAGGCTTACGTCTCAGTGAGCCCATATGCCAGGTCCAGCATGTCCAGCTCTTCATCTGAGATGGCATCAAGCTTTTGGAAGGTGTCCTTGTCAAAGATGAGGTGACAGGTGGAACAGGCTAATGTTCCTTCACATGCCCCTGGTGGAGAAACACGGGAACGATACAAATCAGGAAAAACGAGCATGAGAGAGACCATCTTCAGGAACAGTGTGAGAAAAGGTCCTTTAGCAGATCTGGAACGTGTCAAAAGAGATGCCAGAAAACACAACAGATTTGGATGCAGATTTCTGCCTGCCTCTTCTCTGAGAGGATCACAATCAGTTTTCAAAACTGTACATCAGCTCTAACCAGTCAAACACGCTGACAGAGGCTGCTAGAATGCCAGTGGTGACTGTGAAGTCACACTGCCATCTTAGCATGGTAAGCCACCCAGCAAGCAGCTTTGGGGAAGGGGAGTTTGCTTTATGGTCTCAGCAGAACAGTGGCACATGTACAGTTGCACTATTCCCAAGTACCCACTGATTCTTAGAGCACACACATATATCCTTCTGCAATACCTACCAAATCCATCAATGGCCAAGTTTTGATTGACTACCACTTCCAGCAAACTCTCCCCTTCTTTGGCTGTGGTTGTAAGTCGCTCTCCATCCCGATTTATAAAATGCACTGTCACCTGACCTGCGGAGCTGTAAGACAAGTTTGCAAAAATCAGGAGTCCACCCTTTTCTGCACACCCACAGTTGAGGTCTTTTGGCTGAGCACCAGAGACATGGCACATGAAGGGAAACATGCATACAACACTTTCTCAAAGGATTACACCATAGACCTCAGAAAACATTCAAATTAACAGTTCTCGGTGGCAGGCAAGTCTGAGTTGCCCCAAAATATTTCCCACTTTATCAAACATCACTCAGAATAAATGTCTGTCTGAGCATGAAAAAGTACAGGTGCTCTGCACCTGCTGCTTCTGCCTGGGCAGGCTGGCAGAGGGAGCAGTGTTAGGCAGGCAAAGCATTTGCAAGTCCTGGGCCTGGGATGCTAATCCTGGCTAGAATGATGAAATAACAAGCAAAGTGCTCAGGATCAGATACTAATCCTGCAAGAAGGGCTGTTGCCATTCACGGTTTTTTCCCCATTCCATTCCAGAGGAGGTTACTTGTGATTGTTCCTCTTCTGCTGCTTTTTCTTCAGTGAAGTGCCCACTTCTTTCCTGAACTCCATCACAGGGAGCCTTCTTGTGACAAGACATGCCCATCCCCACCTTACAGAGCTCCCGGGCTGAGTAACCTCCTCTGAGCTGATGTGACCCTCACTCGGAAGAAACTGATCGTTATTTTGACAGCTTGTGAGATCTACAAATAAGAGGAAAACAGGACCTACTTCATCTCCTCCAGACCAGGCTTCCACACCAATGTGGAGAAGGCTGCCACTCTGACAGTGGTGTCAGAGATTTCTCACCAAGGCAGTACACTCTGAGATTGTGTTTATTTGCCAGGGGAAGCACATGAGCAAACAGTTTTTTCTTAGCGTACATACCCAAACGGTCACTTAGAAAAAGGAGTTACCCAAAGGTCCATCTCCTGTACTGAAAGGGGGCAGCACCTTGGAGGTAGGGTCTTTAGCCCAGTAACTCTGTGTGGCACTGCCCAAGTGCCCATCACCCCAAAGCCCAGGGCATTCTCCCATGGCAGAACCTGTGTCCACTCTCTACTCTTCCATCAGGCTGACAACACACACCATTCATCCAGATCCCTGTGGAGATCCACCTCTCTCTCCCACAGCTCTGGTAACTCCAAAGTTATCAGTATCAGCCCTGCCCTGTGGTTTTGTTGCTGTCATTTCTGGCAAAACAAAGCCTTGAAACCAGAGAAAATTTTGCAGTGAGGACTGGCTAAGTTCACAATCCCCTCATTTTTCTCACTTACACCAGACTGAATAAAGCAACACCCAGCTTCTTCTAATACAAGTGCTGGGATAAAGCTTAGTAACACTTTTTCTGGAAGCCCTGGGCCCAGTGAAACAAACAGCAAACATGGCTCAGAGCTGTGAGAATTTCTAATGTTATCTACTGATTTTTCACCCTGTGTTTGCAATTCACAAGTACAAACTGTCATTGCCCCAGGTCACATGTTACAAATATTGTCAGCTGAGGAATCTCTACAGTGCCTGCACTCCTCAGTAACAGGTGTCTTCTTGGGAAGTCACAGACTGAGAGAAGGAACTGGTTAAATGGGAACTGTACCTATGACAGCAACACCAGCAGCTGGAAAGACCCTGCCTGCTCAACCTTCTCTTCTCTGTGGCAAGGAAAATAAAGAACGTGGAGATTTCTGCTGATTTGCTTCTAATGTTAAGCACAAATATATAAGGATCAATTTTAAACAATTTCCTTTGCTCCTAACTCACAGGAGGCAGAAGTGGAGTACAGGGGATGTATCCAGCTGGATAGGAGACAGGAAAGAATTCCTGTCAAACTGTAACGGGAAAGGGGGAAGAAATGTTCTCCTCTTTCAGCTTTGCAGGTCTTGTTCATTCCACTTCATGTAAGTCACAATGACCATTCAGCTCTAGTTCTATTTACCTGCTGGCAAATCAGTGCAGTTCATCCCTAAGTCAATAAGGATACCTTAAAATGTGGACTTCATCAGCAAGACTTCAGGAGCAAAAAAAATAAATTTAAAAAAAAAAAATCTCTTTGGAAAGTCAATTCCCATATTCCCTCAGAAACTGGAAGTGAAGAAGAGATGAAACAGTATTTTTCGCTTTCTCTGCTCTTTTGTTTGCAGTTGTGCTTTGACTCAGCTAGCAGGAGCAGGACACAGGAACCACTGGAACTCCCAGAAGGCCAGTTCCCTGTTTTTCCGAGAGCTTCAGCTGCAAAAGATGCCTGAGCTGTGAGTGTGGACCAACTAACACAACCAGGGTCCTCTGGCTGTGCAAACAGCTGGGAAGTTGGCACCGGGCCGTGCCACAGAGGGAAGAGTTTCCCACCTGCAAAAAGGAAAGATCACACTGCAGTCACACACAGCCCATGCAGGACCACCCTGTTTCCCAAAGCAAACAGCCAGAAAACATGGTTAAGACATTTCAGTCTCCTTCATAAAGACACCTGCAGGTATTTCTTTGTAAATAAACAATTTAAAGAGTAGTTCCTAAATGTCAAAATAAAACAAACTAAAACAACCCTCTGTATAATTTGGTGGATCAAACTGATTTATTCCATTTGTATGACAAATAAGCAGGCCAACGTTTGGTTTAAATTTATGGGTGAAGTAATTTGTTACACAATAGAAATGGTAAAGTGATAAAACTTCACTTAGTGCTGCAACTGAATGGATTCTTCAACAGGATAATGAAAGCTGGCTGCCTGCAGAGAGTGCTGAATCCAAGAATCCCCAAAGCTGCCCACACTTTTGTTGACAGAAAACTCAGTCCCTGTTATCTCTGAGGCACCCAGAGCTTCAGCCACCACCAGTCCCACGAGAATCTCTGCACCAGCCTCCCACAAATCCAGTTCCCTGCAGTTCCTCTGAGATACAACCTTGCTTTGACTGTTCCTGCCATTATGTGAGCCCCAAGACAGGGCCAGCAGCCGGGGTCCAAGGACAGCCCAGCAGGCCCAAGGAAGCACCGACACTATCACTGCCAGCCCCCCGTGGCTCTGGGCCAGCCTGGGCACAGCAGTTCCTCTTCCCAGGGCAGGGGTGATGCCAAGCACCCCAACCACGACGCAGAGAGCACCTGCAAGCAGCTTCTCTCTCTCTGCTTGCTGAAAGAAACACTGAAGCTGTTTGCATTCTCATGGGTGCCTCTGTCGGGGGCACAAAGCAATGCCTGCCCCTTTTAACTGGTTCAGTCACCTCCCACACACTCACTCCTCTCATTGTCTTCATATCTCTCGAGTCAGTCCAAGGCTCGAGTTTCCTCTGGAGCACCCCTGCTTTTGGGTGCCCAAGACTGGAAACAAAGTCTGCAGCTTTTATTTTTTATTTACTTTTGAATTTGTTTATTGGTGTTTCTGAAACTATGAAAAAACTCCTTTTATACTTTAAGTAATTTTGAATGAGGATTTAAAAAAATAAAAAATCAAAACTTATTAGATTAAATTTTGCTTCATTTAGGCTGAACTATTTTAGAATGACATCACAGGACACATTGGAAAGATCTTACCAGGATGTGACAAACTCAGCAATGCAAGTTCAGTGCATGACAACTGATTATTCCCTTTAAAAAAATAGTATCTCAAACTTTCTGCGATAAGGAAACTAGTGAAGGGGTTTCAAGGAAGCGATTCTTCTCCCTATCAATATTTTCCCTAGAAGATACTTCCCAAGGCCATACAAAGCAGCAAGATGCCTACAAGTACACCAGAGATAACTTCATAAGACACAAACCAAATAGAAAGAAATTCCTTTAGTAAGGAGTCTTCGTAAGTCCCACCAGGCAGGGTTATCAGTGTGATTTTTCTCTCAGGTCAGATAGCAAAATTGTTTATTGCATTTTCTGCATGTTGGTTGGATCTTTTTCTCAGTGCCTGGCAGATTACAGTCTGACCCAGATGGTACAGGTCTAGGAGACCTATAAATCACCTTTATTTTGCAATCTCCTTCTGAACTATCCCTAAAGAACAGAGAGAGGAAAGGCTGGCAGGGAGCTTGCCATAGTTCCTGCTGTGGAAATACAGGAGTGCTGTGTGCCCACAGCCCCTCCTCAGCCCTTCAGCACAGGGAGGCAGTTGGCTCCTTCCCCTTCAAGATGGAAATCTTGAGGAATGTCCAGCCTTCTTGGACTCCTCGGCCCCTCAGGGCTGCCTTCCAAGGGGCTGTGTCAGCCAGGCCTCTCCACTGAACCAACTCTGCCCTTTCAGCTGATCAGTCAGGAGCCCTCCACCCTGGCAGGGACCAAATGCATTTAAAGACAATTCTGAACACACGCCTCTGAAGCGTTTTTGCCACGGAACTCAAATCAAGCTCAGTACTAATGACAGACTGTGCCTCCCATCCCAAGCAAGCAGTCCAGCAAAGCCCAGCACAAGTTCCTGGTCCCAAGAGCCAGGCAGGACACTGGAGCCATGGGCTGGCAGAGACCCTTGCAGCTGGAGCCGGCCCTGGAGCCAAGCACCGAGCCAGACTCTCCATCTCCCTGCCCAGCACAGGCACCAGCGAGGCACAACAGCTCGGTCACGGCCCAGGGAGCTGCAGACACATCCCCCTCCTGCTCTGCCCCTGCAGCAGAGGGGACTAGAAACCCAAGAGAACTCGCAATTCCCAGAGAAACCCTGTGGTCACCCCAGCTTCCCCACAGCGGGAACACAGCAGGCTGATGGCGTGGCTGCCCAACACACCTCGCCCACTGTCCCCTTCTCAGAGGCTGCTGTCTGGGCCACGGGGGCCAAAGGACTCTTATGCCACCTTGTCATTTCCAAGAGCTGATCCAGGCCACTAGGTGTGGCCCCCACAACTCCAGGGGCAGGTGGGTCCTGGCACCACCTTCCTCCCACCAGAACCTGCTCCCCTCAGGTGGTGGCCTCTCTCCTCTCCCCTCTGCAAGGCAAGGCAGGGCTGTGTCTGTCGCTTCAGGCACAGGAAGGCACATCAGCATTTGACTCACCTCGATTCCCCGGGGGCATCCTGGAGCCTGTGCGTGGAGCTGAAGCCTCTTTCTGAGCACCACTTTGCTGGGCTGTGACGCTGCTCAGTCACCCCAGTGAGAGAAAGAAAGGGACTCTTGCTCACATTCAGTCCACTCCGCAAGGGTCGCAGGAGCCCCAGGAAGCCTTGAGCCATCGTGCTTTGGGTCCCTCCCTGTGCCTCCTGGACTGTTGTTTGTTGCAAGGACAGCCAGACTGAAAGCTTATAAGTACATCTGAGAGGGGAAAAAAAGGAAAGAAAGAAAAAAAGAAAAAAGTAGGACAGCCTCCCTGGGGGTGGAGGGAGGGAAGAAGGAGGGGAAGCAGGAAAGAAGGATGGACCAAAGGATCTTGCTGCAGTCCAGCCCATCAGGGCATGGGTGAAGAACAGTGATATATGAACCACTTCCCAAGCAATGCTCACCTTGTTCTGCATTAGGCTTCCCTTTTAGGAACCAGAACTAAATCCCAGTTCAGGGACAATATTCATTGTGATGTCTAATCATAAAAGGGGTTAAAAGCTGAGGGCTGGAAGAGGGCATCAGGAGCACTGATGGCTACTGCCTGGAGGAGAGGAGCAAGCCAGTTCCTACAGCAATGGGGTGAAAGTAAGACTCATGACATGATGGCATCCAGCCACATCATTACCTTTCCCAATTCTGCACACTCCTACCTCTGAAATGTGAATATTCACTTACTTTGCGTGATGGTGGTGAGAAGCAGCCACACTTAGCTCATTTGCCAAACTCTCTGCTGAAAAGTATCATAAAGGCACAAATAAATAGCCTTCATTTCACTCTGATACCTCATGCTAGTAAGCCTTCTGTAGAAGAAAACTAATTTATTCCCAGATACACTATCACTGGTATAGTCTACCCTCCTCTGCACGGTAAATCAGTTATTTGCCCAAGAGGACCCAAACTACAGCAGCAGAGACAGTTTCTGTGGAGTTTGGGAACAGCTCTTATTTCAAGAGCCTGAATTGTCCCTAATAGCAAATTAACAGCTCACCATTTGGTAGGATGTCTGCTTTAATCAAGTTTTTTTAACGCAGTAACATAGTAGTACCCAGTATAAGCAAAAACCTTAAATACTGGACTCTCTAATCAATCCGTACAGGAGAAAGAAACTACAGCATGAGAACTGGATAGCAAATGTCCCCCCAGCACATACACACACGCAGTGGATTCACAGTTCTGAAGTGGAAAGCTTTGGTTTTTCACCCCAAAATGAAAGTTTTCCACCCAAAGCTTTCAGGTTAGAAGGGGATGCTTAAGCTTTCTGAAAAAAAGCATTAAAGACATTAAGGAATGCAACTATTTTCTAGAATTTTCCATTGGATGGATGGAAATCCATTTGTCAGTCCAACAGTTTCAAAGGCAAGCGTTCAAGCATTCAAACACACCCCTCAGCCCCAGGGGAGAAACCCATGGGCAATGCATAAAGGATTAAAAAAGAAAAAAACCACTCTTCAGAGGAAATCATATTTCTAAAATCACCAGGTGTCACTTTGCACCTGGTACAGCAGCACACAGAATTATTTCTTTCCACCTCCCACTGTTTACTGAGGGCAGGCCAGGCAGTTGTGCTCCCACACCATGATACACATGTGGAGGGACATGAGCTGAGAAAATGTGGAGTGGTATTTGCAGGGCATCACTGACCAAAGCCCCACTCCTGTTGCTGGACATGGGTGACATTTCCCAGCTCAATATGTCATAAGCTTGGCCACAGGCCCTCACAGCCTCCCAACATTCCCTCATGCCAGTCCCAGTTCATAATATAAATGATTTTATTTTTTCCTGCTGCAGGGTTTGCCCCTCAGGTTTTGTTCAGGTCAGCAGCTCTGAGCACTGGGAGGGTGGGATGAACCCCTGAGTATCACTGGGACTTTAATCCAAAGTAACTTCTACCCCCAATCCCCGTCAGTGAGAGCTGCTGTCTGCTGAGAGATCACCACAGCACGTTCCTGAGAGCAGCAGGGCAGTGGCATAAATGCCAGAGCAGGGACAGCAAGCACGGCTGCACATCAGATGGCCCAGCCACGCCCAGAATCACTGGGACTTCTCTGTAATTTCACCCCCCAAAAGCAGTTAATGGAAGAATTCCTTATTTCAAATCTCTCGCAGGATGTCCTTCAAAGGCTTCCCTCCCCACGCCTGTATCTCAGAGGAGAGCTGCCAAGGGGGGCCATGGTTTGTTTCAGCTGAGCGCAGCTCTGGCCCTGCTCTGTGGCCCCTCACTTTCAGGTCAGCTTTCTGAGTGATTTGCTATCTCCTACCTTCAAACCCAATTCTTGGGCTGCATCTCACCCCTGAATTCAGAAGCACTCTGTGCAGCCTCTGCAGCTGACAGACTCTGACCACTGCTGCCTTTGTTTTCCAGGCACTGCAGAGATGCAGCAGGCAGCCCAGCTCTGTCTCTCAGTCATTTCCACGGAAGAAAAGCAAGGTTTGCCAAGAGGGATGCGAGGAAAGGGGCCACAGCACATACAAGCAAACCACAAAGTGTCTTATCTCTCCAGCCAACCTTGAATTAGAGATACACTGGATATATACGCAGCAGTTTCCACAGCAAGGACACTTGTGTGTTTGCCTGGCACTGACCTCTCTCCTTGCCAGGAACTCAGAGCGCAGCAAGTGACAGGTCAGTGTAGCCTGATGGAAGAGAGGGAAGTCAGGTTTGAGCAGGGAGGTGAAGTGTGGCAAAGGGGACTACTGTTGCCTGATGAAAAAAAGAACAATCCCACTGGGGCAGGAAAGAATCAGGCCCTTACAGATTTTGGATAGCCTGTTCTAAGGTCTCTGAAATGCCAAGAAAAGACAGAAGCAAGATCTCCTTTTCCCTCCATTCTATCTGGCAGCAAGCCTAGAAGTAAATGCAGCCTTTCCAGAGTAAACCAGTATTCATTTAGCCCAGGACACAAAAATAGAAAGCTTTGCAAATAACCACCCCTCCCACAAAAAACAAACCCATCAACAAAAAGCAACCCAAACCAAACAACCAATAAAATCAATTAAGCAAAAAACCCAGTGCTTTAAAAACACTCAAAATGTTGCTGAATAGGTCAGCACATACTTTATGAGCAGGTCAGACACAGCTGAAGAGAGTCTTTACCTCTGTTTCATGTAAGATTTGGCAGAAGTTAAGTTCCCAGCAGTGCATGTGGGCACATTTCCTCCCCTCCCCAGTTTCTAGCCACCAGGCCATGCTCTGTCAGTGCTGTGCCTACACATCCAGACATGTGTTGGCACATGCTGAAAGGGAAGTGGTTTTCTAGTTTGAAATATTGTCCAATATTTTCTGCACCACACTCCAAATAATTTTGCAACCCTCCCCTCAGTCTGGGGATTCTCATGCAAATGTCCAAAACACATCTGAGCTGCCATTAACTCCACCTCATCCCTGATTTCTGCACAAGTAGTAAACACTGAAATCAGCAGTGCCCTGACCCAACCAGAAGCTGTGTAACACCTTTGCAGCCCTCCACAGCCAGAAGAACACTTGGACTTTTGACATACCTCCTCTCACCACTGTTAGAGTTCCTTGCCAGCGAAGCAGAGCTGCCTTGGCTCAGTCACTGCCCCTGCTATTCAGCTGCAGGTAGAGGCAAGCCCGTGCTGTTCCCATGGGTGAAGTCTCAAGAACTGAATTCAGAGCAGCCAGCACAGACCCAGGAATAATGAAGATTTCCAGAAGGCAGCCTTCATTAACTGGAAAAGCAAGAACAGCCTCCCCTCCTAACAAGCCCACTGCCTCACAAATCCTCCTGTAGGGAAGCAGATACAAGCTGCTTGCTCACACAGAACTAAAGCACTGAACAAAACTAAAATTCCCCTTCCCCATTGCCAATATAAGAGCCCATCAGCCAGATGTCCTGTTCCAGAGCAAGTTCTTAATAAAAGCAAACAGGACAATTTGTGATTTGACTTTCTTCAAGCCCACAAGCCCAGGGACACAGTGCTGCTGCTGCCTCAAAAGCAATGCACTGAGTGCAGGCCCAGGACAAAGTGCTCGGTGGGCTCAGGTCGCAGATGCTGCCTCAGAGCCTGGAGGTTGGGGGGGTGTGGAAGACTGTAAATGTTCCTCAGTTTCTGCATCTGTCAAACAAGATCTCTCAAACGAATCTACAGTTTTCCTGTTCTTACCCTTCTCCAGATGTTCAGCAACCTTCCTGACAATGACACAAACAAAAGGAGCAAGGGTCAGATTTTTACCACTGGAAGCAGGAGGGCAGAATTGCAGTTAGAGATGGGCTAACACGGCAACAGGGAAGCACAATGAATTCACAACAGGGCTTCCAGACAGCAGCCACCTCCAGCAACGCAGCTGCTGCCTGGCTGGGTGAAGGCTACTAAGAAGTTACAGTGCCCCAGCCAAGACCTTCACTTGCAGCTGGTTCTCCTTCAAGCATCCAGTCAAGGATGCTTCAAAGATGGATGGGAGTGCAATACTGTGGTATGTGGGGTACAGACAGCCTTCACCATAACCTCCCAGCTCGAGAGCACTGTATTTCACACCCCATTCAGTTAATCTTGGTGACTCAAAATCAACCTCAGCTTGCATTTCTTTAAACGATAATGCACAACCACAGGGAATAGCAACCATGGATGCTTGTAACCTCTCAACTAGCTCTGCTCATCAGAAAGCTGTGTATTAACACCTGCTCAGAGCAAGTGCATTCTGACCAGAAGTTGGACACACAGTCCCTTCCAAGAGCATCAGTATTACTTTCTGCAGTTTCAGTGTTACTCTTCCTTTAATGTTTCCTCCTCATTCTTCCCTCTACTTTTTGCTATACTCACCTCATCCTGGCATCTATCCCGAAAAACTCCACCTTAATATTACTAGTAATGTTCAGAGACTGTCATCTGGCACTAGATGTTCATTTAGTCACTGTTCAGACATAGGGACCTGCTCCCTTGTCTACAAATTGCACTTAGAGCTGCAAACCTGCGAGACAAAAGCCAGTCTCAGCCTAACACTTCATGCATTGAGGCCCAGATACTTTTTCGTGGAATGCCTTGGGTTGGAAGTGACCTTAAGGATCATCTAGTTCCAATCCCCTGGTCACAGGCAGGGATGCCACTCACTAGATCAGGTTGCTCAGGGCCTCATCCAACCTGAACTAGAATATTTCTAGGGATGGCACATTTTTCTTACAGATAAACTATTTTTCTGCAAGTGAAACATAACATCACATGTGGCATCAACTTGCCTACATCTATGCAGCAGTTATAGGTTGACATCAGTGGCAGAATAATTATACTGCTCTCTGCCAGTTGTCACATGCTCTGATTATATCCTGGTGTAAGATATTTTGACTGTATGGCCAAGATTGAGTTGTGTATAGATGCAAAGCTGGCGTGGACCAGAAGAGTCACACTGTGAGGGCAAAAAAGCCATACCTCAGGTGTTCTACAGTTTCTCACTGGAGACAGTCAGCCTTTGCAGATGTTCAAGCAGCTGCCATACAACTGCCTGCAATTATCATACCTTACCCTGTACATTGCATTATCAAGCTTTGGATGCTGGAAAAACGCTCGTGCTTCCCTCCAAACATGTTAGCCTGAACAACCAACCAATAAGCTTCTCGTCCACCTTGAGAAGTCCCTGCAGGACTTGTTTGCATCAAAATCAATCAGAATTTGGAGACCACACCCTTGCAATTCCCTGCCTTAGAAAGAACAAACAAGAGAAGGAAGAAGCAATCAGTCTAATTTCTACAGTCACTCCGTCCTACTCAGAGTCAGTGCATCTTAGGCTAAATGGATTAGTCCATCATACAGATTGATCTCAAAAATTTTACACTTTGGTTTTTCTTTAGAGTTGTTAGTAAATTGCACTGTTTAATAAAGCAACACTGCACAGTCTACAAAAAGACAGTGTTTCTGGTCCCCTGCTCTTCTGACAGCCTTTTCTGTTCTAGTCTACCCCTGTCCCACAGGCAAAAGCAGCTGGGCCCCAACATATGTAGGCATAGCCTAAACTGGATCTGAAATATATCAGAGAGACCAACAAATCCAACAGAAGCTGTCCACAAAAACTAGAGGTTAAATACAAATTTCTGATTCTAAACTATAAAATGCCTTACAGCAGACTAGAAGAATAGGATGGTTTGGATTTTTTTTTAACAACGTGGTCTTGTACAGAAGCAGCCTTCAGCCTTTAATGCTTTGCACTTCCATTTCTTCAAAGACAAACTGAATACAGATATACCTAAAGGGAGAATTACAAAGCCTCTGAAGTCCCTAAGGTAGTATCCATCACAAAGCAAGGACAAGAGAAAGAGCATTAACGCCATTCGCGAGATTAACCTTTTCAGACTAGTGCAACCCTCACTTGAAGGCTGCAGCAGCATTGAAGAAGACATGCAATTCCTCCAGTGTTCAGGTTTTCTGAATCCTGGAACAAAAAAATCTCTCACCTATCAAAACTGGATCCAAGCCATGCCTGGTGGGGATCACGGAAGCCTCCGTTGCTCTACACTTCATTTTGTTCATAGGCAAGTTCAGGTTTCTCCCCCAGCGCCAGATTTCGGAGCACAAACACATTCCAGTGAAATCTCCACCTTATCCTGCAGTGCAGCAACCATGAGGCAGGGGTTCTGCGAGGCCGCTCTTCACAGTCACAAAGCATCAGCTGCAAATAAAGAGCACACAGGTTATTTGCAGAACAGTGGCAGCAGCCTTGCTCTGCCGTCGCCGGAGCCTGTCCCGAGACATCGGGAAGCACAGACAGAGACAGTTGTGGCAAGGCAGCCACAAAGCAAACTGCTGGAACTCCCAGTCCAGGGCGAGGGCAGGACAGACCTCACAGGGTGCTGGAGTGAGCAGCAGCACCAAGGCCCAGCCACCCTCTCCACACTGCCCTAGTGGTGGGTGCACATTTGGCACAGCGGGCACTCACCAACTGCAGCTCTTCCCCCTCCATCTAACACGTCCATTTGGAAGTTGAACATTTATTTATACTCAGTGTCTCCACAAAGAAATGTGAACTCCAGTATTGGTTCCAGTCAGACTGCTCGGAGGGGCAGGAAGGGGGAAAGGGCGGTTATTCAAACAGTGCCTTTTCAGGGTGCAAGTAAAAGCTCCTTATTTGTGAGAGAGCTACCAGGCTGATCTCTGAGCACCACAGGGCAGACCTGCTCAGCTGGGAGACACAGCACTAGGCTCAAAGAAAGCCTTAAGTAACCAGCCAGACACAATCTGCTGAATTTCTCTGAACTTTATTGGCACTTCAGGAAGAACAAGGTATAGATTTTAACAACTCCTCCAAACAGGAAAAAAGCCTTAATATCAAGGTTCTCTCTGCAGATTAGCACATAAACTCATGAATTACTCCACAACCTTAAGGAATTGATGGTTTATTATAATCCAGAAAAAAAATGGTCAAAAACCTTCAACATAATTTACAGCAACAAAAAATAAAACAAAAAATAAGCTAGGCAAACATTTGATAAAATACTTCCCTCCCCCCACCCCCAAGAGGAGTAGATATACAATTAAACTGGAACATGGAGAGGAAGAATAACTATTTACTGTATTCTAACAAATAAAAAATGTGCCTACAAATCTCACCATAATACTGAAAGCTTCTTAGTTTTCTTGCAAAATATCATTTCTTTACAATACAGTATACATTTCCACAGGAAGGAGGACCATAAACATATCCTCCATCCCTTGACTAATATTTTCTAATTGTGCATAGCTAGAAGTATTGAAATCAAATATCATTAGATACCACTGGAATATAATACTGGTTAAGAGGAAGGCAGGGCTGAAACAACTACAAAGAGTTAGGTGGACTCACTGGCACAAGCCGTTCTATTCCTATATTGGACCGTGTGGAATTAGAACGTTTAAAAAACCTTATAAACAGAAGTCATGCCAACATCATAATACATGAGCTCAGCAGTGTTGTGTGACCCATCAAAGCAGAAAAGTTTACTCGTTTATTATTTGAACACATTCCAGGCACCATACATCAGCTTGTTAGGAAATTGTTAAAAAGTAATAAAGGCTTTTCTCCCCCAAATGCATCAATAGTCACCATGGACAGAGCAGAACTGCTGAGAACCAGCTTTTAAGCACCAAAACAGAAGTGTAAAAATTGTCCGTTCCCCAGTAACGAGACTCACGCAGAGTGAGTGTCGATCACCTTCAGTACAGAAACACACAAATCAGGTCTGACAATTTAACTGCAATCATTCATTTGGGACTTTCAAAGTACTGAGGGATGTGTTCTCGCCCAACAAAAAGCTTGCCATGTCATGTGCCCCCCAAAGTGTGCTGTGTCCAGGGGAGAGCAGGGAGCTCCCACATGACACGTCTTGATGTTTAGGAGCACAGCTTAGCATGTTGCTTCCAACAGAGATTGGTTGGTGTTTGCATGGATCTCCACACAGACTTGCATTGCTTCCAAAAAATAAAATACAGCACAGGTGAGGTTGTTTCCAGCAACCCAAGGAATTCCTGGGTAAATACTGTAGGTTTTTAACACTATCACAAACATTTATTTTTTGGCACAGTTCCCCTTTACCCTTTCCTATACAGCAGGGAGCTGAAAATATTCCAGCTTTCAGATGTTTCCCTTCTGTCACCACTAGCAGTGACATCATACAAAGGGAGAATCCACAAAACTGAGCAAGTCACAAGATTTGGGATCATGCTAGGCAAGAAAATAAATCACAGGCTAACCTGGTGACTTCCTATAGGGACAGACTAATCCAAGCAAGGCAAAGCAAAGGAGGACTTCACTTTAGGTGGAATCCATTTTTACGAGGCCTCTCCTGAAGGTTAACAATTGCTTTTAGCAAGGATCAAGGCAAAAATCCAATTCAGCCCTGAGCATACATGGCTATTTCCCCCCCATAAATAGTAGGGAAGATTCTGTGTCCATCCACAGCATGGACAGCTTGGATGACAGACATGGTGATTATGACAGTAACTGGCAAAAGTGGCTCTCAGGACCAGTCTCACAACCACTTGTGTCCCATTTCTAAGAGACAGAGCCTTCTGTTCTCAAAGCTACAAAAGGGCAAAGCATCCTTCTTGGGAAGGAAAAGCACTTGAGCCACAGATCTGGCAGAATGATAGTGAGGATTAAGGCAGCAACTGGGCAAGTGTCGCAGAATCCTCTCCCCTCAAATGCTGCTTGAAGCCAGGAAGACAGATGCAGTCCTGTACATGACCCAGATATGAGAGTAGTTTTTGGTCCCCAGCTGCTGATCACTTTTTATGATTGCATCTAGTTTGAACTAAAGACATCTGAGCTACAGTAGATCTATACACAGTCATAAGGCACCAACGACTATGTGCTAAAAAGGCCTCTTAGGGAAAACCCTGAAATCATGTTCACATAACTAGAAAAGTATTGGTTCGGCAAGAGAAAACACTGCTACAGGAGTTTTTAGTCTTTTACATTTCTACCTCCCACTTCAGGTTTTCATTGGCAAAACCAAAAAGGAAGGCTACCTACTTCAGCTATCTCTGCCTCACTGGTTACATTCAAGTCAGACAAATGATGGTGAACAAAGCCATTTACCAGAGACAAAAAGCAGCGAATTTGAGGCTCTGAACCACACTGCATCAGTGGAAATATTCCAAAGGCCTCCTCATAATTAGGAAATTCAAAATTCCATCATTAAGCAACAAAAGGTAATACCAGCAGGAACACCACAGAATCTGTTTGGTCTGCTTATATTTGCAGGACAAAAGCTTTGGTCTTTTAGAAAGAAAATCCATATTTTACTGCCAGCCATTCTTCCTAACCTCCAGTCTCCCCTTCTCAACTACATGATTCAGATCCTGTGTTAAGTCAGAAATTCAGATCCTGGCTACTAAGATTAATCCTGAAGCTTGTGCAGGTTAGTAGGAAGGCAGTGTCAGACCGTCAGCTCTTGACTGTACGTAATGCAGCACAAGTATCTGCTGGCCTCCCCCACCAAGGGAGGGGACAGCAACACAGCCACCTCAGTGAGCAACACCAAATCCAACACAGTGAGACTACCCCAAGCCAAAACATTTCAGATTAGCTCCAATACATGTTTGCTTTCCCAAGCCACCCCAGGAAGATGCAAATACTATTCTTTCTTCTGTTGCTTAACTCCAGCATTTGCCCAAAACTTGATAAATAAGACCATGGTCACTCTTCTGTAGTGGTTCCAGCATAGCACAATTATGAGCGAATGATGGGAGAGGATGGGAAAGAGGGGAGAAAAGAGTGCAGGGCAGCAGGTGCAGGGGAGAGTTTACATGGACTCGAACTCGTCAATGCGCTGCTTGGTGTTACCCTGACGAATCTGCCGGAGGGTCTTGTACTTGTCTCGGCCCAGACGCATGTTCTCAGCGTGGATCATGTCATTCGCCGTCTTCTTGGTTTCATCCCGAGCATTTGCCAGCTCTGAGGAGAGAGCCTGTGGAGAAGGGGAAACAGACAGCAATAGGTTAGCACAAGCCAGAGACTCAAAGCTGGACAAGCAGCTTTATTCTGATCCCCCTAAAGATTCCATACCAAGAGATGGGAAACAGTCAAGCCACATGTACTCAATTCTGGGCAACCTGCTCTAGCTGACTTTGCTTGAGCAAGGAAGTGGGACTAGATCATTTGAAGGCCCCTCTAACCTGAACAGTTCTGTTATTTTGTGCAAGGTGTTAATACTTCTCCCTAACATATGAAGGTAGAAAACATCAGGCAATCTTTTTCTTAGCACAGTAAGAAAGACTGTCTCCAGTGTAGGTACTTTAAAAGAAGAGTCAAGTAGAAAGATCCCTAAAGACAACAAACATCTTGCAGAATCAGAAATTACTAGCTTTCTACCAGAAAAGAAACTTGCTGTAGAAGAAAGTGTCTGTGTAACCACCATAGCATGATGCAGAACAAGCAAAGCGTGATGTCAAGTCAGGCAGCAAACAAAATGCTTGGAATTCAACACCAGAACACTGGAATTCCTTACAAGAAGATGGTGCAGTGCCGCTCTCTCCATGCTGAGCTCTAGGGGCCTACTCCTAGGGTTTTGCAATGCAACCCAGACACAAGAGTTAGAGACATCTTCTTGATAGGAACCAGACCAAGTTCTTTGATTCACTGCAGCCAAGGCTATAAACAGCTGTCACATAGCTGGCAATACTCACACAACGCACACTACGTCTGACAGACGCTGCTTGTTGGCACTGCTTCAAAAATACTTCAGTAGTTCCAGTGAAATGGCAGTCAAGTGCCAGGAGACAAGACCTGCCCTCTCTACTCAATAGTTAAGCAGCTAGCCTGGCAAGATTATGATCCTCTCTTCCCCACTTCTCCCTTCATTTTTTAAATGCGTTAATACCTCCCAGCTGCAGTGAGTGTTGAAAAAAAAGGAAGCAGCACCCAGACACACATACTCTCTGCTGTCAACTTTTTACCTTTAAGTGTTTCTGGACTCGCTCATTCTTCTCTGCCTCAGTGGTGCGCTCCTCCTCACTGCGGTCCTTAATGGTGGCCTCTGACCGCAGCTCAGCACTGGCCTCTGCCGCGTTCTCATCCTGCTCATCATCGTGCTCGTTCTCAGAGTGCATGGGTTCAGTGACGTGAGGGGTGCTCATGGCAGTCTTCAACTCCTCTTTGGTCTTCTCTAGGTCCTCCTGCACCATCTGTGCCTGCAGTAGGGCATGCTACAGTGAGTCAGTCAACATACTCCTGAGTGCCTGAGACTTTTCACAGAAGCACCACTCGGTGTCGTTACCAGAAACCTTGCACCTCAGAAAGAATATGTTCCAGAGCTACTCATCCACCATCACTTGCAAAAGTTTTGCTGGGTAACACTTCAGAGATTCAAAGAATGGTTACAATAAGTGAAAAAATGAGTGACAGGCCTAATTAGTCAGAATATTGCTACAAGGAGTTAGAATGAATCACCCAGTCCACCAAGAAAACCAAAATGTGGGTATTTACAACAGATTCAAGCTTGCAAATGTTCAGTCTAGTGTCGAATCTAGTGCAGTTGTTTAGATCACAACCCAGAATGAAGAGCAATTCCACAAAAAGTGTTGCCATTTGCTCAGATTCTGCTTTACCTTCTGCTGCCACTCCTGGGCTTCACTCTCTTTCTTCTGCCTGGCCAGCTCCAGCTGTGTGATCCTAGCTGTGAGTTCTGCCATCTCAGTAGCCTGTAGAAGAAAAGCTTCTAGTGAGAAAGAAACCCAAAGTACTGGCTAAACGAAGCATTTTGTCCAAGTCCTGAATCAAATCACTATATCTAACATCTTTCCAATAAGAAGAAAGCCTTCCGGTTAACTTCAATTCCCCCAATACCTCCATGATGTAAGAGGAAAGGAAACCAAAAAGTTTTGCATTTCATTGCGGGTTGGGATTTTCTTGGTTGTTGTTGGGTTGGGTTTTTTCCCCTTCTCCTCCAAGCAGAGTTACAGAACTCAATTCTTTGAATCCAAACCAGGGAAAGCAATCAGTGAGTTCTACACTCACACCATCACATAAAAAGGGCAAAAGGCACTACAAGTCTACTGTAAAAATACACTTGTATTTACACATATAACCATCTGCTTGAGGCTAAAAATTAAAAAACCTATGAATAGAGTGCTTCCTCACTATATTCATAGCCTGCTTCACATCAAGACCTTGGATGCCCCCCCTTTCGCTATTTTCCCTACTGGATTTTCAGCTCACTGACTTACCAGCTGTTCCTGGGTCTTTTGTTGATCATGGGATGCTTTCAATAGGGCCTCCTTTGCCTCTTCAGCTTCTCTGCGTTCTTTAGCCAGCTTCTCTGCTTCCTCCAGAGCTCGTTTTCTCTCCTGTTCCAGCTCCATTGCTCTGCGGGTCTGTTCTTCCAGTTCTGAAAGAACAGGGAGCACATTGCAAGACAGGTCAAATAAAGAATGGCAGGAGAAGAGGAAAATGCCCTCATGCCTACCTCCTGGACAAGGGTTTTCCTTCAGAGGAACAGGTAAAGGAGAGATGGGAGCAATACCCTTTCCTCTCCTTCACATTGTAACTGGAGCTGGAAGACTGAGAGCCAATGGCTGTTCCAATCCCAGTTGATTTGTGTGGAAGCACTCATCCCAAAATTACATTCTTAAGGGCAGAGAAGCATCTAGCACTTCACTCAGGCAACATGACAGTAACTCCAGCCAAGCAATTAGACAGTAATCACCACAGTATTGTCTGGTGTGATCCCTGCTACACTTATTGACTGCTTCCTCGACAGACACCCTGGAATAAAGCTTCCAGCCAGCACAGGAACAACAGCAAGGTACCCCTCTCTACCAGAGAGGCATCTTGGCTGCCACCTATTTCTTTAATGCAAATCCTTCCTCAGCAACTGCACACAGAGGGCTTACCTTCAGGTTCAGGAGGCTAAACCAGGGCCCCAACACCAGTTAGCACACAATACTGTACGGAGAGACACATGGCTCAGAGATGCTCATAGCTTTACTATTTGAACCCTTCTTACTCAGACTATGCATCTAAGGAAATACTGGAAGATTTCATATTACCTTGCTGAGCTTTCTTGGTTTGCTCCTCAATTTGCTTGAGTCTCTCCATTAGCTCCTCCTTCTCACGTTCAATCTTCTCCTTCTCCTTTTCTGCCAACTCCCTCTTCTTCTTCTCATTCTCCAGCAGGGCTCTAAAGGGAGGAAGTCACAATGTAATTTCCAACTATTACCCAGATTGGAGCACTTCCTAGTAAAGCCATGAGCACACAAGAGATGTGCATTGCAGTCTTCAGATGATGAGTTTGTGCAAAAATATAAAGCTCTGCTGGCATTCATCTCAACAGCAAGTTTATTATAGAAATGTTATAAAGAAAATCTCCATATATCAAAATATGTATTAGTCCCATTAAATGGACAGACAAGTCTTTAAATCCAAGAAAGTAATGGTGAGTTGTATTTGTGATGAGTGCCATTACCTTCAACACATTAGATCCACTGAAGCAGAAATCAATCTGTTCTATTTTTGGTTCAAGCAGATTAAGGCATGCCAGCCATTTATCTAGCACATGATGCTACTTGTGTAGTGATCGATCAAGTCCAGCTTACTCAGAACCCTACCAACCTCTCCATCTGTTTCTGATGTTTCTCTTCCCGAGCCTGTGCTTTCATCTGCTGCACCTCAATGGTGTCTGGTTTACGTCTGCGCATGTAGAGCTCGTGGTTCCCCATGCAAAGGGCCAGTATTCGTTTGTTAATCCGTAACCGAGGGGCATAGAATACAAAGTCCTTGGGACAAGAAAAAGGAAGCATTAGACCTGTTCTTTCAGCCTAAGAATCCTCTCTGGATGCAACATGCTCCCAAACCCCAAGCTTTCTAGAATTGCTAGCAATGTCTAATTGTTAAGAATGATTGTCTAATTGCAGAATTGTCTTACTGTCTAATTGTAGAATTGGTGGTGGCAGACACTTTTCTCTCAGTAATGGATTTCAGGCTGACAAACAGGCACAGGTCAGAAGCACCCAACATGTCACTGCAGTGTGCTGAGTTTCACTGTGACACGCCCCTAGCGCCCAGCACACAGCAACACTGTCGCCGGTCCATTACAAACACCAGCAGGGCTGGTTCACCAGGCACACTGAGACTGGGGCTTCTCCCACCTTTCTTCCAACTTAGTTATGCAATGCCTGGGCAGCCACATCAAGTATAACATCTTGTCTTATGCCAGAAAAGGTATTAAACGTTACAACCAATGGATAAGTAACTTTGTTCTGTTAAAAAGGAGCAACAACATCAGGGAAATGCTTCCAATCAGCAATGCAACAAGAATACCACGGAGAGCAGAAGGTATTTGCTAGCACAGGAAATTATCAGACCTTCAAGATGAAAGCATTTACATTCAGTATAAATTTCCAAAGAAAAGAATGACCTGAAGTTTCTGCTTCAAGTAAGTACAAACCTGCAAAAGACGATCCCACATACTACCAAAGCCAACAGGCTGCAACAGAAGCACTCACCATTAACAGAAGTGCCTCAGATCCCTAACTATTATCAGGGAATCTGAGCAGCCCTAGAAGAATCAGAAACCCTAAGCAAAGAGGTTCTCCCTACCACTGACTTTAACAGTTTAAGCTTATACTGAATAAATTTCTACCCTCCTAGCCAGAAACAAGTCACAACTATCACATTACTGCCACTACACCCATTCTGTGCACACTGCCCTGAACAGATTTCCCTGCTTACATCAGCACTGACACTATTGATGAAAACCAAAACAGATCATTCAGCTAAAACGCTGAAAGTTTAATTTGAATGTTGCTCCTTACTGGTGCTTTCTTGTCAATAGGCTTGATAACAAATTTCTTGTCATTGAATGAGATATTTCGGATCTCACTCCAAGGGAATCCAATTTTTGGTGTTAGCCTGCAGAAGTGGGAAGTAAAAAGAAATAAGTGAGCCTGAAGTCATTCAAAATTTTCAACTTAATATATACAGCTCAAAATTCTACCAAATCTACCCTCATATTTCAGTGCTCTTATGTTAACTGAAATCAGCAAACAAAATTAGTCATGCAGATGAACTACAAATACAAGAAGCAGTTTTTCAACTCTGCTTTTTTTTGTTTTTTAAAATGGAAAACAGAACTGGAGAATGCATCTGTGGCAGAAGTCTAGGGATACAAGTAAGACTAGCTTGATAAGATTTGACAATTTCTTGTATTTGTTGGTCCAAAGAAGTATATTTTCTGAATTATTCTGTCAATGTCAAAAGCACAGCCAAGAATGATATAGAAATTGTGGAGTTTACTTAAAGACTTGAATTCCAGAAGAGATTAATTTTGAATGCCTTTATATTAGAAACGAGCTGAATGCAATGATGAAGAGAGGGAGTTTATTACCTATCATTCTGCTCATAAATGTTTAGTCCAAGAGCATCTACACCTAGCCAGAGTTCAGAGCCCTTCTTGTTCTTAATGCTGAAGTAGTTCACACCATACATTTCCAGATCCTGTGCAATTTTCAGGTACTCCAAGACAGCATCTTCTCTGCAGCATGTAAAAAGAAAGCAGATATTCTTCTGAGTCTGTAAGTCATTAGAGCAAGAAGGTGCTATCTTCCTATATGGACAGAGCAGCAACAAGCTGGCAAAAGTTCTAAGCATCACCCTAGTAAATAACTAAAAACTCTGCAAGCTCAGTCTTCTTTACTAAGAACAACCAGCTGATGTGGACCAGCAAGGACAGAAGCACATGAACCTAGTTATTCTGAGCAAAATAACCTGAAGAATGCTAACTCAGCCTGAAGCAAGCCACGGACTTTTGTTTGCATTCATACATTACACACTAACATATTTCACGCTACTTTCAATACAGCAGTTTCATACTGCATCAGTTACCTAATCATTCCTCGATGTTCCTCGTGCCACACCTGGATCCTCTCCTCCCACTGGTCCTTGTTAAGCTTGTGCTGCTCCAAAACCCTAGAAAGAGTATACAGAATGTTGAAGACCAAGCAGTGCATTTATATATGCACACATTCATATCACTCTATAATAATGTTTCATTAAATACTCCACTGGCATCACAGCTCCCCCCCAGAGATATTCCAGCAAATACAGTTTTATTATATGGCTAGAGAGACACAATGGTCAATATTAAGACTTCTGACAAATGACAAGTTTCATTCAGTTGTACTTCTCCTTATGGCATATTTGTTTGTTTTTGAGCTTCTCTCACTACTTCTGGTTAGAGTTTCAGAGTAGCAATGGGATATTTAAGATTAAAGCTCCTAATTAAACGTATACTAATCTGAATCCTCAAATAGGTACCAGGTTATATTTTATCAAATCAAAACACCTCCTACCCTTCAAAAAAAAAAAAAAACAAACCAAAACAACCCTTTAAAGGCAGAAAAGGTCTAAGACTATTCAGGTTCACTTACCTCTGTGGGAGCAGTTTGTCACTAGCAAGGTAGCCAGACTTGTGCACGTCTTTGTTGAAGTCTCCATATTTGGACTGGACGGCATAAGAAGCCAGAAGAACAGCTGTTTCTGGAGGACAATAAATGTCATCATTCAGAATTGCCTCCTTCACTTGGAGGAAGAAAAGGCGCTGTGTGATGTCCTGAATCAGCTCCTCTGCCACATCTTCTGGGTAGAACTTGGCACGGAATTTGAAAAGCAAGGGGCTTTCTTTGCGTACATCCTGCGCTGTTACCTGGAACAGAGTTAGCAGATTTTATAGCCTGTGTACCAAGTGAAGGTGAGCAGGTTTACAAACAAGAATACAAGCACAGACTAGAAAAAAATGTCTCCTTTCCAATGAAGCAGCGAGTGGGCAGAAAAATAAAGATTTTCAATTACTTACTGCTAAAAACCTTATCACTTCTCCCCACAGGAATTACAACAGGCCAGTAGTTATGATCAATGCTAGGTAAATTACTTTCCAGGTTTCTCTGCAACTAAGATGTTCACAATGAGCACCACATCCACATGTTACCAGGAAGGATAACAGATCTGGCCAGATAACAAACAGAACTATATATGCAGGAAGACCAGGGCAGGCACTGTGACTCTTTATACCTTGGGGAGAGGGTATGCAGACACCACAACACCGACTCGCTAACGTCACAGTACTTCAGGTGCACAGATAGGCAAGAACAGAACCCTCATAGAAGTACAGAGACTAAATTTGTCTCTGCACTCCCAGAGACATGAATAAGCAAAAGTGAAATCTTGGAACAAACATACCTTTTTGTTCAGTTTCAGCCATGTTGAGAAGCCCTTGGTGTCTTGATACTGAAGTCCAAAAAACCAGACCTCTCGCAGACCAATTGTCTTGACAACCTGGAAAAGAGACAATTAGCAAGAGCCCCAGTCAGACTGATCTTACCAATGGCTGAGGATGTGTTAGAGGTAAGTTCAGTCAAAGACAGCCAGTGCCCTGGCCTTCTGCCTCCCCTGCTGCAGTGTACATAGAGGTGACTGGGCATCTGAGGGGTCTCAAGTGTACCATATTCTGCCCTCTCCCTCAACCCTAAATTTAAGGCTTGTTGCTATTTATAAACAAGAGCTTGGACATTTTCTTCAGCTATTTGCAAGCCAACATATACAGCCAAAACCCAGTGCAACAGCTCTGACAGGTTGAGTAATTGCCAGGAATCAGGAGCACAGCTCCATTTTCAGGTACACCCCTCACTTATCATGCAAATGTACTATTCCTGGGCAAGTCATGAATCACCCTGCTAGGTTGTGTCCCACCAGGCTGCGCTACTTTAAGATTTGTATGCTACTCTACCAACAGTTGTGGACAGGCCCCTCATGCAGCTCTTTACTGAGAGGCACCACTGAGAGGAACTGCAGTGGGTAAATTGATATGCTACCCCTTGTGCCAGGACCAAGAGCCATGACAGACATTAACTACACTGCTGTGTAAGCTGTCTCCGTAGTCACTTCCTTAGCACAGCAGCTGTGTTATGTAAATAAGAGTTAAACAGGCTTTACAGACCTACTGTAACAAGAGACAAGAGCCTCACGGTGGGGAAAGACGACTGCAGTACAGTGCCACTGTCGGTAAAAAGGAGAGGGAAGTTTCTCTGCAAAGAAGTTTCTCTGCAGGCACAAGGCCACTCTCTGTGCCCTGGCAAGCCTGGGATGTGCTACAGCATGCATCAAGTCTACACAATGAAGTTCCCCCACATCCCTCCAGAAGACCCAGGTGCTGTTCATAAACCAGCAAACAAGACACTTACTCATCACCTCCACTGCTGGATAAGGAAGGGGAAGGAAGAAGACAACTGTCTTTAGGTCAGCGTGGTTCCTAAAGTATAACACTGTCAGCTGTTTTTACACACCATCCAACTCAGGCTCGCTCAGAGCTTCCCCCTTTCAAAGGGGCTAACAACTATTGGCAGAGAATGAGCCTTGCCCTGTGAAAATCCGCTACCAGGTAGGTTGATATAATTTTGTATTGCCCTAACCCATGTTTTGTGATTCTCCCTAAATGCCTACTTCCCTTTAAATTACTTCCTTCTTGAATCCTAAGGATGCACTCTGTTCTCTTCTGACGTGATGTCTAGCTTTGGCAAGATACAACACCAAGGACACAGGTTCCCCGCAAAGACATCACTGGTTAGATTAAAGTTTAGAGCTTGGATCAGACATTTCTTCTGGCCTTCCAAAAGCAGTATTAGGGCCTTTGTTCCTTTCAGGCCTGAAAACCATTTGCAGTTTTCAGCAGAGGCGTGTTGTTAGTAGCACACACAGAGACAAAACCTACATAAGGTCATGTAGACTACGTACGTTATCCCACTGGGGTCCCTGACATTTTTCAGCCTGCCATTGCTTGAATATGAATTGGAGAACTGGTCTAGAGCCCCTGCAGACCCCAGGGAATGTGGGGCATATAAACCCTCACTTGTACATATCACACAGCAGGATGCACACAGCTAAGGAGGCTTTTGGAGAAGAATCAGAATTTGCCGTGTACATTGAAAGCAGGTGGTACAAGGAGGGGAAGAAAGGTTGTCCCAAAGCCTAAGGATAGCTCTGTTCTTGGCAGCATTAATATGAATGAGATGGAAGCTCCTCACTCCACTGCATATGTCTGCTTTCCCCCCTTCCACTTGCCAGCAGCTTATGCCTGGGAATTCAACAGGCTGGACTGCAAGCAAGGAGCTGAAAGGCACCATACTGTGGCCCCACACAAAAGGACTTTTATATTCCACAGCAGAAGCCTGCACAGCAATAGCAGAGTCAACAATGAACTGGGCAGAGGAGAGGGGAGACAGCACAGCACACAACCTCGCATTCCCTAGGTGCCACTGAACCAAGGCAGGGAGGATCATCCTCCTCCCTCCTCAGCTTTAGCAGGTTTATTTAGTTCCATTTAGCAAGAGCAAAAACATGATGAAACAGCTTTCTACAGCTGTAAGAAGTCTAGCTGGCAGTTAGCAGCATAATTGTGTCTGGGGGTGTACAGCATTCAGCTACTGGCAGTGGCTGAGGCTGAAGAAGAGCTGGCACACGGGATAGGAATATAGAGAGTATTGTTTAACACATACCACAATACTTAAATACCTAAAGTCTACACTCTCATCTGGAGAGCAAATCTTCCCTTCATACCAGGAGGAGCATTAAGTCAATCCCTGGGTCTTCTTTAGGCTGCAGGATAAGGCTTGGTCTACAACTAGCAACAGACTGCATGCAGTCTCAAAATCCAGCTGTCCCACAGTACCTTGACCAGCTACAATAAAAGTCTTCATCAAGTAGTACCTTTAGCTTCTACTTATCAAGCAATACTCCCATAGGCAAAAAGGTGCATTTCTGGTGACTCACTTCACCTTCTTTAGACGGTCTAAGCACACACTAGTAGGGGTTTTTTTACTTATGTTCACAGAAGAAACGCAAGGTATTTCAGGTAACCTTTTCTCTCGCTTGTCCTTACTCCATGTTTTCCAAGTCTGCATGACAATTCCTGTCCTTCCCCTCAGCACTCACCTACCTCCCTCCAAACTATGTTCTTGCCATTGGGTGCTGCTCTACAGCAGAAGATGGAGCCATACACAGCCTCTTAAATGTAGATTTTAGCATGATGATGATTGCTGTCATTCTCAGCCCACGAAATACACCACCACACTGGCAAACAAGTGTGGATCCTGCATGAAAGTAATATCCACACACAGGTAAGACCAAAGCATGGAAGCAGGGGAGAAGACACTCCACTTGGACCAAGCTCCTGCATCAAAGGCCAAATCACCTCAGGCTATACCACAGCACAGGGGTCTTGAACACTGCTGGTTAAAGATGAGGTAGGTCTCTCTCCCTTTCTATGACAGACATGCCAAGTACATCTGAGAGAAAACTGCCAGCAAACCTTATTGCTGGAGGAGCCCTGAACTGGAGCCACACCTACAGTTTCATATTCCATAGTCAAAATCTACTTAGACCATAGTCTTCCAGGTACCTGAACTTAACATGCAAGGTAGGCTTCATCTACAGACACAAATATTTAACTGTCCCCTTTCCATTTAGTTGACGGATGTACTTCTAACCTTCCCTTTCAAAGTGCTAAAACACCAGAGTGCTAAATGACAGGATCTTTGAGGTTCTCAACTTACTACAGTTTGCCCTTGATCTTAGCAACAAGCAGTCCATTTTTAGTTGAATTACTGCTTTTCTGAAAGTCAGTGTTTCCACATGTTCCATGAAATTTGAGACACATTTTCATACCACTCACCACAAGCCTTCCTTACAGGAACAAGAGTTCTGGGGTTTGCTGGAGGAACTGGCCACTGTCCTAAGACTTGGTGCTTTCTACCACGAAACTCCCTTAGTGAGTTCTTTGTTCAGCATTTTCATCTACTGGAGCAAGGGTTCCAGAGCCATTGTGTTTAAATACAACCAGGTAGGACCTTTCCAAGGCTAAAGGCTTCTCTACAGTCTCCCTCTCCATAAAGCTTAGTTTACAGGCCACGAGACATCAATCACCTTTATTCCAAACACAGCTTAACTCAGCTGGAGTTAACCAAAAGTCGAGAGGGATTTAGTCAGCCTGTGCTGTAAGCTTTAGCAGCCATGAAAGTAGAGTCTGACAAACTGGTAGTCTACAAAGCCACTAAACTCAGTGCGGCAGATGAGTTAAGCAGGAAGGAAATCCCTAAGCATTAACAAGGTTTCTAGCTGCACAACTACCTCAATGGCCAGAAAAGCAATGCAAGGTAAGCCAGGGCAGGGCACATGAACTCAGAATCTTAAGGGATCTGGCTCTTGGTCAAATCTGAAAGATCCTGAGGAATCAAAAAGAAAACAAAAAACCCCCATGACCCCCACATATTCCACTATGTATAAGACTCAGTGCAGAACATAAACACAGTATCAGTGACCAGGTTTGAAGTGTGCAGAGAGATGCTTATTGTTACAATTTTAACCCATACCTGAGCATGCTTTTCTATTACAAGCTTAGTTTTGACCCCAGAAACTCAAAAAATGATGAAACGCCTCTTAGGAAGGTTAACCACATGCTTTTAAGGTTTGAAGTGACAGATATTAAAGTTTTTCTCACAGCACATTTTCCTTAACTGGTGTCTTGGCTCCATGGCTCTTAATTGGACAAAGATCACCAAAAAGGCGATTGGATTCTACTGTTTTCTCTAAAGGTTTGTTCTGAAGTAGCATGTTGAAGCCAACATCTCACACCCTTTGCTATGTACAACAGCTACCACTGGAAGGACTGAAGTTTACGTGGTCAGCTACAAACTCAGAGCACATCACTGAGAAGCACATCTGTTCCGAACCTGGAGAAACAGAGTTCATCTAAGGTTGGGGAAGAAAGTACTGACTGAATAGCTGAGTAACCACAACACATTATTATGAAGATCCTGATGTAGGGCCTATCAAATGGGCAGAGATTCCCACCCACTGATGACATTTACCACCCAACAGACCTAGCACAGCAGACAGACAAAAGTCCTCCACCAGAGCCTGGAAGGAACAAGGGGCTCTGAAGGGAATGAACGAGCAAGGCATCAGCAGGCTGTAAGGTCAGAAGTGCCTCCAAACAAAGCATTTGAAAAGCTGCCTCTTACAGCACACGGGGGACACACAAGTAGGCAGTGTGTTTTCGTATGGCAGAAGTCAAAGCAGTTGAGGATTCTGTGACTAGTGTGCACTGCTCTGAGCCTGCCGAGCAGCCTGTCAGCTGCAGCAGCCACTGAGCCAGAGCACTCCCGTGAAGGTGTGCCAGCCAGATGCACAACACTTGGGCAAGCAAATTAGTCCTGTCTCTCCTTGTCCAAGGTACAGGCAAGCCCTCTCCTTGCCCCACAAGAGGCCAAAATCTCACCAATTCAAGCTAGAAGCAATTTACTCAAAAATAAAGGATGTTTGAGAACAAAAAGATTGGAGGAACACAACTTCAAAGCTATCCACAACAAGTAACTAAGAAGTTTTACCGGAGAAAAGGTTAATCTCTCATGTGTAGGACACATACAATGCAAAGCACTGCTTTAGTTTACAGACTAGTCTCCAGACCAGCTGCACTTCAGTCCAGAACAGAAAAGGGTCAAAGGAAGAAAACAAGTAGCTACCACTATTGCAGTGCCTGTGCTCTACATCCCCAGGAAAGCAGTATTTCAAGGTACCTGGGAAGTAATGAGGCATACCCCATCCTTGAGTTCTTCTTCTAGTCCATCACTGGCAGCTGAGGAATGGGAGCAAAGTTACTGTTCTTGCTAGTGAGTCAGTAAGCACTGGAGTTCAGCAGCTGGTGTTAAGAGGTACATAAGCAAAGCTGCAAAAGACAGACAGTACAAACCTCCTGTCTCAATACAGGTTTTGTCCATGCACAAAAGCCTAAGGTATCTGAGCTAAAGCTGTACAGTTACAAGCCTAGGAAACAGGAAGAGCTCTAGTATAAATCATGGTGTTACTGCACAGTATGTATATCAGCTCAGTGGTATATGCTACAGCCAGCCACTTTTGGGCAGAAACTACTTCCTACAAAGCAGGGAAGCTTCTGAATTGTTCTGTCACTACAAAAATTCACTTTGGAATTTAGCCAAGTGGGAAAGAGGACGACAGGAACATTTCTACCTCAAGCCCATTCCCCTATTATTACTATGGAACTTTAAACTCAAACTGTTTCTCCTCATTAAGCTAATACCTAGCTACAAACTTTCCAAAAGTCTTCTGAATCCTATTTGGAGTGGGTCAGAATTATGTGTGGCATAGTGAATATATTCATCTACCTTTATACACAACAGGTGGAAACCAGTACTGCCTAAATGTTACTGAACAAAGCCAGTGGGTTATACCGAGGTAGCCATGCAGCTGGAAAGCATGGTAATGCTTAGAAGCTTCTTTCTTCCTTAGAACAAACAGCTCAAAGTGAAAGGGCACGCCAGGGCAAAAACATGTCGGATATCCTAAATTTTTTGTGTAAGAGAGTCAAAAGTCAGGGTTCACACCAGAAGCTCAGTGTGCTGCAACAGCAAAACCATTAGTCTGCTTTGTACAGGAACTTTCCCTTCCCTCAAAAAGCCATTGATGAAAGCAGCTCCTTTATCAGAACCAGCATCATGGAGAAAATACTAGATTATCAAGTCCAGGAGCATGACACAGCTTAAGGGAGCTAGAAAACAAACAGATGTAACTTTTCTTTTTACACACCCCGTCATGTACCATACAGACCACCCAAGGACAGAAACTGAGGCAGAGTGAACAGATAAGCAGTCAGAGAGCCCTCACTTCTTAGTCCCCGCTCACAGTATCAGCAGGGACTGTCCCCAGCACTGGACTGTCCCTTCACAGGAACCAATACCCACAGACAGCTCAACCATATGAAACATACTAGATATATGATAGCTGACAATATATGCAAAGCTTTATCCCTATTCTAAAGGGAGCAAGTTTAGTATTCACTGTCAGCTCACCAGAGGCTCTCATGTTTTGGTTCGGTATTCAGTTAGTTTTTTATGCAAAGATCAATCTGTCTGAGCAAGTCCATACACAACAAGTATTTATTTTTCTTTATGTGTAAAGTCTCTTTTGCAAAAGAAAAGCTTTGAATTTTCCATCGTGGGGGAGGGGGGAAATAAGACAGATGACACGCTGTTGCGTATCTGCATTCAGAAACCAGATGAAATGTTATCCACTGTGTCAGGAGCTGAATGGCTACCTCATTTGCAATTAGTTCTCTTAATTGTAAGAGGTCAATGATTAGGTTGCAGAGCAGCAACAGAACTGGGATTAGGCTCCTGGACCACTCACACAGCAGTAGCCCTCAAAACTCCTAATTCATGCTAGAGATGGAAGACTTTGGACATCCCCACATCTACCGCCAACTCCCTACTTTACTGCTCCACAAGGTTCAAGCCCTGGCAGAGGGCTAGTCTTTCTGCCACCACTATGGTAGTACCACAGTACCACCACCTACCACTGTTGTAACTAATCTTTTAGTCAAAGTCTGGATATCTGCTACTGGTGAAGCTCTGGGACATTCATTTCAGTATCAGCCTTATCAGGAACAAGCACCACTACGTCCACAAGGAAACCTGTTATAGGCAGCAGAAAACAGTTTAGTTCTCATTCCAGCAAATATAACACATGGTCAATATAAAGAGATGAGATCAACGAGACCTTTTAGAAATAGCAAATGTTTAAAACTAGCTTTAGATACTTTTTTCCCCACTGTATTTCCTCTTCCAATTCCAGGTACAACTTAACTGAAGTAAACACTGCCTCACTTTTACTAGCAACTTAAACACTCAGTTCTGCAACACTATTTGTTTTCTCCCTTGGCAAAGTGTTTATTATGGAAAAAGCAAAGCAAAACTTCTGTTTAGACAGGTGCTGTGTGAAACACACTGCAGGGAGGAGAACGGGCAGCTGTCTGACAACATGACACAACTGAGGGAAATCAACTACTAAGACATGAAGAGCTGCCATATTGGGAACGTGATCAGATGCTTCTCAGAGAGAAGGTGATGAAGCCCAAGTCTGCCACCACAATGTCAGTTTGCAGCAAGAGCCACAGATGACATAGAACTGACTGAAAATATGTGTGGATTAAAAACGTTACTGACTTCAGTAGTATTGTTTCTTAGCACCTTGTGCTTTGCTTGGATACATCAGAAGACAGATATTGAAAAATAATCATGGGAAGCATCCACATGAAGAACACCCCCTTAAAAAAAAACAGTTCATTTTTTTATGAACTTGGGGGGTATGTCACCTCAGCTTCATTGGCAAACACTCTCATGAACTAACTGGCAGAATTCCATGCCACACCCACGAATTTTGGACAGAATTCAGCTCTCACTTCTAGCAATCAAAACTGTCCAATTTGAGACCACACAGGGCTAAAATATGCAGGAGCTACTAACCTACTAACACATAGACAGCTGAGAGTTACACTGCAATTCAGAACTTTCGTGAAAGCCTTTCTACTTCTCCCATTATAAAAGGATGCTCTTTTAGTAACGCCTAGGATCTCACTCCATCCCCTCCATTTCAGGGCTGGGCTACAAAGAGCAATATATCATCTAGTGTTAAATCATCCAGCTGAGTACAATAGAAAGTAGTGGCCTGTGGTTAAAGATCTAAAAAAAAAACCAAAACAAAACCAAACAAACAAAAAACCAACAAAACAGTAAATTTAAATTATGTTTGCTGGCACCAAATGAAATAACTGACTTCTGTGGCTGGATCGGTCCTTAATTTTCTCTCTTCCTTTCTGATCTGGCAGTTCCCTCATCCTGTCGTTAATCCAAGATTCATTTTACGCTTCTTTTAGCTATGAACTTTACTGTTCGTATTTTTCTCCAAGGAGCAAATCCATGGCCTTTAGAACTACAGCAGAGAAACACAGTGGAGCCTGTTTCACCCACTGCAACTGATAATGTTTCTGTTCTGCTGCTCTGACTCTGGGCTGCACATGCCTCTCTGGTCCTTTTTTGCCAAAGCAGGAGAAAATTTGCCTAGGCAGGGAATGCAGGGAAAGGCTGAAGCACCCTATGCAGGCAGCTCATCACAGTAAAGTATACATATATATTAAAAAAAAAAAATATATATATATAAAGTATATCACTGTGCTTAAAATTCCCCCAGGGCCTGATAGAGTACAGAATATCATTTTTCCCCTGCACTTAAGAGTTGCAGCAGCATGTGAAACCCAGCTAACCCTCTCCTGTTTTAGAGACCAACTATTCTCTGGAATCAGTTACACAATGATTGCAAGTAAGTCAAACAAAGAGCTTACTAGGTCCTCCGTAAGACTTTTTGTACTAATTAAGACTGCAGATATATGCTGTTTTCCAGCTACTATTATTGTGAGCCATGGCATCAATTCAGTTCACTAGAAGTAAAAATAGCTCCTAAGATGTTCCTGGAGATTAAAAAAATGTAGTAGCTTTGGAAAAAAGTGTGATTTCTTCTATGCTGAGCTCTCTTGAAGTTATTCTATATAGTGACATCATCTTTTAGTCCTTTAGAAATTGTTTGCTGTTGCCTCAATTGAATTACCATGTCTGCATCAACTTCATATCTTCTGCAGCCTCATTGCTTACCTGATCGAAGAGTTGCTTCCCTGTAGTATTGGGCTGGATGGCAAACTCCAGCTCAGCATCCATGGTGGTAACACGCACACTGATCTGGAAGACAGAGAAATGCATCACTACAACACATGCTCCAAGTGATGCCACCCAGTAACGAAACCCAACATCTGCCCAAGGCCAGCAACCAGCTCTCAAGCCTCTAGGAACTCCACTGCCAGCAATCACAGTCTTCTCCTCCACCAGCATGGTGCTGCCAGTTTTCCTGTAGAATATAACTTTCCTGTTTTGCAGCGTGTTTGTCCCCTCTGTCCCTACAAATATCCACATGTGCTGACACACAAGAGCCCTTCACAGCTTAGGAAGTCTTTCTGATGTTTTTCAGAAAAGCAGAGATATTCCAAAACTTGGTACGCACAAGTAAACATCCAACCCTTCTATTTGAAGGGTGAATGCCAAGGAAGTCCCCAAAGTATGAACAACTCAGCCTGCTACAGAAGACTGGTCAATACTAAGGGTACTCTTTCAGTTTCCATGGGAGAAACTGTAAGGCACAAGCCCTGCCACACCCCAAGGGCAGGATACAAGGATGCCCTCACATACTAAGACAAAAAGGCTGCACGTTGAACTAACATAAGCACTAGGATGTGCAAATACTTCACATAGCAGCAGAACTGCCTACTGCTTTCCAGTTCTTTCAGGGAGGTACACTGCAGGGTTGGTTTAGGTATCATTTAATATTATATGTCATTTAATACTGCAGCCAAGATTTCACTACAATATCAGCCTTCAATGCAAGATCATGAATGGTCTTCCAGAAGAAACATTACATGATGCATTATTTTGACAGAATGTCTCACCAACACATTTTCTCATGTAAAATGAAAGTGTGGCAAGGGACTGCAGCAAGAGTTTGCAGCTTCATCCCACAGAAACAGGAAGACATGCATACACCTTTCACTTCTCATTAAGCAAGTTAAACAGCAGAGACATTTTACCTGAAACGCTAGTGTAAAACATTGCCAAATCCATTAAAAACTGATAATTACCGGAAAACATGATTTAGACTCTTGGGTCTGGACAGGAACACTTTTGCCTGAAGGCAGATGCCTTAACTTTAGGCCAGGCAAAGTGAGGTCTGCAAGCAAACCCAGCCATCTAAGAATACAATTTTATATGCATGCTCATCAACTGAAAAAGGTAAAGATAATTCACAATTTATGAACACAAACTGTAGATATTGAAACAGTTTGATCTAAAACATTTTTCCATCAAAGTAAAGATTTAAGGCTTGAAGCTGTACACGAGATACTCACGGTGCACCAAATCACAGCACACAGGCCTTGTATTAACAGTTCTCAACTCTTAATGCAAGGCCAACAACTGTTTACCTCAGATCAATAAATCCTAATTTCTTTGCTCTTCATTGCGATCAATCCTCTTAGCATGCTCCACCGGCCTTCCACTGGTAAGTGGTGGAGGGAATTATGCTGTGAACAGGTTTAAGAACAACTCGAAGTCACATTTAGTCTATAAGCTGGCCACATGACACTAGAGACCAAAAAAAGCAAGAGTAAGAGAAAGATTCAAGGAACCACACAATACAATGTGATCACAGCAGATTCTGATCCCTGTATTCCTACCAAGCATAGGGACAGATTTCACGTCTTGTTTACTACGAAAGCAGCAGCAAACTGCAATAGAGCTCCAGCCAGGTCATTTTCCCCCCAGTAAGCAAGAAGCATTCCGCTAGTTAAGTCTAAGTAAGTGCTGAAAGAGACCACTAACTACACATCAGAATACTTTTTGAGGTTTCCCAAAAAGCCTTTTTCAGACTAGGCACACCACTATGTTGTACTTGACATCCTCTCAAGTCGAAACTAAAAGTTTTCTTGTTTTCAGTTTAGCTAAAAATTCTGTAAGGTAGGCTTAGCACAGCAAAGCTAAAGTCAACATAAATTGCAGTTCTAGGTGTTGCATGCACAAAGAATGCTTTTTAGCCATTACTGGAACAAAGATATCACAAACAAGCAGATCAGGAATAAGTTGGTTTTGAAGCCCTCTAAAACTTCTGACACCTTGAAGTCAAACTAAGGAAAAAGCATCCCACAGAAGTAGCAAATAAAGAACAAATGACCTAAGCTCATAAGAATCAAGCTTTATTTAAAATTAGTAGCTTTCAATAGCATGTAGTTGCCTTCAGTTCTCTTGGTATCCACCCCCCAAAAATTATTCTCCTTAAATCCTAGACCTTGACAGTGAGCTAATTTCACAGTGCTTTGGTGAAACAAGAATCCAGTCACTTCTTCGAAGGGCTGAACATTCCAAAAAGAGCTTTGCTACTTACACTTGGAAGCACTCTCTTCCACCAGAAAGAGTGCTGGCCTCTAATCCTGATTCACCCAGCACCCACCAGCAAGAGCAAAGCTGTCCATAAGCCACATCCAAGTGTAAGAGGGTTTACATTAAATAAACCATTAAGTTACACATTGCTTTTGGTTCATTTAAAGTATTTCCTATTCACCTAAAACAATAACATACCAGCTACCATGAAAGCAAAATAGTATTTTTGCTCCACTTTTTAATGGATAAAGCCCAGTAGCTACTATTCCCTTGTATCATCTGCATAGGTGATTGAGGGCCAAAGAACATAAAGGAAGCACCAAAAAACAGAACTGAAACATTTGTGGCAGCTTTTTGCAACCTGTGCCCAAATAGCTCTTTGAACTATTTTAAGCAAATCACACCTTAAAATTTAAAATAAAGCTACTTCAGTAACTATCCCCATAATTCACACAGAATACTTATTATTAAGACTCCCATCTCTGTTAGCACATTGAAATAAGGTCCCACATTGGAACCAGCAAAATTCCTTCACTGTTACTAACTTAAATGCTCTTGAGCTGTCACAATATCTCCTTCAATCAGTACATTCAGTAGAAAGAGATACACTTCTCCACCCCTGGTGGAAGCCCCCAGTGCTCCAGGTGAGTAACCAACCTAAAGTTTAGGAGCACTTAAGTTTTGAACGGGTCTGTCCTTGCAACTTCAAGCTCATCTAAGACAGCAGCAGCTGAGATACCACAGGAAACAGGCTTGTGCTTTGGAGGACCACACCCCGGTAGTGCTGCTTCCCTGAGCTGAACACTTTTAACACGTTCCAGAGCACACTGCTGTGAACTGTCACCAGAACGAGCTGGGGAGACCACGTCCTGGGCTGTCCCAGGGACATTTTAACCACGAGCTGGGTAGTAATTTAATTCTTGGCTAAGAAGTTAGTTTGCTAACCTTTCAAGCCTGGAACTTTGGAGGAACTCCTTGTTAAGCCTCCCTGGTGTGAAAACAGCACACAAGGAATTTTTTTTCCCCCAAATGCTACCAAGCCAGGGGTGTTTTTGCTTTTCCAGTTCACAACCACCAGCTCAAAGACAGGTTCCTACCATTTCAGGTGGTGGGAAGCACTGATCTTAATGTGCTCTGCCTGTGGCGCAGACAAGCTACAAGAAGAGATCTACAGACCGCTATATAATCTCTACCAGAGAAGTATGTCGAAGGCACTGCATGTTTACGTTCATCCTTCTCATTCATTTGAAGTCTCAGTTTAAGTAAAACCACTCTACTAAGGCATTCACAGCCAAGTACTGATCGACACAGGTGCTACACACAGCAGTAAAAATCCTGTAGCAAAACAAAGCCAACACGATCCAGTCCCATCAGAATTCAGATTTCTTTGCTTTGTTCCTTGAGAGTTATCATGCCAAAGCGCTTTTAAGCCATCTATCTAGTTTATCACCACTGCTTATTCTACGGAAAGTCTCAAGATTCATTAGCATTAAGCTTTTGTATTTTGTATTCCTAAACCATCTAATGAGGTTTTCCTAGGTTTGAGGGCTGGCATAACCACCAGCATGCTTATAATCTGAGTTGCAAAAAGAACAAAATGCTCCTCGATAAGACACCTGACTTGGACTGCTGAGCATATACAAATTTAGTTCTGTCACTCCAGAAAGGTAAGGTGCACTGTTGAGATGTGCCAGGGAAAAAGACATTGCTCACCAGTGATTAGATCACAAGGCAGCAGCACTATGCTGGCAGCACTCATCCCCAAGTATACTATACTCCTACTCCAAAATTTATCGTAAGTAAACTTTTGTCCTAAACTTTCAACAATCAGGAAGTGTTTTCAGAAGACCTACTGGATTTCATCAACAGATTTAGCAAAAATATTATCCTAAGGCTGTAATTTATATTCAGATCCTTTTAAAAGAAATTCACTGAATTTTTTCATCCAAGTATTTATAATTCATTCACTGCTGCATTAAAGCGTTTGCAGTTCTTTAAATTCTGCGTAGATCCTTAACTATCATAAACTAATCTTATTCTAGTAGGCAGCCTCTAAATAGTCTTGTCTTTCCAACATCATTTTTTCCCCCATATAGACAGCTAGGAATATCACATCAAAAGCTTCCAAAGGCGATTTTGCACATTACAGGAACAGTCAAGTATCACATTTCAACAGGCAAATTTAAACTCGCCAAGCTAAAAAAAACAGTGCATATTTAACTGGTTCATTTCATAACAGCTACAGGAAAGAGCTAGAAAACTAGCAACTCTTCCTCTTCTCTATGTAAGGAATTACCATAGTTCTACCAGTCTAAGCACAGCTAAAGCTTGCCACTACCAGAGCATATTAAATAGCTTCCTGCTGCCAAGAACAGCATTGTGGTGTGATATCTCCTGCACATACAGTACCTCTTGCATGGAAGGGACACCCTCCCAGCCCCAGAACAGCTGCAGCCAAACAAAGCCCCCTTTGACCAGCAAAAGCTTTCAGAAGCTATAGGCCATCACCACCCCCCTCCTCCCATTGGTGTTCAGCAGTCTACAAGAGAGATTTAATAGACAGTGCTACCAATCACCTATTTGTAGCATTTTTGCAGATATTTTAATATTGCCCATATACCTTGAAGTCTCACTTTCTGCCCCACTGAGATTCTAAGTAAGTTTTACTGGTAGCAGTTATTGTCAGGTATCTGACAGGTTTCTGAGTGAGCCCTACTAATAATGTGCTACAACAACTTCCTAAGATGAAAATGTGTTGCTGCATATGGCAGGACAAACAGGAAAGACTGACACCATCACGCTCAGTAACGGATGTGTTGCTTATTCTAATTCAGCAGCACACTGAGGAGTGTGAGCAATAGAACAGGGAATCCTGTTTGTCGTAGGTTGAGACAGGAACAGAGTACTAGGAAATACAAGCCAGAATAATGGGTAGAGTCAGCACATCAGAGTATTGACCTCTACAAAACCCTGACCCTGAGCTAAGGTTTCTTTCCTCCCTGCATTTCCTGAATGCAAGGAAGCTGTGATACCCTGCTGGGCTATATGCTTCAACCTTCAGATACTTCTGCTTCCCAGGTTCAAGCCTCTAAGTGAACTATTTCTGGAGAAAGTAGCACAGGGAAAACTCATACGTTATTGCAAATTTGACTGTTACAGAACAGAAGCAAGTTCAATTAAAAAGAAGTTCCAGACCAACCTTTGTAGCCTCTGTGCTATAGGGCACCAGTTTACCCAGCAGTTACTGCACGGGAAGACACTAAACAAATACCATGCAACAGTTCCAAGAGGTCTAGCCAGAGAAACACATCAAATCCAGCTGCAGTTGCATGAACTCAAGATCTCATAAGGTACCTTAATAATCTAAAAACCTCCCCAGTTTCGGCTTTCAGCAAGATTAACACCACCATAGTAAGTTTAACAAGAACTGTCCCCCTGTTCCTCAGAACAAGCAAGTAAAATCTGCAGTATGAACGCTCCCCAGTGCTGTACTTCCCTTCCCAACGTGCTGCTCAGCCAACACAGGCCCGCACAGCAGGGCATTCCAGTGCACAGTGCTTTCCACTGCCTCGCAGGGCAGCAGAGCTGATGCCCCACACCTCCAGCACCCACCATACTCACAGACATCTGGCTCCTTCCTGCACAAGCACCCTGCCGAAACAGCCCTGGGTCCTCTGTGTCAGGAGGAGGCTGGAATCAGGTCATGTGAAAGTGCTTGCAATTTCTCAAGGGATTACACTTAATTAACCAAGCCCCCTTCCAGCAGTCTTAAAGGGCCTTTTCATACCTCTAAGCTCATCAGGGAACAGAACAGCAGTAGTGACACCACACTGGAGCCCCCAGAGAGAGGTTAACCCTCCCAGCAGCTCCTGTAAGCTTCCCAGCTCTCTCTGCTGTCCCCATCCTGCTCCACAAGGGACATGGTGCTTCTCATTTGACTGGAGAGCAGGGCAGGGAATAATCCACAGGAGGTGTCCCATCCCACCCCACTATGACAATTTGAATTAAGCCACCACCACAGGAGAAAGCATGCCCACCTTTGATACACTCAGTACCTGTGAGCCAGAAGTAGGACTTACATCCTATATAGTGTGTGGCCTTCTTTTGGTACTGAAGTAAAACCTGTAGCAGGACTTCACCTTTTAAAGCACCCCTAATGATCTTAGTGCAGAGCCTGAACACCTCTGTCTTCAATAACAGCTGACGTTACTGAAAAATTGAGCTACTTTGCATATACGTATCTTAATCATCTAACTTTAAGACTAAAATTGGACACAAGCAAAGATCATTATCTGAAAACATTTTACTAGTTACAACACCCTCATGATTGCTGTAAGAGATAAGCATTTGAAGTAAAAACGATTTTAAAAAAGTTAATCACTTGAATTGCAGCATGATTATTATACACCAGCAAGTTGGCTGAGTGGTAAGCTGAAGAAAAGGTAGGAAAAGGCACCACTGGCTGCCACCCCAGGACAGGCAGTTCCACTGTCTCTGGAGCAGCCCGAAAGCATGGAAGGTGCTGGCCATGCCCTGCTGTGGCAGCACAGCCTGGTCTGCAGCAGGGAAGGGGCAGCTGCTGCTGCTGCTCAGCTTCACAGCCCCGCTCTTGTGTGAGCACCTACAAGCCTGGTCAGGGAAGAAGTCAGGTTAAATCTAACTAGATTTATGCTCACACAGTCTTATTCCTTCTCTGTGAAGGAACATGGCAGCAAGCCAGCTTGGATTCAGAAGCTGCTCTGCAGCCACACCTGAGCAAAGTCACACTAGAGCTGTGTCCCCATCACCAGCAACTGCTCTTAGTCCGCACAAGGCAAGATGGCTCACGTAGACAGCAAACCACAGCACCCCCCCAGTTTCAGGAACCACACTGCTGAGGACAGCAGGAGGAAGCAAGTCAGAGCAGCCAGCAAGACCCAGAAAGTTCACAGCTTTGAGGAGTCTCCTTTGAAGAAACTGGACAGAGAAAGGGTGGAGGCAGCAACTCCCAGCTAGATGGACCCTGTGACACACATAGCAGTTAACATCTCACTGCAGCAGAGACCGGGGCACAGAGCACTTTGCCCATAGCTTCCAGAAAAGATCACCTTCATAGCACCAATTTACTAACACGGGGCAGGAGGGAAACCCAGTTACAGCATACTGGTCATTAAAAAGATATGCTGCCCCAGGTGAAGCCTGGAAGAGCAAAGAATTTCTGCTTTACCTAACAAAGGGGTTTCAAAATAAGCCAATTCTGTGTCCACTCCAACTGTGTTTTTTCTTAAGAGTTTTCTGGCAGGGTTTATAGGAGGCATTGCATTGCATCCAGTGGTTGAAAGAGCCAACCCCTACTCTTGAAAAGGGTAATAAGAACAGACTGACTGAGGTGATTAAAGATCTGATACAAAACAATGTTAAAGTAGTCAGTTTCAAAAAAGGAAACCAAGTGATTTATGCTAATATAAACCCTGTCATACTGCACTACAGTCAGAGCCCCAGAGCATATTTGCTTGGCTGTTAATCTCAAAAACAGTCTGCTATGTTAATTTGTACTGCTCATCTTGCAGTGATAAGGGAAGTAAAATTCTTCTATACAGAAAGTGGTAATCAGGAATGTTCTTTCCCAAATAAATTAAAAAAATCAGTTTCCTTCAAGGCACCTGCTGCCATTGGAAAGGTAATACCTACACAGTAGAGCACCACAGCAGTATTTTATTGCTTTTCTGGTTCTCAAGACCAAGTGTGAGAAGCAACTGCTACCTTTGTGTTTAAGTCCAAGTCCTCCTTTGCAAGTGATCAATACTGTAGTATTCAGAAGGGCCTGAGTAGAGGATCACCAAATGGAGTCTGAGGGGATGATCCTTGCAGAACATGTCCATCAGTCCAGAGATCAGTTACTCATACCAGGGATCCTACTTCAGATACCCTTATATAGGGCTTCTTTTTTTTCTCTTAAGTGGTGAAGAATCAGATTTATTACCCTCTGTAATAAACTGTCTCTCTAAAAAAATGAGGTCTCCTTCAAACCACGTTCACAGAGCTCGGAAGGCTTCAAAAAAGCTTATTCCTCAGGCAGAGGGTCTGTCGTTTGCCGATGGCTCACTTTAGATGCCTTCAATTACCCACCCTGCCCCAGCTCTCTCATAATCAGTGTTTCAAAGCTCCAGAGACACTTCCCTTGGTTAGCAACAGCAAGCACTCAGAACGCACAAGCACAGAGCCAGGCAAAGCTAGGGCTGTGCCAATGCTGCTTCCTAGGGCTGCAGAACTCTGCTTTTTAGAACTCTGGAGGTATCATTTACCCAGTTTAATCAGTGATCTGATCTAGGCAGGCCACCTTTTCAGGAGTAATAGTTCTACTTTATAAAAAGATTACTACAAAGTTATTAATTCAAAAGAGTTATAAAAAAAAAAAAAACGGCAGGGAATCTCCTACCCCCTACACAGCATGGCTTCCACAGTCATTAATTATATGTTTCCAAGTTAAAGCTACTGGAAGGTAATTCCTCCACTCTCAACCAGTCACATCCTACCAATGGTGTTTGAACTCCGTGCCTGCTGGCAGCCTGCACCCTCTCCAGAGGGTAAACAAGTTTCAGTTTAGAAAAGGAGTTGCAAGGTGAGAGTACTAAGCCAGGAGAAACAGCCGGGGTGGATCCCCACATGTAGTCAAGTTAGATACTTGTATGCAACTTATTACACAACTTACAACCTTGTGCAATGGATCAATTCCTCTATTTTTGCCATTTCCTTTTTCAGAAATAGATTCTTCACGTACCTCCCTCTGCTTTCCTGTAGCTGTTCCAAGTCATTAACAGTGCCGTTTTCTGTTTCTTTAGAGCTAGTTTGAAGAAACCCTTGGAATAGCTATTTTTGTAGCTGTTGTTTGAGCGACTTACAGAGAACATCCTTTACTAGTCAAAACCCAGAAGGAAATTAAAATATCACAGGGAAAAAACTGGACCCCTTTTCCACAACATCTGGATGAGGAGGCAAAACTTGAAGAAAAATCTAGCCATATGCATTTGACATCATTCAACTTTTACAATCTGTGTAGCTCTGGGTTTTGTTTTGGGGGTTGTTTGTTCTGTAAACACCATTTTTTGGGCCCATTAGATGGTGCTTTCCTCTGAAAAAAACAGTACACATCCACTATGGCCTCTGCACACTAATAGCAGGGTTGGCAGCTGTACTTCATATGTCAGCTCAACTACATCCCATGCTAAAGCTCTTCAACCTAAGGGCAGTTCAAAGGGCAGTGGATGCGTTTTAATGCCAGAGGTGGTCTGGTGATTTTTCTCACAGCTATTATGTGCCCCTCCTAGGCAACCCTACACAGCTTACAAACACATATTTTGTGCCACCCCCTTTCCACTGTACACCACACAACAGTGTTATGATCCTGGCTGTGACTGTAGTAACTTAACCAGCAAAACAGTCCCTGCAGTCACCGCCAGCACCACCAAAAGCACTTAGGACCTTCGAAGACTCTCAGAAGTCAACTTTCCCCCACCTGTAACCTTGCCTTAGTCAAGTTCTTCCCTCCCCATTCTCACCCCAAGGGCAGGGGATTTCCCGATACTGTTTAACAGTTGCAAAGGCCCAGTTCGAGGGGCAGTCAAGACAATTAGCCAGGACATATTTCCAAATAGCCAAGGAGCTTCCCAAACCTAGCATCTAATGGATGTCTGCCAAAATCACATGCAGCTACTTAGCTGGAAGGGGCTCAAAACAAGATTGAGACAGGATGCTAACAAGACAAGTGAGAGCTGCACAGAGGTATCACATGTACAGTAAGTATTTGAGATTCGTGACCTAATAGACTAAATACTCAGTCCCTATGTACAGGTCTTAAATTCAGCTGCAGTTAAGAACTGGATTAGAGGTATCTTGAAATTGAGGGCAAATAAAATTGCTATGCTCTGACACTCTTCTTATTATTAAAGACACTTTCCATAAGGAAGAAAGCATGACAACTGCTGTAATCAAACTCTTCCTTCTAAAGGACTCGTGTTTGGATAAAAAGTCAGAGCATGCTTATCTATATCACATGCTTTCTCTGTCCTTCAACCAAGATACTCCTAGCAGTTTAGCTCTGCTAAAGAACACAGAGCTGAACACAGAGCTGCCTGTTCCAGACACCCCGAGCATGGCCTGGGTGTGGCACATCAAGTTCTTGGCCAGCTCACAGCCCTCACTGAAAGTCTGAACAATAGCCAGACTTCTAGGAGCTAGAACACAGTCTTACTGTGGGATCTGACTGCCCAGACTATGAGCCATGCCTCCAAATTTAACTGCAGCCACAGTCAAGGGTGAAGTAAAGCTGTTTCATCATCCTGTGATTTTCAGTTTTATCATTTCCAGCATGCTAGACAAATCCTGCAACTTCCTTACAGTATACAGAGTCTCATTTAGGCTGGCTGCATTTTCCTATCTATTTAGCTCATAGTTCCCTAAAATGCAGGATTTTTTTTTTTTTTATTCCACCACTTCTTTTTAACATTCAGTTTCCCCACCCACACTTGCTTCCCTCACCAGCAACTTATTTTAGGTTTTAAATAGTTCTGTTGGGACTGTTCATAGTTTATAAAACACCAGCTGGTAATTGCTGAAGTACCCTTTGTTATTTTGAGTTGCATCTAGTTCAAGTATTTGGGCTTTCTTAATACAGATGGGAGTAGCTACAGCACTACAATACCCAGCACACCATGTCCCCAAAGGCTCCTGAAGGAGCACAGAGCTGCAGGGGAGCAGTGCCAGCACAGTGTGTGTCAGCCTGCACCCTCCCAATCACTTCTCATGTCCATACTCCATAATTACACCACAAGCAGAAACAGAGAAGGAATCAGGGTGGGAATAACTCATCCATTATTTTCTCCAGCAGAACCATTTCACTGGTCCTGCTGACTACATTTACACAGGGGCACTGGTACTGGCTACAGAAACAGGGAAGGGCAAGATGTCTTTTTGGGTATAACTGGACAAGATAGACCAAGCTACTGAACCACTTCTTATTCCTCACTCCCAGGCATACCTGCTTTAAAAAATAATGGGTCTGGAGGGGATAATCTTTCAACATGTTCCCACAAAGTTTATTTCAAAAAGTTACAGCTACCTGAATGTAGTTTGCATCTGATGGACTTAAAGGCTGTAGCTGCCTCTACTGTTTTACAGAGTCACATTTTAAAAAACAGAATAAAGGCTTAGAGTTCCAGAAACTACTATAGTGGCAAGCTATTCCCAGTTTGCCACAGGGCTGCATATTCTGGAACAGTGCTATAAGCTAAGCAACTATCAAATGCACTAGTAACATACTGCTTCCTGCATCAGGACTTCCAGAGCCTAACACCGTCTCCTGGCCTACTCTAGCTTCACATGGGAAAATGTCTTAGAACACTACCTGAACATAAACAGATGTCCTGCATAGATCAACTGTACCAGCAAGCACAATAACAAGTAAGATAGCTGTACTCAAAAGTAACTGGGCTTATAATAAGTGTTCCTTCAAAAAGGGTTTGCTTTTGATA
>JAWWES010000150.1:6699900-6711364 GCA_035583135.1 Lophotriccus pileatus
TAACAAGTAAGATAGCTGTACTCAAAAGTAACTGGGCTTATAATAAGTGTTCCTTCAAAAAGGGTTTGCTTTTGATAATTTTTAATCATTATACTTGACTTGCTCTTTTACCTTCTCCACACCACTCCAGAAGATGAAGTTACTTTCACGCACCTACACAATACCTCCTAAGTTCCAGTACTTTCCAAGTTATCTTTGTTAAGAACTATTGTCCCACTGTAACAAAAATACGATCCTGAACAATCCAATCTAACTTACAAAATGACCCAACTTAAAAATTGGTGTTGCTCTGAGTGTGGGGTTGGACCACACGACTTCTAGGGTGACCTCCAGGCTTAATTTTTAAATAATTCTACAAGACTACAAAGGTTGTTGGGGAGCAACCCCACAATATTCAGAATAATTGTGGCAGAAATTGACACCTTATATTAAAGTGGGCAAGAGCAATTCCTTACATGATTTGCAGTTTCAGTATTTAGATCCTTTATCCTCCTCTAAAGAGATGTTATGGACTATCTTTATGCAGCCAAACAGGCAGATAAGCCAAACTGTTAGTGATCTTCCTAAAGCTGCAGGTCAAAACTGAGAAACACAGAGTAGTAGGAAGAGAAATAGGAGATGTACTCAGCATCTGGCTAAGTCAACAGAAGTGCACATATAACTTACAAAAGCAAACTCACTAAATTAAGCAGAGGCAGGGAGTCTGAAAAGCAACCTTCCGCCAAGAGCATTCACAATTCAACTTGAGAGCCTAGCTTTTACCCAGACCTGCTGTGTAGGGTTGCTTTTTGTTAAGTTTTCAGTTTTTTCCTCATGCTAAGGTACAGCAGCATAGGGTTTGCAAGTATGAATTCAACTTTGATCAAAGCCTGGGGCTCCTTCAACATTCCTGCACACAGATACCTCACCACTAACTGCACATTTTGAGAACACTGGGAGCACGAAAAGCTGCTAACAACTCTTGCTCAGACTTGTTGTGGAAAAGGACAGTCCCACATAAATGCATCCAATAACCCATCTTTCTCTAAGGGATTGGCAGACCAACGAAATCACTTGGTTTATAAGACTGTCTGAATCCTTTCAGATCCTGATTACTTTCAAATACCTCCAAACACTGCCAAATCAAAGCTGCCATTAAATATTGTAAAAGCATTTCACGGGAAAGTCCTCTATGCCAAACTTTTCTGAGTCCGAAGCAATTTGCACAGAGCAATTTGTAGAGACAAGGCAAAACTTGAAAGGACAGAGCTATGCAGCGCACAGTCCAACAGGTTCTATAGAGAAAAAAAAGAGACACTCCAACTTTTTGCAGTAGGAAAGACACATGCAAAGCTTAGCCATGGGAGAAGTAGCAGGTCAGTTCCTCTAAGATACTTAGTGGCAGAAGAGACTTTGCACTGAGTTGAATAAAGAACAGAGCAAGCAAAGCTTATGTATTAAATTTGTCAGGACTTGAAGCAGCAATGGAGCAAGGCAGCCTTCTGTCAGATTTCTACTTGATTATTTCACATTTATGGGAACAAACAGTAAAATGGCGTTGTATTTCCTGTGTATGATGCTGAAGCAAGCACTGTTCAGGACACCTCATCTTCAGGTGACAGGACTGATCTTTTAAGCAATTTGGAAGTTACTTAGTCCTTCTATTTGCTCTGTCTTTTGATAGATTCAAGACAAGACTACAGAGACATATTCTTACAGCTGAAGATGCTGGCATGTATCCTCATTCAAAAAAAGATCTCTACCCTATACCCTGGAATGTGCAAAGGACAATTCAGGCTGAGCATAATACATTGCATTGCAGCTTGCAGTGGCCCTTCAACTTGAGATGTTAGTAACAAATTACAGAGCAAGATAAAAAAAAAAATAACTTGGGGGTTTTGACATTTAATGTGCTTCCACATGTATGGCTGTGAACTCAGCACCACAGAACACACTGGTGGCTATAGGCTTCACATAGCCCAAAACACTCACAGCAGCAAATCATTAAAAGAAAAGAAGAATAAGGAAATTCTGAGTGTTCAAGAGCTTACTGCTTCACAGTTTGTCATGGGGGGGGATGTCAAAATATCATCAGTTTCAGGTTCAGTTTACTGTTTTAAGTAAAACAAAAAAATATTATGTCAACACTTGGTTTTTTTAAATACCAACTTCAGGTAACAGGGGCTCCTCGATTGCTTTTTGGAGCAAAGGACTAACACTATAGCAGCAAGGAAAGCTTGTCACATCAATGTTCCAGGAAAGAATAAATTACAGTCCAGCTTCTGTAACCAAGTCAGCACAACAGAGCTGCAGGCTGGAGGACTAAGACACATTGCTTATCCAAGTATTTTCTTGGTTTAGTAATAAAGCATGCTATGGTGTTAAATAAGAACATTCTCCAAGCCTTCCACAGTCCCAACCATGAACTTGGAGATTTCTGATATTTTTAAGTGATACCAGCTTTTTCTGACCCCATTATTCAAGTTACTAGTAACCATAAGAGTTTTTGAGACAGCTCACAAAATGAGCAGTCATATCTAACAATTCATACAGAAGCTTCTGGTTCTCTAGGAGACTGTGGATATTGCTAGAACATAACCATTTTACTGGTCTCTGCTTTCTATATTTCACCAAGACAAACAATGTCACATGTTGAGTCCCCCTCTGTAAAAAAAATACAGATACCGCAAGAAAAATGCAGTTGCTCACTCACACAGCACATTTTCAGAAATAGAAAAATCTAGGTTTCTCAGCTTGAGGAAGCTCAGATCCTGATTTTTCCCTGAGGATAACTGTAGCCAGCGAACACTGAATAAAGCCAGACACTACATTCAATACATCTCAAGTTTTCATTATCTATCCAGTAAAACAGATGAAGTTATTCACTTTTTCAAAAGTGGTTTTAAGTTTCCTTAAAATACAGAGATACATGTAGGGTCAAATTACTAGATGCTGGCATAATAGTTATAGATGCTTAAGCTTTCGATCTCATCTCACGGAGCACAAACATTTCTGAACATCTGGATGTAACATTTAGTAGTTTAGAAACAATAAACAAGAAAAGCAACACCCTTCTTATGCACACTGTACAGTGTCTCCATTAATGAATGCTGTCAAAACTTAGAGGAACATATGAATATAATGAGTAATATAATCTAGTGTCATCCCTAAAGGACAACTCTGGTGGTTTTAAAAACAAAACACACACAAACCACATACACCAAAACAAACATGTCACAATTTTGCACATTGTTACTGCTTAGACACTGAGTATTCTATTGTCTCAGCTGCACTCACCTACAATACAAGCAAGTTTCTTTCAACCCATCCAGCTTTCCAGGCAATTTTGCTTTCTTGATTCTTCAAGGTCTGTTTTAATAGTCAGATACTAACCAGATTAACCAGGTAACTGGGCACTACTGAAAGGCATTTAAAGGCCTTTCTTTAAAGGACAATGCAATCATCAGGCACAGCCAACAAGGGCTCATGAAGGAAAAGTCCTAATTTGATATCCTTCTAAAATAAGGTCAACCACTGAATGGATGAAGAAAAGGTGATAGATGTATTTTTTTGGTATTTCAGTAAAGCTTTTGATCTGCCCTTCACAGCATCCTTCTGGACAAGCTGTCCAGTTGCAAGATGAGGAGGTTCAAGACGTGCTGGATGAAGAACCAGTGGCGGCAGGCTCAGAGGGCTGTAGGGAATGGAGCTGTGTCTGGCCAGCAACTAGTCACCAGTGGTGTCCCTCAGGGTTCCTTAAGAGGGCCAGTGCTGTTCAGTATTCTTATGGATCCAGATGCAGGAGTTGAATGCACCATTAGCAAGTGCACTGACAACAGAAAACTGGGAGTGCTGTTGACTCTCTCAAGGGACACGAGGCCTAGCAGAGGGGTCTAGATAGATGAGAATGTGATAGATCAGTGGCATGAAATTTAAAAAGAACAAATGCCAAATTCTGCACCTGGAGCTGAGTAACACCAGGCACATGTCCAGACTGGGAGAGGAGTGGCTGAAAAGCAGCCCTGCAAAAAGGGATATGGAAGTACTGGTCAGCAGCAGGCTCAAGAGGAGCCAGCAGTGTGCCCTTGAAGACAAGAGGGCAAATGGGGGGCATCAAAAACAGCAAACACAGCCAGTCAAAAGAGGGCCTGTCCCACTGTATTCAGCACTGGCACAACCTAACCTGGAATACTTTGTGCAGTGCTGGGGCCACCATGATGTTGAGGTGCCTGAGGATGGCTGTAAGGCTGACCAGAGGACAGCTGCAAGGCTGGAGAAAGGTGGGAAGGCAAGTCCTTTGAGGAGCAGCTAAGGACTCTGGGTTTTTCTAGTTTGAAGAAAAGAAGGCTGAGGGATAAGCTCACTGTTCTCTGCACCTTCCTGAGGATGGGACATCAGAAGTACTGATCTTTCTCTCTCGGATCCAGGGACAGGATGCACGGGAATAATTCAAAGCTGCATTAGGGGACATTTAGAAAGGACGTGAGGTAGCATTTCTTTGCCAAGAGGGTGGCCAAACCTTGGAACAGGCTTCCTGGAGAGGGAGTCCATGTCTCAAGCCTGCCAGTTTAAGAGCCATTTGAACAGTGCCCTTAACATGATTCAGCTTTTTGTCAGCCCTGAAGTGGTCAGGCAGCTGGACAAGATGATCACTGTAGGTCCCTTCCAACTGAACAATTCTATTCTAAGTAGAGGCCTATCTATTTCTTAAAAGGAAGAAGAAACTCACAAAAAAAGTAAGTAAGCATATCTGAAACTACATCCATGTCTCTAATACCTAACATGTTGGGAGATGAAAATTCTTTTCTAAAATAAGGGGAAGAAAAGAATGAGAGTGAAAATTTTATTCTCGTTTAAGTTAAATTTAGAACATCTCCACAAAATTGAAAGAAATATTAAGCATATTTATTATTACTATTTTATGAAAAATTTTTATTTACTAACCCTTTCTTGATCAATGGTCCGCATCACTTTTTTTTAGTGTTAGCAAGAGTGCCTGGAGGAACAGCTCTTATCTGTTTTCCTTCACAGATACACTACTGGTCAACTTCTGCAAGAGTCACCTCTTGCACGCGTGGAGAAAGCATTTCTATAAACGTCCACACAAAGATTACTAAGCCATATTCCTCTTGGTGACTTGCATATGAACAGGTCAAACATTCATTAAAGCGTCTGCTTAATGATCTGTTGGTAAACCCTTACTTTTAATACAAATGTACAAATCTGTTCCTCTCTATCACTTCTAACTGGAACTCTCAGGTTGCCAGAGAGCTCTCATACTAAGAGGACTAACAGGATTGTTTTACTGTTTTATATAAGGGGACGTACTGGACCACAAAGTATCATGTGGGTTTTGTATCACCATTTTTTTATTGGGCAACCCGATACTGCTTGAATTTGTCATCAGTGGAACAGCCTTACTTCTTACAGTGTGCCTTCAGAACCATTTGTTGCCATTCTGCAAGTCCTGTGGATTATAATTGTTAGGAAGATATCAAGTTCCGGATTTTAACAGAGAAAAAACCACACGACCAGAACCCTCTTGTCCATCCAGCAAACTGCCTGAAAAGACATTTAGTGTATTGATGAAATAAATGATTTCACCCTCTGATCATGCTACTCTGGAAGAGTGGAAAAAAAAAAAAAAATCTATGCCATATTTATATTCTTAGAGATATTATGAACAAAAAGGCACAACTCTGCAAGATCAGAGATGTGATGTCAAACATCCTGACACTTCATACTAATTATTTCTCTGGAAGCTCAGTTTTTACACTTTAATTAAGCACAGAATTAATACATATCGGAGACTCAAGTTTAATACACTTCAAAATATATGGCAAGGATTTAGCCCAGACCATGCTCTACTAACACATGTTAAGTAAAAGCAAATACATTCATTAAATGCTGTGACTAAGTGATTGATCAGATTGCCACAGCAGGCTTTTCCCTGTACTTTGTCACTTCCCCACCATAATGAGGTCTCCCAATCAAGAGAGAAAAAAAGACTGACAAGGACTTACAAAGCAGGAGTACAAATCAGTGATATACAGACAGACAGGAATCGTTCATGGCTGCACAAAGTCAACAGTTTACAGCTGGACTCAAAGGTCTTTTCCAACCTTAGTGATTCTATGATTCTACCTCAAGAACACAGGGAAGCACACAAGGGCAGAATAAGTTCTCCAATATGCTGCATGCAAGATTCTCTGACACCAATTTAAAATTCCTACACCAAAAAAAAAAAAAGGCAACAAAACCCCCAAAACAAACAAAAAAACCAAACAAAAACCAACCAAACAAAAACATCAAAAACCAAACAACAACAAAACCCCCAAACCAAACAAACAAAACTCCAAAAACAAAACAACCAACCAAAACCAAAAAACACAACGAGTACAACAAGAAAGTTTTTACAGTATTCAGACTCCAGGACAGTGAAGTCCTGTCTCCTGAGTAGCCTTCCTCTAAGAAACAAACAAATTGACCAACAGAACTAGAAATCTGCAAGAGAGTACAGCTCAGTCTGGACCCTGAATACCACGGCACTCGGACTCGCTGCATGAGTTATTCTTTCTGAACGTTTCTGAGATTTCATTTTTCTCTACACAGAACCACAGCTGGCAGAGAAAGGAGCCTGTCTCTTCCCCTCTAAGTGCATCTTCTCATTCTTGACTAATTGTATGTTCCTCTACAGAGCAGATCAGATTTGGAGCTTTTTCACTCATTCCTCCCCCAGAGGCACCCCTGTGCCCTCGTCTGTAGCTATTCAGCCAGAATGGCCGAAGGGAGACAGATGTAGCATAGCCAAGCACTCCTATTCCTTAGCCTGGCAATGGGATGAGAACTGATTGTCATTCCTTCATCCATAGTTTGTATTTTTGTACAGGTTTCTCACAACAACTACTACAACTTCAGAGATGCTAGAAAATTCGGAAAAAGCATTTTGCAGGAGTCATACCTTTAAAAACATCTTCAGAGAGAGCTTTCTCCCCATTTAATACAAGCTCAACAAACTGCCATACAAAGGCGAGCAGTTTTTGACTGCCCCAGTACAGCCCTGGAGGATCACACATTCATAGAAGTGAAGATATCCTTTCATGGCTGCACAGGAAGGAAGCAGCACCAGATCACTCACCTATTGCTAGCGACAGCTGCTGCAGACACAATTGTCTCTCCTCAATATAAGGCCCAAACCTCTGCAATATCAGGTTTTAAACCTCCCAACAGTTGCGGCTGATCCTGTAACAACCAAGCCTGCCAGTGACTGTCTCTTCCTACCTCCATGCCAAATATTTGCTTTAAAAATTACTGCAAGAGTCAGTATTAGCCACTGGAGTGAGAAAGGTGGGTTTTATGCCCACAACTTCCAAAACACTTGGATGCTCCACCTAGAAATAGCCACAAAGAGCATTACAAAGAGATGTGCCCAAAATAGTAATGTTCCATCAATCTAGAGACTTCAACCTACTTTGGAAGTTTCATGTGGGATAAAAACAAACTCTTTTGATGCAGTATTATTGGCTGCACTATGCAATTCCTGCTGTTCCCAAAGACCCCTAAGAAAAAGCAAGCAATTAACTAGCCGCTTACTGTTGCTCTTAATTTACATCAGTAAATTGCCTTGGATTATTCCTGGGCAGAGAGAAATTTCTACTTTTCCAACTGTGTCTGCAGCAGCAAAGACTCCTCACTGGAGTTGATTTTTCATACAACCATTTAGCAGACACAAACAGGACGCAGGGATAGGGGAACAACAGGGATCTAAGGGGTTGAGATCTTGGAAGTCTTTTCAAGCAGACCCCGTTGTACTCCTTAGAACAGTGATTAAGCACAGATAACAGCTTTATTGTGCAAATTCAGGGAGGCCCTCCTGCTGCACAGAAGGGGGGTGGGGGAAGAAGGAAAAAAAAAAAAAGAAGCCAGCCAAATAAGGTTGTTTGAGCTGCACGGAGCCAGGAAAGAGTCCAGGAGATGACGTAGCTAGAGGAAGCTTTTAGTCAGCTTCCTTCATACCCTGGAGCAGAGCCAGAGCTACCTCTTCCAGAGGGGCTTCTCTGGGGAGCGGCCATTGATCAGCAAAAACATGTCCAACCCAGCAGCCAGGAGGGTCGTCCACCCCCCTACCCCCCTAACCTCCCTCCCCCCCACGCCACACACCAAGTATCACAAACAGAAGAGACTGGAATCCCTCAGTTTCAGTTCATCAGCTGTCTTTCAAGCAGCTACCTAGGGAGTCAGCAAGCTCTTTGCAGCAGGATTTCATTTCTGACTGGACACTATACATAAAACACCTGAAGCAAGTTTCCTCTAGAGGCAGTGATGCCACTTCCTGCCAAAGAAAGAGTCCATATTAAGACATCTTATGAACCATCCTCATGAGAAAAGCACAAACTGTAATTAACTTTCAGGGCTGATTAATCAGACAAGGTAGAATCTCCCAAGGAAAGGGCTGCAACCACTTCAAAACAGATACTCCCTGTAAACATTACGGTGAAGGGATATTTGCTAGAAGCAAGTGATGATGAACCCCTGACAGAAGGCACTTTGTTCCCCATACCATTCTTACAACAGAAGCAGCAGAACTAAAGCTCTCTTTGGACCCCGTTTATCGGGTGCACCTCCCCAACCAGCTTCTCGTTCAACTGTCTCCGGCAACAGACCAAGAAGTCAAAAATTAAAAAAAAAAAAAAAAAGGAGTCAACTAACATGCTTAATCTACAAGAACTCTCGCATGATAAGCACTCAGACCTAACACTGTCACATTCAACTTCTATGAGCTGGATCATGACTACCAATTCAGATCAAGCACATGGAGCAGTTCCTACTCACTACAGTGTAAAACCACTATAACTGATGTTTTTTGCACAACATTGCCAGTCAGGTGCAGGGTTTGCCCTAAGAAGAGAAAGGAGGATTTTACCAGTATGTAAAAATAAAGTGAATGCTAGTTTATCATCAAAGGTATACTTTAAAATCCCTGTTTAACTTTAACATAGAAGGCTTAGAAGTACCAAACAGAAGTTTTGGTCACTGTCAGGCTTAATTGCTTCATGTCACATGAAGCAAAATCTTACTATTCTTGCAGAATTTAGGAACCAAGCTGATGGATACACTAATAAACTAGGTTGTAGAGGCCTTTCCTGTTTTGAAAAATTCTGTGTTACATATAAAGCTACAGACAATTCATTGCATACCAGTTCAGTAGTTTACCTGGTTCCACTGTACATTCAGCGTCTTTTACCTATTATTGTTTCTGAAGTACAAAGGCATCTGACATTCACCAGCAGGGGAAACACAGACTGCTGTATAAAGCAAGGTCTTTGGGAGCACTCATACACCTCTTTACAGCAAGTCATATATCTGATCAGTGTTAGAAGCAGCATACAGTGGATTGAGTTTGCCTAACAAGCTAGCACACATGTCAAACCAAAGCCTAACTTTGATCAGTGTTGCCGAACTTCTCAAGTTATACTGAGTGAGGGAAAGGAGGGAATATAACACCGAAGGGTCAATCCTGAGATAAGACAGAAGGGATCTAGAATGCTTCTAGAGCTCCTTCGTAGTACAACAAGATCCAAACCCAAAGACCCAAGAGAGAAGTGCCCATCCATTAAAGTCACAGTTTTCATCACTATCCACCTTTTGCCTTCAAGACCTCTGGTAAATTCCACAAGGAAAAAAGATCACCCAAACAAGTGCAGCACTCTGCTCACAATTATCGTCTATTGCAGCATTCGGTAGCAAGTAGCTGCACACAAGAAATTGTTCAGAGGGTTCTCTTGATATCTACCTCAATCTCAGTTACTTTTCTTCTAATCAGAACTTTGCAGTTCTAAAGAACAAAGGGGGTTGAGCTTCAGAGACTTTTAGAGTCCAACTAAGACCATCAATTTGAATTACAGACAGAGTCCCTGAAGGCCCTAATAACTATTGCTACACTGAGTTTTAGAAAGCATTAAGGGAAAAGGCAACAGTCCAAACTTCATCATACCTTAGTTTGAAGCTTTCTGTATTCACAAGATTAGCTTTGATTAAAAATTAAAACCATTTCTCCACAATGAGTAAAGACTATATTACCTAAAAGAGAACCATTCAAGCCCTAGAGACAGGACAGTTGAATGCGTACCTCACACGCGATGGATGCTCACGTTTCAAGTTCGGTGGCCTATCCATTCATATAGCCACAAAGTAAGTATGAGCACAGGCAAAATAGTCAATGAATCCTGATACAGAAGCCTTCCTTTTTCCAATAGGTAAAAATAAAGTATCAGCCCATTAAATAGGCATGACTGGTACAAAAAAAAAAAAAAAAAGAAAGGTCACTTTCCCTCCCACTCTGACAGCTAAGATGCTTTTTGTAATACTAAAGTTCAAGGGATTAACTATGGGGCTTAGACTAGCCACCAACACGACAGCTGATTCACTTCTATCAGGATTTGGAACAGTGTGACTTCCAGCACTGACTAGCCTGAAGTGACTCAGTGAGAGACCAGAGCACCCGTCAGGGCAAGATCAGAGCCTACTCATGAAAAATAAAGACTGCTCACAACTGGGGCAGAGACTTTTCAGAGCTGAAAGCGGCTTGGAAGATATGTTTTAGCATTCAACTAGTTCCACCTTTTGCAATATAAAGCACGGGGGGGATAATTATACATCCTCTTTGGTCCCTTCTTTAACTGTTCACACCTTGCAAACTTTTCAGAAGACTAAAAATCTAGACCAAAGTTGGCTGCTTAACTATAAGATCCCTCTCGACAAAAGAGTGAAGCTTTCCTGTTAAGAACATAGCAGGATCAGCAGACTGATCCATGACGGACTTTCTACACAGGCCTCCAGCAACCAAAACCCCCTTGTCGTGCAGACATTACAAGTCACAACAGCAAATCATGTGCACTAGTTCAAGGGTTACCAAAGTTAATCTTGGATTCTTATTAATAGTGCTACGCAGCATAGTGCCACTCATAGCAAACCTCTCACAATGAAATGGAAATCTCTAGCTAGATGTGTTAACATTTAGCTTAGCTTGAAAAGGAGTAGGGACTCCAGAACTCAACAGCTTTTGCTGCTCAAGCCATGCCACAGCATGTTCCTGTAAGCCCAGTGAGATGAATGATAAGAGCTACCAAGCAGTTCAGACACAAATGTTTTTCCTGCCCAGCCAGAACTGTTCCCTGGAACATTTCCTCCATCTGTCTTCTTCACAATGGATTTATTTTTGTGATGAAGCCCACATGTAACTATATCTAACTACCCAGGTTCATCCACATTTGACCTTGATTTTGTTCCTTGATTGAGAAAGTAATTTGCATTTTACTGTTTTGTTAATTAAGCAGCTATTAACAAGTCTTAACCTAGCACATTAGTAGTCATGTTTATTTCACATGAAGAAATTACAGTTATGCCAGCACATCCTGTTCCTGCAAACTACAGATCAAAAAATAATGTTTAAAGATTATTTCAGTTGGGTCTGCAGATGGGGCAG
>JAWWES010000150.1:6721247-6748168 GCA_035583135.1 Lophotriccus pileatus
GTCTCCATTCATTTTGCCTGAGACCTAGATCTATTTTTGGAAACCTAAAAAATATACAGGCAGTTGCCAGCCATTTTTATTCCAACAAAGGAATATTTTATACTGAAGACATTACTCTTGGCTCTTGCTCAGATGGCAGGTTTTTTTCCAGGTGAACCCCAAACCCACCCATGACAATGTTATCTAGGTAAGTATTGCATCTGTTTCTGGACTAGAATGTGAAGTAGACTCAAACCCAGAACTTCACTGTAAAGGAGCTGCCTAGAGCAAGAGTCCGTTTGGGAATGTTGGTGCTACTTCTCACACCCAGCTGATACAGCCACAAGTGAAGGGAATTCCCTCTCACCCTGTTAACACTACGTGGTGTGATCTGCAGTCAGGGTTGCATGATTGTGAGAGAGTGCACCCCTGCACAAGCCTAACTCCACACACACTCTGCACCCGGCCTTTCCTTTCCCTGTGGCAGAACACGATGATGCACCACCCAGCACACACCACTTGGTCCAATTAAGACACAGGCATGACAGATGGCAGCATCTATTTTCTTAGTTTTTTACTAAACACAGAGCATCTCTGAGCAAAAAATAGAGTATTGCACCACTACAACATGCAAAAATTGTGAACTACATCACCACACCATACTGTATTTCATTAATCCACCCCTGGGCTGATGCCTTCTCTCTGAGAAAATGGATTGCTTTGAAAATGGCTCATTAATCTAAAGAGGAATTACCGCAAGTTGTTCTGTCTTGCCTCAGTTTCCCTAGTTAATGCTTAATTACTGGGACGCTGATAGTCTTAATTAACTGTTGCAATGTACTCGAAGGGCCAAAGGCGAAAAAAGATTGTGGCATTACTCAGCTTCCCAGGATTCATTTGGTATTATGAGTATTCTGGGGGATTGACAGGGAATCTGCCTTATTCAGAGTTATTTTTCATCTTATTAGTCAAACCACTGGTCCCTGGGGAACTGAGCATATTGGGATCTTATGGTGGGAAAGAGTTAAAAATACTGTTAGAAACACTGCTAAGGACTCGCAGGAATCACAAGAAGAGATTTCACACTCCAGATCTTTGCCCAATCTCTTGGATACAGGAAGCTAAATCCTTTGCCCCAGCACTGCTGCTATCAGTAAATAAACAGGCAATATAAGGCCTGTTTCTCTGGACAAAAGCCACAAGACAAGAAGAAGAAAATTGATACCAATTTTTGGGGGGTTGGCTCACAAATTCTGAGTAGCTCCTCATTTTTCAGAATACAAGTGGTATTACTTTAACTGCACATTTCTGCACAGTTAAAGCTCACTCCACCTAAGCCTGATGTCTGGTATCAATATTCTGCAACAGGACAAGGAGATATCAAAACAATGCAACGTTCACCACTCACAAACTCCACTCACTGTGTGAAAGCCTTGAGCCCAACCTTTTAGTCCTTTTAATTCCAGCCAGAAATCCTGTTCCTTAGATACATAAAAATGTCAAAAAGACAGTGCCCACCTACTTTTCTGGATTGCTGAGCAGTTGATCTCCTAAGATATTCCTTGGCCTTGGATGACTCGGCCCATTTCTCTCATGGATGCAGAAAAAAACACTGACTTGAAGACATGCAGGCTGCTGACACCTACCACAAACAGACTAAAATTAGGAAGCTGCTTTAATCCACCACAAATGACCACAGAAAATTCTGTTTTCCTCAGGCTTTTTCCTCCTTTCCATGAAGATGCAGATGATTTTGAATTAATTGAAATGGTGTATTTTGAAGCTACCCTGCTTGTTAGCATTAAAATGTAGCAGACATCCCCTTCCCTTGCCCCAAAACCTACACAGAAATAACCTGAGTCCCACAACCACACCCTACTGTGAGTGTTCAGTCCCTTCCTCGGATCTCTGCATGCCCACAGCAGACCAAAACAAAAATACACCAATAAACAACAAAGCTTAAAAAGTCAACACCGTCCCTGTGTTCCTCTCAGATTAATTCACATGGACCGTTTTCTTGGGCACTGGCACTACTTTTATATCTGTCTGCCTGCCATGTAAATTTTGTCTACTCACTTCAGGGAACATAGAAGGCCAAGTGTGAGGACAGAATATATGTTCAAATTACCTGAATCTATGCCAAACCATAGATGTGAAGTGGGTCAGTTTCCCTCCAGATGAATTTTCTGGCAATTTCCATTTTCAAGAATTTAGAGGAAGTAGACCAACAAAATACAAATAAGATATTTATTTCCTTTTAGAAGGTTTCTTTTCACACAAGCTGTGCTTCTGTGAACATTAATACTGGATCTACACAGTTCTGGATCATTGAGAGTAAACTTTTCATCTGAAGCAGGCGGGACATTTGTGTCTGATTAGCTAGGGCATTTTGAGTTTTGCTGACTTCGTGCTTTAATGCTAGCACACTACAGCAGAGATGAGATTTGATCTGGCATAAATCTGTAGGGACATGGACAAGTGATGTTTGATTTGTCTTCCTGGAACAAACAAGTTCAGCAAGGTCTTTTTAATAAATTTGAAGCAGAAGAAAGAGTCACCTCTGGACTGGCTCCTTACATTACCAGGCCAACGTGTTTCTGGTCTGATACTTAGAGTCTTAAATCTGGATTTACTGCCCTGGTGAGTGATTGCTCTTCCACATTCTCTTCCACTTTGTTTTTTTCCTAGCTTTCCTCAATAAATTGAGTCAAATTTTCCAGGATGATTCACCTCAGCTATAAGCAGAAATAATCCTGTACAAACTAGTGGAAATCAAGTACACTTTGCTCCTCTCCCAAACTTCTCATCATAACCTATGCTTCTATCATTTCTACTTTGACATCTTTACTGATCTTCTCTCTGCACCACTTCATATTTGTCATAACAAATGAAGTATTCTCACAAATCCCAATCATACTACATCACAGTACCATGCCATTTTTGTCTCTGTCATACCCAGAAAACATGGTATCACATCATGCCATAAATCCAAAATGGAAAATATTTAGCAGCAAAGAGTACCTATGTCAAAAATCACCTGACAAATCCCATCCTGCAGAGCACTGGAGCAGCCTGCACCAAGTGAAGAGCAGCCTCATGCAGGGAGGTCATCCCTGTGCTGTGGGAATGAAATGGGAGTCAGCACATTACCCAAACTTCCTTCTGCACAATGGATCCATATCCTAGACACACACAAACCAGCTCCTCAGATGAACATTCACACCCAACAAAGCTCCTGAGCTGCCTGTCCCTTGACCCCAGAGCTGTGATCACCCACCCTCTGCCAGGTCTCACCCTGCTGCGGGGTCCCCTGTCATTGTGCAGGCCACGAGTTTTCATAGGATTCAGCAAAAATCCCAGAGACAGAATAACTGCATTTTAGATCTGGAAAATTCAGTGCTTAAAAAAAGGACCTCCTCTCCTGCCCTGCCTTGCCAAGCCCACCCGAGAGCCTCAGCCCCCAAATGACACACAACAACAGAAGTTAATCCAAGGCCTTGACACCTGACAGCTGCCACAGCAGTGCAAGAGCACTTTGCTCTCTTAGTTTCTTGCTCACTGTACAGCTAGGCATGAATGAATGTGCAGGGTCCTGATGCTGTCATTAGAAACTAGCCACTGACTTCTCTGGATGCAGTGTCCTGGCATAGCTGTGCATAAATTCAAGTTCACTTCAGTTCCCAGTGTGGCACCAGGCGGCACTGGGAATGAAGAGCAAATTACTTAATAAGTGATAATCATCTTGTATATATAGCTTTGAGAAGGGCTTTGCATGGTGAAGAATTGAATGGCTTGGTTCTTGTACCCAAAAATAGCTCATGGGCAACAGCCCACTTTTATATTCCAGTAAGTCCAAGTGAGAGTGCAACCAGCAAAATTTAAACACGATTATTTTTTGTTCAGTAAACTACAAGACCATTCTGTTTCTTTTTAATGTTAGTCCCAAATGTCCTTTATTATACTTCTTTGTATTCTTCTCCAGGCTGACTCTCCTCTAACTTTTCAAGTCTACTTTATGGTAAAATGAATCTAATCTTCTGATACTGTTTGGAGGCATAGGATTGGTTTAAACTCAGATTAAGACAATACATTCTGTTCTGTAAAGTAGTGGTTCATTTAATCTCAGTGTCTTGTTTGCCTTACCTATAATACGAAAACACTAATTTCTCATGTTTCAATAACAAAAAGATGCACTGTAACTACTGATGTTTGCCAGGCAGTTGAAAGGTGTGCAAGGGAGGGTATGAGTCCAAATCATTACATATACAGCACTGTATTTATGAAGTTTGTTACCTGGTTTAGGAAAAATCACAAATTTTGCAGATATCTCAAAAAATATATATATTATTAGTATCTGATATCTGAAAGTCTGCTCAAAGAGATTGTAGCTAAAGGGTATGCTGTGAAATTCAGCCTAATTACTGTCCTTCTCAGAAAAGTTATGAGAGCCCATCTCTGTGAACCTGATTGAGTTCTTCCTTACAGTGGTGCAGACTGAGTGCAGTGATTCAGGATTAACTGTAACAATCTGACTTGTTGGGTCAAATTCCACAATAGTTTGTGTATCCAGGCTCTGAAGAGCTTGGGTCTTCACTTTCCAGGAATTGATTTGATGCTCAGAAATGGAGGAAGAACATTTCACTGGCAACTCTGCTATACTGAGGGCTAGCTTCACCTTTCAAAATTATCAAATTAATATATTGAACTGTTTTATATAATCCACAGCTTTTGACTTAACTGCCTTGTTTGTAGAGTGATTTGGAATGAAAGTGGGTATTATAAAAAAATAGATGTCTGGTAATGATGAACTGATCTGATTTTGGTGAGGAGCTTCCCTGCGTTTTTCCTGAACTAAGAACATTTTGTGTATTTCAGCTCTGCCTCTAAAGTCATCATGGTTCAAGGCATCGATATTTCATGAAGCATAAACGGTTCCCCTTTAGGAAAAGTAAAAGCAGTTTTTCCTGTTTGTGAAATTTCCACATTGCCAAGAATAAGAAAGCTTTCAAAACACTATCTTTGCTGCTTCCAGACCTTCACTGCCTTATAGGGTCTGAATCCCATGGATTCACGCTGGGGGCGGGCCAGGAATACTGGCTTTTCCTCCTTCTGGGTGATTCTGGGAGGCCCGCAAATGATGTCATGGTACATTTTAGGCTACAATAACAGGAAATCATCAAGTGTTTACACTGGCAGACTGGGCTGTGATGTGATTTTCCTCCTCTTCCTCTCTGCCCCCCCCACCCACCTCGCCCCTGCCATTGACTTCCTTGATATATCTGCTTCCTCTGATTAAAATACTACAAGGTGACAACACGAAGGAAGAAGAAGGAAAGTGGGGGAGACAGAAAGGCATATTTTAAAAGAAGATGATTCCCCACAAACCACTAATAGAGAGCACAAGCCTCCTTCTCTGGCCCCACACATACTGTGTCAGTGCAGCAGCCCAGACATGTCAGAAACTGGACTGCTGAGGAGCTGGAGGAGGAACCGCTCCCAGCTGAGACATGAAAAAGAAACTCCCCCCTCCCTAGCACAGATGAGTCACAGAAAAGATCTCCCTGGCAAAGTTTTGCTTCTGAATTTTCCTGCCACACAGGCACATCGGAAAATATATGGCATGGGCTTATGGACTCCAAGGAGGAAGAGACCATGCTTTCAGGGTTTGGGTCAGAGGAAGGATGCAAGAGACGTTTACCTAGAGACTGTACCACAGTATATACCTACCTTGATCGAGGATATCACTGGGACCACAGTAGTTCTCTCCATTCAGGAAAGAACTGGACTTTTTATAGGTAAGGAGGTCCATGTTGTACAGCATACAAAGACTGGAGCAGCATCATGTACAATCAGGCTAATTTCTAACCTGTCTCTTGCTAGACTGTATGTGAACTTACCCTGCTGCAAGGAAATGGTAGAGACACACAGAAGTCCTGTCTCTATTCCTTGAGCTCTCCTGTTCCCTGGTTTTCCATGACACAGGATTTTCATGTCTTGAAACCATGTAAAGAACCTGGTACATGTCTCACATTGGGCTATCCTTAAGGAGAAAGGTCTTTTCTGACACCTTCAGCAACTGTTGATATATTTGCAAAGAGTGGGCTTCCTGCTTTAAAATCCTTATTTTCTGTGTATGCTGTGTATTTGTGTTGGCCATGAGCTCCTCTGAATACAACCATAAAATAGTGATAAGGGCATGCTCCTGAAGCCATACGAGTGTCCTCTCCCTGAAACTCAGATAGGGTATAACTTTGTGCTTCCCAGAAACAGACCCTAGTAAGATCCCACAGTGCAGCATTTGCTTTCTTTTGCAAATAGGAAGGACATTGCATCATAACTGAGAAATACATGAGTCCAGTATGGGAGATATCCCTTTGCCATCCCCTGGCCAGTGAGAGGGTTCACCATCTTGACCTTGGCATGAATCATTCTCAGTGCAAATTATATTTCTTCGGACCTGAAAAATGGTTGTATAATAAAGGATGTGTTTGTTTATCCTTGCTGAGACTCTAAGCTGTCCATAGCCTCAGCCTTAGGCACAACTGATAGAACCTAAGGCATAGAATGAGGACACACTGCCTTCACAGAGGTAATGAAGGCTTAGCTGATGCTACTTTTTCTGCCCTTTTCTGCTACATCTCCCTGTTCTTTTCTTGTCACATCCTGTTAAAGAGTTTTCTTCAAATACATTAATGGCAAAAGGGAGTGTAGAAATAACATTGGCCCATTATAGGATCAGAATGGCCACCTCACAAATAGGGACAGAGACAAGGCAGAGTTGTTTGATGCTTTCTTGGCCTTTGTCTTCAACACAGATGATGGACCAAGGGGGTCTCAGTGCCCTCAGCTGGAGGACCACGACTGCAAGAATGATCAACTCCCAGTCGAGCCTGAAATTGTGCAGGATCTGCTGCTCCAGCTGGATCCCTACAAATCTCTGGGGCCTGATGGGATTCATCCCAGAATCCTCTAAGACCTGATATCATTGCAAAGCCTCTCTTGATATTTTTGAGCAGTCTTGGGAATCCAGGGAGGTCCCAGATGACTGGAAGCTGAAGAACATCGTTCCAGTTTTCAAGAAGGGCAAGGAGGACCCTGGAAACGATAGGCCTGTCAGTCTCACTTCAGTGCCTGGTAAAGTTATGGAGATTATTCCAGGAGGTGTTGAAAAACACCTGAAAGACAACACAGTCACTGGTCACAGCCACCATAGCTTCATGAGAGGAAAGTCCTGCTTATCAGGCCTGATTTCCTTCTATGACAAGGTGGCCCGCCTGGCTGATTGAGGGAAGCCGGTTCATGTGATCTTTTTGGATTTCAGTAACGGTTCACTCACTGGTAAACTGTGCTGACTAATTAGTTCATCTTGAGGAAGCAGTTTAAAGATGAAGTCCTTTGCACTCTAATTATTATTAATAAATACACCTCCAAGGCAGCACTGTGAAAGAAGAGAATTGTTCACTCTGTCACAAGCTTTTTAACAGACAGAAAGCAATAGGCTAAAACTATGCTGATATATGCTATGGAACCACACTGGCTGCCAAGAACCATATGAATAAATATGGATATAATTGTTAACACTGCTAACCCAGAAGGCACAGTGTCAACTACATGCAAGGCTGGGGTGAGGGAACGATAGTCACTTCATATTTTGCTCCCAAATACATGGTGGGATAGAAATTTGTTTCAGAGACCCAAACAAGTAGTAGATTAATGTCAACCTCACTACATCATCCATGTCTCCTTCTTAGATAGAGGCAAAAGGTGGCCTCACTGGAGAATGACTTCTGCCATTTGGCAACCGGGAGGGAGGGTGGCTACAAATAAGGCCCTTTGTGAGGATTATGACAGTCACTCCACACTAGTTTCCTTCAATGCTCCTCTGCAGGCAGGGGTAAGCTGAAAGAAGGATACTCAGAAAGTTAAGTAGGACAGATTTAGCCTCACCACAAGCATCTCTTTTTCCAGGCACAACCTTCAAGCTGAAAACAGGTTTGTTCAACATGTGGTAGCAACTGAGTAATTACAAGCTGCCTAGCCACAGCAAGTGGATAGACCCTCACACACACACATTCTCCCAGCACTCATCACCAAGGATTTGGCATCACTTCTTTGCAAATGTTGTGGGTTTGGAATGAAAACCTTTCCAGACAAGCACAGTGACTTCAAATCTAAATGTATCCAGAAGATCAGTGCTTCAATTGCACAGAAATACAAAAAGGAAGAAATATCTGGAAGGAGCACTACTTGCACTTCAATGAGCAAAAGATTAAAAGCATGACCACCTGAGAGCCAGTGTATCTCTTGAGGGTGTTTGTTCTTCTGTCCCAAGTCCTCCAGTCCAGATTTGGGAACTTTCATTCACTTCTTGCACATGTCAAATGCATTTGCCTTCTGTGAGTCAGAGCCTGGGGCTTTATCAGGCTCTGACTTCATCATCCAAAACTGAATTTCTCTTTGCTTCTGAGTCACTTTGCCCACTGACAGGCCGTGAAGATAGGCTGTGCAGATGCAGGCTAAAAGAATATGTGAGTGTGCTACACCAGACTCTAAATTTTCCACACCCTGAGGGCTCAGGAAAGTCACTGCCCACACTGGTACAACAAGTTTTCACCAGTCATGGTGCTGGTAGTATTCAGGGTAAGTAAGAATAAGGATTATTTCTCTGAAAGTGTCCTGAGCTGTGTCAGTGGCCCCTCTCATCCATTTCACAGGTACAGGAATTCTGACATACTACCCCTTCTGCGAACAGTATTCATCTCTTTTATAGCCTTTGTAGAGGAAAAGAGAAGCAGTGGATCAGGTTTGGCTCTTCCCATAATGAAACATTTGACTAAGAGATTTCTTGCAAGGAACTTAAGTCTTCTTTGTTCCAGCTTTGGACAGGTTGGGTCAAATAACTGCACCTTGTTCAAAGCACAGGGAGCACAGAGTTTTGTCACAACCCCAAGAAGCACTGCAGCAAGCACATGCTTTGAAGTATTTGGAGATGCTATGGATTTAAGATGGCTAAAATAACTGGAAATTCATCCCATCGAGTGTAGACGATGTTAAGAAAACAGACTCAGAAGAGAGGGACAGGAGTACTGAATTTCTGTTTTCATGATGTCACTGGCTGAGAAGCAAATAGTAGGTAATATTATTCCACAGTGGTGAGTGGCCAAGGTGAGAAGTCCTCTACCTCAGTTTAAACCCTGCTCACCTCACAAGCTCTGCAACTGTGTTGGAAGTCACAAGATCAAATTGCATCAGTTAATTTGCTGTCACTCTGTGGCAAAAGGCGTGGGTACATGGAACAGCAAATCAGTGCAAGAAAAGGCTCTGGGACACAGCACAGTTGGCTACCCTGATGAGGCTCCCGCTTGCAATAGCAGCCAAGTTCCTCACTTTCTGCAATTATGCCTCAAAATCTCATTTGAGTAAGAAAGCTGATAACCAGGATGGATCATTTATCTTGCTGCAGAAGGCTTTTCTTCCTCTCTGCTGCTCCTGATGAGTGGACAGTGCTAGTCTGGAAGTGCTTGGCTGCCATGGGAAGGCACAAAACTGACTTCCTTGGAAACCTAGTTAGGAAACCAAGCCCACGTGGAAGTGCCAAGGTGTGTAGTGGTCTAAAAGAGACCTTATGGCCTCAAATTTATTTATCATGCTGGGCATCAAAAACAGCTTGGTCTTTAACACACTGTAAGGCAATTTGTGTTAAATTATAACATTTTTAAATGAAAGATGACAGAGTTTTGGAAGAGGGTAAGGAAAAAAGCATTGGGGGTGAATGTAGCTATCTAGGAAGATAGTAAGTTCTAAGCACAAAGTGCCTGATGTAGCTAGTTAAGGAAACCACACAGATAAAAATCATGTTTGGGGGTCCAATACAATCTATATCCATGATACTGCTCTCATCTACCCCTAGACCTGTGACCTGACTCCCTACTCCCACCCAAGCACTGCAGAAGAGCTTGAAAGTCGATCAGAGGCTACAGGAGGGCCACAAGGTCAGTGAAGGGACTGGAGGGGGAAGCATTATGAGGAGTGGCTGAGGGCACTTGGGTTGCCCCAGGCTGGAAAAGAGGACACTGAGGTCAGACCTCACTGGGGTCTTCAGCATCTTTGTGAGGAGCAGAGGGGCAGGTGCCAGTCTCTTCACTCTCATGACCAGTGACAGGACTCAAGGAAACAGCTGAAGTTGAGTTGGGGGAGGTTTTGGATGGTTATCAGGAAAAAGTTCCTCACCCAGAGGGTGGTTGGCACTGAACAGGCTCCCCAGGGCAGTGGTCATGGCCCCAAGGCTGCCAGAGCTCAAGGAGCATTTGGACAATGCTCTCAGGCACATGGTGGGATCGTTGGGGTGCCCTGTGCAGGGCCAGGAGTTGCAGCTGATGATCCTTGTGGGTTCCTTCCAACTCAGCATATTCTGTGGTTCTGTGATTCTGTTATCTCCAGCTCCTCGGCACAGTCACAGGAGCAGGTCATAAGCATGGATAAGCCTCAGTCCCTTCCTTTGCTGGGCTGCACTGGAGTAACCAGAGAACTGTCCCACAAACTACTCTTGCAGTGGGTAACAGCAGCAGGCAGCAATGCTTTCCCTTACCACTCACTAAAGCAAAATGCCTTGAAGTGCTCCTCTTGCTTGGGAAACCTGCAGCTAAGAGGCTCTGTGAGAGAGAAGTGTGGTCTAGAGAGGGGGAGAACTCTGACCTGGTTAGCAAAGCCTTACTGCCAAGCACAGGCCCCATTTCCCCATCACTTCTGTGCTGTGTGAAGCTGTGTTGGCATTTCCCAGTGACAAGCAACTCCTCATGCTTCCACAGTGGGGAGCACTGGGAACATGAAAAAGGACGGGAGCTGTATTTATTCCCCGCTTATTCACAGGTCAGCTCAAATTGGTAGCACTGGTCAGCATGTGCAAAGGAATTTTTTGCTGGGAAATCCTAAACTGGTTTGCAAGAATGTGTTTTTACTGATACTTCCATGAAAGAAGTCAAGAGTGCTCTTTGTCATATGGTTTAGTGTCATATGGTAGTCCTGCAAGGAGCAGGGAATTGGACTTGGTGACCCTTATGGGTCCCTTCTAACTTGAGATATTCCATGATTCTATGGATTCTAGTGGATTTTTTAGTTTTCTGACCAATAAAGATGGAAGAATTTTCATAAGTTAAAAATGTCTCATTACATCTTTCTTATTTTGGACATTATATCTGTATCAATACATTACTGTATTTGCATGTTAAACATGGAGATGTTTTTTCTTGTTTTGTTATAAGTTTTCCTTTTAGGCCTTTTACCTAGGCAGCAGTCATGTCTTCAGTCCCCATTGGCACTTCAACTGTGCGTGCAAATAGCCTCACTCACCCTAATCATCCAGACAATCCCGGCCTCTTCTCTTAGCCAACACCACAGCAAGGCTGCAGAAACTAGAACTGCAAATTGCTGCTAATCTTGTGTGGGATATTCTGGATAACAAGTCATCTTTGCCCAATACCTCCCAATTCTGTATTGAGCAACCTCATAGCCAAACATTGCTGGCAGAGACACACCACAAGCATAATTCTCCTTAGATACAGACTCCAAAAGCATGTGAAATCTATGCTGGTTCAGACCTTGCTCCCTGCTGTTTCTATGACAAGCACTAAACTTCACATCCTTCTTCCTCTCTGCAGAGAGTAAGAATGGAAACTACTCCTTTAAATTTGATTTCTGGTATGTCTCTGAGGTTTTGAAAGCAAGTAATCTGATCAAGCTTGATATATCCTATCTGTTCTACAGCACTCTTTGCCTTTTACAACCTTTGCGCTGCAACTGATTTCTAAAACCCAGAAATAATATGGCAAGCAAAATGACACATGGTGTTCCTATGCTCTGAATAAGACCCTTTGATTGCAACAAACAGCTTGTCCTCTCAGAACGTTTTTAAGCAGATGAAAAGTGCAACTCCATTTCCATTTCCAACACCCTATTCCACGTTTTTTCCCTGCCTCCCATCTTCTGAGAATTCATTTTCACTGCATGAGGCACTGCGGGGCTTTGGCCACAAATGTCAAATCTGCTCCCTCAACCTTAATACTTTGAGTAATGAACTTGTTTCAATTTAGCCTACTTTTACTAATACCAAAGAACAAGGTAGGTGATTTCAAGGGTAGGTGACTGAAGCTACAATGAACTGAGGCATTTTTCAAAGATGGTATTTTAACAGAACTCATTCAGCATTTCTTTCCCATAATCTTTGGTATTTAATAAATATTCTGTACAAGGCAGAAGTTCTGGTTTTTTCCCTGTTCACTCATATTTAGATGCACCTGTCTCAACTAAGCACTCAGGAATACTCACATAGTCTGAATGGGAGGTGTGGTGTCTTCATTAACTACATTTGTGCTAGAATATAAGAGAAGTTTTAGCTTTCCAGTATAAGCATTTCTTTAGATGTTGTCCATAAAATGCTTGTGAGTATGAGATGGAGGCCTCTTCCAACCCAGTTAATTCTACGATTAACAGATTCTTACTTCAGAACACTGAACAAAAGAAGCTTAAGCTATCACAAAGTGCTGACAGTTTGGGGGAAAGACCAAGCTACCCTTTCGGTGCTGGAGATAGGACCAGAACCTGCAGGCTTAGCTTTCCTACTCTCAAAAGCAGTGCACGGAGCTTCTGCTGAATCCCACCTCCACACCTTTTTTTCCCATCCCATGGTTCAGCTCTACCTCTCCCCTGACGTCTAAAACAAGTGTACTCCTGAGATTATGCAAACAGATCAGTGAAAAGTTTTTTAAAAAACCTTCAAAAATAAGGGGATTTATTACCTGGATTACTGCAAAAACGTATAAAAAGCGGAGTTAAGTGTTCTGCAAGTGCAGATCCGCCCAGCGCAGGCTGGCAGGGCGGCGGCAGTAGCCGTGACCTGGTCGGGTGAGCCGCCCCCTCCCCGCGCCCCGCAGCCCCGAGCGCGGAGGGGCCCCGCAGACGTGTGCACTGCCCGCCCCTGCCTTCGCCTCCCGCCGCAGGGACCCTGCTCCACAGCCCCCAAGGCCTGCATCCTGCCGCGCCTCCTCGCACGGCTCCGCTCGCCCTCATCTCGGACACCCCTCGCACAACGGGCCAATACGCCTGTTCCGCGCCCCCTGGACGCGGCGGGTCCCCGGACGACTCCCCACTGCCCTCAGGGAGCGCGCGCAGCCCCAGGGCGCGGGAACGGGGGCGGTGCAGAGAGCGGGCGGTGCAGAGAGCGGGCGGGGCGGTGCAGAGAGCGGGCGGTGCAGAGAGCGGGCGGTGCAGAGAGCGGGCGGTGCAGAGAGCGGGCGGGGCGGGAGGGGAGGCGGGAGCAGCGCAGGCGGCGCAGGCGCAAGCGCGGGCGGGCGGTTGGTGGGGCCGCATGTCGGGCCGCATGTCGGGCCGCTCGGGGCCGGGCTGGCGCCGCGGGAGGGTAGGCTCGGTCCCGAGCCCGGGCCCGGGCCGCAGGCGGCTGAAGCCGCTGCGAACGGTGGTGGCGTGGAGGGGCCGGGCGGAGTGGGACCAGGTGATGGTGGGGCTGTACTGCGGAGACAGCCGGCTGCAGCAAGACGCGCTGGATCGGGTGTCGGCCTGGAAGAGCCGGTAGGGGCCGTGCGGCGGAGGCGGGGAGCGCGATGCGGACCTCGGGGTTCCAAGCGCCTTCTCTGTCCCCGGAGCGGCCCCTTAGAGTTTTTCGGCCCGGGCTGCGCCCGGCGCTCGCGGTCCTGGGCCCGGAGGACGCTGGGGGCCAGGGAGGAGCTCCCACAGGGGCAGCTCCGCGGCCGCGGCAGTGTGTGCTGGCCGAGTAGGCGGCCCCATCTTGGAAGGCATCTTCCTTGCCGGAGGCTCCGGGCGTGTAGCTCCTGTCAGACGCACAGTGACCCCGTGGAGAGCGGGGGACGCGGAAGACCTATGTGCCCGCGGCTTCACGGGCTGGTTTCTCGAGGCAGTGAGCATATAAGGCCCCCAAATCTTATTCTGTGTTGCCTCTGCCGCATCTGTACGGAAGACCTGCCTAAATAAGGCATCTTCTGTATGTGCGCAGCATATCAGTAAGTTCTTATTTAATATGTGCTTAGGAGTAGCCATGTAATCACTGTTACAAATAGAAGGCTTCTGGAAAGAGTCTTTGATGCTGTCTCTACATACTGTTTCTCAGGCTATTATGTACCACAGAGTACAAAAATTAGCCAGAAAGCTGCCTTTTTTGCAGGGTGACCGTGTGAGACTGCTCACCTGGTTTTCTTTTATCTCCAGGTATGGTCAAAAAATGCCTCTTGCAGTGGATTGCACTGCAGAACTGATTCGTTGCAAGGTCCTGGATTCGTCTGGCAGATTGAAGTCACACGAGCTCATCCTCTCCTATGGGCTGGCTCTTGTAAGGTAAGGGCTCTGAAGGCCCGTGTGCTTTGTGACCAAGTCCTGGGCAGATGTCCTTATTCAGCTAAGTTCGCTTTGCATTTCTGGGACCACAGTATGTGGGGAATTTGTCTCTGGGGATTCCAAGTTTCTCTGCAGCTTTTGATAGTAATTTTCTGTAACATGCATACAGGTTTGTCAACTTGATCACAGAAAGGAAACAGAAGATGGCCAGCATTCCTCTGAGACAATTGGCCAGAGAGGTAAATATTTAGTAAGAGTTGTTTGATAATTTATTTCTACACAGAAAGCGTATGCATTGTCTATTAACAGCACTGGATGGAGGGAGTTGTGGGGTGTCATTCTTTTGTTACCAAAATAATGGATATAGGTGCCAGTTCTTTCCAACTGCAAAATTTTAAGAGGCTGGCTGCAGCTGTATCTAAGTATTTGTTCTTTAAAGTCAGATTAAGACTAAAAAAAGCTGATGATCATTAAAGCTTTTTGAATCACGTATGGTCAAAGCCTTGATTTACATGTGTATAGTCCCACTTGACATACTGCCCTGTATTTTCGTTGCTTAGCTACTGAGATACAGGAAAAGAGCCAAATCTGTGGTTTATAAATTCTAATCTTTGACAAGCAAGGCTATACATAAAAAGCACTTAATTACATTTACAGGCATTTTCATCTCATGTCTCTGGCTTCAGATGAGCTTGTCCACTTCTGTGTCGAGGAGGGAAGGTTCAAGCTGCAGTTTTAATAGCAGGACCAACTTGAGTAGTTTTACTGCCAGCTGCACCGAACACCATACCTGGGACTGAACAAGTTTTAATAGTGAAGGACAGACAGCATTTGAGCTCTCATATATATGTAGCATTATCTGGGCCCCCGTGTGAGAATGATGAATTGATTTTCATTTTTCTTGGCAGGTTTTTAAGAAAAGTTCTGCTTCTCACCTTTTAAAACTGAGCAAGCTTAAAAGCAGAGGTCTTGCGTAGTTAAAGGTAGTTGTCCTTAGGAAAGTTGCCAAGAAATTGTGTGCAACTTAGTATGTAGATTTGATTATGGTGTATGATATGATTTGTGTCTTTGGTATACAGTTATGCAGAATGTCTCATCGATTTAAATATAATTTAACTGCTTCTCAGTATCTTACTAAATTACACGTAACACCTCTGTCTGAAAAGGAATCTGTTGTTGCAAGTAATGCTGAAGAACTTAAAATTCCAAGGCCACAGGAGGAGTGGGATCAGGGAGTTAGGGGATCTTGGCCCACCCTTGAAGTGGGAAGCTGGGGAACTACAGTGCAGGAGTGACCTAGGTATAGATTCTCTGCAGCTTTGCAAGGCTGCAGGCATCTGTGGCACGATGTGGCGAAAATGTGGGGTGACGTCCACTGGCTGTTCTTCCAGGTGGATATCCCCATCTGGGTGGTGGACCTGCGTCACGAGCTGACCCACGGGAAGCTGCCGCGGCTGGCCCTGTGCCGCAAGGGTGAGTGCTGCCGGGGAAGTGGCACTGGCAGAGGTGGAAGAGACAGTGCCGTGGGCCCTAAGGGGAGCATCCCTCCCTCCAGTGTGGGGGCTGCAGGGCATGCAGTGGGCTGGGGGTAGCTGAGCTGTGTCTGGTGGCTCCAGGCTGTAGTGTGTCACAGGGAAGATGTTCAGAGGCTTCCCCCCCTACTCCTGAAAACAGTACTGGAAAAAATAGTTTGGGACTCTGGGTTTTTTACAGCACAGGAAGTTAGTTCCTGATGGTTTAGAGGTAACCTAAGACTTAAAAAAAGTCCCATTTAAGGAGAAAAGCAGTATGTACTGCAAGCCTGAATGAATGACTAGCTCATGGCATTTGAAGGGATTCTTGGGAATTTGGGGTTAAGCACTGATGAGCCAGTTAAATAACCTTCAGCAGGGTCCTTAGATTGAGTTGGGTACACAAACTGTAATGGAAGTAGAGCCGTGTTCTTTCTATCTAATGTATGCCTAGTGTGCTCTCTGCATAAAAAAAAATTGTTATCGTTGTAGACACTATGTTTACCATGGTGATACTGAAGTATTGGCTCATTTTCTCATTAGAATGCCACTGCTGGGACTTAGTTTCTGCTTAAATTTGATGTACCTTGAGCTAGGTGCAGCACTATAGTAATGTCCAGTCTTTTTTGTTGCCAAAAGATGGTGGTTGTTACCAGGCGTGTGATACTGGATTGTGGGGGATTTTTATGGTTCCTTTATGGGGGGAGGGAGGTTGGTGGGTTTTTTTGTGTTTGTGTGGGGGGTTTTTTTGTATTTCTTTTGTATTTTTTTTGTTGTGTTTTGGGGTTTTTTTTTACTTGTTTACCTTTTCGTTAATGGAATTTTATGTGTTTTCTGGGTTCATAACTGGTAACTTTTCATAATACAAGTTAGTAATGTGCCACCTGTATTATGTTTTTTCAGTAACAAGTCCTCATTGAGAAGATAATGTTTTCTGTTCTCCTTTAGGTTGTGATGTTGTGCTGGACTGGCTACGAAAGACATATTGGAGCCGTCAGCTGGGCAATAACTTGTGTGAAGGAAGTGAGGATGAGGATGAGGAAGAGGAGGAAGCAAACACGGAGTTGGGCAATGATGCATGGGAGATTGAAACCCCACAGCATGAGGCCAATCAGAAACACAAGGAATTCCACGGTAGATGTCCCTATCATAATGATGGCAGATAAAAGGATTAGAGATGCTAGTTTAAACATGTCATCTTCTGGCATAAAGATACAGCTTCAGCTCAGGTTTTAGGATTGCTCTGCACCTTGGTGGATACTTGGGGCTGACTGACTGGTTTGGTATTAGCTCACCAAATTTGTAGCATAAAATCCTTTACTTCTATTGAATATGCAGTATCATAATCAGTAGTGACTGCTATACTGGGATAAAAGCGTTGCAAAAATTAATTGTAGCATCTTGATAGGCACAGTTTTGATCTTGAGACCATTACTGACAAGGCTATAGTCCTTTTGTAGCTCTCAAAACTTTGTAGATTCTAACTTGAGAAAGAGCAAGATAAAAGAAATTTAGCTGGTTTCAAAATACTTTACATGTGGACAGAAAAATCACTAACTGCTGATAGTATTAAAAAAAATAACAGATAACTCAACCTGGGCATAATCTGAGATACTATATGCAGGAAAATGGGAAATCTTTGGTAAACTGTTCCAGTGGTTGCCTTTTCATCACCAGAAGTCTTTGAACCCAAAATAAAGGACTTTTCTCAAAGTGGATTTCTAATTTGAATTACTAAATGGAGGAAGGGAGAGTTCAGATTAGATGCCTGGTCTGCAAGTTTTAGGCATATGAAGTATCAAACAGTACCTCAAACAGTAAAACAAATTAGTCATAATTTTTTTCTGACAAAACATGGCAGGCTTATGGGGGAGTAACTTGCCCAACTCATTACAGCAGCCCAGTCCAAGGCCCAGAGAGTGCAAAAATGCTGAAGTGATGCTTATTGCTCCCTAGCAGGTCACACTAGGTGACTAATGGTTTTTCAGGCTTTAAGACCTATGGATTTGTCTCAAGTCTTTTCTAAATTTTTCTTTTACAGACTCTATATACAGCGAGTCGCTGTGATCCAGAAAATTTTAGCTAATTTTTGAGTTTAATACAGCATTTATTAGAACAATCCAAACCTAGAGGCAGTACTAAACTTTGGAACAGGGCAGCTCCTAGCACTTTTCTTGTTAGAGTGTTTTTCTGGTCTTCTGTCTTCATGTTGAATGAGATGAAAGCATGAGCTGTTCCTTCTTCTCCCTGACTACTCTAAAAAAAAAGAGCATCCCACCCTCAGTTGACAAAAGAGAGAATCACAGAATGGTATAATAGATTCTGTGAAGTGTACGTCCAGAGTAATGGAATGGGAATGGTATATCAGTTGTACAATTCAGGTGCATTTGAAGTTTTATCTGGCTGATACTGGGTGGTGGACACCCTCTTAGCAGATGACAGTGACAATCACCAATATGGTGAAATATTTGGAAGATGTTGCTATTTCAGCTATAGTAAAAGTGGTACACAGATAAAAGACATTTCATGCAGATGGTAAATTAAAGTTCAGCAAAGTCCAATAAGGATGTGGTTGGTTTGTAAATAGCCATAGTGCTGTTGCAATAGATGCAAAATCCAAATGTAAGGAATACAAATATGCGTCAGAACATAAACTGCATATAGGAACAATTTCTTCCTAAACTGATCTATTCAAGGATTTTTTTGAGCTGTCTGGATTTATCCAACTTGCCTGTCTTTGATCACTATAAGTGATAAAACATGGAATTCGTGGTTCAACCCCACTTGAGAAAATTTATGTTGCTGGAAAAGTCTGGGAGTTTTGTGAGTCTTTGATGTGTTGTATGAATCAGAATTTCTGTGTAATTTGACTGATGCCTTCCTTGAGTGTATATACAGCAAAACTAAGCAGCTTGCTTAGAGACAAAATTCCCTTGCATAGTTGATGTCCTGTTTAAACTGCAAACATATTTATGTTTATTTCTAGAAAAAGTCAGAGATGTTCTGATATCTTACAAGAATGAGCAGTTTCGGGTAAGTTTACTCTGATTATCAGCACCTTTGTTACTTCTCATTTCCTGCTTGGGGCAATACATTTTCTGTGTTGCCTTGGTTAGTTCCTTGCTCAGATATCGCTACTAGTGTTGTCACACATGGCTTGCCAAAGGGAAGCCTCTCTACAGAGAACAAGCAATTTGAGCTGTTTCTAATGTGATAGTTTCTAATGTGAACACTTTGTTTAGGTTTATAAAGGAGATATGTACTTATTGGAGATCCTAAGTCTTCCATGTTCAAGTGGATAGTGCTCAATTTGTTTTCATTCATCCTAGCATCTCTGAAAATTTAGACCTCTCATTCAGAAGCCATTAGTCCATGTTTTTCTATCATCCATAGTATATATTTGCACTGACCCAGTGGGTGAGGTGCTACAATTCATATTTGTGAATAATGTGTCCCAGAAATCTTTCTTTCCTCAGCTTATCAATGGGTTAGTTCTTGAGTATTAATGGGTTAGTTCTTGAGATGTGGTGAAAGTTGGGTTACAGACTCTCTCAGTAATCTTTGGATATGATCAGTTGTTACTGGGGAGCTTTTCTCACTTTTGTTTTGATGGATATCATTAGGGGCTTAAGGAGAAAGTGTGGTAACATTCCAGTGAAGTGTAGACTTAAATCAGCAATGAGAGGTAGTGTCAGGAATTTTATTGAAAATGAACATCCAGTTTCCTTCATTGTCTTGGTTTTGGACTATATAATATGATTTTCCTTTGTTCATCCTTTTCTGTATTTGTTACTGGCTTATTTTGTATGTTTTGCATTGCACGGTAGAGACAACACATTGAATATGTGCAGTGAGTGACCTCTTAACATACTAACAGAACAGAGGGAAGTACTTCAAATTGAATAGGAAAATGCAACTTCAAAATTTAAACTGATCACAGTTAAATGGAGGAAAGGAGCAGTGAGTCAGTTGCTAAAAAGTAATTGCAAACCTTTGTTTTAAAGTTCACGGGAAACTCCTTATCCTGTTGAAATTGAGCAAATAAAGGCTGATGAGTAAACTGTTAGAGCCTCAATTTAATTGAATGTTGCACACAGTGCTTATGAAACCTGTCTGTTCGCCCTACAGGACTGCCTTTCTTGTCAAATGATTGCAAGTGCTGCGCTTCTAAGTCTGTCAGCTGTCACACAGTACTGTGGAACTGTGAAAAACGAGTGCTCTGTAAATACGGATGTTGTCAATATAGCCTCTTTTAATGTGCAGTTTTTGCCACTCTGAGGTTCACTGTGTAAGAGTGGGCAAAGAGTTTGCCAAGACCTGTCTACATCAGAGTGTTAACCCTTATGGCTGATACCCGCAAGTGCTTAACTGAAGTTTATCTTTAATAAAAAAAAATACTATTTTTATGTATCAATAACTGTTTTCAGTAATTTTAAGAGATGGAAATTGGTCCTTTGTTGGTCTCTAGAACTCTGTTCTGTGCAACAGTAGACCTCTAATTTAAAACTGATTGTGGCTGATAAAATCTTAGAAACTTAGAAATGGATTGAAAAAATGGGCTTTTTCTTTTGCCCTTTAACGTTCAGATGATTTGGTGCATCCAGATAATTTCTTAACCATGACAGCAACTGAACGCTCCAAATATCGAGTAAATACTACTTGAAGCTTTTCTAGGCCAATATTTAAAAAATCACCTTACATTTGCATAGAAAGAGTGGTACAGTATCTTTGCTGGTTTCCCTGCATAAATGTAGTGTGTCTCTAATCTTTTTCACGTAAGAAGGAGAATTACTTATACCTAAGTCATCTTTATAGCAGTGTAACTGTAGAGTCTCTGATTCAGATACTTCTCCAGCTATTTTATTAGCTGCTTTTTAAACTTAAAAGCATGTATAATTCTGTAGGGTGTAAACTAGGCTAAAATATTGTTCTGTCACAAGGCCTGTGTACTTTATTGTCTGATTGTTCATATGGGTGGGCTAGAGGTTCTTTAGTCGCTTTAGGTCATGTCTTTATATTTGTTTTATCATCTAAAGTATCTTTTGCATTTAATGGTAGCTTTGCATATATAGAAAATCTAATCACAGTCCTGAAAATTACACCTTGGTTTTTCAGTCTCATTTTACATTTCATTCCTGTTTGGCAGGAAAAATAATTTCTTCTTTTTTCTCAGTAGTTATTCCTTTCCAGGAAAGAATCAGCTGGATACTTGTTGGTGATGTAATGGGATTTATGCCAATATTTTGTAGAAGGTCTTCATGGTAGAACTACTCCTTGGGTAGCTTGTGAGCATAAGTAGAAGGCAGGTCTTACCTTGCTGAGCAGACTCAGACAAGGTATATATCAAATGAAGAAACCACTAACTTTCAGAGGAGTACTGACCTTAGATATTCCCTCTTTCATTCTTGGTACAATCTGGCTTTTAGTTTGATCTACTGTGTGCATAATGTGACTGGCAAAGCCTTGTCCTGAGTAGTCAACCTAATCCCCATGTCACATGCTGAGTTAATGATTCAAAATGGGCCTGTCCTGGTTTGTGCTGAAGTCAGGGAGAGCAAGGTTTAGAACCAGAATAGGGATGCCAGGACTGTGACTCCTTGATACTCCTGTCTTTTTAATTCAGGCCTTTTCCAAGTGTGACATGGCTTATATTAATTTTTGCTATAAGCCTAGGAAGAGTAGCTTTTGTGAATTTTTTTGAGTGCTGTTGATGAAGTACATGTGCCATGTGCATCTTCCCTTCAGAGCAATGTCTTTATGTTTGACATTGGGGCATATTTTCTGTTAATGCTTGGTTTTTTTCCTTCACTCAGGTTATGCAGACTATGCAGTCTGCTTCAAAGTCTCGAGAATTGTGGTCTGATTCCTCCTCAGAAATGGAGTGGATTTTGGCTCAGATCAAAGACCTGATGCAGGAAAACAGGTACATTTCTAATAAATAACTGAGGTGAAAGGTACGGTGCAGAACTGGGCCTGTAGCCCTGTTGCACTACCTTTTCACAGTGCTCTTCAGCTGATAGTGGAGAAAGCAAGTAGTAGATTTCCTCAACATCTTTGAGGACTGAGTTGTTAATCTGTGTTAATGAGTCATGTTCCCTGTGCCAGATGGTCTCCGAGGTGTTGTCCCAGACTTAGCTGTGCTGGCCCCAAGGCATGTCAGCATATTCAGTGTCTTCAAAAGCTTTCCCAACAACCTTGTATAGACTTCGATTTCACAGTACTCTTTAGAATTCTTCAGAATCGCAGGGCAATACTTGGCATTTTCTATACTTTCTATCTTTCTATGACTACAGAGCCTCTAGGATGCAGTGTGTTGAGACTTTATTGTCACCATACCAATTTGCGTGAAGATCTTGAACCACTTTGAGAATTCTAATGAGTGTAACTGTAGAGGGGAGAAAGTATCATGTTATAGATAAAAGCTGCAGCTCCTGATGTTTTGAATGTAAATATATGTGCCCTACCAGCTGCTGATTAGTTCAAGAGGTTATCAGATGTGCCAGAATAAAACCCTGGATTGTCCATCAGTTGCTGAGCATGGAAGCATGAAGGCATGGAGATTCTGTAATGAGAAGCAGAACTTGCTGAACGTGGGGCTTCTGTGTCACTTTAACTGTCTCTAAATAACTAGACTGTATGGATAGAAGAAAGCCATTGCACTTGCCTGTTACATCAGCTCTTGCTGTTTGTCCCATGCAGTTGCACAAAGTATATTGAACCCCAATTATGTGAATGTCCAGAGGAGATGCTGCTTCCAAAATTACAGCAGTTTAAAAACCTTGTCATCTATCTGTGAAAGTCCTAGAACTAGGTGACACATCTCATTTCAAGCCTTCACTGTCAGTTTCCTGAGAGCTTTATTTGGAATTCCAGCCAGTCACTTAGGTAAGAGTATAAAACTCAAATGCCAGGTGTGGCCTAAAGAAACTGCAAAGATGGGGCAAGAAAAACAGCATCACCAGACCTTTTGTTTGAACAAAAAATTCTGATGGTATATTATCTCTGAGGTAATCTGTCATTTCTTAAGCATTAGTTATCAAAGCAGTAATGCTTTCATAAGAACTTAATCTTCACTGTATTGGGCTACATTGAATAAGGTATTTTTGGTAGCTTCCTTAAGCAGAGGCTTCAGATGAGACAAAGAAAACAGGGAGAACAAAGCTGGTTTCTGTGACTATAAAAATGTGGGTTTTTTCTGTCTTGTGGGTTTTGTTTCTGTTAGCTGCTTCATGGTTCCTTGAGTGAGTCCTGATGATCAGACAACTTCATTAAAATAGCTGCTCTGGTATATGGGGAAATCTTTCACTTAGAGCCACCAAGGATGGCTCACAGCTCACAACCTGCAAAACTAGCAAGAGCCAAACCCTTCAGTAGTGTTGCTGCTGCAGAGAGATTTTACAGTTGCATTTAACAGGCTTGTGTGTTCACTGTTCAGAGAGAAATTTTGGCCGGAGTGTTTGTATTTATATATATGTGCACACAAGCATGTGTGTGTGTGTGTGTTTGCGCGCGCATATTATTTCCAGTAAGTACTCATTCCACAATCCAGACTTTGGGCCAAACTTGTGGACAGGAAACATTGCATGTTTCTGCATCAGAAGAGCTTTGACAGGGAGTTTCTCACCGTAGTCCTTTTACTTTACAGACTCTCTCTTCAGTTCCTTTGAGTGGCCTTAGCTCCAGAAATCCCCAGAAACTGGGTGTCAGGTTACATACAGCTCGTTTGGTACTCTGCCGTGTTTTGTGAACAGAGAGGTCTGTAACTGTTTATTCCCTCAGTCACATGGAGGCTTCCCCAGTTCTGTGTGCTTCTCCAGTGGCCTGTGTGAGAATCTAACTTTCTGAAGGACTGACTTTCCTGAAGTACTTTCCTTCTCCAAGCTGAAGGCAGGATTGTTCCCACAGTCTCCTATGTGTTTTTGAAGATGCATAAAGGTGCTTAAAGGACTCAGCTTCTTGCTTTCCTTGAAGAGAAAAATTTTGGTTGTTAGCTCATAGAAAATAGACCACATGAGAGGGATGGAGGAAGGCTGGGGTGGAACGCATTGGCAGATTGTGACTTCATTAGGTTTGGAAACTTGTGTTATGAGTTTACAGATTATATTTTAATCTATCAAATGACCTATGAAAGTGCTTTTTTAATTTAAAATGCCTGTGTAATGAAGTAAAGCCATTCATTCATCGACATAGCCTGTAATTTGGATTGTGCACAGGGCAGAAGATTCTTTCAGACCTGAAGGAAAATGAGCTAATGGCAAGGGATACTCTACTGCCTATTTCAGAGAACTGCCCCAAGTGGACCTTGAGATGACCAGATGATCTTAAATGGTTCTCTGCTGAAGTTGCCATCTACTAGGAGATGTCCTTAATAGTTGATGGTGATTGCTTATGCATGTAGGATTAATGGTAATGATACTGGAACAGTTTCCAGAGAGGAGAAGGATAGAAACTGGATTCTGTTTTTAGGAACAAGTTACATTCTACCACTTGCCTTCTGATCTCCCATCACATCATATACTTATGACAAAGTGGTCTAGCATGTATGTGTGTGTTTCTATACGCTGAGCTGTTCAGCCCCTGTTTGTATTTATAAAAGTGCAGCATTGTATCTAAGTCACATTTGGATGTTTAGAGTTGGAAGTCACTCCTGTTGCAGAAGACAAATCTTCTCATCCATTATCAAAATATGCCATGTTTGACATGGGTGCTACCATTCCAAATCTTTGCATGGGTATAGAAGCTCATGGATTGAAGTGTGAACGGAAGAATTCAAGAGAATCATACTGGATATTGGGGTAGTTGCGGAAATTTTTACTTCTCTTTTGCTGTATTTTATTTTCAAGAGTTGGTGCAGCCTACCTGTGTTGGTACCTTCAGTCTTCACTTTCATTAAGCCAGCATAATAGGAGATGGAGTGATTCTGGAGCCTGGAGCATTCAGTGCTTTCAGACTAACTGAAGTTTGCAGGATAGTTATAAGGGCAGGAGACATCCAAAAAAGAGCTGCGGGGAAGAGCAGCTGTGACCTTACTGCAGCTTATCTGCTGACCACTTGTGTGCACTGTAAGGTGTGACTTGTGCCAGCAAGTCAACAGGGTTGGCTTTCCCCCTGAGATTTAACACAGCACTGTCAGAGGTTCTCAGATCTTGACTGGCTGGCTGGCTGGCAGCAGAGTTGGATCGTACCCCATAGGTATTTCAGGGTAAGTGTTCCTGTGCTTTTGAAGTACCAGGATACTTGTAACTCAAGTAGAAATATTTCCTTCATAGTTCTGATTCTGTTCCAGATTGTACAACTGCACAGTTCCTCCCAGTTGAATTGGATATATCCAACCCAAAATTGGCATATGATTTTAATGCCTTGCAAAATTTTGTATTCCCTCCTAATTGTTCCAGGTATTTGGCTCTCAAACTTGTTTCAGAAGTGGTGCAAGCCGTGTTTTGATTTGTAAAGAAGTAAGTGTCATTAATAAGTCTCTCTGATTGCTCTAGGGAATCAGTGGCTGAAGCTCTTCTCAGTGATGGCTTTCTCATCCCAAAGATGGATTGTCTGAAAGTGCTAAATATCAAGTATGAAGGTTAGTGTTTTGGGCACCATGCAAGTAAGAAGTGCACAGTTAGTGTTCTGACCAAGTCTGTTCTTTTTTTCCCATTAGATTGAAATCTGTAATTCTCTGCATATTTTTCATACATCTAGGTCCTCAAACATCTTTTGACATGTTCTCCAGAGCCCTTTATGTCCATGCTTAGCTAATGCTTTTGCATAAATCTCTTAGTGTGAAGGATAGCTCTTCAGCTCTGAATGCCCATCCAAAATATTTTTCAAAGCCTGCATCTCTATGCTTTTATGCAATAGTTGCTGATTTCATGAACTCCCACTAGTTTCTTTTCTACGTTGAAAATTTGAAGCAAATCAAAATGGGTGGGTTTTTTTGAGCCTCATTTGCCAGTTGCATCTTAGTTCCAAGCTGCTGCCCATATGGGTGGAGCTGCATGGATTTTCTGCAAGAGAGATATCTAGAGGGAGTGAAAATTAATACATTCCCTATTTCACAGTCAAAGAACTTTCCAAGAAAGATCCTCACATTTCAAAAAAATCCTCACATTACAGTAGTAAAAATTTAGGGGCTTTTTAATTCTATGTTGCTTTGCTCAATGTATCTTGTCTTTGCAGAATATTTTTAAACAGAATAGGACTTAATTACATGTGAAATAAGCTAAAACTGAAAAGGGACTAGCAAAGCGGGTAGATTTTCCTGTGCTAATAATTTCATTGTGCTAATTATCAATTTGTTGCTTATTTCACTTCTCTAGCATAAGAAAAATGATAGCTTCAAGTTTAATGAGGATCCCAAAAATACACCAGAGCCAATGATCTTAGAACAGACCACTTCGGTTTGGTGCAAGTGTCACACTCGCGTTTCACAAAAAATTACAGAACACTAATTAGTGGCTTCTCTGTTTGGTTTTTTTTTTAATTTTTATTACAGCAAATAAAGAGGTATGGCAGTTCAAAATTCCTCAGACCTTTTACTGCTTTTGGCAACCTTTGCTGACAGGCCTCCTTTCACGAAGTTTTACACAGATCCTAATAGAGAAAATGTTTATGGAACTGAAGGAATGTTCTGACACTTCAGAACTCAGGCATCAGTTCTTGATCAGCTGGATTTCTGAGTTGCTGACTGGCATTGCCAAAGTAAACGCTGGTGAGTGTGTCTGGAATTTCTGTGTTTAAAGAAATATTAGAGTCTCCTCTGTACTAGTGTGAAAACGGGGAGTGGTGGGAACTTTAGACAGAAAGTCTAGTAACCTAATTAGTACATTTTGTCATGTGAACACAGAGCTTTTATTGTTGCATTTCTTAGACTTCTCAACCTGCAGCTTATGCATTTCATTCATTTCTTAGTAAAAAATTGAAATTATTATTAATAACTTTGCTGCAGCTTCCTCAAGACAGGAAAAGCTAATCTCTCATATGAAAGATCAGGCTATGTTTTCCAGATACCAGTACTTGTAGAAAATAACAGGAGCAGGTAACAAATGAAGATGTTACATGCAATCTGTTCCC
>JAWWES010000150.1:6748268-6789576 GCA_035583135.1 Lophotriccus pileatus
TGTTTTCCAGATACCAGTACTTGTAGAAAATAACAGGAGCAGGTAACAAATGAAGATGTTACATGCAATCTGTTCCCAGTTCTTTCCTCCCTTAACAGAAGCCTGCCTTTACAAGATACTAAATAGTATTGCTGTCCTTTATTGATCCTATCACAGGACTTCCATGCCTTCTAAACTTACACAAAAGTAGTAAGAAGTATTTTGGTTTCAGTTCTTGACTCCTTAGCACTGTTAAAATTTGCAAACCGTATCTGTTTCCTTCCAGAGATAGGCAATGAGGAGTCTTAATTATTCAGTGTTATAGGTATTCTGTGAACAGGACTTCTATACAGGCCTAGTGTAATCCTTGAGGTTTCCAGCTGGTTAATTTTGCTGCCTCTTCTGTCCTGTCCTGGTCAGGCTCAGACTGCACAAAGATTTTGCCACCATCTCAGGTAGTCATGGGTTAATATTTCGTGCTTTCACTCAGCACTGAGCATGCATCTGTTATGTACCCAGACCCCCAAATGGTGCTCATTCACAGCTCTTAACTCTACTCATTGCAGAACTGCCTGGAATGGTGCTGGGTCCCAGATGCAGTATGCTGCATTTACTTGGGATAATACTGTTAAAACACATCTTGTGTTTTTTCTGTCTGGGGTGACATGCACAGGGCCAGCTTGGAAAGGGCTGCACCTCGTTTTGGTTAGGTCTTGTGGAGCCAACCTGCTTGTCATTGCACTGTCACATCCCTTATGACAACCTCGATGTGTTTGGTCAGTATATTGAGTCTTGGACATGGATTGAAATGCCAGCTTATTTGAGGATGTGTTCCAGTAAAAATGCAGAGGGGTGAAGGGCATATTTTTGAGTTTTGAGCACCTTGTCATTTTCGTTATCTTCTTTGAAGGGAAGAAAAGACAACAGTGTAACAAACAGGTGTCGGTGAAGGAGCTATTCCTCCATAAAGTTCCTTTGCAGTGGGTAAGACTGACTGACAGTTGCTTGGAAGCTCCCTGCTGGGCAACCCCACATCTTCTTCAGCTGTAAGTTTGATCCTGTGCCCTAGAAAAGGGACAGCAAACAGTGCTCTGTAACAGCTTTGGTTCCCTAGTGATGCACTGAGTTATAGCTGTGTTCCCTTCCCTTCCTTTGCCTCTGGTAGGAATTGTGATGTGTGCATATCAAACTGTGTTTGTTGCCCCTTATCTCCTCACTGATTCCACTTAAAAGGATTGCACCTTCAAAATGAGAACAGAGGTTATCTAGGGAGGTACTGAAGAAGCAACCTGGTCAGAAGAAAAGCAGAGGTGTGACTGCTTATAGAGGTGATACCACCTGTGGTAAATTTGTAACTTCTACACATGAAAACAGCAAAGCAGGAATTCAGTTAGAAGTATCCCAAAATCCTTAATTTTAATCACAAACAGAGAGTATTACAGTATCCACCAATTGGGCATTAATCAGATTTTACCTGTTAGAGGAGCTATATGAGCCAGCTGTCCTGGAGGAAACAAACACTTAAAACAGAAAAGACTCCAGATGAAGGTTTATCAAGCCTCGTAAGACTTTTCTGTTGTGCTTTTTCCTTTCTAGGATCCTCACAGTCATGAGACCTCGCTTGTCACGTACTTCTCGGAAGAACCTTCTCTATCTTGCTTCCATTTACACAGAAGGAGGTGCCCCTTTGTCCAGTCCAGGCCTCTCTTCAGACAGCAGTGAACATCCAGTTTACACTCTAGAGAGCTTACAGTGGAGAGTCAGGCAGGAAAATCAAGTTAAAAATCAAGGGCAGACTGTAGAGAAAGAAGATGATGTGCTGGAGAGAGATGATGATGTAGACGAAGGGGAGGAGGAGGAAGAAGAGATGGTAACTGAAACAAATCCTTTGGAAGGACTGGCTCATCCTGGTAACATGGCAGCTGTTGCTGAGAGGAGAGCAGCACTGCAAGGGTCGGCCTGGCAGATCACTGCAGGTAAAGAGTGACTCTGTAAGACTTGGACAGTCTTCATCCCTGGCAAATGTTAATTGAAATGAAAAGACATCTCAGCCTTTTGGGCCTGGCCATAATTGAAGTGTGCTTCAAAATTATCTAAATGCCAAATTACTGAAAAATGTCATTTTTTCGAGTCTTCCATTTATGCGCAGGAGTCATTTCTCTTAAGCTCTTAAAGCCCCATGAATGCATTTTCCAGGAGCATGTCACTGTCTCATTGATTTTTTGTTTTTTGTTAGGCTTTTTACAAACTGTTTAAAATTTCAGTATATCCAACTGATGCGGCAGAATATGTGCGAGCTGTGAGTGGCAAAGAAAATATGGATGTTTCTTAGACTTGTGTTTGTCAGACTTGTTGGTATTTGAAAGCACAATTTGGCTGTGAACCTAAGGTCCATGCTCCAGGAAAATGGCTGTTATGACATGGTGGCAACTGAAAGGAGCAATGCAAGTTTTTAGAAGGAATTAAGAGTGTATCCAGTGCTTTGTTGTCTTTGCTACAGTAGCTGTACTTTCTCATTGGGGTTGGAGGTTTCTGTAGCTTCAGAATTTTGAATGAGTGATTTATGAAGGGACTTGAACACAGAAAGAGGAAGTTGGTGGAGAGGAGTTGGAGTCAGAATGATATTTAAAGGAAGAAAAGCAGCCATTAGAAGATAATCAACTCTTGTACCCGATTCACTGGGAAATTTCCTCAAGTCAGACAAACCCTAGAGATCTTAGTTATGCTGATATGAACAGCTTGTTAGAGCTGGATGTTTTGAGAACAAAAGCAAAATTGTCCTCTGCTTCTGTGACTTTGGTTCAGATCAAGCACAGCTTTTACTGAAGGAACACACATTGTGTCCTGAACTACCTGACTTTGGTGAAGATTCTGTTTATGAAGTTATTTTTATATAAACTTAATTTGTTTATATAAATTTTAATTTTTCATATAAACTTAATATTCCACAAATAACATCTGTGTAGTTACCGTCCTTAAACAGTCTGAAACTATAGCCAGTAGGTATATACCAACCCGTGACAGGAGGTGGCATATCAACTGTTTACTAGGTTGTTCCCCGAAGAAAGGGTTTAGCCTGTTTAATATAGCTGCATTGGATGTTACCACATACTGGTTTTGCCCCTCTTTCAATTGTAAAATTATAACACTTAGAAAGCACTATCCCATGTCAAGACTTTTTTGTTCTATTAAATGCCCAAGAATGGTATAAAATAACCAAATAAATCTACTGGTTCTTCTAGAGCAATGCTTGGGATTTGAACAAATACCAGGTATACAAAATTAACCAATTTCAGTCAAAAAGAAGGAAATTACCAAGTTGTACATGGTTAACAGGTATCTTAAATAGTCTGGGAAATTATTGCTGCCTTTCTGGAGTGGAGTCCCTTCTCAAAGCTTCTGTCTGCTGATCTTCACTGAGCTGCTAGTAAGTGTTCCAAAAATAAGTGTTCTGGTATCAAGAAAGCACATGGGATTAAAAATCTTATTTTTAAAACAATGACACATGATAATTTATATGTTTAATTTCTTGGATGTGAAATGAGAATGAAATTTAAAGAGAGATTTCCCTATTAGGAACTGTCTTTGAAGTTTCGGCCGCACGGTATAAAGGAACAGGCTTACTGATGTTATGTGATCAGTGGTTTTCCACTGTGCAATTTCTAGCCCCCACTGGAGGTCAAATTTAGCAAATGTGAAGTCATGGAGAAGAAACAGCCATAGATGCTGTATTTTCAAGACTCTGTCATATTCATTTTCTTTGTTTGTCTGGAATTGCTTACCTGGTTATTTAGGCTTCCCCAGCCTTATGCTGCCCTATACTCTTCTACTGTTGTGGCTTCTGTTCTTCTTTAGTCACTATTGGCACTTCAGTTGTGCTGCTGTTCATCTCAGGGAGTTGCTAAGGAGCCAATGCTTAGTCTCACCGGAGAAATGAGCTACTGGATGCAAAGATGCTGGTTTGCCTGTGTACAAAATGCTTCTTTGTATGTGTACAAATGGCTGTTTCCATTTACAGAACTATGCAGAGCAATTTCTTGAAATTATCATAGGTAAGTCAATGGGTATGTTTCAAACAAAAATATTCTTAAAAGAGAACGGGAACGTGAAGGGTTGCTCCAGAATACCGTGGGGTTTCTTTTAATGGACGTCATTTCCCAGTGGCTTGGGTGAGTTGCAGTGTGTAGACTGCAATGTTCCATGACTCCAGATGTGTCCTTGCTCTTACATACTACAGTGGCTTTCTTTGGAAGAGATCATAAGATTAGAAATAAAATCAGTTACAACTATAGTTCAAACTTATTTTTGCTGCATACCTGAGATTGTTCATTTTTGCTGAGTTGCATGGGGCAGTATTTGTGGACTTGGTAGGGGAATCTTGTTTTTGAAAATCTCTATGGGAAGGTCAGACTCTGTGTTTTGTACTGTTTTTACCTAGATGAAGTACCATGGAAAGACTTTCCTCTTGGGAAACTCCCAGGTCAGACAGATGACCCTGATGGTCTCATGTTGGATAATTATTCTATGATGTCGCTGCTTGATCAGCCAGTGAGAGATGAGTGGAAGTCTCACCATACAAAGTGAGTAATGGTGTCCTGAACCAGTGAAATGCAGTTATCTCTCTGTGCCTTGTACTGTACGATGTGAAAAATTAAGGCTGGGATTTCCTTTTTACTTCTGTTTAACAAAATAGTTTGACATATCTAATACCTCCTACTGTCTTTAATACCCACTAACTATGCTTCTCTCTTTCAAGTAACGTGTGTGTTTGGAAGGACCTTGCAGTTCTGGTGTAAGAGTATAACAGTCTGTTCTTCAGACTGTGCTGACAACTTTCAGCATTGTCTGATGCTTTTAGTAAGACACGGTCTGCTGATCCCTTAGAGTAACTAGTCTGGAATGGCAGAATTTTTAAATAAAGCTCCTGAGAGCTGGTGCAGAATGTGCCTGGTGGTACACTGGGGTGAATGATTTGTATAGGAATGACTGTGGCCTCACAGTTAAAGCCTTCAAGACTAAAAGCCTTGGAAGTCACTTAGCCGCCCCCAGTGTCAGTTTTCCCAGACCAGCTGATCTCGTGTAGGAAGGAGGAGACATTCTGAAATGCACAGTGGTTTGCAGAAGCACTTTGAGATGCATTAGTGGGAAAGCATGAAGGTTGCCCACAGAAAATGGTCGACTGCAATCACTGTTGTAATACCTGAGGAAAGAATTGGCTGTACATGACTGGTGTCATGCTGAGTTTCACATCAGTGAATGCAAACATGTCTCTCTTCTGTATGCTTGAAATGGAAACTGAAGTACACTTCCTGAGTAAGCTGTCACTGCAGTCCCAGTTATTCATCCTATTGTTGACCCAGCATGAGACAAATTCTCTTCTTACTCTCACCTACATCAACAGGAAACTCTCCCTGCTTATTTGTACTGCACTAGTCTGACAGTGTGTTTGCATAATGGATAAAATCAGACAGAAGTTACTGCTGCCTGGATTGCTGTGACAACTCACCAGTGTCATGGGAAGTTACTTCATGAAGCCCTAATCGCACTTTTTGAAGATGAAAGAACATTCTCAAAACTTACCTCTTTGCATTTGTCTCCATCTTTTACTGTCATTAAGTCTGAGAGCTACTATTTATAATGGTTCCTGTTCTCATTCCCTTCTTTTGTTTTGCACTCCTTGGGTCTTTCAAACTATCTGAGACTTAAATGCAGTGGCATAATTGGTAGTCAAAAATGTGATTTCCATGGTATCCTTTGAAGAAGCCATCTTACAATATTGCTATCTTCACTCCTCCTGCCCTTTTTTTAAAAGAAGCCACTGCAAGGATAGTGAAATACTGCTATTTAGGAGTTACTAGCACAGCCTCATCAGGCTTGGAAACTTAAGTTTCTGTTAACTGGAGCTCCTCAGCCACAGTATGTTGGCAGTGCCCAGTGACTTTTTCAGAGCTGTAGCTTCTAATTTAGAGCTACAGATCTTAGTAAAGAAACACAAGAGAAAAAAGTTTTTAATTGTCTTTTCATTAAATTGCATTCTCATAGGTTAGCAAGTAAAATGCCCTCCTTTCACCTCTGTGACTGAGAGTTCTTTCTAGGACTGCCAGTAAACCATTTCAGCAAGTGGGTCACAAGCAACAAATGAAAGAAAGTCAAAGACTTTGACTTTCTTCTGACTCTGAGAGATTCTTTCTGTCAAAAGCAAACTCAGTCTCTTGTGTTGGCTGATCAGATAGTGCCCTTATCAGTAGCACTGTGTTCCTTTGGAGGAAGATGCCTGGACTGCATTTTGAAATATGATTTAGTCATGATGAGGATGGATAGTATATTGATTGCAGGCTGAAGAGCTGTGAGCCAGATACATAGATTTCAGTGCTCCATGTTGCAGACTCTGAACAAAGCTAGCAGGCTTTGCTTTCCCCTCTGCCTCAGCAATCACTTTCCATGCGGCCTAAGATGCAGACAGGAGCAATTGCAAAAGCTTCCTCTTACATTTAGCCAAGGAGGTGGTTTTCTTTTTCTCCTCACGTGCTGCTTCCAGTTGGCTGTTTTTTGAACAGTGTAATGTGTCGTGCAGCTCATATTATTAGAAAATACCCGTGTAGAAAATGAAAAAGCACATACCAGGCCAAAGGCAACATGTTTCTGCTTCTCTTTGTGTGGGGAAAGGAGCAGACGGTTTGTTACACTCAGATAACAGCCTGGCAGGATACCGAGGAAAAAAGCTCAGAAAGAAACATGAGGAAAACCTGTCATTACCCCAAATAGAAAGGAACAGAGCCTGATTTATTCCTGTAGCTGTGCCTGGAAATAATCCAGGTTTCATCAGGAGTGTTAAAACACCACATTGTTCATTATTCTTATTTCCCTTGCATAGCGGCTTCTCCATTTGCCAAAGGACATGTGACATCAGAAGAGTGGACTGATTGGAGGAGGCTCAGGGGAGACCTTATCACTCTGTACAACTTCCTGAGAGGAGGTTGTAGCCAAGGGGGGTTGGTCTCTTCTCCCAGAAACCAGCAGTAGGACAAGAGGGCTCGGTCTTAAGCTGTGCCAGGGGAGGTTTAGGTTGAATATTAGGAAGGAATTTTTTACAGAGCGAGCCGTCAGCCATTGGAATGGGCTGCCCAGGGAGGGGGTGCAGTCACCTTCCCTGGAGGTGTTTTAAGGTGAGATTGGATGAGGCATCAGTGCCATGGTCTGGGAACCTCAGCAGGGTTGGATCGAGGGTTGCACTTGATGATCTCGGAGGTCTTTTCCAACCTGTTTGATTCTGTGATTCTGTCACTTGCCCGAGGCAGAAGGCAGCAATTTTCTTGACTACTGGTATATTTTTCTATGTAGAAACTTTGTCCTCTGTCTTGTAGCTACATGAGTTTTTTGCTTCCCCATCAAAGGTGTTTGTATGGCCTATTCCAGAAGGAGTGTTTGCTATTTACTTTCTCTTTGATACTGTCCTCTAACTTCTCTGTCTGCAGAGAGCTGTTCTGCTGTACTTCTGAAAGAGTACTAAGTATGGTATGAGAGATTGTGAAACGATATTTTTCTTTGAAAATATCCATAAGGTGCTTGGAAAAAGCACCTGCAGCATAGGCAGTGAGACATGTGCTTTCTAAAAGCGGTGGCCTTTGTCTTTCTGTCTGGCTCCAAAGCAAAGCAAGGTAATGAACTGCAGAAAGGATTTCCTGGAGCATGGAGTTTGACATTGATTTGGGAAAAAGGGCTTTGGCCAAGTCATGTGACAGAAGCAGAATCTCTTGCTGCAGCCCTAATTCACTGGGTTCACATGAGAATGGACACCTGGTGATCTTATGATGTGTTTAGTCTATGCTGTTCAACATCTGCCTGAATTCTGCCTGCCTTGGTCTGTGCTTCTTAATAAATACTTCCTATTAATCTGTAGCAAAATTTGATTGTATACCAGGAAAAAGAGGTTTCAGCTTCCTTTGTTTTTAAAGATAAACTCGTCTTGAAAGACAATAGCTCATCTCAGTTCCTGTTTGACTTCTTTTCTGCTTTTGTTGTTGTTTCTGGAGGTTCAAAATATTGGAGAATATGCTTCCCCTATGCTGAAAGTAACAGCCTAGTTATCCACAACGTTTTCCCCTCCTGAATAAGTAATTTTTTGTTCTTTTCTTGCCACTTACAGTTTGGCCTCTTGGGGAACCCTTTGCACACAGTTTCCCTGGTTTACCATCAGATCTTCCCAAAGATGAGCATGCTATTGCCAAAACAGAACAGAGAAGCAAAAAAGTTCAAAGAGAGCAGAATCCAGCCCAAACTATGTTTAGCCGCCTTTGCAGATAGATATGCTATTGGAAAAAATAGGCCAAAGCTAAACCCAGGATTTGAGGAGTGGTCTCACCAGTGCTGAGTCCAGGGGGACAATCAGTGCCCTGCTCCTGCTGGCCACACTGTTCCTGATCCAGGTGCCATTGGCCAGCCGCTGTCCCCAGCGTGCCCGGGGCCTTTTCCACGGGGCTGCTTTCCCGCCCCTCTGCCCCAGCCTGGAGTGTTCCTGGGTTGCTGTGATTCAAGGGCATGTCAGTGTCTGTCCCCTGAACCCGTGTCCTAGGAATGACAGCAGGTCTGTACAGTCATGAATGGTGAGGAGTATGCATCAAAACAGATTAAAAATTAACCCTTTAGCAGGCTGAATTCAGGATAGTGTCCAACAGCAAGAGGAAGACCAAGTCATTACAGTGAGAACTGTGGTGTTTCTGTTGTTGACTTTGTCTGCCAGGCTTCTGGCAGTGTTTCATCTGAACAGGGACTAAGAGGTGTTTTGATCTTAAAGGAGAAATTGCTAGTTTCTGAGGAGCTCTGAAAACAGCCTCTCCTATAGCCAGTTATTCTAGTACTGAGCATCTGGAAAAGGCTTAAGAGTTTTTTGGTGAATAGGTTGAAGTTGCTGTGTAAATAAAACATCCCAAACATCTCAGTCTTTTTTGCAGGAATTTTTTTCTGTCTTCAGAGCTCTGTGGTTTTAACATGAGACAATTTCCTGAGATGCTTAGATACTTTGAAAAAGCTTACAGTTCCTTCCTCCCTGGCTCCAAAACATTGTGTTTATTGGTGGTTTTTCTGGTGTATGCTGAGCATGTGTGTTGTCAACGTTCATGTTTAGTGTTGCTGAGACAACCTCTGAAGCTTTGAACCTGTCATCCTCAGGCAGATGTTTTGTTTTGTGATAAGCATATGTGCTTTTTGTTAGCTCCTGGTGCTCAGTTTTACCTGACAGCAGGAGCAAATTCGGCAAATAACGACCATTAGGAGTGTTTTCTGAGGGTGCAATTGCTGACTTGCTGCTGCATCCTTGAAAGTCTCTGTAAATGCACTGGTTCCCACAACTTCTTTCTAAAGCCACAGGAATGGGTAGTATTGGTGTGCACGATAGGCATTGTAACATCTGTAACCTGTGAGGACTGTTCTTACGTTAACTGCTTGCTGTGTTAGCATTTCACCTGATGAGCTGCAAAGGACAGATGAAGATTCAGATCAGAATTGTTCTCTGGTTATTTCTCCAGTCATGTCTCCCTCAGAACTGTTAGTAGCTGGTAATCTTACTTTTTAGTTTGTGCCTTGGTACCTTCAGTGTTTCAGGCCTGTTGCTTCTCTTGAACAGACTGATTAAAAGCTAAGGACATTCCAGCAGCTAAATGTTCAGAGCTAAAAAAGAAAAATGATGTTGTGGAAATAATGTGCTATCAAAATTAACTTTGGTAATGTGAACTTCTAAATCAGCTCAGTGCTTACGTGCTTTATTTCTCTTCCTCATAGCTCTGCAGAATTGAAAATTCATGGGACAGGAGGATTGTTATGGACCCAGAATGACTTCCATAAAATAAAAAGTGGCCTTCAACTTTTCTGAGACAGCATCAGAGTGCTTTGTGACTTTCAGTATTGCACAAGTTAAGTGGGATGAAAGAAGTAGCAATGGTGGTGGGGAAATAATTTGTTGTTGTTGTTGTGATTTACTCATTTTTACTCTATAAAATCAGTGTTTTATAACGGTGGCTTAAGTTCCATGTACAGTAACCACTGTCTTGCTTAACTACTATCATGAACCTTTAACTCTACTTGATGTTTGCCAAATACAGTTAAGAGTACTCCGGAATCCCTCAAGGTTCCTTAATTTTTTCATGATTAATAAAAGCAACTGACTTTGAAGACAAACCTTCCTCCTGGTTCTCGTTTCTCCATTCTCACTCAGGTATTTTAGAAAGTGTCCCCTGGTCCTCATTAGCCACACTGTTGAGCTGATACTGTCCTGTAGGAGTAATTTTGCCAGGATAAGATTATGCTACAATTTTCGCCTAGCTGGGATTTCACACAAAGCTTCAGGGATCAATCCTGGCTGTAGCATGGCTGAATGCACTGTAGTGCACAAATACCTTCCAAATGTTTTTGTCACCATTTTTCTCAAGTGATGATTTTGAGGCCATTACTGTCTCTTTTTCAGTGAAGTTTTTTGCTTGATGTTATTTTTGTTCACAATTTTGCTGAGGTTCATAACCAATATTGTGGTCTCTGCTGAGAGCTGGTATGATTACTGCAGAAATGGACCTGAGTGAGTGCCCTGTTGAAAAGTTACTGAGAAAAATGGCTTCCAGATAGTATTCCTAAATTCAGTTTTCTTTACCTGTATTACAGGTTCTCGGAATTTGGAGGCTTGTGCAATTACCTGTAAAAAACCCCAGGAGTTTAAATATATATTTACTGCAGGACTCCTCAATAAGGCTTGTTAGAGTGCATCTGCTAGAGGGTAATACAGAGGCTTTCTCAGATTCAGTCTAATAATTTTATGTTTTACAAACTAATCAGAAAGAGGAACATGTCAATAGAAAGGGAGGAAGGACAGCTTTAGCAGTCCTTTGCATAGGATTGAAATGCATGTTTACAACAGCAAAGTCATGCATGCTTTGGGCTCTCAAGTAAAGACTTAGCTAGATATCCATAATGTATTATTTCTTTATTCTTTCTTTTCTAAATTTTTGTTCTCCTGTTCTACTGCAGTTGCTTGTTACCAGACAGCCAAAAGTTATTTAAAGTGGAAGATACACTGCACATTTCCTTCTCTAAAAGCAAGCAGTATCAATGCAAAAGGAAACAAACTTCTGAGGGATTTTTCATCTATGCCTTTCTCCTTTCTCCTTTTAGCCAGAAAAAAGTTTAACCACTCAAACTTAGGAAATTCTGAGTGAAGGGGATTTGTTCTTTTATTACTGCATTTCAAAGAGTATGAAATTACTTAAAGTACTGTATTTTGCACTGCAAACAAGCATACAATTCAAAAAGGAATGTGTGGTGCTGGCAAATACTGTACCATATGTAACTTCTTTCCCCTTTGGTAGAGGTTCCCACCAAGGTTCCCTTGGTGTGTGTCTGCCACTACCCCACCTAGATAATCTGGGATTTTCCAGTAAATCAGCTAAAAAAATACCAAGAAATAATTTGGACAGACTACAACAGGTTTTTTTATAAAACAGCTTTTTGGAGCTCTTGTCTAAAGAGGGTGGGGGAAAAAAAAAGCTAGAAACAAATAATCCAATGGCTCTCAGTTTTATTAAATAAGGAAATTTTTTTTTATGTATATATATATATAAACTATAATGTCTCATGTTATTAAATAATTGTGCAAAACATATACACGGAGCAGGGGGGAACAGCTGTACTTCTTTAGATTCTTGCAGTTCTTTTAATACATTTACAAACTTTTAATTACACAGACCAAAATCATCAATATTGTGAAATGACTCTTCAAAGGCTAACCAGAAACTGGGATGAGAATAATTGAAGTGATGGTACACTTGTCTTTTTCCTCTTGAAATATTGCAGGAAATACAGTTAATGAGGGCTCTGTCACACAAACAAGCTGTGGGTACATAAGAGGAGTATTAAAGCTGAACACTTGCCATAGAAGTAACCATGACAGATCTAAAGATCTGAGCATTATGAGTTCTGGAATAATAATGCTTCAGGTAAACTTTTGGCAAATCAAGATCAAGAAACACTTCAACTCTGGAGCAAAGCTTCACAGAAACGATGCATGTTCCTTCTCCTTAGTGTGGAGTTTTAAAAATTACAATAATCAGGTGTTCCTGTTTGTGATTTGCTGTACATCACAGGTATGCACACGTGACACCAAGTATTTTATAACTCCATAATTTGGACAAATTCTTTGTATGTTCTGACTTTATCATTAAGAATTTCAAAATGCATAATTTGAGACAAACTGGCATTAAAAGTAGGTAGGGGGAGACGCATCTAGGTTTTATTTGTTGGTGTTTTTTTCAATGAGGCTCCTACTTGTTCTAAGCAACCATACTCCACACCTATTTTTAAGTTTACAATTAAAGCACTTTTTACAAAAGCTAAACAGACTCATGCTAGTAAATAAATTACATGCAGCAGCAACTAGAGCACTGCACACTTCTACAGAGATTTAAGAATACCACATACTGGTTTAACATCCATTTTCACTCATTTTGTCATTAAGACTTACATTATATTTGGGTCAACCCAAAAAACCCAAAGAGATTTATAAAATTTTACAACAATTAAACAGTAATGTTTAATTCTACAAATGAATAAAGCCAACTACTGCAGCTCAATATGACAACAGACTAACAGCAGTAAAATCATCTACAACTTACTATACTACAGAGGTGTATTTCTTACAAAAAACATTAAATAACTTAGACTGACATCCCATAAAGCATTTGTTTTTTGATTTATGAGTTTAAAGTTACACACTTTTAAGTGACAAATTATGTGCAAGTAATATAGCTAAAGATGAAAGAGAAGTAAATCAGAACTCCCAGAGAATGCTCTGGTCCCAGTAAAGCACTAAAATCTACTGCTTAACTCCTGTTGACTGCAGTAGTCCACAATTTTACCTTCACACTTTTTCCCCCCTCATCTAGAACTGTATTTTCACGGATTTTATTAAAATATAGTATCTAGAACTGTTCTCTTACAGTTTTAAGAACATTTAAATACCATGCTCTCAAAAAGAGCATTTATATGAAGTCATATTTACAATATAGACAGTTATGATCAGGTGTTAATAAGATCAACTCTTCCATGTAAGAAGAAATCTAAGCTTATGCGCTAAAGATTAGTGAGTGTGTCAGTGTTTTGAATTGTCTTGTAAACATATCTGAAAACAGATGTGGATGACTGAATTATCACTTAAAGTAGTTGATCAGGAGAGACTACATCACATAGAAAAGTTTCATTACCTCTAAGGAGGACTAAACAAGCACAAAATTTGCAGGTTATTTCCACAAGGCTCCATTGCCCATTCTGTAACGATGCATGGTGGATGCTAAATAGCTTCCTAGAAAAAGACAGTTTGCCTTTGAAGTGCCTTAGGGAAACAGTTTGCTGGGTTTGTATTAGCATAGCATTCCCATTTTAAAAAAGGAATTATTCTATCACTAAAACAAAGGTTAATGAAAATTAAAATGACCAGACAAATTCTACACAAATGGGTATCTCCATAAGCCACCTAACACTTCATACAGAAATCTCTGCTTGGTTTTCCACATTAGAAAACATCAAAAACACTTACTAAACCTCTCTTAAAATAGCGTATCTTTATAAGTGGAGAAAAACAGAACAAACATTTTTCTGCATACGAATATCTAATTCCATGCAAGATGGAAAACATGAGTGCACAATAAACTTCATCATACCTAAATAATTTATAAATTAATGTTAGAATAAAGTAAGGTCTATAGCAATTACTGATACATTTTAAAAACATGCAGATGAGCTAACAGCAACGTTTTTACATAAAGTTTAGTGCAAGAATGTATCTGCTTAATAAATAGACTGAAGATACCTATGTAATGCTTTGAGATGTACACACAGTATCTGTGCACATAAAACCTGGTTGTGAAAAGTTGTCCTTGTTTGTCTATAAACTACAAGTGCCCATTTTAAATAAAAAAAAAATCCATAATTACTCATGGGCTACTTCCCTGTGACACATGGTGTCACAAACATTGTGGTGAAAATGTAATACTGAAGTTAATCTAGAGATTATTTTTTTATACACAGTTTTTATACAATCAAGAAAAAGAGATACAATTTGTATCAACAAACAAAAGGTCATTTCTGGTTATTTGAGGCATTGCTCTCAGCTGCTTATACCATGCAAGAGAAGAGAATAAGAATTATTTGCAAATTAAAAATATGAAATGTTTTTGTAAACTGGTCAAGTGTTAAATCCCTTTTCCCCAACTATCATGAGTGTCTGAAGATTTCTTTTTTCCCCATTAACAGAGAGAAAGAATAACCAACTAATTAAAACTTCAGTTATTTTTAAACACCAAGGGTAAACGCAGAGTCACCTTCAAGTCACCTCATTTCAAATACATAATGACATGGTCATTTTATTTGTCATCTGTACCAACACAAGAATATTTATTCTGTGTGAAATGATACAGTTATCAAATGTCAGTAAATTAACTGTAGTTTCACCCATAATTGTGGTTTGTTGTTGGTTCATTTGTTGGGTATTTTTATATGACAGGAACATATTTTGCACATGATAAAGAGCCCACGAGATATTTTGAATCAAACCAACCACTACAGTAACACAAGTGGAGGAAATGATGTAACTTTGTTTCTCAGACAAACAGATAACTAGAAAGCAGCATGCAAGCCATTATCAAAACACCAGAAACAACCCTGACTGCAGCCTCACGTTCTGTGTGTTTCACAGTAAGAAACATTTAGGCAGTGTCACACCTTCTCATGAAGAAACAAAAGGCCATAAACCAGGCCTTCTCAACTTTCATGAAAAAAACTACAGTAGAAGTCCTAGCTCGAGACATGTCGAGTTAGTCATGGTTCAAAATGTTGAAATATACAGTGGATTCAAAAAAGGGCGTCCAGTCAGTGCAGCTTAAAAAAACCAATAAACGCCTCTTTTGGAGACATTTAGCTACAAAGGTTCCCACCCTGAGCAAGATACCAGTTGCGCAAACAATTGCCACACAAAATTATCTCACCTGTTGAAACAGGAACTCTAAAAGCCTTCATGAGGCAAATGCACACCTTTGCGTGGATCTGAAGAGCAAGAACCAGGACAGCTTTGCCACAAATCCAAACTGGAGCATCTCTTTTCAAGAAGCGGCTTTCCCCCTCCGCCGTTTCTCAAGTTGATCTTGTACAGCCCTCTTGAATGTCAGGCTCGCTCAAACATCATCCTTGCTCCCAGAGAAAGACCTGTAGGTACTGATGAACTTTCATGTTAACATCCCATTTTCACTGCTTCAGGTCGAGTAATCCAGTTTACATAAAACTGGCACTTTACTTTCAGCTTGTCTGGTCATTTGGGCCAGCAGCTGCTCACTGCACGTTTCTGAAGAGAGAAGCTACAGTTAAACTTTTAGTTTATTGAATGGCATTTGTGCTTTTACACTGTATGTTTTGGTCCTAATTTAAAAAAGTACTTGGGTTCTGTTGGATTCCATCAACATACTGGATGATGTACTAGATATTCAAACACTTGAGAAACAGTTCTGCAATTTAAGTACCAACAACCATACTGAATTCGAAAACCGAAATCAGTTTTTCCTTTTACAAATTATTTTAATTTTTATCAAATTTACTTTTTCTTCAGTATTTAAGATGCCAGTAGGCAGTGTCTGATAACAAAGCTGAAACCCTAAAGTCATCTGGGTGTGTATATAGCATACTTTTAGAGGCCGATTAGGTATTTATAAGCAAATTGAAAGTGTACATTAATACATGCAGTATAATTATTAACATTAATTTTGTAGTAACAGCTTTCAGACACTGAATGTGACATAGTTCTTAATGAGCTATCCATGCAGCAAGGTATGCATTTCCTATAAAATACTATTAAAAATCCCTATATTTAAAATCTTAAAATTTGAAATACAATCAACTTTTATATAGTGCCTCAGCATATAATATGATTGCTACTGTGTACAGGATTTTATACTACCCTAGTAGAAAATATTTACAATAGGTTGGCCCCTTCATGTAAGTTTTCCTCTGGGTCCTATGTGCTGTACAGTTTCACTTATCCAAAAGAGGCTGTACTGCTCTAACGCCCTGTTCTTAATTTGGCAACAATCACAGCTGCCAGCTGTTGTGCATCTGTCATGTGGGGATTTTTTTCCATTACAGAAAGGACAATGCTTGGAGGGAAAATATTGCAGAGGTTCTTGTATGTTTGATACTGATGTTCTGGGATGACGTGAGGTTCCCGTGGCTCACCACATATCCCAATCCAGGGATTCCTCCAGAGTTGCTCCATCTTCTCAGGCATGCTTCTTACCATTACAGGCTCATAGCAAGGCTGCATGAGACTGTTACTCAGTGGATAGGAGTGGTAAGTGTAGGAGTCTGATGCACATGGCAGTGGATCCCAGCTGGCGTGCTGCTCTCGGCACAGGGGTGGCCGTCTCTGCCGTGTGGGGTTACTTTCATAAAGCCGTGAGTCGGAAATACTGTCCATTCTCGTCATGACCAAGGCACGGCTTGGTTGCGCAGTAGACGGGTGAACATTTTGAGGCACAGGGAATTCTCCTGGACAACTGGACCGTGCTCCAAGAACTGGATGCTGGGTATGTAGGCCTAAGTGGGAAACTGACTGTTTGCGAAGGGTTTGCTTAGGCTCTTCAGTTCCATAACTCTGAACTCTATTTAAGGCTTCATGGTAACCATGGGGAAAAGGCTGAAGACGATTTTGCGATGGCAGTCTGTGGCTCTTCACATTGTCTTCTGGACTGGCATCTGCTACACCCAGATACAAGTCATTGTAAGAGGAATAAGAATCATTACTTGTATGGCTTAAGCAATTGTCAGGACAGGGGCTTGAGTTTCTAGAATACATCCCCTGGTCCATATCAGCCCCGTAATAATCTGAGTTACGGATACTACTTATGCTCAAGTTGGAGAAATCACTGAGTAAGGAATAATAGCCATGGTCCCCCAATGACTCATATTTGGGATACTGGTCAGTATAGCTAACTGAGGTGCCATGGCTGTTGGTGACTAGTATAGGAGGATACTGCACACTGGACATATGTTCCAGTGAGGATTTCTGATGCATGAACTGTGAGGAACCTGGCACTGGACTGCTTGCAGAACGAGTGTTTAATGCACCAGCGGCATGGCTTTTTGGTGGAGGGAGCGTTGGTACACTTAGTGCAGAAACCAGAGACGGGACAGAGCTGGCCTCGGACTTCCGGGCTACTGATAACTTTTCCTCAGGCTCCACAGCTACTGACCTAATGCTTGGATCTGACTGACGTTTTGGGGCAATGCGTTTCACTTCAGAACTGATTTCTCCTTTGGAGCTGGATGGCCCTGTGCCACATTTGGCCAGAGCTCCCTCACTCATAGTTTTCACAGCAGATAATTTGGCACTTATTCGAAGTTCATCCGCTACTGACCTTTGAGGCTGGTTTGCACGTTCTGGGTGATAATATTTACATTTGTGCCCATAGGTGCACTTTTTACCTGGAAGAAAAGTGTGTTCAGGTTAAATAAATCAAAAACTCATCAATACCACCAGTTGCTATCTTTTTTCTTTAAATCTTCCACCACTTCTCAATAGTCGTATTTCTGTATTAACCCCCTAAGAAATAATTACATATTTGGTATGTAGAGGCAGTCAGAGACTCTGCTGCCTGTAACGATGTATATCACTGCATCAGAGGCAAGACATACCATGTTTCTTCCTACTGCCTCATGATTTCGATACTGACAACACACTCAGTGCTATATAAAACAAACCAGCTATAACACAGTTTGTATAATAATTAATCTCTTTCCTTGACTACAAACCAGAATAAAATAGCAAAAGGTGTGTTATCCACAAGGTATATCTGCTAAGCCTTAATTTTCCGCTACATTGGTTTTATAAATATGTGTATGAAGGGTAGAAAAATGGACATAGTCCTTGGATGGCAACCTGAAAAATGATGTATTTCTTTGTTCCAGTAATGACAAGACGTTAACTGCTTGCTTCACCTACCTTTAAATGCATCAAATCAATCTGACTTAGGCACTTACCATAAGGACACGGTTGTTTCTTATGTTCAGGAATAACTGGCCTTTTTCTTAAGAAATTTTCAAGGCTTGGACCATGGCGTCCTAAAGGATCATCAGGGGGCATAAATCTAAGGAAAAAGAAAGGAAACTTGATCAGCTTTTCCTGAGGATGCAGAATTAGCAAATTCCCTTACTTTTGAAGAAAAACCCATACTTGTCATTCACAAAAGAATACATTAGCAGCCGCTCCTCTATGAACTTCTTCCATTCTGGTTTTTCATTTTGAAGATCCCGATAGTTATCATTTGATACAATGATGCCATCTGAGTCGAAAGCAAGTTTTACTATGAATCGATCATCATAGCAAACTACTCTTCTTCCCTGAACTCTTCGAGATGGGGTGAAAACAAGAATTTTTTCTTTCTCCAATTTACGTAAGATTTCTTGATCTGTAAAATAATTTTAGTTGAGCGGCTATTAAAAAGGTTTTAAAATAAAGAAATGCAGCCTTTGAAATATGAAAATTCTTGCCCTCTTTTCAGACAAAGTATTTTGCAATTATATACAGTCCCCATTATCATTAAAAAAATACCTAGACGCAGAGTGCCATTTTATTTCTGAAGTTTCAAAGCAATGAGTAAATACTCAAGATCTAAACTTCATAACTACTCTACAGCCACGTACCTTTACTCAGTCTTCTGAACATGTCAAGAACTCGCTTATGACTGTATTACAACAGCCTTCTTGTTAGCCAAGAGTAAGATGTAAATACTTTGTATGGGTCTAAACACATGTTGCCTCTTCAGTGCTCAAGATAACCCTGAGTCCCTGGCCTGTTACTACTTATTTCAGACTCACCCAGCAAATAAGACTCAGTTCTTATATGCTTAAAAATATTTGCTCATGGGAAAATTTTGACTACTGCTTTTCCAAAGTGTTGATACGACCCAGTAATGTTCCAAACCCCACAGCATGGTTTACAGAAAAATGCTTGTTTCTTCACCTGTGAAACTGTAGTGTTTTCAAACAGTTGAATGTAACATCATGCAGTGTCACATCCACATGGGACCCATTAGAAAGATGGCATTATTTTTTCTTTTTAACCAAGGGGTCAAAAAAATCCACGTTACCTGTAATTGGTGCATCAGGTCGAGACTGTTCTTTTCTCCATGCAGGTACAAACACAGTGATATCTTTATGTCCTTTTTCCAGAAACCAATCAACAGCTAGTTGAATTCCCCGGCAGGAAAATCCTTCTTTATTCCCATGGCTGAAGAACATGCAAGTTTTAGAAATAGCAAGGACAAACATTAGATTGGTTTTGGTTTTTGTTGTGGTAGTTTTGATTGGTTTTTTTCTTCTAAAGCTGCCATGGTCAAAGGATATAAGGAAAACAAAGTCTTTTATTAGACCTGCTTACATAATTGGAAGAAGACAATCATACAGAGCTATTCAGCCATCAGATTACAGCAACCCTGCTACTTAAAAACTATAGAAATGGTGAAATTTCACTATCCCCAAAGCAAAACCAAATAAGTTTAATTTTTAAAAAGGCCCGAGAAGTTTCTGAAAGGGAAAAAAGAAATTCTGAAGAGGTTTGATAGAAACCAAGGAGAATCTTAATTAAGTCTTATTCAATCTCTATTTGTATGATCAATAATTACAGTATTTTTAAGCATGAGAAGTATATAAATCTTGCACTTCTCAGATAGTCTGCAGAGCAGATTTTACATAATTAAGAGGCTTCCATCATATTAAAGTTGTCTTTAGCATTATTCTGTGGATTACAGTTCAAAATTTCTTCAAAGAAAACTTCTTCAAAGCAACTTCAAAGTTGCTGCTGTTATTGCTACTATTGTAGAATGACATTAGAGATTACTGGAGCATAGCAAGATGTTTGCTTTTCCTGGGCTCAGAACGTTACATAAGGTAACCCCGAGGCAGACCAAAGTCAGACAGACCTAATATCCTCCGTATAACTGAATCACCAGCATACCCTAAATCCTCACAACTTCAATAACAAATACAGAAGCTGCAAAGTGGCTAAAAGTATTTTTCTTTAAGTGGCCTCCTCTGGACACTCTCTAGTAGCTTCATGTCTTTTTTATATTGTGCTGCCCAAGACTGTACACAGGACTCAAGGTGGGGCAAGCACCACAGCTGTGCAAGTGCAGGTTTACCTCGTGCATTATCCCTGTACCGACACAGTAAATTACTTTGGATCCTGAGCAGACTCGATCAGCTGGAGTTCATGTACCATGAAGTTCACTGAATATCATCAGCGTACACAGCATGTAATTTTAAAAAGAACCAAGTTGTCCTCCCCTCTTCGGTTACTTTTTTTAATGTCCAGAAGCAATTTTCAACATTATTCAAAGAACTTCAAAAAATTAAACCATCCACACAAAAGCACACTATCTCTGGAACAAAAGATTTGAGGAGAGAACTCGGGTTTAAAAGGAGGGGAGGGGGACTGGAATACAGATTACATAATTAGCATAATTCAAATCCTAGACTAAAGAGCCCTAAGATGTATTTTCAATGTAACAGTATACACGATTTAAAATGACTTTGCCATCAATATTGATTTTTCTTATATACATTTTAGCGATTTATTTATTTCAAACATTGTGACAGGCAGACCCACCTCATGGCGACATTGCTTCCATCAATGACAATTGGCCTCAAGTTATCACTGTTATCCACAACTTCATCTTCCAGTGACAATTCAGGGCTTGCAATTTCCTTTGGGCAAGGGCCTCTTGGCACCAGAGTACTGGTGGTACTGCTGGCAGTGCTTTGTCCCTCTGACTCACTTTTGTTGCCAAGTCTCACAAGCTCTGCTAGAACATCATTGATGAGTGCATCTGCTCCCAATTTATTCAGTACAGCCTGGATCTGATCTCCTGCATACCCAAGCTTTAAAGCAAAATCCATTTTAGTTTGGTATTCCTTGTCCAGGTTTGTTTTGCATTCATCTACCTTCAAGTCTTGTGTGATACTGCTCTGTGAAAAGCTTGGGCGATCTAAGCAAGGGGACCGGCAGAGTGGCCTATGTGGTTTGGTGGAAACCTCCTTTTCTCTCCACTGAGTAGTGCTACAGCTGCTTCTGAAGTATGGTTGTTCATGCTCACTTTCTGAGCTCGTCCATTCCTCAGATTCAGCACTGCATTCCCCCGCATCTTGTTCCACATTTCTGTCTTCTCTGGAGTGCCTCTTCTCCATTTTAAGCTTCCCTACCATAGACCAGGCCGTCATCACGTTCAGATTCCAGCCAGAGAGCTCAGTTCTCTTTCATTTCCAAAGCCACCTGGAATTCATATTCAATGGCATCATGTTGGCCAGTTAAAAGTTTACATGAGGCTGGAGTCAATTTGCCTTGCTTACTGTGTTCTGGCATAAACAACACCAACATGAAGTTCCTTAAAAAAAAGGGAATAAAGTTAAAAATTAGGTTTCAAGCAATTCTGCAAAATACTCAACTACAGTGATTTTGTTTACAAGTCAGTAGAAGTCCCTAATCGTTCACATTTCTATGTAAAACTGATAATAATAAAGCCTATAATTACATTGTCTCTGTAATCTCTGTAATTAATAAATTAAACTCTCCCTCCCCCCATTACTCTACCTACCAAAAAAAAAAAAAAGACAGACAATTCTCACACAATAAAATTACAGTTGGAATGAATGGATTATCTCAGTAATATTTAAAGATAATAAAACAGAAAAGGGTGACCCAACACTTTCACTAGAAATGTGTCTTCTACTGCAGGAACTGCCTGTCTACATTAGCAATAACTGTCCAGTATTCCAGTGTGCGTGAAATCTAACACAAACTTTAGAAAGGGTTCACTATCAGAACCAACAAGTTAAACTGGTTGCTAGACATGTAAAGGTCAATAACAAGATGTAAAAAGGTTCTAGAAGGTGATCATCTTGTAGAAACACATTATCATGTGTTTACTGTACCTATTGTACTGAAAATTCCCAAATCGAGGATGGATATTACTGCATTTTGTCAGAAAGTCAGGCTATGAACTCGTAATTCTTGTCTTATACCAGAAGAATATTTGTTCAAGGAATTCTAGGGAGAGGTCTGACTAACTAGAAGATTCAAGTTAACCTGTGAAGGGCTTAACTAACATCATGGAGATTTTGAAAAAGTTTTTAAAAGCAATTGCACATACAGCAGTATATATTTTACGTAAAATGGTAAACTAAGACCTATATAAAAATGCAGGTAATCAGAGAAAATTAATTATCAAAGTAATTGGCTAGAGGCCTACTTTCAAAAAGCTGCAAGCCCCACTTTCCTCCTCTGTAGAACAGCAGATTGAGAATGCAAGATCCAGTATGAATAATGAAAAATAACAATAATAAAATAACAATTTTAAATCCACTTTTTAATATTGATAAATCTTACTTTTTGCAGCAGAGCCAGTTATCTTTGTGCTGACAAATGCTGCAGATACAAGCTGTGGATGCATGAAAAGCTCTTTCCCAGGATTTCTATAAGAATTTTTGTGACTCTCAAAAGAGGTACAATTTTGGCACTGGAGTAAAGATTTGTCAAAGATGTAGTTTCTTAATAAGCTACTCATGCACCCAAAAGCAGCAAGCAAACAAATAAATACATAAATAAATAAATGTCTAGCTCATGGTCTTGGGGGGAATTGTTGGTCACTACTTTAACTAACAATAAATTTCTATCCTTCATGCACCTTTCTAATCTGCTCTCATACATCTCACATTCCTTCAGACTATGAGCAAGCATTAAAAGAAGACAATTTTTTCCTCAAAAGAGCATAAGCACTCAACCAAGCACATGAATTATTTATATGCAGAAATTATCAAATATACCTGTATTTTTAAAAATCTGATTCCTATTTCCACATAAGACCACAGTGGCTCTTATTTAATTACTGTGGTCAACCAAGACAGCAAATAATAGAATAAATACTCCCTTAATGTACAGCAGTGTAACTCCCTTGATGTACAGCAATGCAAAACTAGGGACTAAATATAAGTATTGGAGCCTGCCCTGGTGGCAAAGTTGCATCTAGTGTAGCTACAAGAATAGCATTTCTGTCATTGTTAATTTTATTTGGTTTTCTTTCTAAAAATAGAATTTTAAATTTTTCCACAGAACAAAGTTCAGCAGATACCAAAATCAAAAGAATAATAACAGAAATGCTGACATGCAGGAATATATCAATTTAGTGATACAGAGTAAATATAATAAATATAAACCCAAAATTTCATGTAGTATAAGTGTCTTCTGAAAAACAGTACAGACATTTTACAAAGCATTAGAAGCCACAAAAGAATCATGTAAATCAAACCTTATTCATTCTGAGTTTTCATCCTTTCGGTTTTAGGTAATAAGATGCTGAAAATCACAGCCTCTGATATACCACTCATATAATCATAGAATGGGCTCTTTACCTTTTGGGAGGATCTCTCCCTAATTCCTTTGGGACAATTTGCAGGTATTTCCCTGCTGCTCCCTAAAATGTTGGTGTTTCCTGGCTCCTCTCTGTCACTCAGAAGCGTATCACTTCCCCTGATTAATCTAGTTTAAAGCTCTGCCAAAAAGTCTCAGAAAACTTTCTTTCTTGACTATTTCCCTACATTAGATGGTGGGTTTCTGTTGCCTATCAGAGATTTCAGAGAACAACAGCTCTAGAAGAGCAATAAAATTTGATAATCAAAACCATAAAAATGTCAAAGGGTCTCTGAGACAGGCCTCCATTGGCCTAAAAACAACAGCAAATGCTAAATTGTCTCAGTGAAACAACGATTATTGATTTGCAATCCCTTTATACAGTAATATATAATTACCCTAAACAGGCAAAGCAGTAACATTCCACAAGACTGCACTACAAGTTATGCAAACAAAAACACACACGCTCATGCAGAGACAGCTGCTCAAAAGCCTAATTTCCTTAGGAAATGAAGCCAGTTAAGGAAAGTGCTAATGACTTGTACCTAAAAAAAAATCGAAAAGGTAGTTTTGAGTCAATCAACACTGTTTTTTAATAAAGAAAAACCATATATGTTCATATTTTCCTATATTTATATTATTTTAATATATTTTCAGCTTGGAGAAAAGGATGCTTGGAGGGACCTCCTTGCTCTCTTGCCACTCCCCGACAGGAGGGGGGAGCCGGGGGGGGTCGGGCTCTGCTCCAGGGAACAAGGGACAGGATGAGAGGAAACAGCCTCAAGCCATGCCAGGGGAGGGTCAGGTGGGACATCAGGAGGAATTTCCTCATGGAAAGGGTGGTCAGGCCTTGGCAGGGGCTGCCCAGGGATGTTTGGAGTCCCCAGCCCTGGAGGTGCCCAAGGAAGGACTGGCTGTGCCACTCAGTGCTCTGGGCTGGGGGACAGGAGGGGATCGAGCACAGGCAGGACTTGATGGGCTGGGAGAGCTTTTCCAACCTCAGTGATTCTGTGACAGCCTAAGTCCTTCACACCATATGAAATAAAAGCATGGTTTCTTTGCATTTGAATGGAAATTCCAATCTTGCTTAATTAGGTTTAAGACTTAAAAACTTGCTGTTCCATAATATTATGCATTCAAAGAGTATCCCTCTAAATACTTAAATAGCATTATTATTACAGTGCTATTTTCATTCTAAGTGATTTTTCTGTCTCTCACATATACTGCTAATTTCAGTATATTTACCCAAGGACTTGCCAACATAGATGTATTAATAGCTTAACCTGGAATGGATTTTAATTAGGTCTTATGTATAACCTTTACCCTGCCAAAACTAAAAAAAAAAAAGGATATGTAAAAAATTACTATAAAAGAAGGTTTAGAAACAGGTTATCAGCACACTGCACCCACAGCTTACAAAATATTTCAACTAAAGGACACTTTACAATACGTGCAATAAGACTAATTTTTTTTTCAAATTATTGACACTGTACTGCTTTGGCACTGGACAAACAACAGCATGATTCTGTTGGTTCAAGTTTAAAGAGCTCCATTCTTCTTTAGAAGTTGTCATCTCTCTAAGCTTAATGTCACAAGAATGTTTTGGGCCTTTGTTAAATTTATCATGCCTGTTCTTTCACCTCTAGTAAATGCTCTTACCCCCTTCCAAGCAGAAATCTTACAAGACTGATAAGCCGTATGTTCTTAAGACTGGAAAAAGCCTTTAAAGTATGATGAAGAGAAAGGAGGTTGTTTAGGTTTTCAAATTGACTGCTACCTTCTCCACTGGTTTTATTTAAGAATTTATTTTCCGGAACTAACCCATTTAAACCAATTTTTAGAAGACCAAATTTACATTATCTTATAAACATATATATTAATTTAAACTACCAGCAAAACATGTTCCTTCCCAACTGGAAATTAAATCAACTGAACTCACTCAAAGACACTATTATTACTTTTTTTTTTTTTTTAGTAATAATCTGGGTAACACTATCACTATTGCTTTCACATTTAGATTTTTCAAACTTTTTTTTTCGTTAATGACAACTATATAAGTTTTGCTCTTAATTTTGACCCCTCTTTCTTAGCTGGAAAATAATATATCTTCTTGCATATAAACTGATTTTTATAGTTACATAATCCAGAATTAAAAAAAAAAAATCTTAAAATACATACACAGATATTTAATTCTAAGAACAATTCACTACTGCTTACATACTCACTTCTGTCGTGCTTACAGAGAAAGCAGCTCAACCCATGGGAGGAAACAGTTCTGTATATCTAGAAGAACTGCTCTCTGTCAGTCCTGTGTTGTGGTTTACTATTCTTTGGTTGCTAGCGATAGACTGGTGGATCTATTATGAAAGCTCCTTCTATGGAAACACCCACTTCTGTGAGTCATCTTGGAGTTCCTTGTCTTTTTCATTCATGTCAACCTTTGGTTGAAAGCCACTGACTTCAGAAATTTTAGCTGTCTCATCTCTCTTTTGGACAGCAGTAGAAAAATACTTAGTCTGTGATGTCATGTTCACTGTTTCAAATATTTTAGATTGGAATTAACAATCTGCTAAAAGAGAAAGAAATCTCTAGTTATCTTCAAACTATTTAAAAACTAAATCACAGTGTTTTATAAAAATCTCCTTTTCATATCCATTTAGGATCTTTTGAGGAAGGCACTGGAAGTGAAAAGGTCCTGTCTCTATGTCGTGGGTTTGTCTAGGGACAATTTTTACCACAGCCCCAACATAATTGCTCTAAGTTGTTCTAATTTCTGAAAAGGCGGCATTTGTCAAATAGGTTAGATCATCTGTTTTAGCATCAGCTGCCACGTTGACAGAAAAGGAGGCAGGCCATCTCCAGAGCCCACCTCTACAACCCTGTGCACTTTTGTACAAAAAACTCCTAAGAGAAAAGTCGGCTTGCATCTCCCCATCCTTAGCCAGTTGTTCCATCTGTGCAGCTTAACTGTTCCATTCCACTGCACTCACAGAACTGGCACACTGTGGGATTTGCTCCCAAATGCATAAGCTTAAGATTTTTAAACAATGAAGGTCAACTCATTGTTGGGCCAGGAGCACTGAAGCAAACAGACAAAAAAATCAAACAACAACAGTATTCCAGCATAGGACCAAATTTTCCCACTGACCATTGAGAGAGGGTACTGAGGAAAGGAGTATTGTGTTGCTCCCAAACTAAGCAAGAGAAAGCAGCAGCAGCAACTAACACTACTTTAACACAGCACCCTTCTTGACACCCTCCAGATTAGAAATCAAGACTTGTAATACCATCCTTTTCTACAAAACCAGCACTATTGCAACCCCTCCAACTACTTAGTCTCATAATTATCACTACAGATTTACTATGTGTTCACAGACTATAATCCAGACTCTTGTCCCTAAGCAAACCAGCTCTCAACAGTGACAAAAGGAAAAGATTGATTACTAATTGTCCACAAATTGCAGTCTTTCCCCCCCCCCCCCCAAAATAAATCTGTAATTCTATTCAGGAGCCCAGGATCACTACAATACAGATAATATCTCTTTTCAGTCAGTCAGTATTTTGATCTAATAAGCCTGTCAGTCACTGCCTTTGTCAATGTCAGTGATCCGGATGTAATCAGTACTACCACTCTGAGAAGGTTCTGATGCCCTTTACTTGGAAGCTGATGTCTCTGCTCTGTGCCATTCTATGTCAGAAACAGTATCTGCTCTCAGTTTATTTTGGATTTCTAGTTAAATACCTCTACTTGCTATTGCTACCTCTCTACCTACAGTGTAACAAACTGTATGTTATCCCTTCTCAGTGGACCACATGGTTCTCCTTCAAACAAGAGCGAATATTTAGACCTATCAGGGAAATAAATGAGTTTTCTGCATGTTCAAAGCATTTGAGCTCAGGGACTTATCTCAATTACACAACTGTTTCATTTGCAACAGTCAAACTAAAGAAACTGCTGATTACCTCTAAGTAGGAACTTAAGTTCCTTTAAAAGAAGCTCAGTGTTGCCAGGAAATAAGGAATCAGTGAGATACCAACCAGATTCTATATTGCTACCTCAAATAAAAGAGTCCAGGTAAGAGTTGTAGCCACTGCTCTTTACACCTTCTCACAGGAAAGGTGAAATGGTGTTAAGTAGATACAAAATTAGTATTTTATCTTGGCATTAAGTCAAGTCCAAGTCCTCCATTTTTTATTTCTCTTACAACTTCTAATACACGCTTGAGCAAGTTTTGAATTTTTTTTATTAAGCCTTTTGTAAGCAGCTTGTCTTACCTTCCCGTAACTATCTCAACTAAAACGAAGTCCTTTCTTCAACTGTTTGCACCTGTTGCCATTGAAACCTAGCATAATAAAGAATTTTTTAGCACATTTATAGTTGCTAGCAGTTTCCTGCTTCCCATGCTGCTTAGAGTATCTTAAGTATCACTTCTCAAATATATGCCCTATACTGTACCAAGTAAACGTGGTTTCTGTTCAGAAAATCCCCAGCACCAATCATTAGGAAGGCTGAGCAAGTAATCCCACCAATGTGAGCAGTGCCAGTGGCATAATCTTGATCCCCTCTCTGGATGACAAAGATGAAGGTCCGTTAATGGGAAATACATACACACATACCTATGTATCAGGTTTACATGACGAGGCTGGAAAGCTGCTTGGTGGAAAGGAACCTGGGGGTGCCGTTCAACAGCTAGCTGAATACTGAAGCCAGCAGTGAGTCCATGTGGCCAAGAAGATCAATGGCATCCTGGCTCGTATAAGAAATAGTGTGGCCAGCAGGACTAGGGGAGTGATAGTCCCCCTCGCTTTGGCACTGGTGAAGCTGCAACTCGAATCCCGGGTTCAGCTTTGGGCCCCTCATGGCAAGAAAGATATCGAGGTGCTGGACCATGTCTAAAGAAGGGCAACAGAGCTGGTGAAGGGTCTGGAGCACAAGTCTGATGAGAGTGGGCTGAGAGAGTTGGGGGGAAGCTCAGCCTGGAGATAAGGAGGCTCGGGGGACAATCAAATTATATTCTAGCATCATAATAAATAAAAGATTAGAAAAGGTTCAGACAGCAAAAGCTTGATATAAAAAAAAAATTATCCTGCAGTCCTTCAATATTAAATTAAATATTACTTTAATATTACACACATTTCTCTCAAATATCATGTTGTGCCCAAATAAGCCCTTAAGGCTTATTTTAAAAAAAATTTAATACAGTGCAAAATGCAAAACTACAATGGAAAGAACTCAACATCTGAAATTAAGTACTCTTGTTATCGAGTTGCAAGCCTATCTTTGTTACTAATAACTGTACAAAGCACACTTTTTATGTAGCGCACTTAAATCTTCAAACTTTGGCTAAAGCCATATGTACTCAGTTTCTTTTCTAACAAGGCATCAGATCCCACATGCTTAATTCTTTTAATTGACAAAGTCAAGACTAAATTTTTCTAAAATAAAAGAGATGCATTAAAGATAATATTTAAAGTGATAGTCTGTACGTAATATGCATAATTTGGACACACATAGTCTAAAAGAAAGTGCAGTGGCTGATGTTGAGGAACGTGAGAGATTTGAAAGATGGAGAACAGTCTACGAACGTTATTAAAAGATTTTAAGGAACACAAGACATTTTATAAGCTAAGGAGAGCTTAAACAACATGGATATGCCACAACTTTACAGCATGTGCTGTATTGGATTTTACTGATACAAGTTATATGAACTGTTAATGCATGTTATATGAGATTCTGTACCCCAGGCTTTTTTAATTATTTTTAATATATGTCTGGGCAAGCCTAGACATGTTCTTTTCCCCACTGTTCTCCCTTATCCCTGACTGGTCGGGATTTGCCGCAGTGTGGGCAGTCCTGCAATCGACCCTTGTTCCCATGATTGGCCCCTGGTCATGTCATGTTTCCTCCTGTGCTCCCCATTTGTTAAACCCTCCTATCAATCTTATACTCCTCCCCAGTTCTAGCACCTTCTACACCTGACTCTACATAAGCAGTTGTCTCCCCTTAATAAAGAGATAGCACTTTACCTTCTACTCTGCACGAACCCCTGCGTGCTGCTGTGTTCCTTTCCCCAACCGAACCGCGGCAAGAAAGTATGTGCAAAAATATAAAACTTTTTTTTAATACAAGACTATTTGGTAGTTTGCATTTTGCACGTCCATAATGAAAACAACTCCTGGCTATTAATTTTCTTCCTGTTTCCCACTTTAAGTGACAAATTCATATAATTTCTTTGATACACGTAAAAACAACCACAATTATTGCCACATCTCCAAGAATTCTTCCAGTCAGCAGCAACATATTTATGCAATTAACTTATTTATTTAGACTTTAAAAAACCCCTCATAAGCAGCAATAGTATAGTTTGTTTTGTTTTTTTCCACACTGCACTTCTCAGAAGTTCAAACACGTGACGTTGAAGAGCACTGACAATAACAGAGAATTTCTTTTCGTTCTGATTTACATTATCTAGGACTGGTAGTGCATTTGTACGTAGGGATCTCAATCGGTCCCTTGCCCAAAGAATATACAACCTAGAACCATGATGTCAGGCTGGAATATCAGAAAGACCACATGAAACAGTTTGGTATTGTTTCAGATCACTGCTTGTCCAGACACTTTTAGAAGGTAGTACTTTGTGGACACACTAAGGGAGTTACGGAGAGGTTTCAAAGAGGAAAGTGGAAAGAAATTACGCATTTAATATGCACATGTGCAAAAATACACATACACATCAAAATAAGCATCTTAGGAAAGGATCTCAGTCATAAGTGAGAGGCAGGACAAATGTTTTTGTGGATTAATGGAAAAAGGAGACTCAGTCTAGGCCATCATTCCTGGCTATAACACTGAGAAATCTCAGAAGTAGTCTGTCTGCATAGATCCAAGAAGACAGCCAAGTTTAAGAGGACTCCTAGAGTTCAGGCCCATGTACGTAGGAGAAATGAAAACAGTGTTTCAGCCACTTTCAGATTAAATTAGAAACTGAACATTTAGGGGTAATTGTGAAATTCTATTCAAGTCAGAAGCAAAATGAGAGATCTGTAGATGAGCAATCTGCAAAGCAAATAAACAATTCAAGCCCTCTGAATTAAATTCCCAATAACATGGTATAGACTAAAGACTGAAAGATCTTTAGTGATGAGACTATGCGACCCATTACAGAAGGAAGTCAGAGGAGTGGAGGAGGACAAAACGAAGAGACAGAGTGATAACCTGAACTCTGCATACAAAATTCACTTGAAACACATTTACCACGGTAGCGTCAGACTGAATAGTACAAGTGCGAACCATGGATAACATTTAACCTAGCACAAGCAACTCATGCATCATGTAGAATAAAATTACAGCTTTCAGGAAAAGTCTTCAGACAGGGATTTCTTAGTTGACCTCTATCATCAATAGATGATCCACTGAGAATTCTCTATTATCCCACTGCCTTTATGCTCACTTTTCCCTTACACACAGAAAAAGGTTACTGCGGGAAAAAAACCACTAATTATCAGTTAACAGAACGATCCTTGAAGATAATTTTCCACTTTTTTCTTTTCTTATTGCTTATACTGTATACTTTTTTAAAGTTAGTATAGACCCATTTAGGAGTTATCACACTGTTGGAAACTATAAGTAGAGACAAAGGGTCTTTTTAAAAATGATTCAGTGTTCAGGGACACTACAATCAATAGATTTCCATCATTGTACGGTGCTACAGCATAGACCAGTGCTTCCTGTAAAGAACTGTAGCACACTTCCCATTTTTTTCTGATTCCTAAAAACCTCCCCAACACAAGATTAATTGCTACTTTAACAACCTTACAATTTGAGCCTGCAAGACACACACACACAAAGCACCAACAAACCAACCACGACCAAAATGCATTGCACAAGTCTTCAGGAATGTGACAAAACAGTATTTATTAGGCAGTCGTTATTGTCAGAGGACACAGGCCAGGAAGAGCTCGAGATGGTCCAGGATTTTGGATTAGCTCTTGATTTTGAAAATCACACTTCTACAGTGCTCATGAAAAAAGTGACACAACTCAACACTGGTGTTTTCACGGCACTGAGGACACAATCATCTTGTTGTATTCTTACCTTAGGAGCAGTACAGATATTACACATTACTGCTTGCTGCTCTGAATATTTTCTGAGGTAGTGAATTATTTATCTGCTGAGAAAGCCCTTAAAGCTGACAAAGTAAGAGAGTCACAATTAAACCCACCAGCTTTTTCTCATTCTAATTATACACAAGTGGTACACATCTGCTGAGACAGATTCACAGCTGAAGAAAAGTGGAAAAATACTCCAAAATTAACATTTGGGTATTTCAGAATGAATTAAAAATTGGAAGAGTTGTGCTGCATGACATTATAGGCAATTATCTCCTGTCCTTAATAAAAAGGCAAAGAGTTGGAGGTTTGTAGCATTTTGCCTGTGTGTATATACACCTCCAACCACTAGGTTCTCATATGTATCATGATTTAAACAGAGATAATAGGAACACATTACAGTTTACATGTGCATGTAATAATACATATATTGTAGTTCAACAGGAATCAATCACTTTCACTAATTTATTCTTTGAACCTTAGAATGCATTATTTTCAGCATGTAACAAATGTGGTAGCTTAGCTTATCTAAACTACAAATGTTGCAACACTGTAGGAAAACAGGATGAAACAGGCTTTTGAGAAAATTTTCCTATTTAAGTTGGCCATTTGGAAATTAAAGTGACTCCAGAATTTGATGCTTTTAGAGAACTACAATATTCATAATTTGTAGTCACAGTTTCAAACTGTATTTGATATAGTTTTATTAAGACTGTCCTAAGAGCTTTCATACTTACCAAACAACATTCATATAAGTGCCAAGTTCAGTGACAGATGTATAGCATATATATTTTGATACAGCTTCCATAAAAAGTCCAAAATACATACAAGTTACTCAATAAAGGAAAACAAGTATATCAGGCTTTAAAACCAGATGCTTTTTTATGCAAATACTTGGCATTAACATCACTTACAATATACTTTGCCCGATGAGAAGTGAGAAATGTTCTTAATTTAAAAAGAATACTCTAATTTTAAGATGCTTAAAGTGAACACCTGTTCAAATACTTCTTGTACTTTTTAATCTAATAAATTAGAGATGGTCTAAAGTAAGATCTGAGCAAGATCTGCAGCTCATTTATAAATTTAGAAATACGTATAATCAGTATTTACAGAATATGCACTAAGTCAAATAGCATTTTTAACAGAAGTATTAAAATGGCAGATCAGACTTTGCAGTCCCTTGAGAATTAGAGCCACATAAATGACAGCATTTTGATTCAGTTTAGTTTTTTTCTTACCTTACTATGCAATGTCAGCCTCAACACATTGCTGGCAAGTCTCAACACTGTCATTCTGATGAAGAGAAACATTAAATTTACACAAATCAAAGGCCTAATATTGTCTAGTCTTTTATCAAGTGAAACTCAGAACAATATAAAGAAAAATATTTTACTTTTTCTACTCACTGTGACTTCTCTGAAAAACAACACTAATATACATTAAATCTAAAGTAAAGGACTAGCAGCTTACACCAGCAGCGAATACCTTGTCCTTAAAATTAATATTGAAACACCAACTGAAAAAATAGCCTGCTAGCTGTGGTTAGTAATAATTTTTATTTAGAAACTTCCTCCTTTCTGAGTCAACTCAGATGTAGTATTTTAAAAGAAAAACATTTGCCAAGAAAAAGAAATTTGCCAGTTCTGTTTCTCCATCTGTCTCTCTCCCTCCCTTAACCACCTTTGGAGAAGAACAATAAGGAATGTGACTTTGCACTCTTTTATTAGAGAGGCAAAGGGCAAAAGAAGATTTTTCAGTGTTGACTCACCAATCCAAATAAATGTAATCATTACCACCACACAACCCTAAAGGGGATATTCTTCCTTGACAAACGCTGACAGAACACTTGTAATGGTAGAAAAAGATCAGCTGTGCAGAGAGGACTGAACTTGAGGAATCCATACACCGGGATATAGAGAACTAGAAATTACTTTAGAAATACCACAAAGCTTTGTCTTTCTGATCTTATGTATCTTATTGTGCCTTCATGTGTCTTGTCTGCACTGAACAGATAGAAAAACCCCACCATATGCACACACATATAAGTAGACAGACAGGTGGATAGATATGGCCATATATATATATATATATATATATATACACACACACACACATAAGTTCTGATTCTGTCAGTGTATCCCTTTATGAATTTCACAGACCATTTCAGAAAAGTGAAATAGAGTTCTCCCTTCCCAAACGCCATAAATGTTTAAAAGTCGCATGGTTGTTCTTCTTCCTCACTAACCTCTAGCTCTGACATCCCTTTACCACAGTTGGCTTAGTTTAAGAAAATCATGGATGCTGCTTGAGAACTCTGAAAATTCAGGGGCACTGCTAATGATGTAGGATAAGCCATTAAGCCAGCAGATCAGGTAATTTTCAAACTGGATGAGAATATCTGTGGATATTCATGAATCTGTAGATTCATGAAATCATGCCACAGACTCTTAACCAAAACACCTAAGCCAGGAACCTATTTGTCCACGATTCCCTAGAGCGTGAAGAAGATGACGGGCTCATCATGACAGCTGGAAAAGGGATTGGGTAGGAGTTTTTCTGAAGGGGGAGTTTGTTTGTTTTTTAAACATAGATTAAATTTACAGTGCATCTTAAAAAAACAATTGCACCTGTGAAAAAGGGGAACAACATCCTGCAACACAAAGGCAAGAAAAAACAATCATGGTAGACAAAAATATCTTACATAAGCATTGTCATGAAAGAAAGTAATTGTGCAACTACCACTCTAAGGAGCTAAGTTTCTCACTTTTCAACGCTGCTGAATGCATGTGATTGGTGTTTGGCTGGGCTACTGAACAAGGCGTCAGAGAGTGACAACGTCCTTCAGCAATGACAAGACAGCTGAATTGTACACAAGAGTCTCTACTTATTACTTCCCAGACTGTGAAAGTTAATGAGCAGTCTTTTTATGCTTTCTGCCTTTTTATGTTCTATTTCAGCAACATTAGACTAAATATTACATTTCTAGTAAGCAAGACTTAAAAAAATTAGACCCTTAAAAAGAAAAAGAACATCCCACTATTTGCCACTGAGTTGCCACACATTACAAAGCTAGATTGGGTTTTTTTGGCTGAACTTGACGAAAACTTCCTCATTCAGCTAAGCAGAAATGGTACCAAATTACAATGTTACTGTGCTCAACCTCCCCATAATAAGCAAGACACTAAACAGAAAAGCACAGCACTTGCACTGCATCAGAAATAAGACCTCAAAGAGAGTGCTCAGAACTTTATTTTTCTAACTCTGCTCAAACTGTAGTATTGTATATGACAAAAGCTAGGCAGCTGCCCTGCAGCAGTGTCTGCAGACCTTAAAGAGTATGCCTGAACATTTGTGGCACTTTTCCATCGCTAACCTTCCGTAAAAGATTCAAAAATTAACCTAAAGACCATTTCAGAAAATGCCAGGAAAAAAACCCCATGAACCTACCAACAGACACCAAGGAAATGAGTAAAAGCATTTTGATTAGCTAGAAGTCTAAGAAACTATGGCCACTTCTGAAAATCCAAAATAGAACTTATTAAATACTAGGGTCACAGCAGATTTGGAACATTAAAGAGAACAATGTATTCTTTACTGTGCAAATACGTAATTAATCCTTTGGCCCAAATCTACAGCTTTTACCAAATCTAAACTTGCCAAGAAGTCATTTTGCTTTGATGATGACTACAAGATTTAACTCAAACTATACAACGGAAACAGTACCACAGAGTAGAAAACTTGGTAGGAAAGTATCTGTTTTTACTGCATTCTTAGCATATTATGGAGTTTTGTTAAACTTAAAAATTGTTCTAAGAAACTACAATAACACCTCAGTGTTCGAGGTACTTCAAATTTACTTCAGTAAATACAGTGATCATTAATATACTAGGTACAGGACTATACATAAGAGCAAGCTGTGTCTAGCATGTCACATAGAGAACTTGAAATTGCTTGTGAAGGAATCAACAAGGGAGGGCTGGGTTGCATCTCAGGAAAAGGTTCTTCCCCCAGAGGCTGGTGGGGCACTGAACAGGCTCCCCAGGGCAGTGGTCATGGCCCCGAGGCTGCCAGAGCTCAAGGAGCGTTTGGACAATGCTCTCAGTCACACGGTAGGATTGCTGGGGTGCCCTGTGCAGGGCCAGGAGTTGGAGCCGATGATCCTTGTGCGTCCCTTCCAACTCAGAACATTCTGTTATTCTACAAACTACACCCAAGTATGAATTAAAAAGAAATGCAAAGGTAGTATAAAATTTAGGCAACTTGCCTTAAACTTCATTTTGCCACACTCATAAGTATGAATTCAAAAGGACAGGATGAACAGTTGGAATTACAAACAGAGGAAACAGTATTTTAGCTGTTTCTTAAGATACGTGATTCCTGTTTGGAGTTAATCCAACCTAAAAAGAACAGGTAGTGCTGAGCACAGGACAAGTAAAAAGTACAGGCCAGACTTCTAAAGGGAAGGAAAAGGAATTTTATAAATATATTTTATAAATAAATATCTATTGCATTAGGTATTTAACCATATTTCCTAGGACAGGAAAAAAAAACCCACAACTATACAGTAAACAAACACCTATAGTATACCTTTTCCGCCAATATTCCCTTTCTAGTAATCTTAAGGAGCTACAGCTAGCATTATTCTGTTGTCCCTACTAAAGCAACATTTACACTTCTGTTGACAACATAAAATAAGAGCAGACACATAACCCCTTAAAGACTATTTGTGGGCAATTCCTAACAAACTGAGATAATTTGGATCTGTGACCAAAGCAATACACTGGTTCTCCCAATCCACATTTTGACTGGAGGCCATTCGGTACTACCTAATCTGCAGATGAAAGTGACTCATTAATGCTCTGGGAAGGGAAAAAAAAAGGTTGTGACTGCATCTGAGTCAAAGACATGTTGAGGATGTGATGCATCCTATCATCTTAACTTACACTAATTCAATTTGCAATGGAATATTTAGAACACTACTTTTAAAGATTAAACTAAATGTTCCTTTAACAAAAAAATCTCATCAATCTTTGTGAAACCTGAAAAACAAAGGGTATTCTGATTTTAAAGATCTCAATATACTGGACAGACCCTCACATGCTCTGCCATCCAACAAAAGGGTTGTAACTCAGGATGTAACTCACCTGTTAGGACAGAAGCTTTCTGATAAACTGAAACAACCACTTTAGAAACCACTAAAAAATACCTAAAGCACAGAAAGACTCAGTAAGCTCAGTAAGCATCAAACAGTAGCTTTACTGAGCATCAAACAGTACCTTAATGCAAAACAACAGCAAGAGGAGCTTAAAGGAATCTTGTGACTTTAGATTTTCACACCTGTTACCTTGCTTTTGAAAAAACAGTCAGTCCATGGCTAATTAGCTCTGCTTTCAGCAAGGTGTTGGACTAAATAACCACTTGAAGGACATCCAATCCAAAGTAATTATTCTTTTATGCTCAGATTCCTTCATTCTTATAATGACAACACTGCTCATTTCCAAGGTGAAGAAGCTGTAACGTCATCATCAAAAGAGAAAAAGCCTACCACATTGATTTGAAAACGAAAACAGCAACTCCCCATGCTCCAGCAACTAAAAGGAGATCTAAATATGGCCAAGGCCTGGGGGAGGAAGGTTTTTGTTTTGTGCGATGGGTTATTTGTTTTAGGGGGTGGTTTTTTGTTTTTGTTTTTTTTTTTTTAAATCAGGACAACCTAGAAATCAAAAAAAAGGGAGACTTGGCAAAGAGATGGAAACTAGTATTTGATCTTAAAAAAAAAATAAAAAGCATAGAGTCAGAGGAGGCAATAGCAAGTGGTTTTAGTTTGAAATAGTCGCTTAGTTTTAACTTTATGTAATTTGACAGAAGTGTCTGTGAGTTCATGAAAGGAGTGCATACAGTAAATTCCTTGTGGATGTCCTCACTGAATATAATTAAGTTTAAACCTCTGGCTTTACCCTAAGGTTGATGCTCTGTCCCTGTAATAGCATTCCTCTCTAGTCAACTGAAATAGAAGTTGACTCAGCTAATCAGAACAGATATTAATCTTGATGAGGGGTCTCTCCCCAGATGGAATCAATATGGAAAAAGGGCTGTATTTCGACTATGGAACAAGCACCTTGGTCTACGCCAGGACTTGTAAAACACTTTAGTTACACTGTACAATGATATCCTAAGGAAATTCTAGGAGAGGCCTACAATAAACCATCTAAAGCCTAGGTTTTATTTTGACAGGGTGAGTCAATATGCTTTTTAGCAAGCAATGTCAAAAATAATTCATGTAAGAAAATTAACACAATTGTTGGAGCAGAAGCAGGTGTTCGGCAGGAGGATCCAGAGATAACCAAGGAATTCAGCAAACAACCCTGGGGCTGAGAGAGAAAAGAAGCAATTCTGAAGCAAAAGGACTGTTCATAATAGTTCCACTCTAGGACTATGTTTTGATTAGTTAATTAATAGTAACAGTATGTTGCAGTCGGTTAGTGAAGAGTCTGTATAGTTTGAAAAATGTGTAGTTCAGAAAATGTGTAGCTGTGTGGCAAATAGGTCCATGCATTTCCCTCTTCCTGTAGTTTGCGTATCTCTCCACCAAGTATGATGAAATGTAACATTGGTAAATAAAAAAGTTCTCTGGCGGATTCAGTTTGGCCCAGCAGCAGTGCTAAACTGTGTCTGTGTAGCTTTTCAGGCTTTCACATACAATAGCTATTCAAAGATACTTCGCTGAAGTACTTATTTAAATACAGAAAGAACATATATATTTGAATCAAAATTGCCAGCTAATGAAGAATTATTACGGCCAATCTCATGAATAAATTGGCCACCTCAGAAGAATGAAATGACATCTTAGTAGGTGCTATACTGCTTAGCTCTGCAATTCCAAATATGTTTGCTAACTCTGAAATACATCAAACACAACACCTACATATCATGGCACCAGAAAACGTAGATCTGTAAAGGTGGTCATGGTATTCTTACTTCCAGATGAATTATCTGTGTCACCATGAATCAAATATCAAATACAGCTTATCAACAAAAAGAGACAGTTCACAGGGAATAAAAATACCACCCCATATTACACATTAACAGATGTAAAGCATTTTAAAAGTACCAGTATTATTACTCAAACATGCTTTTCATTTATAATGTCTAGGAAAAAAATAGCCTTTTACAACAAAACTACAAAAAGTGAAAAAGTGAGAGTTTATATATTTAAAAATATACCTTAGTCCCAGCCATGAACACATGGTTCTTCAAAGCTCTTTGTGGCTAGTAGATTCCATGATCAAAGGAGGACAGCATTCTTAGAGATGTGCACGAGGCAGGCAGGTAGCATTGCAGTCATTTGGATTTTTCTTTTCTTTTTTTTTTTTTGGTTTTTAAATTATGAGATGGACAAAGCAATATATCAAACTAATTTACAATATGGCAACACCTGGGAACTCCTTGCAAGTTTATACATTGCTTTTCTTCACCTTTCCAAGCCCTCCTGCCTTTCTCATTCCCAAAAGCTCCAAAGCTTCTGCTCTTGATGTAAACAGTAACAAAGGGCAAGTGACAGAAGCAATTTGTTTTATTTCTGTTATTCACAGATCTATAGTAGAATTATAAGTGTTTAACAAAATGACATTTCAGTTGCAAACTGTAAAGTGACTAGGAAACTCAAATCAGCAGATGTCTACAACAGAATAATTTGCATTGGAAAAGGCATCCAGAAAGATCAAAGAACAGAAAGCCAGAACTTACCTAATTCACAGCTGTTGAAGAGTAAGAATTCACTTTCTTACTAGTTCATCAGCATATAAAGTGTCACTGGTATCCATTCATCTGCTTAACCCTTTTTCTGTCCATTCTCTCTCAGTGAGTTTGTATGCAGTTAAGATTTTCTTTTTTTAAAATACATCTTATAGAGGTCATTCAAATGAAAGTGACTTAGGAAGCTTAACAGACTGCTTCTTTTAAAACTTACTAAATATTATTTTAGAAGACAAACAGATCACAGGTCCAGAAAATGTCAAGAGCCACAAGACTAATACATGAGAAATATATATGACATTGAAGAAGAAAAGACATATTCCAAAGGCAGCTAAACGGTTCTGAATTTGAAGATGACCTTGACATTCCCACTAACCCATTTGTCCAGCAGGAAGCAAAGATAATTTTGTAAGTGACATTAGCCGCACTTGTGAAATGTACCTTTCAGTTCTGCATACCATAGTTCATTTATGGTATCTGGCAAGCAAAAGATACATTTCATCAATAAAGGATACCTCCTATACAAAAAAGACTACTTGACAGACTCTTCAATTTCAATAAACAAACATACCAAGCATAAGAAATCAGACAGACCTGGAATGCTGCACACTCAGAACTACTGATATGCATAACAGAAGTTCATAAATGACCAGCATTTTAATATTCTTCTTATTCTTTCTTCCCACTTACGACAACACATGCTAATCATCAAACACATTGCAAGATTTAAAAAAAAGTAAAACAATATCACACGTATTTCAACAAACCTGAGTTTAGATTCCCACCTATCAGAAGACACAATATAGCTTTTGATTCAATTTTACTGTTTGCTAACTTGTGAAGGAAATATACAGCTCTTGTGAAATATAATTTCAGAATTATTTAATGACAATTAGAACAGCAGAAAAAGAACATTTTTAAATTAACTGATCAGAAAAAGTATCTCCAACCTCAGGTATATTGCATGAGTGAGCAGTTCCTTTTCACAGTTACACTATAAAGCAAAATGGAAGGATGTAAGTTGCACGCATCAGGTTCCCTCTACAAAAGCAATTTCCTTATTTCACCACGTTTTTTCGCTAATGCAAGTTTCTTGCTACTCTTCCTTTGTTCAGACACTAAACACCTTCTTAAAACAGCGTGCTAAGGCAGCCTTCGCAAGCCCTCCTCGGTGTTTAAAATTACTTAAAATTGCTAAATGAAACCATGCCAAATTCCCGGCTCCGTCCCCAACTGCCCAGACCGTTTCACCTGCGCTGCCGCAGCAGTCCCCGGGCCCCGAGCCCGCTCCAGCGCGGCTGTGCGACGGACGGCGCCGCCGGGTCCCGTGTCCCCTCGTCCAGCCAGAACCCAATGCCGCGGCCGGCAGCCGCGGCGACGGACGGCCAGGCCAGGCACCGCCGCTCCCGGCGGGCGCAGGGCGGCGGTGGCCCCGCCGGGGCAGCGGCCCTGCCGCGGCAACGCCTCCCCGGACAGCCGCACCTCCGGGCAGCGGCGCTCCCCCCGCTGCCCCGGAGCGCGGCCGCGCCGAGCTCGGCCCCACGGCAGGGCCGCGGCTGCCGCCGGGCCCGGAGAACGCCCGGCGGGCGGCAGGGGGCGCCCCGCCGCTCGCCCCCGCCCCCCCACCGCGCGGACCCGGCGGGGGGGGGGTTGGGAGGCTCCGCCGCCCCCCCGCTCCGAGCCGCCCTCGCCCGCCCTCAGCGCTCGCCGCCCCCGGCCGGATCCTCACCCGCTGTTGTCGCTACAGACAACGCCCGCGGCTCCCTGCGGGATCTGGCGGCGAAGAGCAGAGGGACGGCGGGGCTCGGCGCGGCCGCGGCACGGGCCCCACTCCGGCCGCTCCCGCCGCATGGAGGGGGAAGGGCCGGCCGGAGCGATGGGAGAGGAGGGGGCGTGGAGGAGCAGAGCCAGGGCGGGACGCGATGGAAGGGGGAAGGGGGGAAGTGCGGGCGCGGGGCTCAGCGCCGGCGGGAGCGCGGG
>JAWWES010000150.1:6789676-6809781 GCA_035583135.1 Lophotriccus pileatus
CATCCCCGGCCGCGCCGCACCGGGCCCGCGCCGCCGCCCGGCCGCCGTCGCCCGGCAACGCGCGCGCCCTCGCTGCCGCAGGCGCGCGGCCCCGCGTGCAGGCTGCGTGTGCGCCGCCCTCGGGAACGCGCGGGGCCGGGCTGCCCTCTCCCTCACGGCGCCAGGGGGCGCTGCAGGCACGGAAATACTGAAAAGATTGAAACACGGACATTAAAACACTTGCCTGAAACCATGAGGCGCAAGTTGAACGCTAACAGTTTGTATGTGCTTGAACTGCAAGTATCAAACTTTGTGACCGCTTTGAAATATGGAGATGTAATATTTTTCTGTTCTTTTTTAAAACGTGGATAGAAAAATAATTGTTAATGCTTGTGGGTAGGTTTACTTCCTAACAACTTCCAGCCAAGGTATAACACCATGGAGTGGTTTTCTTTATGTCATTCAAAGCAGAGTTAAGTAACAAGTTGAATTTCCATTATCATTTTTGTCCTCAACCTTTTAGTTTAGCCTGTAAAACCAGAAATTAGAAAATAGGATAAACGGTGCAAAACTAAGCTGCCCTCCTGTTCGAGGGTATTTTCCTTCTCTCCCTCTCATATCCTGAGCCTACCAGCTCACATTCCCTCACTGTATTAGCATCAAGATTCACTGGCTGACTATAGCTAACTTGTCTTCTACTCCCTCAAACCAATTAGTTCATCTGTTTAAGTCATGCATCGAAGAAGCCTGCCCCCTCTGAGTACACAGCTCACTTAGGGCTCAATCTGACAGTCTTCAATTTTTAAAGCAGCAAGAGTTTGCAATTGACTCAAATTATATGAGGATCAGTCTTTTTAAGTTCTGATTTCTGTATAAAAACTGTGGCATGGTGAAGAGGCTGCTGATGCCTATCACCATTTTCCTTCATCTTCCTTTAACTGAAAAACACAACAACATAGGCCAAAGTCCTTAAAGAATGGAGAAAATAACTAAACCATCTCCCATTAAACTGCTGCTTATTCACTGTCTGTTCCAGAAAACTGCAAAAATTGGATTTGTTTAATCCTTAAAATTGTTACTTTGAAGGTTCATAAGAGACTCTGAAATCATTTTTATAATGCTTGAACCTTCAATTTATTTCTTAATTTCTTGTTTAGTGGAATTGATAGGAAAAGAAGGTAAATGGTTTGTGCAAGTCATCCGAGTTTGTAACTCTCTTTGACTATTGAGCATTAATTCTAATTAAGGATAAATAGATTATCAACACTAATAATCTTTTGTCTGAGAGGAAATGTTTAATCACTGCTGCCACTTGCTCAGGTGTTAGGTGAATCTCAGCCATTGATTCTCTGATGTCCAGTGTGCTCGTATTTTTTATTTCATTCTCTCATTTCTGGCCCGATATTTAGGTAAATTATTTTGTCCTCAGATTTCTACAGTGCTAATTATGAAGGGATCCTGATCTATAGCTTAAGGCTGTAGGCACTAATATGATGACATTCATGACAGGGAAGACCTCATTGGGTAGAGATACGAACTACCTACACCTCACATGGTCTCAGAACTGACACCTCTGCTCTCATGAAACCCATTTTTCAAAAAGCATATACCAATTGACTAATGAAGTATTAAAAAGTAATTAAACTATCCACTGTTAATCTTTGAAAAAATGTTGCTTGCTTCACATTCTGGATTAACCCAGGTGCTCCAGTGGCTGGTCAAAAGCAATTCACCAAGGGATTTATCTTCATTCTGTTTAAGATAATAGAGTGAAAGACAGGACAAGCAAAACCCAATGTAGCTATTTTCCCTAACTATGACCATTTAGGAATCTCAGTTTGGGGCTGTCTATTCCATCTATTAGGAACTTCCCTGCCTCAAACCTCAGTCACAGCAACTCAGCTCTGAAGCCAGTTCTCTGTTTTTTTATTTCTTCCAACTCCAGCACCCTCATCCAAGCCTCTCCACAGCTTTAGTTTGCAACTTCCCTGGGTGAGAGGGAAAAACAAACATGGGTAGAGAACTGGTAAGGGTGATTCTCAACACCTTGAGTTCATAATACTGCACAAATCTTCCATGTGAAATGTGGGGGACTGTGGCATATGAGGAGTTTACGAGATGCATTTTTAGCTCAGAACCAGCTATTTTATGTAGACTATGTGAGTTCAGTTACCAAGTATGGCAGTGATATATGGCATTAGTTTCTGAGACTGGTGTTTGCTTCATAACTTCGTGAAAGTTTATTTTACTTCACAAGTGTATAAAAAACGGGGTCCCTGATCCAAAGCAGCACAAAAGAAAACAAAGATAAATAGAAGTAGTAGTAAAAGCACTTCAGAGAAAAACAGACTGCCACTGAGAACGAGAGAATAGTAAAGAGCAGGTTGGAGGACAGATAAACCAAAGGGACACACACACACACACACACACACACGTGACCCTGCTGATCTGTGCTTAATGAAAACTAGTATTTTCTGTTAAAACACACAATTTTATAAATAAATGGGCTCTGATAGTGTAGTCTACATTCACTCCAAATTCCCATTTACTTCACTAGGAATTAAAAGCATTCAAAAAATGACTAAAGCTATTCTTATGAGGGAAAAATGAGCAGAAAGCTGCGGTGTGCTGGTTCTGATGTTGTCCTTCAGTGCTGAAGAGTTTTTATGATGGGTGTGCTTTATTGTGTTGTTTACTTCCACTGATTGGTGAAAGCAGAAAACAAAAACGGTGCAACTGCCTCTTTGGGGAGTTTCAGCTTCTCATTCTGCTTGGGACAGGGTCTGAGCTGCATTCAATTACACTGATCACTCAGTGTAATTTGTGTAGCAAAAAGAAAATCCCACTTATAAATATTTGCTGCCACAGTTACTAGAGGTTTGCTTAAGCATCATCATTAGGCAAGCAGGGCAAGGTATAGAAGTTGCAGACCAGCAACAGTTCTTTGGAGATGGGTCTGGTATCAGAATTCAGGAATTTAAGCCTTTTTTTCCTTCTTGACAAGAATTCAACACAAGGCAGAGGGAATGTTAGCCACCATATTCCCTTCTTCAGGCCTAAATCTCTTTTGTTTCACAGAATATTTTGCATTTTTCTTTTACGCTTTCACTTTTGTGCCTGATTTACCAGTAGGTTTCCTGTATTTCTTTCAGACTATGGTTGTAATTTCCAAAGGTAGCAAGTGATATTTTCATTGTAGTTTAGTTTTGGCTCCACTGACTGCACAAGAGAAGACTGTGATTCTTCACCGTGACTTCTCCTAAGAAATGGGAAAGTTCTGGACAATATTTGATGTAGATGCATCAGTGACTGAATGAGAACGCACCTCAATTTCTTTTAAATAAATGAGCAGAAGTAGAACTATTTACAGATAAATTGAAGTTTACCCTTTGAATCCTTGGACAGACAAAAATTCCAAATTAGCTTTATTTTCAGATCTGTGTGCCTGCCTTCCTCTCTGCTGCCACTCCAGTCTCAGGCCCTATTCCTTCTCCAGCCAAATCCTCCTGATTGCCCACCCTTTTTCATTCGCAGTGACTCCTGGTGAGAGGTCCTCCTCCGGGAGGTTTAAATTGGGAGTGAAAAGCATGGCAAATGAGCAAGAAATAACGGGTGAGGTCAAGAGCATCCAGGAGATCAGGTATTTTTGCTTTGTTCAACATCACTTAGACTCTTCCACTTTCCAGCCTTCTCAAGAGTGCACTTGCTGACTTGAGTCTTTAATGCAGACACTTAAATCCATGCTCATGTATGACAACTCATCTAGCCCCCAGGGCCCTGGCCATGCTGAGACATCACTAAAGAAGCAGGAGCGGGTCACTGTAGCAGGAGGCTACCTGCCACATTTGTAGGGCTAACTCAGCCATGATCAGGTCAAAAAGAAGCAAGGATTCGCAAAGCAACCATCTGTAGCACTTGGATTAGTATGGAGACCACTTTATCTAAGTAATTCTTGAAAGCAATGTGGAGACTCCTCCACCTCCCAGATAGCCTTTCCCAGTGAAACGCCCTGTAGCTAGATAGTTTACTGAAAATTGTCGTAAACTTTCTGTATTGCTCATTAAATATATTGCTTTTTAGAGTTCTCAGCTGACCTAGTGAATTTATATACTATGATGGCTCTTCCAACACCTCTTTCATACTGAAAGACATCGTAATTATTACTATCTATATCACCCTATTTGCTTACTGCTGGAGCCAGAGCACAACACCCCAGTGTCTCACACTGTCTCCTCATTATTTCATGCTCTAGTTTGCTGGCTTTCTGGGCACAGGTATTTATACATGAGGAGGACCACTTGCCACCCTTAGTCTGCAACTGTAGAAGCAATTGGCTCAGGATATTCAGCTCTGTGACTGGAAGCCCTAACTCAAACAGAGCTACCACTTCCTACGTAAGTATGTCCATACTGTCTTGTATTTAGCCATCTTTCGCATTCCCCAAAAATCTTATGATTTTCATTGCTCTCCTTTGTATTCTGTCCATTTTAATTTTTCACTTCCTTTTCAGAGCCCCAGACCAGACACCAGCAAATTTGATCAATGCTGTGTAGAAGTTAAATACTTCCAGTGCCTTCTGTATAACATTTCTGTAATACATTTCAGAAAAATGACCCTGTTCTCATCAGCCTCACGCTACTGACTGATGAGTGGTCTGTTATATTTGCTAAAACTATGGTACTGCTGCTTATACATTTGTAGCACACAAGTTTATGTTGGCAGAATCCAATTTTTCTACAGATTGTCTAGACCTTGAGCTTAACATTCATTCTGATGTGCTGATGCTTCAGCCCAGCATGACCATGAGAGCTGGGAAAACCCAGATTAAATGCTTGGACGTACAGGTCACGATTGTGAATTTACACCATGTGTCTCTTAGGACAGATCCTGGAAGAGACCTTTCAAACTGTGGAATACAACTGTTACCTTCATGCTTAGTATGTTACAGAAGGCAAAGAGGAATAATTACCGGGCTAAAGAAAGACTGAAGGTCTATTCAGCAAGCTCTATATAGTGCTCTGTTATTCTTGGCTAGAATGTCTGTAGAAAGACAAATAGTCCCTTTCCTCCATCTAACAGTTTTATTTGCATTAGGTTTGTTTAGGGTTTTTTTCCATTTTGTTTTGATTTGGTTTGGGGTTGTTTTTGTTTGTTTGTTTTGTTTTGTTTTTTAATAATTTAAGTACTATGTACAGTAGCAGAAACAAAAAGGAAAAACCTAAGGAACAAAATACATATTTTCTGAACTCCAAATAGTTGCATCACTGAGAGCATCCAATACAAAACAGCATGGTAGTAATAATTACTGCATCTTACGTTTGTGTCCAAGTTTTTAATCAAAATCATGAAACCATTCAACAGTCTTTCCGTGCCTATTTTAATGAAAAGCTAAACATTGCACAGATCTCAGAAAGAAGCCTTCTCCTCTTTTTGCACTCCTACCAACCTTTGACGTAATGAGGTGTGGCAAATTGATTTAAAATGTAGTTGCAGGAAGAAGGGCAGGCAAGCTCTGCTCTGCCTTGTGGGTGTTGTAGTCTTTCTGCAGGCTCTCTGCCTTGGCAGCAATAGGAAGCTGGACTCTAATTCCCATATCTCCCACTAGAGTCTCCTGCACAGCCTCAGAGCCCATATGCGAGGAGGGGGTGACCACATTGTGTCTATTGTATGTTTTTCTTTTTTTCTTTTTTTTTCTTTTTTTTTTTCCTTTTTTTTTTTTTGTTTAATTTTCCCGTGGCATTTTTAACGTTTCACGGGAGATTTAAATCGAGAGTGAAAAGCATGGCAGATGAGCAAGAAATAATGTGCAAACTCGAGAGCATTAAGGAGATCAGGTATGTTTGCTTTGTGCCTCATCAGTTACATGAAGCAGCTTTTTCCTCAGTAGAGCGGAGGACTTGCATCAATTTGAAACTAGCTATTGTGCTACTGAGGGAAAGAAAACTACCGTTGGGTTTACGACGAGAGCTCAAAATCCATTTTTCTAAGCAGAGAAGGAGCATCTGCTGCTGGTAATTACCGCTGGAATGCGTAGTGAAGGACGGTAACGGTCGTGCATTTCCAGAGAGATTTCCCTGAGTGATGAGAAGGCAGAGTGATGGGAAGCCCCAGCGCAGCTGGGGGGAGTGATGTCGGGTCGCGGCTGTTGTGGGATTTGTTTGTTTGTTTTTAAGTCCTTTGACTTATTATTTAATGTTCCTGAGGCTCTGTCTTGAATCTCTTATTTTGCCCGGACTCCTGGGCAGGAGCCTTGACGGGCTGCGAAAGGAGGGGCATGGCGCGGAAAGCAGAATCTTACCCCGAAAGCCGAGGGCGGCCGTGCCCCCGGGCCGGGCCGGGCCGGGCAGCGGCGGAGCCCCCGGAGCGGGGCAGCCGCTCATCCCCCGCGGCGGGCGGTACCGGGGCAGCTCTGCCCGTCGGGCATCCGTGCGAGGGATCCGTGCGGGGGACGAAAGCAAGCAGCTGAACCTTGGCGGCTTCTTTCTGCCCTGCCTTGCGCTCCCGCTCGCCCGAGGGCGTGGAGGCGGCCGGGAGAGGCCTGGAGTGATCTCCCTACCTACTGCTTTTGGCCGCCGCCCCGGGGCGCTGGGGATGGGGAGCAGCGGAGCGAGGCTTTTCTGCCGTTCCCTCCTCCCACTGGGCCGGAGTTGCCTCGCTCTGCGGTTCGTGCAAGGCGATACACCAGGAATTTGTACATAGCGGCCTTCGCAGGGGAAGTCGCAGGATGCTGTGGAAGAGGGGGCTTATAAACAGCCAGGCGTGGTACCACATGTTCCCGCATCGGGGACATTTTTCATAGCTTTAGGTAGGGCATTGCCACTCTTTGGCTAAGGGCACAGATTTTGAGTATTAGGCCTGAGTTGCCTAGGAATTCATGCATCCAAAAGCCAAAACACACTGCAGAGGACAGTGATTTTGAAAGTAGAAAGAAAGAGAGAAAAGTAGAAAAAAAAAAGTTTTGAAAGCGGAGAGAAAGTAGAAAGAAAGGGAGGTGGAAGGCATGCCGACTGTGGGTAACCTCAGGGTGATGAGAAGTGTTTTGGGACATGAGGACTGGAGAGGGGCTATCAGGGAGAGAGGAGAGAGGGCTGGGGATGAAGGCTTTACCACTGGCAGTATGTGCAGGTGGTCACAGAGACTTCTGGCTGGTAACAGCATCTCTAAGAAGCACACTTTATGCATGGAAAAAGTGAATTAGGCACCAGAGTATAGGCCTCAGCCTTCTTTACGCAATACCACAAAGGTAAACAAAGATCAAGCAAAAATATTTGTCTGGAGTCCCCAAACTGTTTGTAGAAAGAGATGTGACAACAAATACTTTACAGCGTAAGAGGAATGCTTTTCTACTCAATTGTTAGGCAGGCTCTGTTTTAAAATACTGATCTAGGTATGACCTGCTACAGCTTGTGGTCCAATTATTGTAACACTTCATTTAAATTATTTTTTTCAGAGTGGTATCCTGTATTTGAAAATTCACAGTGCAGTCAGTTCTGATAGTATGATCAATGGTGATATATAAACTGCAATTAACAGATTTTTGTTATTACTTTGTGGCATAAGGTCGTGTAAAGGTGATGTTACTAGCTTTAGTGTACAAGGAAGTATCAAGAAAGTTGTTAAATAAAAAAACCCTCAATGTCAAAAAGTCAATCCGATTTGCAATATTGATGTCCATTTTGAGTCACCTATAACAAAATCTGATGAAATTTTATTTATTTATTAATTCATCCCCAAATCTTTGAAAAGGAGCTTGCATTCTGTGAAGAATTTTCTTCAAAATAAACATGAGAATTTCTTGTGTTTACAGACTGACCTTTGATAGATTTAGCAGACTTTATTTTGTTCTGCTTTCCATATATTCTACAGACAGGAAAAAAAGTGTTTACAATCAAAATCAAAGACCTTGCCCATTCCTAGGCACATTCATCTCCATCTCTTATTAAAGGCAGCTTAGCTGGGTTTTTGAAGGGATTCAGGAATCTGATTTTGAAGACCTATATCTATATCCATATCTGTACCTGTAGATAAATACATATAATTTGTAGTCAAGAGAATACTGTTTTCAGTAAATGCAATCCAAACATATATGCATGTGTTTATTTATATGCATTAAATATTTCCACAGAAATAACCCCAGTCATTATTAAACAAATTAAAAATTTGTTTAAAATTAAACAAATGCCTAAAGACTCAGTGTTCTGACTGGGAGGGGCTAAAAGAGAATGAATATATTGATGAGAGATGCTAGTTTCACTGTTTAATGCCTGAATGGGACACACTTAGTGACTACTGCCATCAATGCACTATAAGAACTTAAATAGAAGGGAAAAAAATATAAGGGCAAAATTCATTAGGCAGTCTAGAAATCACACTTATGGTTCCTGTTTTAAAAATTACTGCATGTTGCCTGATGTAATTTGTGTGTACTTTTTCTTTCCTAATGTCAAAAGCTCATCCTTTGGACTTAAACAAGCCTCTGCAACTCATTTGTTGTAGCAACCTGGCAGAGCATGGCACCAGTGACTAGTAACAATGAGGAAATAGATCTATTTCCATTGTCTTTAGGTGAACACATGTAATAAATACAGGAGAGGAAACAGGAAATAAATTGGGGACAAATACTCCCAGTTTCAGTAATCAAAGCTGCTGTTACTAAATAAATGACATTTTATGAAAACAGGGGTAGATGTTAGGTTAGTGGGATATTGCCACATGTAAAGTGGAGGGTAGAGAGGATCTCTTTTTACTGGTTTAAGTTCAAAATTGACATTCAGACTTGTATATGTCACTGTGTAGTAAATGACACAACAACTCCAATGACATTAAATGATACGATGCTGTAGCTACATACTTGAATTCTATCTACAGTTAATTTTTCATTTCTCATAATCCTGTGCTAAACCTACATTTTCTGCATTTCTCTGTTTTGGAACTAGGGTCAACTGATGCAGTAGAATTCTATTGGTAGAAATCATCTGAATCTGCAGTGACTGCTAAAATCTGACAACGTTCTATTAATTTTGTAATTCAGTACAAGAATTCTCATAGCATTGAAAAGCTCAGCAAAAGAGCTGGAATTACAATTCAGTACTCTTGTTTCTTTCTCACGCATATTTAGTTTCATCCTTGTCTGTTGCTGCTATTGCCTTCTTCCATCTATCAAATCACATGTAAAGTGACACCTCACAAAAATATATTTGAGTGACTTACTGTTGTCTCTCTATTTTTAATTACCACTGGGATTCAGGAATAAGACTTTGCAGATGGAAAAAATAAAGGCACGACTGAAAGCGGAATTTGAAGCCCTGGAGTCTGAGGAGAGGCACCTGAAGGAATATAAACAGGAAATGGACCTGCTGCTGCAAGAGAAGATGGCCCATGTGGAGGAGCTGCGACTGATCCACGCTGATATTAATGTGGTATGCAACAGTCCAGCTGCAGACAGTCTGACTAAGACACAGTGGCATATGAATCATTCCACAGGCTGTGGAATTGTGCACATCACTGAACCATCACTAGTTCAATAATCTGGACTTTACAACACCATCCTAGGATCCTACAGAGTGCAAAGTAAATTTACTTCAGGGTAATTGTTTTTTTCCTGTGTTGGGCAGGATATTTTGTAATGTTGGCATAGTAAGCACTTGCACCAAGAGGAAGGATAACCAAGCCTGTTGTGGCTATGATTTTACCAGTATCCACAGTAACATCACTCCAGTCCCATAGAAAACTGGTTTTCCTGTTAGGCTTTTCTCACTGAGCACCCAGAAACAGAGAAACTTTAGCAGCTAGGTGGGACTTCTGATTGGAGGTTTTGGGGAGAAAGATTTTGAGAAAATGCATGGTATTTGTTAAGTTCTTAGTGAGAACCGACCTTCGTCACTCAGTGGAATCACCAAACAACAAGAAGCACTAGCCTGAAGGGAATTAATACAAAGAAGAGAAAAACAATTTATAAACAGGGAAGATTAGCCAATTAGAGAGGCTAAATAGGGAATATCTTTTTAAATGAGCATTTTTTATGTCATGTTAGGTCACTTACATGATTGCTTAGTGGTTTCTAGCTCTGAAGGTATCTCTGCTTTGCACCACAGGAAAAAAGCTCCCACACTGTAAACAAGTATAAGCTGTATACTGGATGTGCAGATTGCATTTCTTTATCTCTTGAAATGTCTGTTCCCCTATCCAGCTGCATAGCCTCAACCTCTGTTTCATCCTTCCTTCTTTTTCCAGTCAGATTGTTTTTTTCTCTGCTGCTTTTCCCATTTACTGCGGTAAGAGAAACAGGAACTTTTCCTTGGTTTGTTTGTTAACTTCTGACAGTTGGTGTTCAGATATTTTAGAAACACTGAGAATTAGTTTTGTTCTACCTTGATTTCTGTTTTAATGTCTGCTGAGTTTTCCTTCAGTCCTCACTTGCCAACTTTACCCGTAGCCTGTCTACCTGCTTCTTCTGTTGTTCAGAAGGTCATATAGGTTGAGTGCACCTTTTTAAAATGAAAATGCATCTCTTATGTTACTTTCTGTTGCTTCTTCCTTGCGCAATTTTTGTCCTCCCAATACCTTAACTGTTTGCTACTATTGCATTGTCTCCAATCTCTTCCAGCCTGAGTGAAAAAAATCTCTTCTTTCTGATACACTCATGCTCAATCAGAGAGGGACAGTTCTTTACAAGCATGCCCATCCTCCTGTTTCAGATGGAGAATACTATCAAGCAGTCTGAGAATGATCTTAACAAGCTCTTGGAATCCACTCGTCGCCTGCACGAGGAGTACAAGCCCCTAAAGGAGCATGTAGATGCCTTGCGAATGACTCTGGGATTGCAGAGGCTGCCAGATCTATGTGAGGAGGAGGAGAAACTGTCCCTTGAGTAAGTCTCCAAAGTAAACATTATCTGGCTTTATACTTTCTCTCAATTCTACTGGTCATTTTTGCATTTTACTTTTGTAGGTAGGTGGATAAAAGAACTCAAGAGGTAAGCATGAAAAATGGAAGTTAACAAAAAAGGGATGTGGGAAAACATGTATCTGATAACATTGTCTGATCTTGTTGCAAGGTAAATTTAGATTATTCCAAGCTGCAAAGTCTGCATATGATACGCAAAAATTCAGGGGTGGTTGGCTGTCTAGATTTTTATACTATATGTTGCATTTTCTAGCAACTTTTTTTTTTCCCCCCTGAAAATTACTTTTTAAGCAAGCAATAGTAGGAGGCAATACAAGAGAGGGATAAAAACCAAGTATTCTTCAGTTAGTTTGTGCTGCTGCTAGTCAGAATTTTATTTCTTGCTGCCTGCTCAGGGCATTTAACCTTAACCCTAAGACTGTCAACAAGTAAGTTTACCCAAGCTGTGGAAAAGATTTGGATAATAAATTACAGTTTTATTTTTAGGTATAAACAAGGCGAGGGAGAGTGACAGAATTAGCTACTATTCAAAGAACAATGTCCTTTGTTTAACAGATCAGTTCTAAATGTAAGGAATGTTTTAAGAAGCTTATATTTTTTTTCATGCCCAGTATAATTAAAATAATTTTCACAGACACAGACGCTCAAGATTTTCTTTGTATTTCTTTAGAAGTGTTGTTTTACATTCCAAACACCTTGACACTACAAAGAATGTGTTAATTATTTACTGCCTACAAAAGTTATGCATTTTAACAGAGTATAACAGAAAAACTGTTTGACAGAGTTGCATCTGAAGCTGTTAAATATATATGTGTGGTCTATTTTTTATTGGATTAGATTTATATCCAGTTGTATGTCAAGATACCGTAGAAGCTGTCAATCTGGAATCTGGCTGAAGTGTACAAATGCAGAGAAAAATACTACCAATTCTATTTATGAACTAGTCTTAAATGTAGGCAATTTGGCTCCAGAGGAACGTGATAGGGAGATGGTGATCCATTGTATTTTAACACCAAATATCCTTTACAGACTAATGAAAACCCCAGAAGGCGGTTACATTTTTTTCTTTGTTATTCTTCCATTTAGCTACTTTGAAAAGCAGAAGGCAGAATGGCAGACAGAACCACAGGAGCCTCCCATCCCAGAGTCTCTGGCTGCAGCTGCAGCAGCTGCCCAACAGCTGCAGGTGGCTAGAAAACAAGATACCAGACAGACAGCAACTTTCAGACAACAGCCACCTCCAATGAAGGTCAGGAGACAAATGTGCTGGGTTTTCTCTTTTACCATTGGAACACATTATGTTTATAAAGTTGATCGATATTTGCAAAAAGGAAAAATTATATGTCCTGATTCTGATTTCTCCTACAGTTGTTTAAATCAAGAACAACCAGTACACTTAAAGTAGTAGCACCAGTCATCAAGTGTTAAGGACAAGAATCTTTTATGACTTAGGAGTCTTCATCAGCAGAGATGTAGGCAATTCCCACTCCTCTTGTGTTTCACATGGGAGAAAGTCATGTAAGAAAGAAAAAAAAGCTTGGCAAGAGAAAAACAAGTAGTTAATACCAAAAAAACCAGGTAGTTAATACCAAACTGGGTCATATTAGAAGCAATGCACATATTTTATGAGGGAAATTACTGATGGTATATATTACCAGAAAAGGTGATTGTTTCAGCACTTGGGATCTTCAAGACTAGCACTGAGATTAACTTAAACTAACCACAGGCACTTAAGTGACAGTTTTACTCAGCTCCTTCTGTAGTAAGAAGAGCTAAGTAATTCCACAGAGGTACTCATCCTGCCAAGGTTCCAAAGAGTCACTGACAAAGTAGGCAAACTGATATAGGTACATTCCATAGTTATATACTTACTATCTGTAGTTAGGCATTTGAAAAGCCTTTCTGCAAGTAATATGCTACAGTCAAATGGAAATTAAAGGGCTTAGTATGGAGCAAAAAGGCAGAGTTCTGTACCTTGTGTTAAATACGTGGAATTCATCTTATCACTTGCTCCTGCCTGAAATTCTGTGACATCACAATTGGCCTCCATTGTAACTTCTCTGACTCAATGAGCTATTATGCATGTAAACACCTCATTGGAGCATTTAACACAAAATAGAATTTATTGATAGATGTATGAACCACGTGTCTGTGAAACTGTAGTTTTAATTCAGTGAAATACTCCAGTTTTTCACTTGGCCTGAAATTACTATACAATCCAGATACCTAGATTGTATAGAATATAGCAGTGGTTTGCCTTTGAAGGCCAGAAGACTTATTTTTGCCTGTACTGTGACTTAGAATATGGTACTCAATAACTCATGTAACAATGCCACTTAAATGTTTGTAACAAGAGGCTGAAATGTTGCATTTCAGGCATGTTTATCCTGCCACCAACAAATTCATCGGAATGCGCCCATATGTCCGCTCTGCAAAGCAAAGAGCCGATCCCGGAATCCCAAAAAGCCCAAGAGGAAACAGGATGAATGAAATCAAGAAGATTGCCAAGCTGTGTGACCTGTTCCAGTAATCTTCCAGTAGAACTGCAAATGCACCTTTACTGAAGTGCAGACTCAAGTATGACTGTCTCATTGTTTTTTTATTTAATGCAGTGTAAGCACAATGTTCCTGTTCTGTCTTAAGTTCCTTCCAGTCCGTAGGATTTGGTTTTAGGAAAGTAAATATTATGGTGCTACAGTTTAACATTTCAGTCGTTCCATCTTTTGGACTCCTAAACAAACTGGAACTCTTTGTGCAAGTGAGGCTATTTCTATTGGCCAAATTGATGGCCACAAATGCTTTTATGTTCTCTCTTTAAAAAAGCAGATGTTACTAAAATTTTCTTCTGTTTTCTCTTGATAACAGGAGACTATTAGAAGTGCTGAAATGGCAGTCTGTTTGTTTCACTGAAAAACAAACAATTTGTTTTCCAGGCTGGTAAGAATGCATAGGTTTGGGTATCCAGTAGAACTCTTTTATACAGGAAATGTTTAGGGAAAACAAGATTGGTTATACAGAAAATCAGTGCATTAAGGACACACATGAATTTTGATTTACTGGAGTTTGATTGTACCATTCCCTGAAACTTGACTTGAAACTTGGAAAGCTGACGTCTATGTATGAATTTCTAAAAATTATCTGATTTGTTATGCTTCAGCATCTTAATAGGTTGTTATTTTCAGCAGTCAAAAGACCAACTGACTTAAGAACAAGGCTCAAATAAACTGTATTAGAGGTCCTCCTAGGCTCTATGGCCAACCTGCACATTGTGGTTCTCTAGGGAACATGCATGAAATATCCCGGATCTCTGTGTGCACAGACTGCTGCATCAGCCCTTCTGCTGTCTTCCTGGCTTCTGCAGCCAAAACCTCCCTTAGCAGACTTATCCTCCCCAGGAGCAGAGGAAAGTAACATACATGAGGAACGGTGTCAACTAAAAATTATGTATTTCACCGGAACCACTGGGCTTTGGTGTCGTTGTCCTCCCTTAACCAAAACTTTCTATTTTTGTGTCTTTTAATAGTAATTTGCAAGTAAGCTTTACTTCAGGCCAGTAGTGTTTTTCTTGCACTACGAGTGCCAAAAGAACCCTGACTAAAGCATCCAAAGTAGACCCCTCCCTGTAGCCATGTCTTCATTTTGTTTCACCTAATGTAGCAACAGTTCCTCCAATGGGGAGGATGACAGTGACCCACTTACAGAAACAGGCTTAAAATTTACTCATCTCCAATCCCAGTTCTGTCACTACCTTTGTTGTCTAAATTGCTCTCAAGTATTAAATATTCTTTTCGCTAACTTCAGGAGGCAATTCTTGTGCTTGTTCACATTCTTCTCTCTTTAGCTCAAGTTCTTCTCTACTGTTATGCTAGAGTGGTCATATTGAAAATTTGTCTCGTTAAACAGGAAGAACAAGGCACTGGCAACTGTAATAAATCCACATAATGCAATTTTGCTGGTCAAATCACATATGCCATCGTTAATTTCCCAAGTCTGCCACAATGTACACAAGCTATTTATTGAATGTAGTCCTGTAACTTTTGTCAAGTTCATGAGGTATTCTCTCATTTTAATGTTTCATAGCCGTATGAACATCTGTCAACAGCAGAGACAGAATGTGGACCACGTGCCCCTGAAATTATGTGAAGAGCAGATTCTGCTAGCTGAATTACTGGGATTTGGTCTCTCTGAGATAGCAATAATGGAAGATAGTCTGACTCCATGCTCCAAATGGCAGTACTGCATTATCCATGTCTTGTAGCACAGATAGTGGATTCTGTTATTGAGTGTCAGAGTGGTCACAAGCTGTGTGCCCTGTTCAGAGCAGTTCCTAGTGAGTTGAAGCGAAAACATACACTAAGATAAAAGTACGTGGACTCCCCCAAAGCACATGCTTGAGAGCAGCATACTTTGATGGTAGTTGTACGTAAATTTAAGAAGTAGTGACAATGGAGCAGGCAAATGGTCTGCAATGAAGTAGTGTGAAGAGAAGGATTGATTTATAGTAACTTAGAGTTCTGAAATAGATAGGGTTAGTCATAGCTGCTCTCACTTCACTGTTACTTTACCAGGTCCTTTCTTTCATGGGGCATCTCTAAACTGAAGTATGCTTAAGGATGCACCACTTGCTGATTTAGTACAACAGTTTTGTATTTTTTCTTTTTTAAACTAGTCTCTTGTTCTCTTGTGTTTAAGAAGGTTAGGGTTTTTTTTTAAAAAGTGAATATGATGTACTGTGTTTGCATCAATCATGTACTAGTATTTACAGATTTGTTTGCACATCCTTTACTGTTCTGCCATATAAATAGCATGTGTTGCTGAAAATGAGCATAACTGAAGGTGAGTCAGCAGTGCCCTGGCAGCCCAAAGGGCCAGCTGTGTCCTGGGGTGCATCAGGCACAGCATCGCCAGCTGGGCAAGAGAGCTGATTGTCTCACTCTACACTGCACTGGTGAGTCCATGAGTACTGTGTGCAGTTTTGGATGCCTCGGTGCAAGAAGGACATCAGACCATTACAGTATTCCAGAGGAGGAGGGTGACCAAGATTGCAAAAGGTCTCAAGGACAAGACCTCTGAGGAGCAGCTCAGGTCACTTGGCTGGTTCAGTTTTGAGCAGAGAAGGCGAGGGGGTGTCCTCGTCACAGCCTACAGCTTCCTCAAGGGGGAAGCAGAGGAGGAGGTGCTGATCTCCACCCTCTGATGACCAGTGATGGGACATGAGGAAATAGATTGAAGCTGCATTAGAGGAAGTTCAGACTGGACCTTAGGAAAAGGCTCTTCTTTGGGAGAGTGGTTGGTCGCTGGTACAGGGACCCAGGGAAGTGGTCAAGGCACCAAGCTGTCAGAGCTCAAGGAGCACCTGGATGACACTCTTAGTCATACAGTTTAATGCCAGGTAGTCCTGCAAGGAGTGGGGGATTGGACTTGATCCTTATGGGTCCCTTCAAACGTGAGATGACCCTAACTATTTTAAGGAGACAGAATATGCATAATGTATTAAGGAATCATGGGAGTGGGAGCAGGGAGGGAGGTGGTGTCTTTTATAAGGCAAGAGTATTCTTTTCTCTCACAGAATAATGACGTAAGTTTAAGTGAAGAGCTCTTCTTGTGACAGCCCTGGGCTCTTTTCTCCCAGGCAATTTTTTCAAGAGACTAGAGGAATAATTATGAAATATTGATTTCTTCTTTTTTAGACAGAGGAGGAAGGTGTCTGAAGTACAGTTCTTACCACCAGTCCACTGCATTTTTGCTCCATGGATTTTTTTTGTTCTACTGCATTTTTGCTCTTCCTTTGTAGCTGAAGTCTTCGTGGATACTTCTTTGCTTGGCTTAAATTTGTTCTAACAACTTGGGTTCAATTCTCTTAATAGTCACAATGAGGCACTCCACAAAGCTTGCAAGACTTTTATGTTTACTAAAATCTGGTTTAACTCTGTCTTTGTCATTCCTTTTTAAATGGGTATCAAAGTAGCAACAAAGTAACTGGATTCTCTTGGTACAGATGGTTTTTGAGGATCTCCTCCTGATTCCTCACTTGCCTCAAATGATAGTCATGTTGTTCTGCAACCAGACACCACAACACTTCCCGCCCCACAAAACAACAAAATAAAAAACCAAAAAAAACCCAAAGCTTTCACCCTGCCACCACCTTAAGCTCATGATAATAGGATGTGAACACTGTACTGTGACTAAATACTTTGTTATAGAAATTTTCATACCCAAGCTGGGACACATCAGTTGTTCAAACTTTGGTGCCAAGGACCCCACTAACTACAGAGAAAATATAAGGCAAATTTTCATACTTGCACTTCCTGAATTCCACTTTCATTTCCTAAACAGGACTTAACCTAACCTGACAGTGGCTTCAAGTTACATAAACTAAATTTGAAAGAATAGACATTGATATATTACCTGAACAGCATACTATTTTTAAAAAAATAGACTTCACTAGCACTTTAAGTAAAGTGCTTTATTCCTTTATTTTGCAGTTTTCAAATTCCTCTAGCATAGGTTCATTTTAGAATTTAGGTGTTTTAGCAATATCTGGTGTTTTCATTGGCTTCTGTGTTTTAAGTATTTTACTCTTGTGCCTTGTGGGAGTAACTGTTTAATTTGTCTGTACAGTCCTTTTTAATAAATGTTTGTTTCATGTCATGCGTTCTTCCTGCACATCTGTTATTTGCTTATGTCATCAAGAAGCAGCCATAGCCCAAATGGTAAAAGTCAGCTGTCTTAATTGTACAGGATGCAATTAGCCACGATTCTGTTATACCTTTATAGAAACTTTATGGAGATAAATACACGGAAAGAAAGATCCCCTCCAATGAGCTTTAGAAAACATAAAGGAAAAGGAGATAGTACAACAGGTTTTAACACAACCAAACTTCTTAGTTTTGCCTTCTAAAGTTAACTTGAAAGCAGCAATAAACATGATTCCCTCTCCAACTTCAGCTAGAGGATAGCTGGCTTCTCAAGAGTCCTGCTTTGCCATTAGGAGATTATATCTACCAGTACTTGCTAGAAGTTGCTTCTCTCATCAGAATGGTGACCGAGGAGTTTATGGCAGCACTCCCTAATCCAACTCTGTCAGGAAAGCCCACATAAGCTGTACACTGCTAACAAAGGAGGTAACCTACTGTATGGGAATGAAAACAGTGTTGAGAAAAGATGTAATCCATTGGTATAGCTGGATTCAGAGAAGAATGTCTATCCCAGACCTCACAGAGCTCAGAACCTGAGATTGGTTAAATAAAAAGGAAGCATGATTTTTTTTTTCTCCATAGGTACTGTCTTCAAATACAGATAAAACACAAAATCTAGAAACTGCCCTATCTTCCCTTGTACCATAGCCGTGCTTTCTGATGGTGTTTCCCAGCAGTCCCACACTGAACCTCTAGTGTGTACTTTCTGAGTACACACCAAAGAAAAATTGTGAAAAAGCAAGATAATCAGAACCTGAACAGTACCCAGGACCCTCAAATAATCCCCCCAAACCAACCCACCTGACCAAATGACTTCCCAAACCTTAAATGACAAAACAGGGCTAAACCACACCCTAACCCATCCCATCCCAAAACATTTCTTTTCCCAAGAGAACTTCCACAGTCTAGGGTTGGCTGTGTGACTTCCCCTTTTTCATCAGTGTGCACAAAAACACAGGAGCAGAGGAGGGAAAAAAGGATGACCTCCTTCCCAAATAGTCGCTCTCTGAAGAAGTCCAAGCAGGTCAGGGCTGGGAGCAGAAACAAGGTGCAGGCAAACCGGGGCCAGAAAACAACCAGACAGCCAGGCTGAGAACAAAGCAACCTTGGAGCTTTTCCAATCCGCACATTGCCTCAGTTACGGTAAAAAAAGAAGTGTGTTTCACTTCCCAGGAGAGGGAAAAAAAAAACAACCCAAACATCTCCTCACCCCTCCCCACAGATTTTTGAGGGCCATCAGCCTGGAATGTGGATCTGCTGGCTAGTTCTTTTGTGTGAGTCCGTGACCCGAGGCAAACTAACCTATCCCCTTCAACATCTTTCTTTTACAGTGGGGCAGGAAAAAATTCCCTGCTCAGTTCCTTTTTTTCCTCCTTTAGAAAAAGTAAGCCTATGACGGGAATTAATTTCTTCCCCTAATCAACTACTTAACTTTTTTTTACCTAATTAACATTGCTGTTCCCAGTAATCAGGAAGTTAGTCTTTTTCGCACAGAAGCACTGCCACCTAGTTTAGGGCTAGGGTTACGGTAAGGATGCAGCAGCACACTGCACCGCAGCTGCTACACGTATGAAGTGCCACAGAAAAGGTCCTTTGAAAATCCACGCAACAGCACTGCCGCCTAGTGACCAAAAAAAAGAATTGCAAGTAAAGGTTACACGGAACACTGCCACCTACCGACAAAACCCGAGAACTGCAAGAGACAAATAATGCACAAAAGCACCACCTACCGAACAAAATTGGAAATTGCAAGGGAAATTTAACGAAAATGCTGCCACCCTGTGGACAACCAGAGAATTGGTCTGGTGTTACAATTTAGGGTTAGGATTTAGAGTAAAGGTTTAGGCTTAGGGTTAAATGTTAGGCTTAGGGTTAGGGTTTTTTTGATGTATTTCGTTTGCGTCTGTGGGAGCGGGAATTCGGGCCGGAGAGCTGTTGCTGGGAACAGAGGGTGGAGAAAAGCCGCTCGGTGGATGTGTAAGGAAGGACCGAGTAGCAGGGAATTTCTGGCTCGTATTTCCGTCCGATATCAACGTTCCCCCCCTCGGGCGTGGGACGGAGCGGCGGTGGGGGCGGTTGGGGTTGGCCGGGGCCGGTCAGGGTCAGCCAGAAAGAAGCCTGCCGGGCCCCTGAACCCTGCGTGGACGTGTCCAGCCCCTCAGCAGAAACCCAAGTCGTTAATTTTCAGCAGAAAATACTGTTTCTGACTGTTTCTGATCTGTGGCCTCGGCACCTTCCCGGGGAAGAATTCTCTCCTTGGTCTTTGCCGTTTTTCCCCAGGAGGTGGGCCGTGACAGGGGAATTGTCTCCAAGAAGGCCCGGGATCAGGGCGGGCTCTGCAGTGGGGACGCCTGCTGCTGCCGGACGGGGCAGGGCACCTGCAGCCAACCCCGGGGGGCCTGTGCAGGGCAGGTCACTGCCCCTCGGCCCCTGAGCGCAGGGGGGCGTGGAGGGAAACGGATTGCCTGGGCTTTGGCAGTCTGGCCCCTGAAAAGACTAACTGACCTCTTCCAACAGGGGAAC
>JAWWES010000150.1:6809881-6930250 GCA_035583135.1 Lophotriccus pileatus
GGCCGCCGCGACCGTGCCGGGCCCCGCCGCGCGCGCAGCACCGGAAACGCGCCTGCCCCGCGCGCCGCCGCCACCGGGGCGTGTCCGCCCCTGCCCCGCCCCGCCCCTGCCCCGCCCCTGCCCCGCCCCGCCCCTGCCCCGCCCCGCCCCTGCCCCGCCCCCGCCCCGCCCCGCAGCCCACGAGCGACGCGCCGGCGGGTCACGCGGGGAACGGGGAGGCCAAAGAGAAGCGGGAGGCGGAGCCTTTCCCGGGGAGGGCGGGGCGGGCGCGCGCAGGGAGCGGGGTGTGTTTTCCCGCCCCTGGGCGGGCCCTGAGGGCGGCCGTGACGGGCCCTGAGGGCACCGGCGTGGCCTGCTTCCCTTCCCATTTCCCTTTCCCTTTCCCTCCGGCTGCAGCGCTGTGTCACCACAGGCAGGGTCTCGGCGTGAGGGCGGCTGCCTCTGATGCGCCAGACAGCTGCGGGCGAGAAGCTGTGCCCTGGTGGGCTTTGCGTGGGCGCTGATGCAGCTTTGCTTACATGATAAATAAAAGTTTGGGACACGAAGCACTAAAAGTACTCCCTGCTGCGATGCCATTCACCATTGTGCCCTGGGCAACATTGGGCAGTGAAGCGGCTTCTGTCAGTGGTGCTGGCCATCGTCTGGCACCGACAGTGTCCTCGCGTCCTGCTAGAGGGAAAGGCAAAACCGAAAAGATAAATGAAGCAAAACCGGCATGCGGAATGTCAAGAAATCACATTGTTTCTTGCTCCTTCCTGGGCTAAGGGTGTCCAGCCATGGCTGTTGTAGCTCCCCTTGGAAAGGGTTGGGACAGTGGGATGAGGCTTTGCTTCAAAGCGCAGAATTACTTTGCAGTAATGAAGACTGAAATTAATACTCTGCTTGTGAATACTTAAATATTTTAAATACAATTTTCTCACGCAAATCAGCGTTTAAAAGACCTTCATTCAGTGCCATCTAGTGGTTTTCACAGTGTAGGCCAGACAGCTACATTAAAACCAAATTTAATGGCTGTATTAAGAAGTGTTTTATTTAGAGGATGAAGAAGCACACTGATTAGGTTGTTTTGCAGAATATAACCTAGGGCTATAAACCCTAGGTATTAAAATAGCCACCTGTTTTAAATGAAAATTGAACTGAACAGCCCCATCAAAGCTGGCAGTGGCCAGTTGCCAGGGGCAAAGCAATCCTTCCACTCAGAAATAAAAATGCTGCTCAGATGTTTTCTGGAAATCAGTATTCCAGGAACAAATATACCTTTACTGTCATACAGACTGGAATGATAATAAAATCAAAGATGTGAGATCGTGAAGCTCTGTAGGGAAAGACTAATATCAGCTCCCTGCCTGGGCAACAGGCTGTCAGATGAATTTGCTGAGGATATAAATATAGAGTGCTAGTAACCTTTGGCTGTTGCACAAAGAACATCCAGCCTAGTTAATGACATCTTTGATGCTTCAAGAATTTTCTCTTGGCAGGGCTATTACGGTAGTTGTCCAAAGATTGCTTTGTGATCACTTATAAACTGACAGCTTAAAGGACATTTGTCTTAGCTTTCAAACAGTTATTGGATTCTGGAGGGGAGCATGAGAGGCTTGGCATAAACTGTGGTTACTTATAAAATGTGGAATTGGATATATGTTTGGAAATAAGATAATCATAGCCTCAGGCATTGTAAGAGTTATACAATTTAAGTCTTAACCTGCTTGTTTCATTCTTGCAGGGGTTTTTATGTTTATAACCCGAGTGATTGCAGTGAGGTCTGTGCCCAGGCAGTGCAGGTTCCCTGGTGTTCAGATCTGCCTACAGAGAGGCACTGTTGTGGGGAGCAGGAGACCCGGATTTAATCTCAACCCGATGGGAATGAGGGCGTGCTTGTGTGCAGGAGGGTTAGTGCAAGGCAGATCTGATCAGCACACTTTAACATGGCTACACTGCCTCGAGTCCTCACACTTCCCGCAGCTGAGAGCGTCTGAGAGCGCACAGCCTCGTGCGGTGTCACCACCATCTGTTCCCTTCTTGCTCAGTAAAGACAGCACAGAGGGCCAGCCCAGGGAGCTGATTTGGCTGGAAACACATCACTTTTTGGAGTCGAGACAGCTTTCCTCTCAATCACATCCTTGAAACGACACAGCTCATGGCTGCACAAGCACTGCTGCTTCAAAGCTGCGTGTTCTGGGGGTGGGCTTGAGTGTCCTACAGCTTGGATCAGTCTAAGCTGTCAGGAAATGGTGTTTTAAATCCTAAGAAAATGTCTCAAAGTAAATATTAAAAGGAGGCATTATCATGATTCTGTATCTGTGTCTGTCTCTTCTGTGTTGTACGAGGCAATCTTGGCTCATCAGAGCTGATTGTTGCTCTAGAGATGCCATCCAGTAAAAGTAGGGATACCTTGGTTTTCCTGAAGTGGTGTTTTGCTGTCTGTTAGAGGGGAAGCAGCAAATCACTAGCTAATACTTAATTAGGTAAACACTCTTTGCTTGATCTGCTTTGTTATGTTAAATTAAGGAGGCAGTAATTAGTGTTTAAGTACAGAGAGGTTATTCCTCTTTGGGCATTCCATGGGTCTGGAACCTGTAGCTGTTACACAGACTAGTGAGAGTGACGAAGAGCGTGAAAAATTCACAGTGTGAAAAATTACGGGGCCAGTACAGAAGTGCAAAACATTCAATATCCTGTCCTGTGCACAGAAATTCCACCTCGCAGTTCACCTTGCACTGAGGGGCTCATCAGTGGCAGAGCCTGTAACTAAACACTGATTAGAGCCCATATTATATTTTTTGAGTACCACTGGTTGAAATGTGCAAGTACCATAACTGTGTGTAACTTTGGCTTGTTCTTTAATTGTAATATCCTTAGCAGAAACACGCAAGTGTCAGCAGGCAGCCCCTGTAAAATAAAACAAAACAAAGCAGTTTCTATGAGAAGTGGGAGCTTTAAAATGGCTATAATTGTGTAACTGACTTTAATACTGTGTGCCATTTTCTGGAGATGCAGTCAGTTATGCTATAGCTGCTATGCTATATACTGCTTTGACATGGGTGTGTTAATTTGTGTGGATTTTGGTTGTTTTGGGTTTTTTTTTAACTACACTGGCATCTTGTGACAGCACAGAGTACTGATTTTAAAACTGTTGCCAATGTGAGTATGAAATTTGTACATCTTATTCACAGAACAAACTATAAAAAATCCTAGAAATCGTATTTGCTTTCTCAATAAGACTGCATGAACAAGACCTTTGAGGGAGTCTTGCTTTTTAGTATTTTGTGCCATTTTTCTACCCATTCTTACACTGTGGACGTAAATAGTGAACCCCTAATTATTCATCTCAATTCTTTGCGAAACAACTCTCATATTTCTGTAAATAGACATTATTTGCATGTACTCATAAAATTACACTTGTGTTACTTAGGGGTGAAAGAACCTGGCTTTGGAACACTGAGAAAAGACTGCAAAGAAAACAACCCTTTTTCCCTAAATCCAGTTATATTAATGTGGAGACATCTTAGGGATAATTATATTGTGGGGAGTAGATGGAATGAATAATATCAGATTGTTTAGATAAAAATATATGTTGATCAATATATTACTCCAATACATCATGTCATGAAGATCTGAAAGTACAGAATTATCAAAGCATAAAGTACACAGAATAATTAAATTATGGCCTGAAATATTGCCAGTCTTTAACAAAAGCATGTGCAGGATATAGCAAAAACATCGGTTTTGTAACAAGATATATTAGCAGTAGATACACCATCCAGTTAGAGGAGTAGTTACACAAGCAAAAAGTAGCTGCATGCCAGGCAAGAAAAACAGTGAATTAGGAAATTGTCATTTCTAAGGGCTGCTCTGAGGTGTAGCCAAAGATTTTGCAGTGGGAAATTTGGTCTCAAACAGAGACAAATTGTGAAGTCTAGAAACATGTAGCAGATTTGTTTCCCAAAGGCTTTACTAAGATAGAATAAAGAATGATGTAAGGAACTGTGAAACCATAAAGTTTGTTGATTTTTCTTTTGTTTAGAATTCCCTGTAGTGAGATCCAGGAAGATAAATGTAGGTTCATAAGTGTGTGGGCTTATCTACTTTTTTCAGTCTCACCCTTCAGCTCCATGAAGAAAAACGAGAAGGAGAAAATATCAGTGCAATATGTTTGTTATATTTGTACATAGTTCACTACCAGGAATGTGTTGCATTAAGACAAAGAGAGTAAAATGAGGTCTCTGGAGTCTGCTTTGACATAAATCATATTTCTGTGCTATTATATTTCCATTTATTTCAGTGATCCTACCCTGCTGTACAATTGGTACAATAAAAGGAAGAATGCATTTGAAAATTAGTTCTTGTAGTCTTTCAGCTTGTAACATGAGAAGTGTAGTTAAAGAAAGGCCAGGCCTGATGGGACTAAACTGGTCTGTCATTAACTGGTCTACAATGACTACAGAGGTTGTATTCCAATGCCCCCGGGATTTGTATGTTGGTTTTATTTTTATGATTAGGGCAGTCAAAGAGAGAGACTGTAAATAGATTTTCTCATCTTCTAATGAACTCAGATAATGGCGCATGGGTGGATGGATTTCCAGCCATGTGTTGTTAGGGGCTCTGTGCAGCTGGAGGGGGGTTATACCTTCAAGGGTTAGCAAAAATTGAAGCATCTGTGGCTGACAGAATTATTTTAATTCATATGTTGCAACTTCTGTTCCATTCTTCAACGAACAAATTATTTTGAAATAGAAGTCCCTTAGTTTAAGGGATGGAAAATCTATCGTGTTTTCTATCCACAACACAACTTCCACAGAACAAAATTCTGGTTCAGGGAACACAAAACTCATAAAAATAAGTGTCAATCAATCTTTTTGTAACATGGGGTAGGAAGACTTGTCTTCTGTATTTCCTGATGGGAAGGCAGTCCCTGCCAGCAGTGCTGCTGAGCTTAGACAGGCTGTCCTGACTTGTCTCTGCAAGCCAAGTCATAAAATCAGTGGATTTGAGATTAGAAGGCCTATCTCAGTAAGACAGTCTATCCTACTATTAAAAAGGGATATAACTTGAAGAATAGAAAATTAGTAAAATAGAAAAATCCAGCTCTCCCAGCATGCTTGAACATGTGCAGACCACTGAGGTACAACCACATACACTACAGCAGGAGTGGATCTGTGCAGGTAAAGGGTTGGTCTGGCCCTCCACACTGTACAGTTTTTACTTCAAACTTGTTCTAGTCTGGTTCCAAGGACTGGACACAGAGTTTCATTTGAGAGAAATCCAGACTGTGCACTCAAGGCCACTCTGGGAGACAGAGCAAAGTAAGGCAGGAGGGCACATTTGAGCATTCACTGTGCAACCCAGCTAGAACTCTGACACAGATCCACCCCAATTTCTTGATGTTAAATCCATAATTCTTGATGTTAAACGATAAAGAACTCTGCACTATTGACATGTTTTACCCATAGGTCACAAAGAATTTTACAAGTGTTGTTAAAGATTATTATAGTTTTCTCAGAGAGATGATCACCTGCTGGTTTCCTTGACTTCCTTAGGAACAGTGAAGAGCATCCTTTTCACTGCACAGCAGTCAGCTCTTAGCCAGAGTTTCAAAGTCACTGACAGAGCAAAGGCTACTGTGGATCTGACCCATAATGCTTTACTTATTTTACTTCACAGTGCTACAGACCTTAGCCTTCTTTCATTTTATCATTCTTTCTGAGGTGTTTACTGATATTTAACATTTAGGACAAGAAAATAAATAAATCAAAATTCTGCCTGGTTGATCATGTTATGACCAGGTGGTTTTCCTTGCTTGCTGTAGATGCAAGTACTTATCAGAGGGAGGTCTCAGTCACAAGTCAAAGAGCAAATCACCAAGAAAAAAACCATCCTCACAGCCAATTCTTGCACCAATTCTGCTAACTCCTCTCCTGCCCAGTTCAGGAATTCCATCTAGGGATCTGTGTTCATGCTTAGGAACAAAAGCCATCCCTTTGAGCTTATGCTGGAAAGTGCAGCTGTTGCAGCTTCTTTTCCCACTTGATTTGATTTCTTTATTGTGTATTTTTAAAAATGAGGAACTCCTGATGAACACACTTTCACAGACAGGGCAAGCTACAGCACCTCTTTCCAGGATCCCAGTGGCAGTGACTTGGCTGTGAAGGCTCAGTTTCTGTCCTTCATCCCAAGTGAACTAAACACTCTCCTCCTCTTTGGTGATGCTGTAATCTGTGAGCAGCGTGACACTGATCTCCGAGCCGTGGGTGCTGCCCGTGACTGACAGGGCTCTGGTAGGAGAATTGCTCTGGGTGGCACTGGGAGGCTTTCTACGAAACGCTGCCCTGCAGCACAAGACTTGCTTCTTAAAATGTTGCCGGAAACTTTTACTCAGCCAATAAAGGGCAAAGGGATTGATGCAGGAATTGCTGAAGGCCAAGGCGCGGGAGAAAATCGTCGCTATCAGGTGGAAGGTGGAAGCGTCTACGGAAGCGTGGTATGTGAAGGAGCGGTACAGGTAGAGGATGTGGTTGGGCAGCCAGCAAAAGGCAAACAAAGCAACAAGCACCAGCACTGTTTTTGCAACTCTCTTGCGGGATTCAATCTACAAAAAAAATAATGCATATCTGTTATTAGTAACAATTAGTAACATGTTTGTGTTGTTGGTGCTGGATTGGCAAAGGAGTGTAAAAGTCTAACTGCATTAGTAACCAAAAAAAAAAAAAAACCAAAATGAAAAAAGAAAACAAACAAACAAAACCCCAAACCACAAGAAATAAACAGTGAAATAAATCTATTTCGTAATTTTCTTAACAAAGTGTTTTCAGTGCAAAGCACGTTCCCTTTCCATTATAAATCACATGGCATTCTCATCTAGACTAGGACTTAAAACTACAGTAGTTAGTGTGTCAGCTCACATAGATGAGGTCCCAGTGTTTACAAATCAGTGGTTTAACTCCTGAGTTTACAGAGTCATGATAAAGCACAACAGACCCATCCCTCTTTAGGACAGCATGGACACTCACAGGTGGTGAGTCATGAGCGCGTGTGTAAGAGCACAGCTGAGTTTGGGTTGCCAGTGTGGGCTGAGTTTGTGGAGCTTTTTACTCCACTGTCATGTAAAATTTCATACTCAAGGATTCAGAGTTAATCATCTCAATAGGCTTTGGAAAATTGGACACTTTAGAGCTTGATCACAGCTTACCTGCTTACGGGCATGACCATGTTCTTCTGCTGGCATGTTGGATGTACTTTTATATAAAGTTCTGGCGATGAGAAAGTAATAGACAGAAATGACAGCCAAGGGCACAATGTAGAACACTAAGAAGCAAACCAGGGAATGAGCTTCCTGCAGAATCTTCTCAGATACAGGATAGGGGGCACACGCCTCAAAAGTTACATTTTTCTCAGGATTGCTGAAAGAATACAAATCTGAAAAAACAGCCTCTGGGATAGCAAATATCATGGAAACGATCCAAACACATCCAGCTTTGCAGCAGGTCTTCAGGAGCGCATCTGAAGTCTGCAGTTCCAAGGGCTTCACAATAGCTCTGTATCTAAAACCACCAATATCATTGTCAGAATAAATACAGAAGTAATGCAATCAATGACAGTGCAAACTTCTTAAGGGTAAAGCCATTACTGTTCCTGCTAAACTAAGCATGCTGGAATTGTCTTGGAAATGAAAACAGATACTAGCTCTTTGGAATTAAGATGGAAATGTAAAAACTAATTTTAAGCACGTATTGTAATGGATTGTCTGGCAGGACTTGCCATTAAAGCCTTCCAAAGTAAAGGTGACTTCTACTGTTTGGATTGGGATCAGTAAGGGCAATCATCTCTCCTAATTTAATGGCTCTGCCTAGAAAGGTGAATGATGGAATATGCAAAACTGGTAAAGGTGTGAAACAGGTTAGCTATTTTATAAATCATGGACCCAAGCATGTACACCCCTCCTTTTTTCCATCTTCCCAAGATCTCAGCAGACTGCAGTGATCTGACTCAAAGTGATGCTCCGGGATTCATTCATATTTATAAAGCAGGAGCGGACACTGCTGTTGATTCATGCCTGTGACTCTGCAGCATGTGGACTGAGTCAGGCAGACAAGAAAAATCTGGGTAAATCTGCAGATATGTGAAAATGAGTGTGGAAATAGGACATAGAAAAAGGATCAACCCCCATGAAGGTGGGTGAAGCACAGGCAACAATCTATCCAGTTCCTTAGGGATCAGGGATTCTCGATAATGCAGAAAAAAGTGACCCCCTCCAGCAGGGAAAACGACTGGCACAAAAGGAAAGGGGGTAGAAAATGACCCAGAGGATAAGACAGCTTAGTTGTACCATTTTGTGCAAGCTGAGGATGTGGTCTTTTTCTTCTCTAGGCAAATTCAAATAGAAAACTGGAAGTTGGATTTTTATTGACTTTGAGCTCTTCTAGCACACTGGAACATGACAGTGCTCTGGCACTGAGCACACGACTGATCTGAGCTTTCTGAGTAAGTTTACCATGTAGTTACCCTGTGAAAATGTGGCGTGGAGTATTTATGTAACAGCCACCGTGAAGAATTAAATACAGAAGCAAGTGTCTAAACTGTAGAATCAGAGAATAGGTGGGTTTGGAAGGGACCTTTAAAGGTCATCTTCTCCATGGTGGGTTCTGAACTTATGTCATACAGGACCAAGACCTTGGAGCTATGATAGATAGTTCAGTGAAAACATTAGCTTAATATTCAGCAGTTGTTAAAAAACCACACCAAACCCTTAAAAAGAAAACCAACAAAACCCCAAAATGTTAGGTATTATTAGAAAAATAACTAAAAGAAACACAAACATCCTAAGGGTGGAATATAACGTGAACAGCCTGGAGAGACGGATAGAGATCTCTGTCTCTTCTGGCACAAGGGACAGTGCCATCAAATGAAGGCACATTGTTTATTCGACAGGCAGTGAAAGTCATTGCTGAACGAGTTCAAGAAGAGACTGGACAAGGAACTAGAACCCATTGAGGTTATTATAAAGACAGAAACCACATCTGCTCAGGGGATCATCTGAAGGCTTAGGGTTTAAGTATAGTGTTGGATACAGGTTTTTATTCTTCCCATATGTCTTTTCCTGTCTTTGTACTATCACTGCTGGATGCTGGTAATGTCCTACACAGACCCTTGATCTGACCCACTGTGGCCATTCCTGTGTTGGATGATTGTTTTTGGAGTACAGTAGCAGCATCATTGCTTAAATTCTGGACACATGAATCACTTGCTATTACAAACAGTCCACAATTGTTGGCAAACTAGATGAAAGTCTTTTTCTCTCTTACTACTAAATTTCATTTTTTGTTTTTCTACTCCTTGATGTGCTCCTGCTGATTGAAATGAAATCTCATCTTAGCTTTCTTCATTCAGGAAAGAAGTACTTGGAGAACTGATTGTTCAGCAGCTCTTGACAGCAGTCAGAGCAGTGATCCCTGCTAGCAGTGCTGTCATTGTAACCGGAGTTTAATTTCAGGACCTCTGGGCTAAAATATTTCCGTAAATGATGTAACAAATACAAGAGAAAACATATATATAAAAATATATGTGCACTTAAGAAGCTGAAAATTACAGTAGCCATCAAATTATGGGATTCATTCCTTTGCCTCCAGTCTGTTTCTTTTGTATTTTTACCACATGTCAATCTTTTATGTTCTAGGATTTCAGAGACTTCTTGAGTGCATAGGACAAATGATTTCCACTCATTTTCACAGTTTTGTTTTTCATCTTCCCTGACTACTTTAGTGCACCACTAGATAGCACCAATATACTGTCCTTTCCCCAACTTAAGCAATTTCCCTTTTCTTTGCAATTGAGAGAAAAACCCCTGTACTGTACTTCAAACTAATAAAAGGTCAAAAGACTTAAAGAGTCTTTCTCACTTCACTCCAATAAAAAGCACTTCTCCAATTTTACTAACCCAGATTTTTAAGTTACACGGGAGACTGGTCAGTTTTGGGTTTGTTTTTAGTCTATTACAGCGTGCTATTTAATATTGTGCAAAAAGATAACTTCTGCTCTTTTATCCATTTCTAATTTCACACCTGCAGCATCTCCTGGCAAACCAGTTGCATGGACCCACCTGTCAGCACTGAGAACAGTCAGGGTGAACACTGACACTCCAACTGAGGTTAGCTGGATGAAAGACAGCAGCTTGCACCCGATCCTGCCGAAGAGCCAGGTGTCCACCATGTACCGTGTCGCGTCGATCGGCACACAGGTGAGCAGAAGCAGCAGGTCTCCAAATGCCAGGCTGGTGATGAAGATGTTGGGAACCGTCTGCATTGATTTAATCTTGAAAAACACTTTGATGAGTATAGCATTTCCAAGGAGACCCACTGAAATGATCACAGCATATGTGATGTAAATTGTGCACAGTATTTCTAATCCTGGAAAGGAGTCTTCGGTCCATTTTTCATTTGTTGTTTCATTGTCACTGATTGATTTCAGTGCTGTACCATCCATAGATGCACACACAGTCTGATTAGCTGAATGCAAGTATGCTTGAGACATTTCTTTAACCGTTTCTTCTCCCCAGGCTGGACTGAGGTTGATCAAAAAATTGTATAATATTTAGCTCGCAGCATATTAGCAAGGTCAGTGGACAGGTGCAGGTTTGTGTCTGAAATTAGGATTCCTGTTGCACATTAACTACTTTCATCCCCTTCTGGATCTCAAAACATGACTAGGAGAAATGCACATAGATCTTGTTCTGAACTGTGGAGGAGGTGGGGAATTTTTTTATTGGCTTTTCAGCTATTGGAGCAGAGAGGGAGGAGGAAAAGAGAAGTGGAGTTTCTTTAAAGACATTAGCTGAAATGAGGTGCTTTTTTCTTGGAGATATCTGGCAAGTAAATATCATATTATGACTACTGTGATATTAGAGTTTGTTTATTACTTAGCAAATGTTTCCTAATGTTGTTCAAAATACTCTAAAAAGGAAAAAAATGGAAACCTGAAATACGTTTCTCAATAGTACAGGTAAGCAAAGAATATACTAATTTAACACAGAACTCTTCAGTATATATTAATGACAGATAAAATATCTCAGAACATATATAGTATTTGCTGAAAAAGCTGTAGAGACTGCCTATGTTCTGATTAGTCTTTCTATCCCAACAATGCAGTGACCTTTCAAAAGGCAATATAAAATCAAATTTACAGCCATAATCCTGCTACCATGTATATTAAAGCTGAGGTTTTTCCCTTAGAACAGTCCCATTGCCATCAAAATGACACCTTATGCTAAAGTTTGAACAGGTTTATAGGTAGGTGCTGGGCAGAAGCCTTGTATCTTGCAATAATCCATGTATGTATTGGCTTTGGACGGTACAACCAATTATTCAAATCTTCTGGGAGAAAAATAACTTTTCCTGATGATTTCTCAATCGAACATGTTAGTAGTATGAGTTTTCTTATCTTTAGATTAGTCAACAGTCAAATTTCAAACTCTGCATTGTAATGAACTCTTGATTAACTTTACTATAAACTGAGGTACAAGGAGTGTGGTGCACTGAGGTAAATCTCCTGAAATTAAGAAGCCATGATCTAGTTTCTAAGTAGTGGAAGTGGAAAAGCTGTCAAAAGATTGATCTTTATGCCTTGAAAATGAAAATCAGTAGCTGGAGTATTTTTCCTCCAGATTGTTCTTAAGCTGTGATGTTCTAATGGAGAAGGTACCCTGCTCAAATCACGAAAGCAATCTCACACCAGAGTCCCTTTATCTGTAGCTGCACACACAGAGACACACAAAATCAAGTTTGTTTCATTTCCTCAAAAAACCTTCTCTAAGTGCTATTTTTCCTCTCCCAGTCCCAGTCCTTTCAAACACAACCATGCCATAGGTATGAGGTGGTGATAGACCAGGTGGCAGATGTTAGATCAAATGTGAGACCTGTGCTGTGGAGTGGGGGAAGAAGGACTCACTGATGCAAAGAGGATGGACGGGTTAAAAATTCCAACTACATTTTTTGAAAGTGCTTTTAGAAAAGAAGCTCTTGTCACGATCAACCATAATATGTCCTTTCATGCAGGCACAGTATGTAGGTTGCTCACAGATTTAGGTATCTTTGAGGATGCCTGATTATGTTGTCCACCCACACTGGCGTAGTACTGTGCATTATATTTGATGCAGAGTTCACCAACTGTAGCAGATTGTGACAGCTTAATGTCAGATAGTTACATAAAATGTTTAGTTTTCCTGTATGGCAGAAGCAGGGTGTCACCAAACATTGGGAACTAATTGCACTCCACCAAGTGTTGAGTACTCAAGGGTGGCATCTGAATGAAGCATCAGGTGTTTAGCTGAAACCGGGATTTAGCTGAAAGAAACTTGTCACTTGCCTTGAATTGCACTAGAGGTTGGTTGATCCTCCAAAGCTCAGGCAGCATCATGTGCTTTTTATCCCAAACTGGACCTGAATTGATGTGTCTGAACCTGAATGCTCAGTTTGATGCTTCATACTTTAGAAAGCCCTCACCACCAGGATACACAGACACATTTTCCCTGCTCTTTCTCTAGCAGGGCATGGTATATATGTCTAACCCAGCTCACAGCAGCATGAAAGTCTACTTGGTTTTCTCTTTCCTCTGAGAGATTGCATTTTTCCCATCCTTTTTTCCCCCCTGGGGGAATGTGGCAGAAGGAGGCTCCATCATTTCTCCCAGTTCTTCCTTCAGTCCTTGTATTAGTGAAGGTTTTAGGTGGTTGGTCAGGTTCTCTCTTTATGGAGCACAAGATACTCTCTTAGTGGATTGATAGGAGGTGAAAAATACTATTTTGAAAAAGCACACAAAATAACACTGTCTAGGCCCAACAAAAGCCTGAAGTACAGATAGTAAACCACATTTGCAATTTTTTTTATGATGGTGGAATTTCAACTATTTCTGGTAGTTTTCAGTTGTTCAAATCCAGCTGAAAAAAAAGAGAATGGCATTGTTATTCCAAACTGTAAAGTAACCTAAGGAGTTATTTCAGAGCTTTGTCTCCTGGTGCAAAGAGAAAAGCAATTTGGGTAATTCTGGCTATTGTTTCAAGTACTGGGCTTCACAGAAAATGTTCCTTTTTGAACTCCATGCTGCAAAAAAGTATGAGTAAAATACTCAGGAGTATATAATTTAACTGTATTTTTAATGCAGATTTTCTGTTTTAATGCAGTGTGAATGTTTACTTAAGTCATTCCCATGTGCTGCATAGTGTCACCCACTCAGTAAAATCCTTCAGAACCATTTGCTCTGCACCAAGGCAAAATATGAAGAAAACAGCCAAAATCTTAACTCCCATTAAGGAATTGATTTTTCCAAAATTGTAATTATTTTGTGGTGCATATTTTTATTATTTCACTGTACATTGGTCATGCTGCATTGAGTGCTATTTATACAGATATGTCAAATTGCTTTGTAGTTAGAATGCTAGGAATACCAGACTGATACACACTGAACCACAGCTATATTAGCCAGCCTGGGGGCTTTAGGATTATTTTAACTCCCTCTTTTTTAGGTTGTTATTTGTATCATTTCTGCATAGAACTATTTAGTCATTTTAATTCTTCTTTTATGTCTCAAGCTCATTTTAGCCCCTTGCTTTGATTGTCTCCTCTAGCAGTTCCACCATCTGTTTGTTGCTGGCTGGTGCATCCTTCTGTCTCCACTGAGCAAACTGACGTTTATGTTTGTTGAGTGTTAACGGCAGAGAGATACTGAGCAGCTTGTCTGTCCTAGTCCTGAGTTTTGGGAGACTCTGTTGTGGCATCCTGCCTTATAAAAGGCTTTTCTCAGATTGAGATCTCTCCAAGAGATGAGCCTGATTGCTCTCCATGTGCCCAGACTGTTCAGCGCAGAGCAGGACTCTGCTGTCGGGTCACCACAGGCGCATTCCTCCTCCTCCTCCCTGGATGGGGAAAACGGATTTGAAGTCTAGCAGCCTGCCCAGATCAGTGTAAATCTTTCCCTTCCAGCAAATTTCAGTAGCCTTCCTTTTAGGTTCTGTTTTTTTGACATGGAGGAAGGCTTTTTATTTCTCCATCAAAAAAGTCGTAACCTGGAGTCCTTCAACAGCTCTAGCTTATAAACTAGACTCTGCAGTTGTAACTAGAATTATCTGAAGTACATTTTTTCTTCCTAGTGTTTTCTGAACTTGCAAAGCCAGTGTTGGGGAGAGGAATCTCTGCTCTAGAGACAACGTTCTAAGGGATTGGGGGGGTGTAATTGCCTTGTTTCTGACTCATATCTGTGTTTCAGCTTTTCTTCCTTCTCTTTAAATTCATTTTGTTTCTTCTCTTTAAATTGAAACTGCCAACAGTGTGACAAGTAATGGCAAGATGGGGGGACAAAGAGCCATTTCATGGCTGTGTGACTTGTGTGACTGTTCCCAATCCATTTTCTAGTGTTCAGGCAGGCAGGTGTTAAATGGAAAAGGCCTGAATGCACACCTGGAGTGAGCATCCCTGTCCGAGATGGTGGCCCATGTTTAGAGCAGATTACTAACGCATCCAGGGTTGTGTTCAGTTCTGCTTTATCCTCCTGGGACAATGGGAACAAGTCACTTCCATGCACCACATGTGAGTGCCTCCCTAAACACAGAGAACATCACCTTCCCATCTCACCAGACATCCATTTCGGAGCTATGAGTGTCGGGCAAAGGGGAGGAATGTTGCAGAGGGCACTGCCCACACTGGATTTCTTCACTTGTGAGCACAAGACGTTTATTTCAGTGTCTGTCAGTCTGATGTTTTTTACCACTAATTGGGAACATCTTCTCTCTCCTGTATTTTGATTTATTTACCATTTCCCAGTCTCTTCAGCAGCTGGAGGCCAGACAACTACTGAGCTATAAAAATGGAAAATGTTTTTTAGTACATTTTAATGAAGATTTCCTCGTCTGCATCACATTCATGGCAGCATTTAATCATTTATTGTCAAAGACTACCCATTTAGGAGAATAACACTTTGGTTTATTACTGGGTTTATCAGTGTGGAGTTGATTTTACACCAAGGGCAGAGGGAGCTGTGCAGGCACTGAGACTCAGGGCATCAAATCCTGCAGCAATATTTAATTGGAACAGTGTCCCTGTTTTTTGAAACTAAAGATGGGCTATCCAATTAAACTTTCAAATACCACAAGGCTTATCAGCATGTCTAGGAGTAAAAATAACACCATCCCAGCCCTCAGTGTTATGGAAGTGAGATGGAAGGTCAGTTTGGATGAGCTGTCAGGGGGAGCATTCAGTGATACAGCAACAAGACAGATAACTTCTTGTCAAAATATGAGAAAATAGCTTCTGGTTTTTTTACAGTGCCCAAATCCAGACTGTTCAGTGAAGTCAGTGGGACAAACTCGGCCTGCAGTGGGATCTCAAATGCTGTCATTAATCTGACTCCAAATACCTTTTATCCTGTTTCTCTATTCTTGCATTCCTTCCATCCCCCTTTTCCAAAAGCTTTCTCAGCCAGTTCCAGTATGGGAATGGCCAGTGAAATACTGGTGTCATTTCTCAGAAAAGAGAGAAAAATAAACAGCAGAATTTATCCTTGAATTTCATCAGTTACATGCACAACCAGGCAAGGAAGCAATATAGCAGCATAATTCTTTTGGGCATCCTTGAAACTCTCAATGATACATTTAATTTGGAACCATTAAAATGCCATTACATGCTAAATACTTTCTGATACCTAAAAGCACAGTGAATTGTGCATTAAGATTTAACAATCATCTTGCGCAATAGGTAATTATCTTCCCAGTATTTTGATTTTTAATCTCAAATCATTTCCCATAATGACACTTCTTTTGTTGTCCCAATAATAACTGTCCGCTAAATTTAGGAAGAATTATACATCTTGGGTGTAAGCACCGCTACCCTGTGTTGTCAAGCACTACTGCAGATTCAGACTCTCTCAGGGGGAAGCTTACACAAGCTGTACTGACCTTTAGCTGTCATCCCATGTAATATGTATCTATCCCATGGTTATCAAAGCACTGTGGATCCACTGAGCTAGAAGGCAGCTTTAGCCACTTGTTCACGAAGGGACATAAAAAGTCTCTGGGAGTCCATGAGTGAGCTGCCAACACCTTGAATCTGCATCCCCTGACTTAGCTGGTACGAAGGGGTGGTGAGTTTTGTGCCAGTCTAAATAGCAAGATGGGAGTGGGGAGTGTTGTGTTCAATTCAGCACAACTGCTGCAGTGACTTTACTATCACTTTTTATTTCTTTTGTATCATCTAACCTATTGTTAGCAACCCACTGAGATCTGACATTGAATAATTGTCTTCACAGATAAATATACTTTCTGAAATCCTTATTTTACTGCTTTGAAACAGAGCACACAATTCTTGGTGTATGTATCGCTAAAAATAAGCAACCTAGGAGTAAATGAGGATGACTTAGAAATCAGAGGAGCTTTTAGATTGAGTCATAGAACCATGGAATGGTTTGGGTTGAAGGAACCTTGAAGATCATCTCATTCTGACTCCCTGCCACGCGCAGGAGTCAACTGATACAATCCAAACCGGGAGGAGGAGGAGGATGGGACTGTATCGGTCACACGCGGCTCACGCTCCAGCCAGAGCTGTGGAAGCTGTTCCCATCACTGAAAATTACCGGGATGTGAATCACAAGCACAGAGCACGTTTTATTAGATTTGTTCTTTGTGCGTGTCCTCTCCCTGTGAAAACCATCAATGCACAATTCTGTGACAGAATGTCAGCGCAGATATGTTGGAGAAGAGCAGATGCAACGGTGCCGGTGCGGAAGATATTATTTCAGCCCAAGGAAAATTACACATCCTCATTCCGGCTGACAACCTAAACAATGCCATGCTTGAAACATAAATGATACACTGTTTAGCTGGAAAAGCCATTAGGCATGTGATGGAGAGTGGAAGTGAGCTAACAGCCTTCCCAGAACAAATAGCGCTTCACATTTTACATAAGCAAGTTGACAGGGTTTTAAAAATTTACTTCCAGATTTTGCTTTCTGAATAGAAAAAAAATAATTCAATAGCAAGAATGGAGACCTGACATTGCTCCACACTGTGCAACTTGCTCTTCTTCCTGCTGGTACACCTGAAAAATGGGAAACATGCTGATGGATCTGCCCAAGAAATTTCCAGCCATTTCTCAGCAGCCAGACAAGTCTTCAGTATTCCAGTACTTTTCTTACTGCTTGTCCAGCTCTTAATCCCTTAATTATATTATGAAGGCACTTAGCAAAAACTTTAGAAAATCAAGGTACATTTTGCCTTTTATCAGGAAGGTAATAAAACAATTACAGGATGCAGGAGACAAGGCCAGTCAGTCTCATGTTGCTCTTGTATTGATCCTCTTTTGCTACCTTTTTATTTTAAATTAGAGTAATAGAAAATAGATTAGGGAGAACTTTCAACAGGTCTTCCAGTCCATTCTTTGCCCTAAAGCAAAATATACTTATACCAGTTCTGGCAGATACTTGTCTCATCACTATGAGTGTTTTTTAATACCTGAAATGATGGCAATTCCATCTGCTCTCTAGACCACTTATTCCTTAAAAATAGAAATTGTTGCCTAATGTCTACCCAAAATGTAAGCCCATTATTTTCTGTTCTCTGAAGTGCATGCAGAAAGAATTACTGCGTGAAGGAGAAAGGGAGGGTCAAAGCAGGGTGGCAGAGACACATCAGTCTGTCCACCCACTTACACTTACTGATACCGTGGCAGAGACAAACTGGTGTAAAAGGGACTTGTGGGAGGATTTAACTCCAGCTTCACTGAAGAACTCCACAGCCTCCTTCCTTACTCTCTCAGGACCCCCCTGGGGTGTGCAGCAGCCAGGTTAGGGGTGCAGGAGGGGATCAGGCACAGCTTTAGCACCACAGCACAGCGCGTCCTACTTCGCTTTGCAAAGCAGGGAAAACTTGTATTCAGCAGCAGATTGGGGAACAAAGAGTTTACTTATGAAAATAAAAAGCACAATACTTTGTGTCTGACATACTGAACTGCCTTCTATGTTACATTTCTTTCCCACTGAAAACAATTTCAAGTTAGAAACAAGTGGGGATGAGGTGGAACTTGTTTGCATGTTTTTAATGACAACATTTCTCCCAGAAAGCTGAGGAACTGAAGGTGATCTGCCTGATTTCAAGTAGGCTGGGTGTAGCTACTGTATATTAAAATATTCATCTTTTCCACTAATTGCTGTGTGGGAGTGATTCACAGACTGAAAGAACCTTTTGTATTTTCTATCATACATAACAGTTCCATTATATTACTTTACTCCTCTGTCACTGGTACAGGTTAGTATTTCACTGTATTAGCATCATAAAAAAATCTTTACTTGAATGATACACAGAGAAGGGCTTTCAAAACTGAAACTAGGATTTGGTTGAACAGGCAAGTTACCAATTCAGACACATTTGCCGACAGAAAGCCTCTCCTTGGTAGGAGAGGAAAGTTAAGTCTCTCTTGTGATGTTCTGAAATGGAGTTTATCTTCTGCTGTATTCATAGCAAAGTAATACGAAAGGGAAAACTCCTAATTGCCACCTCCAAAGATGGTAGGATTTTATCTGCTATTGTTCTGTTTATTTTGTGGGGGTTTTTTCAGGAGAGATAATCTGAAACTTATTTCATACACATAGATACCCATTAGAGGTGGGAATTTCAGTTTTTATTGTTTCCACATTCCATTTGAAGGTACTGGGCAACATTTTCAAACATTTAAACATGCATCTACGTCTCTTTAGAGATCTAAAACCAAATCATCAGAGCCAGCACATCTGAAAACAAAACGTACATCTTGCAGGCTGAGTCCAACTTCTTAATGTCCAAGTTGGTCAAACTCCATTTCAGAAAAAGTAAGGAAAGATATGTTCATGCCTGAGACAGTGAACTAACAGGCTAAAAAATATTACTTGAAACTCAGTATTGTGTGTATTAGGCACTGATAGTAAGTATCAGATAAAGAAGGAAACAGAGAAATGGCAGGAGGGTGTAAAGGGTAAAAAAAAGATGAACTACGAGAGGGACTAATGATGAGGGAGAGAAAGTTTCCAGTCGGTGTTTAACATGAGGGCTAATCTTGGAAACACAGAGGCAGCAAATCCTTGTGTGGTCAGTATTGAAATTCCACTGAAGCCTGGAGTTGAGTCATGGAGTAACTGTCCAGAGTGACAACTGTGCTTTAGAAGTAATTATGTGTACAATGCTTGTTTTCATACACCACAAAGGAGAACCATCTCTAGATAACCAGAAGAAAATAAATTGAGTATCAGTGTAAAAATCTTGCTTTCTGTGGATAGTGCAGCCCTGTATCCACGGTTAGTGTTCTTCGTGAACAAGGATGTTCGGTCTCACCATCTTCTGCAGATACAGCACTGGGGTTGTAATGGACTTCAGCTATGGGAAAGAATTGGGAAGAAAATTCCATTATAATGGCTTGGTTTAATGTGTTTAGAAAGAATCCTATACGAGTCTATGCAGAACTCACTGTTTTAACATCTTTGGGGAAATAACACAAATCAGCGTGTTTCCAAAACCAACCAGGAATGTTTGGTACTCTTTCTGTTTCAGAAAATGGCTCTGCAAAAATTTCTTCATCTTGGAAGGCAAAACCTTCTGCTGGGATTCTTCTGGATTAAAAAGACTCACAGCAGGTCCTGTTCAGCTTTCTGGAATTCCTAAGATCTCTACTCTTTTGGGAGTGCAATTCCAGTTAGGGAGCACTATCATCTATCTCAAGACTAGGGCACTTCCTAACTGGAAGTAGGTCCCATGTAAGTAGCAGCCAGCTGGCCCAGGGTAGAATATCTCTTAGATGCCTAAGATAGAAGCTGAGCAGAGTTCCCTTCCTTTTGGAGAAGAGCCATCCCAGGATGTTAAGGGCTTTCTTACTTTCCTTAGTACAACAGAAGCCATGTGTAACGTAGCCATTAACCCCAAACCACACTCTGGCACAGACAAAGCAGTGAAAGATTTCCTATTTATTTCCATTGCTTGGGATTTGACAGTCACCATATAGAACCTATTGCATTCCAGTCTATGCAGTGCACACTGTTTTTCTTACCAATCTTAAAATTCCTATCTGGAGAAGACCTGGGAAGGAAATCTGAACCATTGGAAGTTGAACTTGTTCCATTAGAATTTAGACTCCGCAAAGCCTGGGATGGTGATTTGTGGTTTAAATGCTTTGGTGTAGATCCTGCAGTTGCACCTGACCCACTCCAGTCTGAAATCAGAGAGTGGAAGGCACAGGAACAAAATTCTATACAGGTGTCACATCTCAAACAACCAGAGAATAACCACCTCTCAGCCAGAGACAGCAAGACTTCTCCCTCCTGGGCTGAGCAAACCCAGCTCCTGCCCAGAAGAAATAGCTACTAGCACGCCAAATATTCTGCATAAATTTCAGAATCTCAGCTTTATGAAGACTGGAAGCTCACCAAAAACACTGCTCACATAAGGGAACACTGAATGGCATGTGAGAACAGAATTAGAGACCAAGCTGAAATCGTTTTTGGAAATCTGCAGTTTTTACTGCACGCTGTCAACCCATCATCATATATAAGCAGTTAACGGGAGAGGATAAAGACTCATTAAAGAAAAATCATCCAATGCAATGCAGAAAGGCTATTGAGAGGAGCCTTATTTCTTAATGTAGAAAAAATGTGACACCAGTAGCAGACAAAGACTCATGAGTCAAGCTAAACAAACCCCCTCAGTGCTTACCAGAATAGCTACTCAGACGGAATCTTCCCCAGCAGAAGTGAACTCGGCACTGCTTCACTACCTCATCCTTCATTAGGCAGTGAAACACAAAGATAAAGAACCCTAGGGAAGCAAGAACAGAGATTAATGTGTTTTTAGATGTATTCTCCAAGCTGCTGTCCCTTTCCTAAACATTTGGCATGCCCCTGATACCAGTAATGTTCTGTGTGGGCAGGGAGGTGGTCCCTGGGCCAGCACTGGGATCTTTAAGGTCCCTTCCAACCCAGCCCATTCTGTGATTTTATGATCCTGTTGGCCCAGAGTGGCATCGAGTCCTTTGTGCATATGAAAGGCTGATAGGAAGAGGTTTCTGCAGGTTTTGTGTAAGAATAATCTGCAAGTCACTGTGGATTTTATCAACCATTTTTATGCCTGGATGAAAAGGATTGTGCCAGCTACTAAAATGATGTGTTTATTTGGACCCATGTTTCCAAGGCATGAATTCATGTCTTTAGTAGTCTATAACAGCAATGCTGTCTAAACAACACTGTCATCCCACTGCAACAGAGCTTTCCTTTTAAAGTAGCTAAAACCCTGTAATACAAAAGCTCTCCTCTTCCCCCATGCTTGAATTACATGATGTTACAAATTTATTTCTATTCCACAGCCCTAAATTGTTGTATTTATAGCACTACTCCACTGAGAAATTACCTTGCAAGGTGTTAAAAATGCTGAAGAGATACAAGAAAAATATCCTCACTTCTCCCCAGGCAAAAAAGGCAAAGCCCCAAGTTAAGCCCAAAAGGAACATCAAACTGAAAGCACTTTTGAGGTCTTGGAGAACATTCCGTTTCCAGAATCTGGATCTCTTTTGCGTCCTTGTCTTCACAGAGTGGATTTGGAGGAGAACAGTGATGAACATGGCTGTATTTGTCAAAAATATGAAGAAGAAATAGGCCACGACAGAGATGTAGAACACTAGGTTGTCCTGAATCCAGCAGCTGCAAGAAAGGGAGGTGTGTATTTAATATAAGGAGTCTGTGAGAGTGAAACTTATGAAGGCTGGTTCCCCAAATAAGTATCCTGTTTGCGTCTCCAACACTTAGAAAGGGGCATTCCATAATGCCCATTATTGTCCCAGTGAGGACATTCATGGAATCTCTCCACTTGCCTTTTTTTATGGATGTTATGGATATTTGTTAACTTTGCGACATTATTATTTCTGCCAAATTCAGATAAACATGACAATTGTTTCACAACTTAATGATGTATACACACGAAGACACACTGCCTCAGGAAAACCAAGTTAAATGTGACTTAATTAGGAGTCTAAATAACAGTATGCCACTGGTTAGCTTTTCCTTAGACACAAATTAGTGTCTTTTTGCCAACAATGGATAGCAGTTTTCCCTCTGGGGTGTCACAGAGGTGTGTTGTTTCTCTGATGGGATAGAATTAAAATATTCCAGCTAATCTTCACCAACAAGAGATCAGATTGTGCTAAACAGAAAGTAGGTGAAAAAAATGGAAGCATTTTTGCCATAAAACAATTTTTAAAAAGGATGAAAGAATGCAGTGTTTTCCCACTGGAAAAGAGTGGAGGCTGAGATGATTTAAATAAAAGAATTTGAAATTATGATGAGACAGTGATGTGAATTGACATTAAAAAAAAAAAACAAAAAACAAAAAACAAAAAAAACCCCAGAAGCAAATGTGCAAAATAGTTAAGCAATTATTGTGCCTTTAGATTTTACCAGAAAACCAGAACATGAAGAAGCATATACAAATGTCCCACCAGACTGAGCTAATGCCATGTAAAGAAAGAGATTTCACTAAAAGGAGAGGGTAAAGATAGGGAGAAAAGACAAAAGCAAGAGAGAAGTTGTTGCCTTCTGGTTATCTCTTGTATCTTTCAGATACTCTACTGACCATCAAAAAGCTTTAAGCACTGTACTTACAAATTGCTGTAAGGATTGCTCTCAGAGAGGGACCCATTGCCATAGAAGTCTTTGTTTATAATGAGCACAAGAATAATTACAATAGCTGGTATTCCTAATGTGGAAAGCAGGGGAAAAGAAATATTTTGATTAAAAAGAAAAAAAATGGAGAATATGGAAAGATGTGAGATAATCTCTGATGAGTAACAGTAGACATTTGCATCTTAGGATCCAACTCTACCCCCAAAGTCTCCTTCTGAAACAAGTGTAATTAAATATATGACATAGCAGGTCTAATCTCCCTATTTATGTAAATTACAAATGAGTAGGCATAAAAATATCCATGTTTGCAAAATGTTTGTGAGTGTTCAAACATCTCCAGAAGGGATCCAATCTGGCAAAATAAACCAAACTGATTATTACAAAAGCTGAGTGTCAAAAGATAAGCAGACCACAGCATTTTGTGCTGAGAGCTTATATAGACAGACGTTTTCCAGGCAGTGTTTTATCAGTCTTCCCTTCCATTCATTTTCCATTTCCCATATTTTTTTTCAGTCCTGTCTTTTCTGGGGAGAACAGCTGCTGCCAACAACACCATCATGGATGGCTGCCCCTGAGAAGAATTGTATGCAATGTCAGATCTGAGGATAGAGATGACAATACACTGCACACTATTCAAGAGCCAACCCCCCCCCTTTAAAACAGCATCTAATGGTGACCCAAATAATACAGACCAAATTCTGCTCTAGGTCAGTGCCTCTGCTAACACCTTTTCTAACAGCTGAACCAGCCTATGGGCTCTTTTTGTTGTGTTTCTCCCTGACAAGCCTCTGACGCTTGCCCAGAGAAGTCCTCAGGAGAGCAATGAATGAAAGCCAAATCCTCCCTGTGTGGGGGAATCTGAATAGAACGCCAGGTATTCTGGACACAGAGTTTGGAGAAGGATCTAAAAATATCTCTGAGCATTCCCAGTGCAAGGGTGAAGGCTGTGGGCAGCTCATCCTGCCCCAGGCACACACACTGATGTGAGGTACCCTGATAAATCATTCCTGTAAGAACAGGAGGGGTAGGAGACCAGTCTCTTACACCCATGTTCACCTTTTCATTTGACTGTGCAGGGACCAATAGGCACTTTATGCTAATATTTCCCTGAGCAGAAGAAATTGAAGCTGAACCTGCCCGGGGAGAGATCCATCCTTACAGCTCAGGGTGTGCATCACATTTCTGTTAGCTCAGTGTCCTCACTTACTTTTGCACATATGCCCCAATCTTAGAGAAGGTGACAAGCCCAGAAGTGGAGAAGAAATCTGCTTGCTTACCCCAGCCAGCAATGCAGCATTTTAGGATGTACTTTGGGACATAAACATTGAAAACTTTGACAAGGGCCAAGTAAAAGTGAACAGACTCCAGGCACATCCACGTGAAAGCTGCAAGAAGGAAATAGTGAAGGAGCATGGCCATGGTGATGCAGAGACCTGGCTGGTTGAATGAGGACAGCCAGGAATTGGTGAGGAAGACCATGTTCAGCATCAGCAATGCAGTACAAAGGTTAAGCAGGATTTTTGAAGGGTTGTCTCTCCGCAGCTTCCTAAAAAGAAGGGGAAAGTCCACAAGGTTATCACTGCATCATCCAGTGTACAGCCATTCTATGATTCTGTGAAATTTAGGAACACAGAAGTTTGCTGAACAGTCCAGATTGGTGCTTATATTAAGCATTAAGTGTTTGAATCCTTCTAATTTCACCAGAGGTCAAAATAAAGCAATTTTTATAATGTCAGCTCTCAATCTTCCCTCCCGTGCATTACAGCAGCAAATATTAACAAATATTCTTATAGTTGCTGCAAATCCATTATTGCTAAAATATTAAAAGCCACGTAAGAAAAAGGATCAGACTTACTCAAGGGTTAGATATGTCACCATCGTTATTCCCAAAAAAAGGGAAGAAGCACCACATCCTGCATAGCTTATCACAGTTAATATATGATCATGTGTGGCATCTATTTCTGTCCGGGCCAAGTCCTGTGTTACAAGATAAAGAATGACAATTGTTTGCCACTACAGATGAAGAAAATTCCTTTACACATTTTCACACTGAAAAGAAATCAATTCTTGTTTTGCTTCCTGTTTCCATTTTTATGCATTTCTTATTGTATAGTCCTACAGAATATATAAACTAGTAAAAATATGCAGTATTTACAGTATCCAGCAATAAGTTGTGAAGCTAGAAAAGCTGTCCTTCAGAAAACACAAATTTAATAAGGATTCCAGGATCTTGACAAAATTATTCCTCTGGAGCTTGCTTTGTAGGAGAAACTATTTTGTTTCAGTGGCAGCTGCCGTGCTTGGGAACTGCACAAATCTGCTAAATGTCTTGGAGCGTGGGAGGATCCTCCCTGTCCAGAAAGCATCCCTCTGCAAAATCAGCTAGGAGACTGGGCTCTGCTTCTCCACAGCTGCTGGAAGAATATTGAGAGGATTTTGTTGCTCCCTAACACAGTTTCTCTTCTATTTGGTGAAGCTTTGAACCTCAGTCTAGTAACCCACATCTCTGATGTTGAATACTTGTAGCGGTGCTGATTACTGAAGTGGCAGTGAGAGGTGTGATCTTAAAATCAAACTGAATTCTCTTCATTTGAATGCGAACTTAAGCAAGTGTCCAAAATCTGAGCCATCTCAATTCCTCCCTGTGAAGTCATATTTTTATTCCCGGAGAGGGCTTTTGCCTCTGGTGGAGCAGGGTTATGCTGACCTCTAGGGGAAGCATCCTAAGGCAAAGATGGGGCCATACCCGATCCCGTGGGCTGTATCCTGGTGGGATTAGACAATTTTAATCTACTCAATTTGCTTAGAACTTGCCTATCACTTTGCCTTTGTTGCAGCCCATCCTCAGGCAGCCATCTCAGCTTAAGATGTTTTACTTTTAGAGGCAGTTTTCTCTGTATTACAGAGAAATAAGAGGTGATACATAATGACATCTCCCACATTTGTATTAAACTTCACTTTCTGATGGAGCATAGATAAAACACTCCAAAAGATGTAATGTCATTAGTTGCCACTGGCAGGTAATAAATTTAACACAGTATTTCCAAGGCAGTAAATAGCACATTAAGGTTGATTAAGTTACGCTGCAAAGAAGTACAAACTACATCTGTAAAATGAAATTGCCTTGAAGCAGGTGACATTTAGAGGACTTTATATCATTAAATTATTATAACTGTTTTATTTGTTACTACTGATTTTGGCAAAAATGCAGATTATCTAACAGCTTGCATAGATATGAATCTCCCATCTCTCCCCAAAACTAAAGATGACTTTGTTTAGCGCCACGGGACTTTTTGGGAGATGATTCACAGAGTACTTACCAGTAGGACTCCAAAATGGGTAAGATGGTTACAAAAACAGATTGTGTAATTCATATCTGTATATTCCATTTCACACCCCGATGTATTCCAACCACCCAGTCCATCTGTGTTATAGAGAAAAAGGGATTTTTAAGTGGAGTTAGTCATGCTCAGTCATTTATAGCTCTGCAGCACACAGGTTTTGTGAAGATGAGCTCAAGTTAGTACAGATTGCAGGGTCATTTAGCAGCACACAAGTGAGATTTCACACAGGAACACATCTTCTGTAGTTGCCTGAGAACCTCAAAATTTGGATGAAAGCCTTTGGTGAAATGAAGAAATATTTAAAGTCATTTACATGTCTGCACACATAGAAAGCAAGAAGAACCCAGTGCTGGGCTAGGTTGTGCTGCAGAATGTGGAAACACAAAAAGAACGATGTATGTACAGGGCAGAGGATTGGTTTAGGCAGAGTGTAGCACTGAAAAAGCCAGATCTTCTCTGGTAAGACTAAATTTATCACCCTATTTATGGGGAATTTTCATATTCAGACATATTCAGAAGCTAAGCTTCTGATTTTAAAAAATATGTATTTTTGAACCCTAATAGTTGCAGAACAAGCTTCTCCCACATGCTCTGAGTTAATCCAATACACAGTTATCTCTCTGCGTCTGTTGAGTGCAGGAGCCAAATTCAAGGCCTGACCCCAGCGAAGCCCCCACTGACCTCCCTGAAGAAACTGTGAGAATTCATCAGACATTTCATTGCATTTCTGCTTTTTTCTAAGGCTAAGTCTTCTTCCTGATATAGCTGCAGCACTGTACTATGCCATACATACATCCTTAGGGCTTACACTGATTGCTGAGGTACCAACATCAACACAAAGCAGCAACACCAACTCAACAGGACAGCCCAGAAGTCTCAGAGGTGCAACATCAAGGAGCCAAAGGCTGCTGGGACAGAGCAAGCGTGGCAGCTCAGCAAATAACACTTACTGTTCTTCCCAAAGTCCCAAAAGACGCAGTGCACTGCTGCATTGCCCTGGAAGCAGAGAAAAGGAGGCTGTGACATTTATTCAGTACATCTGTATGCCCTCTGCACTTGCAGACAGTGCCTCTTGCCCTGACTGGGGTGTATAACTAAGGCTGTGGGGTTTGGCTTCCCCTGCACTGCATGGCAGCAAAGCCCACTGCCCTCTGACTTTTTGCATGGTGGTGCTGCAGTGGGTCTGTGGGTCAGGGACTGATGGACACTGGGGTTTGGGGAGCCAGCTGGGATATTGTCCATCTCATCCATGGCATTGGACCAGCAGAGTCCTGATTTTTGCCTCTCCCTTTACCAAGGGAAATCCTGGGAGTCAGTGATTTTCCCAGTTTTACCTGTATCTTTCAGTACCTTGTAGTCTTTTAAGGACGGCAGAAAATCTAACAAATTGTCCAGCATAGACCAATTCCTGTGTCTAATCTCATTGGCTTCATGTGGTGTCTGAGATGTCACACCCCAACAACAAAAAAACCCCATAAGAAACCTTCATTTTCAATTTTCAGTGATTCCTCTCTCTGAAACCAGGCAGGGAAGACATGTAAGAGCTGAACAGATGTAAATGGATATTCAGTGCAATGTTTTCTCTTGGGGACATTCTAGTTTATTACTCATAATGCTGCAGCAAACTTTCCCAAGGCACATATTCATTTACTTTTATTATTATTATATCATTAATAAAGTTTAATAAAGCACAGAGTTTACAGAAAGCCAGCCTAACAGATAAGCTGTTAAGATGTGTGATCTGTAGACTGTCAAATATAATTAGGCAGAGAGCCAAAGATGTAGGTTTGGATGATAACTCATTAAATATTTAATTAAGATAATTTTAAAAGGTCGAGGGAAAAAATCTGAGAGATGCCAGATGGCCTGGTGGAGTAAAAATGACAGAAGAGAGGGGATATCTAGATAAAATTTCTGGGTATATGTTTGCTAGAACTGAATGGAAAGAGCATATCTCCATAAAAGCAGCATTTCCAAGCTCTCATTAACTTGAACTTTAATCAAATTCATCTTATTGAATAATTTTGCTCTGCTCTGGGATTGTAATATATTCATGTGGAGGCTGGACCTTAAACATTGACAACCCAGGAATGCCAAGGTGAAACTCAGTCAACAAGTTTGACCATTTAAAATAAAACAGACTTCATCTTTGAAATATCATTTTGAAACAAAACAAAACAAATTAATCTTGAAAACATCTTTGCAATGTCTTGGGGTTTTTTTAAGTTTACTTCTTTTGATGACTAAACCAATTTGCTGAATTCAGAGCAAAGATAAATCATTTCAGTCCTGCTATTTTTTAGCAAATAAGCTATTCCTTGAAAAAACATTGTCCAGATCATAACAAGGAAACAATGAAAAGGTCTTGTGCTGCTAAGCATGGCTTTAGAGCAGAGACACAAACTTCAGTAATCTGCAGGAATTTACAAACACTGAGGTCTGTGTGGTCTGTCAATATTTGGGTTTGGATGTAACATGGAGAGGTCAGGCAGTAAAGCATTTCAAGCTTATTTTCCCTGTTCCCAGTTTACTGTAAGGGTGAGTGAAATCAGCTCTGCCTCACCTCATCCCTGAGGAAAGGAACTTATCCTACCGTGTTCTGGTCTATGTGCTGAAGAGTGACAGTCACAGGCTCATTAAGGTTCTGAATTGATGCATTTTCAACACTGGCACTCACAACGTAAGTGTTCAACTTCTCCGTCGTTAAACTGTTATCCTGCAGGGGAAAAACACATCCGTGCAAAAAGAATCCAAGCTCTTCCTGCTCCCCCCTTTTTTTTTTAAATTGTACTTCTTGGAAATGGTGATCAGCTAAACCCCATGGGATGCCTGATGTAAACTTGCTACTTCATTAGAAAATGTGGTTAGCTGCAATTCAGGGACAGTCTCCACATCATCTGAAACAGAACTGAGTCTCAGATGCATCAGCTGGATTGAGAAAGCTGTATAATTGTTTCAGTGCATTTAAACATCCAGTTGTACATCATTAAGCTCATTAGACAGTAGGCACGACTGTGAATGCTTCTTCTGTGGGGAAAGTATTGCTCAGCACTCTGTATGCACCATAATTCCAAAGAAATGTCTCCCTTTTAGGTTATATACACCCCTCCTGGAGTTAAGAAAATATAATAACTACGAGAATAATCCTAAAAGCTGCACGTAAGTGCTGCTATTACTTTCATGGAGACATAAATCTTGACGTTATTTTCATGATATTTGGTATACCCTATGCATGGTCCTTAAGCAAGAGCTTACTATCAGAGGAAGGTCAGGGTATGCTCTTTTCCTGCATAATAGAAGGATTAGAATAACAGCAGCTACAGAAAATGAACAGAAAGCCTAAGGTCTACAACACTATTGGAATTTCTTTTGTAGGCACTGGGAACAGCTGAGCCCACTCCTGCTGTGTTTGGGTTTGTTGGGAGTCATAGTTACCACAAAAAGTGAAGTAGTGCCAAAAAACTTAAACTGGATCTTTGAATGCTTGTCTGGGTCACAGTTCTCGATCCCTAGGAAGTTCTTCAGGGATTTTGGCAAAAACACTGAAGCCAAGGCATTTTTGAAAGGGTTTTCTTGCACATTGATCTGCAGGAGAGAGATGACATGCTCAGAGCAGCCGTCCTCAGGTCAAACACATAATGGGAGAGAAGAGCAGGAGGGTTGTCTGGCTTAGTCCATGATTCTGAGGTGATACTTTGCTCTCACCTGGAGATCCACACCTCTGTTGTAGGAGGTAATGCCAAAGGCCAGTCCTCCAAACGTGCTGGGATCTGGGCGCAACACCAACAGAGCCAAGGAACTGGTTATGACCGACGTATTTCTGTCTGTGTAAGTCACCTTGTAGCCTATCTCCTCAGTTGTCTGCAGGACACTTCAACAAAAGCAACAGGGAGAAAAAAAATACATCTCTTGAAATGTTCTCCTGGCTGCGTAACACACATCCAGGGAACAGTTGGCTAAAAGCCTCTGCTGTGATTTATGATCACAAGGAGCAAGCCCTGGAGCAGAATGGGTCCCTTTTGGGGTAGATGCATTTTGTCTGCGCAGGGTCAGGTGATGGCAAGCACTTGAGTCAGCAGATTTCAGTGGGCTGAAAGTCTGTCAGGTGGAGGATACCCTCCTGCAGGGACCACACAAGGTGGTTCTGGGAAGACCTGAGTCAAAATTCACACCCAGTCAAATACTGCACTTCATCTGGAAGGCAGTGACTTGTAAAATCTGCTAATTTGACTATTTGCAATCATCTAATTGTACCCTCAGGTAAAATATCACAGCCAAAATAGGTTAGTCTGCAAGGAACCTCTGGAAGTCTATGCTCCAAATCCCCACCATTCCATGCTCTAAAGGCAGGGCTGCTGCTCAGGGGCTCATCCAGTAAAACTCTAATTATCTCTGAGAACAGACATTTCTGGGCCTGACTGTCAGTGAGGTTTCTTCTAAGTAGACAGAATAGGCTGGAATATAAAGGAAGCAGCAAATTAGTGTTGTTTAATACTCATGGGCATTAAGACTCAGAGATAGCTCCACGTCTTATTTGGCTACCTTAAGGCTATTCAGCCATATGCAAGGAGGGGTAAAACTCTACTGAAAATGTGAAAGACAGCTGTTCCCAGAACAGACTGAAGGAAAACCTTCCTGACCTTTGGTCTGGCTTTACCTTCATGCATCATCAGCCCCAGATGCACCAGGACCCTTTCAGCCACAGCTGCCCCGGAGCTGCAAAGCCTGGAGTTCAGCTTCCCCAGAATACCACCTCTATCTCCATTAAGAATCAAGATAACATCCTTGTCCCTAAAACCTTACATTTCATGGGAGGAGTATTCAAAGCAATGGATATTTGCCTTAAAAACCCCACAGCCAATTTAAGAAGGCAGAGGTGGTGCATGCTGGCAGCTATCACAGCCCCCACTCCACACACTGCAGTGTGATAGGCTTGGAAGAGAGAGCACATAGCCCAAAGGATCACGAAGCCACCCAGTGCTTTCTCTCTGACAGATTTTCTAGGCTATTTTTGGCTACTCCTCCTTGCAGACTCCAGAGTTTGGAAAAGCAATGCCGAGTTGTCCACTGCAAACAACTGGGCTGTGTTATAGTCATGCTCCACCCAGAACTTCTAATTTAACGTTGCATAGCTGTGTTTGAAAAGTCTTTATCAGCACAGGTAGAGGGGTGACAGAGACTGTGTCTCCAGGCTGACCAACAGACCTCACTGCTGAGCCACAGAGATCAGCTATGAGAGGAGGTGGCAGCTGGGCAGTCCCTGTGCTGCCTCCAGGTTCAGATGCCCACAGGGAACAACACTGTGATGGTTCTGCAGAACTGGTTCTGGTAAAAGCACCTTTGACAACACAATAACCAATTTCTGCTGCTAAGAACCACAAACATGTTTAAGATCCAAGGACAGAAATTGCTAAATCCCATGATGATATTTTAGTAGAGTGAATGAATTAGTTCCATGGTGCCATTTCAGCTTGGGAAACCCCCTCTGGGCAAGTTATCTTACTTACCTATTGGTTATTTTTCTAATGTTCTGATCTTCTATTTCTTGCAGCAAAATATAGTCTAGTATAGACAGTGCAGTCTCTGCAAGTGTCATGCTCACATCTGCAAGCTGTACAATATCAGAAATTTTACTTGCAATGATTTCTAGTTCTTCCACATGCAGTGTTGCATCTGGCAAGAGGTATAAAATATGCTGTATAACATCTTGTGCATTCTCTGAAAAACAAGGAAGCAGAGATGATTTATGTAGCATAGCTATCTCTCTGGCTATACTGCTACATGTCTCTATGTTAAAGCCAGGAGTTAATTTCATTCTCCTCTCTTTCCATATGGTCATAATGCTCCTGATCTACTACCAAATTATGCCACAAGAATGAGTCCATAAGCCCTCAACATGTCAGTGAAACTGGAAAAACCTTCAAAGTAAAATCTCAGTTAAAGGAAGAAAATAATGTCTTTTTCATATGAATGTTGTCACCTGCTTTGGGATTTATAAATACTATCTGTAAATAATATTTACCTTTAACTTTTGCCAGGTTTACAAGCATTTGTGAGTTCCAAATTAGAGAAGATCCTTCCCTCTTCCCAAATGTTGCTTACCTGGTGCAGTAGCAAAAGCAAATTCTGAATAGTATAATTTGAAAAAATGTATTTGCCACTCACCATCTCATCATCCTTCTATATTTTTTAATAGAAGCAGAGTTTTACACCCTGCAAGTCAGAGAGACTGTGGGCAGCTGCAGATATCTTTCAATGATCTACAGTTTGATGCACTGCTGAGGAGGGGCATAAGCCATGGTATTGGGTTTGTTCACCATTCAAACAGCTTACACTGGTTGGCATAGCATGAAAAACATATAACCATGTGGTAAATGTCACCTTATCACTTATGTGAACTACAGCACCAGCTTTTCAATTCCAGACACTGATTTGTGCTTCTTTGTATGAGATATTATGAACTACTTTGATGTGGTAACAGAGAGGGTATAGACAGGCAAAACCTGCCACATTATTCGTTAGTTATTTGCTTAGTTCTAAATCAAAGTGTAGGATTTGAGGCAAATTTTCAAAGTGATAGCTAGAGAATTTTGAAGCACTTGCAAAATTCTTTGACATTAAAACGCCTTTAAGATGACCAGGTGAGCAGGATGCACATAAAGCAACCTTCCCTTGTTCAGATGTAATAAGCATTATCTGAGTAAAACTATTTTACTCTGACTCACTGTGTCACTGAAGTATCTGGTGCCTTACCTTCTGTTATCTTGATATCCTGGAGGCCTAAAATATTATTTGGAAGTTTTTCCAGTAGTTTACATCTAGTCATGTTTGGTTTCTTCCAAAAAGCTTGCTCTAGTTCAATACTAATTGCACTGAAAAATTAAAACAATGTACATTGTTACAGGAAAAAATACGTAATAATGATGTTCCTCACATTTCCCACTCACGTAACTAAGAATGTAATTCATTAGCCCAACTTTAAATGGACTTGCAAGTCAGATCTGACTTTTGCATTTTTTCAGCAGAGTGGGAGAGCCCTTTGGAGAGCACCTTGGAGGGGAGGAAGCCATGAAGGGATGGCACAAAATGCTACAGTGCTTGTGTTTCCCCTCCCTGCCCAAGAAGAAAGTCCTGAGGTGGCTGCAGGTGATGGGGATGCCACACTCCCAGCAGCTCATGCAGGGCCAGCCCTGTATCCTTTGCATCCTCCTGGGCACAGCACTGCTGCCATGACAGACTGCCACCTGGTTTACCATCACAAAACCTGGTGCTCCCTCCTGTTTTCCATGGAGGAACCAAAACAAGATGATCTCTTTGCTCACCAGCTCCTCTGCGCAGACTGCAGAGGGTTTTTCCTGCAGCTGACCTCTGCTTCGGAGGCTGGACTTGTTAGTGGCCAGGAATAATTCCCCTTGTACCTTGTGTATGAAAAGCTTTCTGGACAATCCATCAGTGCTGAGGAAATACATAAAAGATCTTTAAGAAGATTTAATAGTCAAAAAGAAGTTCCCTCTGACACACAGGAACCCAGCTGTTCTGTGGAGCTCTTTTCCTGATGGGAATGAGCTGTAATTTGCAGACTGCTTAGGAGTATTTTACATGTTTACTATCTGCAAGAAAGGATTTTGTTTAGGTTTGTTTAGATATTTTGTCTCTTCTTCTACAGTCTTTTTCTCTTTTGTTAGACAAGGTCAGTTCTCAGGTACAGTGTTAGTTTCCAGCATCACAAACCCTATTCAATGACAGTACATCCTGCAGGCTTCTCTAATCTGTCTGAAGGTGCTTTCACACTGCCCCTCATTTTCCCATCAATGTCTTTCCTCCAGGCTTGTAGTTTTATCATCTGCAACTGGTATTTTGTGAGTCGTTGGTATAAAATGTTGTTTTAAATTTCAGGTATGGTCTGTCAGCTCTCACTTCTGTCTTACTTCTGTATTTTAAGGAGCAGCAGAGATTGTAACCAAAGCCAAGAAAGTAATTGTTTACCACCTGAGGTTTGGTCCAATATGCACAGACATTAAACAAAGGCAGTGAGTTTGAATGTTTGGCTTTGGTGTCCCTGAGCACTGGCTACCAGCAGGGGCTCCGGAATTTGTAGCTGAATCAGCCTGACCTTGCTTTCATTGCAAAGGTGCTCAGACCTGCCTTGGCACCAGGATTCAAGTTTTAACTTACCTCCATTTGTATGGAACCCACATTTTTGATCTTGCTGTCACTGCATGATGTTCTACATCTTGTGCATCAGATGAGGTCAGTCTGGCTACTTGTTAAGGGTGTTTTCTAGCCTAACCTCCCCACAAAATTTAAATTTGATATAACACTTGTAGCCAGAATTACAAAGTATGTGATTTCCAATGAGGTTTTAGTGAAATAATACCTATTGACTTCACAGCCACATCTTCAGGTTTCACATACAAGGATAGTGGTCCCTCTTTGTATGTGTTGTTCAACAGCTGTTTGATCCTGAGACTCAGCACGTCTTGTACTTCCAGAGATGTGGCCTTTAGAATTGCCTTACAGAGGTAGCTACAAACAGAATACAAAAACAAGGCTGCCAGTTAGTAATATTTCACAACATTTAAAGTTTGGAGTGAGCCAGTCATAAAATCCTGTGTCCACACAGAGGTGGAAGACTCCATGGCTCCCCGGAAAACTGAGATCTAACTAACCCCTTTCAGGATCTCTGGTGGATTCCAGTTTTTCCTCCTTAGAACAGCTCTTGTGCCAAGTGACTGGGCTTGCTGACTCTAGACGGTTTGGAAAGACAGTACCTCTCACTGAGTGGCTTCAGACATGGCAGAAAGCTGCCAGAAGCCATGAGCCATGAGTGGACCACCTCAGTGGACCTCTAATTTAACTGAGGGCTAACAAGTGAGATTTCCTTAGAGTTGGGATGCTTCATGTGTTTCCAATTCACTCCTGTCTCCACACAGTTGTCCCCCTCTCCTCAAGGCCTTTCTAAACCATTTGCAACCCTTGAAGGGGATGGGAACGCAGCTCCCCCTCCTCCTGGCCTGGGGTCAGAAGGCAATCGGAATTTCCTACAGAAGAGGTTCAGGATTCATCCTGGTATCCCTTTTGGGCATTGTCCACTTATGGGCCCCAGTGAAGGACACTGCTCACAGCCACTTCTTACAGTGCAGCACAAACCTCACAGCTTGCCATGGAAGCACTTTGAGCCTCCCAGGATTCAGGGTATGAGATGGAAACCTTGGATGCTCAAATGCATTTCCCCAAGCCAAGCATTACTCCATATGTGCTTTTCTGGTCACTCTGAAGCTCAGCCAGCCATGGAGGGGTATAATTTCTCCTCACCCTAAACATGAAATCAATATGGACTATAGAAACTCAGTTCATATAACTCTGGGTCTTACCTTTGTGACATCCGCTTTACCTTCCCCTTCAGGTCACATAGAGGGACACAGAAAGTTAGAAGCTGGTTAGAATCAATGGGCACAAATTGGATTTTAAGGAAAACAATTAGCACAAACTCAATGTTCTCATTAAAATGGAGCCTGTTGCTTTAAGTGTTACTGGAACCTGGCTCCATAAAGCAGCCTTTGTTTCACAGTACTGCTAGAGGTCCATCAGGATGATTCAGTAATTTCAACAAAACACAATACTATCAGCATTTAGACCCTGCAACTACTATATCCCCTATGCAGAGGATAAGAAAAAGTAATTATTTAAATCAGAAAATAACAAATTACATACATGAGTCCTCTTATAGGCATTGCTTTGTAGATAATTACCCCTGCAAGCAAAAGAGAATAGAAAATATTTCACAGTAGTATATAACTATAACATTCCCCCCCTTCTGCCTTCACCTAAAATAGCTTCTGGCCACAATGAGCCAGACTTTGCAGCAGAGTAGTCATGTTGAATTCAGCATGGATATATCTACAGAAATCACCAAGACCAACAGAGATGCACTCTGACAAAAATCTCTTCTTCCAGAATGGGACCCACCCTTCCCTTAGGGTTTTCCAGATTGGATTCACCCCATGTGAACAGTGCAATGGGTTAGTGTATTGTCATTTGTAAAGCAAGCAGTAACAACTGTGGAAGTCAGAGAAGAAGGAAGGAAGTCAAAATAGGCATAAAAGACAAAACTCCGTGTCCGTACAAGTGATACTTTTACAACTTGCTAAAATATCCTCTCAGCTGCTCACAGCTTCGATATGAATACAGCTGGATTGGGCTAAAAGGTATGAAATAGGGGAGTCTGGTGCAAGGAACTATTGTTTCTGAGCAGGATTTGGGAACTATAATATGCTTTTGTTAGACATGGCCATGCAAGGGCCAGTGTGAACATAGATAGCCCTCCGGGGTCTGTGACCCTCCCTCTGTGGCTAGATGTGACCCCCAAACTCCTTTGCACTCACATGTAATCACTGAAATGAGGCTTCAGCAACACTAATGTGAGTGAACCCTGCAGGTATCAGCACTTTGTGCTACTTTCCATCTCCTGCAAGTACCAATTTCTCTGCTTTTTGGATAGCCAGGGTGGCACACCGGGTACATCAGCCCACGGGATTCACCACTCACACACTGCAGAGGCAGCAAAGGTTTCATCTTGGTCATGAACCAATATAAATGGGCAAAGATGAGGTCTCAGATTGCAGCAGCTACTTGCCCTGCACTGGGTAGGATAAATATTTTCAGGTGAATGAGCCCAGTGAACAAGGTGTGGGTGTTCAACACACTGGAAGTTGTGCAGACCTGGGGGTTTAGTTTCCACCCTTGTCATGGGCTGGTCAGCTATGAAAAGAGTATTTAGAATCTGGCTGCTAAAATGATAGAGGGTCAAGGTGACACCACTACACACCCAGAGCCTTACCTGATTTTAAAATTTGTCACAACAAATTCTTCTCCGCTAAAGATTATACTAAACTGGAAAAAAAAATAACGTTTTTATTAACTTGATTTATCAATACTTTTTATAGAGATGCTTGTAAATTTAGAATTGTCATCAAAATTCTAAATCCTGATGAAAATAGCTAAGAATTTTTGCAAAGTTTTAACACTTTTCCCTTCCTTCAGAATTTCATTTTGTCCTGTTAAAAATGCATTGGATAACACGATTCTGAAACACCACAATATTGTTACAATTCTGTGTTGTCCCAACAGTTTGTGTTCTCTACACTGGGGGTTGGACCAGATGACCTTTAGAGGTCTCTTCCAACCCAAACTATTCTATGATTCCACCAGCTCTCCTGCTCATCTGATACTTGCTAGAAACACAGGAAAATAAGAAAAGCAAGCTACTCACCCAGTGTTCAAGAAGCTTCCTTGCATCATAGTAATCAGGAGCTCTCTTGGTTTTGTAGAAAAGAGAAAAGTTCATGTGAACGTTAAAGAAGGTGACTGTAAGGGGAGAACACAACACAGGTGAAATGAATCCTGTATTTTCCACGGAAGGTGCCTGCCCCCCTTCCCATGGCCACACCCCTCTGCAGAACCACAGGTTTTTTCCCATTTCCATGGTCACCAAAGCCCGTTGGGATATCCCAGACTGCAAGTGTCCAAGTTTAGATTACTGCTGCCTTGCTAGAAATTTTATTGAAGAGCTCAAGGGCCCAAACACATGGTCATGTTGTCACAGCTTAACAACTGAGTTGTGGTTCATACCTGACTGTGCATGATTTTGGCTTTTAACTGTCTGCTGAGAGTGCACAGGAGAGACAGGAGGATCTGCAGACATGGGACATCTTCCTAAGCAGCTTAAACATGTGTCTGAGTCTTAAATTGCCACATCTACAGGGTCAGTCAGTGTCAGTGATGACCACAACAGCGTTTAAAATGTCACTGTTGAGCACTTACCTGGAACAACACCCTTGGTGCTAATGGTCGGAGGTAAAGAGGGCAGCGTAGGAGCCCTTGTTGGTGATGCTTTTCTCAAGCCTGCTGAAAGGAACAATAAAAGGCCTAAGAATTCATACTGGCAAAAGTGTAAGGAGGAGAACAGTCTAGGTAAGAGAGAGGTTTGAGTCCTTCAGCAAAGATCATCGTAACAGGGAGCTGCTGTGGTTCCACAGACCTCTGCAGGATGAAGGCAAAAGGGAGAATACACAACATGTTGGGGTTTTTTATTTCTCCAGAGGTAACTACAGCATAACAAAAGCGAAAGCAGGATTTGCAGGGCTTAGATTCCAGGGAAGACCAGAGCTTATGCGCCATTATTTTTTTTCAATTCTTGTGTTGAAGGGCAGTTTTCTGTGTTCCCTTCTTGCCTGTGTAAGCTGTGCCAGCCTTCAAAGAAAGGCATTGGTCACACACTGAGTGCTAATGGAGTAACATGCAGTAATGCCTGGGAGAGGAACACTGATATTTGTGGTCTCTGGCTAAATGATAATCTGGCATAATGATTCCCATCATAAATGGTGGCCATCCTGTTTGTTGTTTTCAAAGTAAAGATTTCCAAGAATTCCTTCGTAGCTAATTTTCCTTGAAGTGAATCACCTTGTCAAGCCAGATATGACTTTTCATTTCATATGTAATCTGCCACATCACCAGGCAGACAGGGACAAGACAGGTGATGTTTGTCACATGTGCTACAGAAAATTGCAGTGAACTGAATCACTGTGTAACATTACAAGGCTTGGTTCTGAAAGAAAAGCAGGATCACAACATTTTGCCCTAGAAGTACCATTTCCTTGCTAGGCTGGTAATTTGTGTTTTTTACTTCACTTGAATGACTGTCAGAGACTTGACATTCTAGCTCTGACTAAGAGAAATAAACTTAACATATGAATGCAAAGCCAAATGTCTGTGAATAAGGAGTGTGGTCAGAAATAAGCAGGATAAGACCATGCTTCATAAAACATTGTTTTTCTCTACAATAGTTCAAGGTAAGGAGATTCACCCATGCTTGAAATACAACAGCCCATCTCTGACTCACTCAAATCAGTGGCAATATATCCATAGACAATAATAGAAACAGGGGCTGTTAACAACTTGAAGTCTCCTATTTTTATCCTAAATGACTTCAAATTATCTTGTGAAGTTCAAAGGACATCCAAAGTCAAAAGCCCCTTCTGAGCAGGCACCCTACAGTACAGAGGCTTCTGCTTCCTGGACACACAATTGATTTTCCCCTTTGCACTAAGCCACAGGCTGTAAACTCAGCACAGAGTCAAACTGGAGCAAGGGGACAATAAAGTAACTGAAGTCCAGCTCTGAGTTGGCTCTTGCAGAATAAGCTCAGACCCTTCAGTCTTCAGCTCAGACCTTCAGCCTCTAAATGCTCCTCTGAGGTGCCAGTCTGTGGTTTGGTGTCAGCTCATGATCTAGGAGATGGTGGTTTCAGCCCCTGTGGTTTCCTCAGCAGAGGTAACGTGCTCAGGGCTGGTGGAGAACTGAGATAGGAGGCTCCCCCACACCAGGAGGCAGAAGGATGGGGAACAAGAAAGATGCACCAGCTGTTCCAAAGATCAAACTGTCCAGTGACCTGCTTTGGCAGAGCACAATCCCTGTTGCTGCCAGGGTGTGCAGAAAGCTGTAAAAATAGCAAGCCTGCTTTTCCCATGCTTGATGAATCTTAGGTTTGCATTTGGATATCTCTCCTCTTTACACAGGCCTTTTGCATCTAAGATAGTAATAAACTTTTGAAATCAGAGACCTAATCTACATTGTTTTACCCTTCCATCAAAACACCAGCAAGTCCAGGAGCAAGCTGTCACATTGACATTTCAAATCCATTGCCTGCAGTAGGTCAGAAACATGACCTGACATAATGGGCATTTGCTGATTCTTTATTTGGAAAAAGATCCTCAGGCTTAGCTCACTGAACTGCAAGACAGACCTCGGTGTTCCATGCACAGAGCTCCTACCAGCACTAACACTGTTTGGCAGACAAGACGCCAGAAGCATCTACTGAATTAAAAGCCCTAGAGACAAAGGAAACCAACTCTTCAAAAGAAAAAAGATGAACCTGGAGTTAAGGGGATGTGTTTTTTCCTCCAGCACCTGTGCACAAGGACCTGGCCCTCCGTGCTGCAGAGAGGCAGATAGTCCAGCATTCCCAGGGACTTTAATGCCACAGCTTAAACTTCCAACGGACACTTGTATGGCTCCCTGTGGTATGAAGCTGTAGAGATGGTTCTGTGAGCCCCAGTGTGATGTTACAAATAATGAGTTCCTCTTTTCAAACTGACAGAAAATGAGTGTCTTGTTATAAGCTTTTTTTTAAGAACCGCTGCCACAGAGGAAGTGTGATGAGAACACAGAAGGGCCAACGCTGTACAGACATGACCTATCAGTGGAATAAATATTTCTTTCCTACAGAACTATAAGCACGATGTTAGGCTATGATTTATCGAGCCATATCCCAAACTGTTTGAACATCTGGGGTTTAACTTGTCCCCCTGACTGTTCCACTGCTGCAGATCCTCTCCAGGTAGGAGGAATCTGCACAGAGCTGTGTGGTTACAGGCTTCTGTTCCTGTTGTTATCAATGTAATGTTTCAAAAACCTTTGCCTCAGGAGTGATGTATGATAGCACCCAGAGTCAAGCAGGATGAATCCAATCAGAAAAATCCACTAGGGAAAAAAAAAACAAACCAAAACAAAACAGAAAAAGGGCCAAACAAAGCCCCAAACCCATTCTGACTAGGGATGTAACTCAGAATGATGTTTCCACCTGCTGACAAATGAAGCATAATTACAACTTCACAGATTATAATTTATTTCTTTCTCCTTCTCATTATCACCTGAAGAAAAAAGAAATCTGTTTATTCTCACATGTCAGGGATCATTACCAGCAGGCAGGTGTGGGACTGGCCACCTGCATCCTGTAACTTCATTTGCTTTAATTAATATGTATGTAATTCCATTCACGAAATGAGGGCTAGGGCATGATGACAGATGAGATCTGAAGCTACAAGAATACTGTGCCACTGACTTTTTTTAAGTCCTAGTCAAGGATTTTCATTTGAAAATTTAATAAATGGTTTATTTGACAACCTGTAAATATGTATGGTTTCCAATAGACAAGCAGCAAAAATTAGTCTAGCCAATAAGAGAACTGAAATAAATATATTTCTGTATTATTAGCAGTCATTTTCAGATTTTGAATATTCATCCCTTTCCAGGATTATTTAAAATCAAGAAGAAAATCAGAAAGCAGTGTGTGGGTGAGGTAGGGGGAGGAAGAGATGAAGACTGAGTCAAGTGAGAGGATGAGAACACACACTTTTACTTCTACACTTTTAGCAAAGACCCAGCTGAGCTGGAAAAACAAAGGATTATCTTTAAGATCTCTGGGAAAAAAGCAAAGGCAGAACAATAACTTTACTTCTACTATCAAGCAAAGCCAGTGCAATTGCTACAATAATTATAGCACTTACAAAAGCCAACACACCTTCTTAAGTCTTCCTCTGCCTATGTTCATGTGAGAAGTTTCACTCACTTTGCCTAAATGAGCCCTGGCTTCCCAAAGATGATGTAGGATTTCCAAAACAAAGCAGGCTGCCCAACTTCGCATCACAACTGCATAACCAAGCAGTGCAACATAAAACATCCATACAATGCATATAAACACAAGAGGCAAACCTTGCAGCCAGAGAACGTTATTGGGCATAAGTAACAATCTCAGACATGACAGTGGTATGGACATGGCCCTTCCCCATGGCATTTCATTACATAGCCACACTTTGGTACAACTGCTTCTTACATGGATGCTTCAGAGTGTCTCATGTAGACTCAGTCTGTATGATCCCATATGGACAATCCACATGAAGTACAGCCAGGTGCAGCTTCCTCTGTCTGACAGGTGGGACATCAATCTCAATACGTGTTTACACTGCTCACTGTTATCCCTACCTCGTGTATCATCAGCATGCCCCTGTGCTACAGCTCGCTCATGAATTCCAATTAATTAAAGTAAGGAGTAGATTTATAGTGGAAGCAAAGGTCTTGCCAGGATCTGACACACGGCGGATTCTCAAACCTGATTAAGTTTTAATAACATCTCTGTTACTTCACAACAGTCATCTTGGTCATTGTTCTTAGCAAGATGTCAGACTGCAGTAACCCTTCTCCCAGAGTGGATCCAGCGGTTCATGGCACCATAGGCAAAAGTAGCCTCAGTGCCTGTCGGTGTAGTCCATCACGTGTGAGACATTCTGCTGTCTCTCTTTGCTGATAACCTTTGAATATTTGGGCCAACATTTTGCAGACTGAATGTCCTATTCAGGCTGAACTGGAGAATCCTAACTAGAGAAAATCCCCTGGTTCTTGAGGACTGCTTTAGAGGGCAAAAATGCTTTGACCATTGAAAGCCTGTCTCTGACATGCTTTGTCCCACTAAAAAGATGCTCAAATTCATCCAGGTTATTTTTCTTGAAAAATCAAAGCCTGGGAACACTGAATGGAGGCTTTGATCTTAGGTGCTAGACTTTTCATCATCAAACATGACTAAGCTTCTCACGACTCCTTGCCAAGCCAAGCACGCACCTTTCCCACAGAGTGAATGGGCCCAAGGGCAAAGGTATTAACTAGAAGAGGGAAACTGAGCCTTCCTCCTCCATCCTCATCAGATCATGCCTCCCCCAGCCAGGGACACAAGTGGGGAAATAGCTCTAGAGACAGGCAGTGCAGAAGGAGGAGTGCTTGGATAAAGGCAGTGGGGCAGGGAGCCAAGAGACAGATGGGAAGGTTGTAATTTACAGCAATTGTTATTAGTGCTGTGCCCTTTGGTGCAGAATGAGGGAGGGTGCAACAAGAGAGGGATGGGGAATCCCTCTGAGCAGAGGTTTAATCAGCAGTCAGTGATTTCCAAATATCTCATTGCCTTGGGCCCTGGTCCCATGAAAACTGGAGCAGACGGAAAAAACTGCAGTGAAGGTGCTGCACATGATGGAGATGTGCTCTCTGATGGGATGCTCCTTGGATTCTCAAAGTGGACACCAAAAATTACCCATTCCTTCATACTGAGCAGTGGAGGGTTCCCTAGTCCATGTGTGATCCCGAGCCCCACAAAAGCCCCAAGAAGATAAAATACCACAGACTCACCACAGCGCAGGCGATGGTCCGCGATGGGGAGGACGCTGCTCAGGTTCCAGTACTCCTCCTTCCAGCTGACAGTGCTGCCCATGGCACAGCCCAGCAGCTCTTCCTGACCCAGCACACGGTCCCACAGCTGGAAGTAGTACAAGCTGCCAATGAAGCTGTTGCTGACCCTGACAATGAAGCCATCCCTTTTCTTGTGCAGGTGGCCCAGCACCAGGCTGCCCTTGGGTTTCAGGCACCCCGCACCGCCCAGGGCTTCTCTGTGCACAAGGTTCCCATTGCAGTAGACCTCCAGCAGCTGTTTCTTGGTGTCCCACAAGCAGCACACACTGTACCACACAAAAAGGGCCAGGTCGATCTCAATGTCTCGTCTGGTGCCAAAAAGATACAGTCTCAGGTGCTTGTTTTCTCCAGAGAGCCCAAGTTCTAAGTCACTGATGTCAGTGGAGGTGGTGTTAGTGTCATAGGAAAATGCTGCCCACGAGCTGACGTTGGCAGTCCGGTTTAGGTCAATGCACACAGTGAACTGACAGAGCTGAGGGATGCTGCAGTTGACCAGGGACACATATTTATCATTTCTTCCCAGTAGATCCAGTCGTTCTCCATGCAGATCCTGTGTTTCTGTAAGCAAATGGCATTGCGAAAGAGTAAAGAAGGAAAATGAAGTGTCACTTCCAAAGAAAAAGCTGCCATATGGACCCATTTGGGTTCCTCCCTGAATGATGATTAAAAAAATTAAAACTTTCTTCTATTTCTAGTTTCTGCTGCCTTTTAAATTTAATTGAGACCACCCACACTACCAGTAAAGAGAACATGAGTTTAACTTTGCAAAGGAAAAGTTGAAATACTCAAGATATGCCAAATAGGAATCAACACAGAGTTCAGGTGTAGGATCCATGTGCTCCAAGCCCAACAACTTGAACACAGCCTTGAACACTTCCAGGGATGGGGCATCCACAACTTCTCTGGGCAATTTGTTCCAGTGCCTCACCTCCTAAGAATGAAGAATTTCTTCCTAGTATCTAATCTAAATCTAACCTCCTTCAGCTTAAAGCCTCATGAAATCCATGGCCAGTGCTGGCACTGCAGGCAAAGATCTGTGGCAGAGTTTTAGGGGATGTAAGGGGTGGGTGTAGCTACTCAATTACCACTCAAGCAGAGAGTAATTCATTACAGCACATGAAAATGCAATAGCCATCTTCAGCTGTGCTTGCCAGCAGCTGAAGGGCCCAAAATGGGTTTCTCCAACTTATGAAAATCCCTGTGGGATGTACGACTGGCAGGACTGGCACCTATTCCACGACAGACCAGAGCACCATTGCACCCCAGCAGAAGCATGCTGGGAAACCACCCTTTCAGGGGTCAGGCCTTCCAGTGCCTTATAGCAGACAGATCTTCTCAGCTAAAGCTGAGAGAAAGTGGCTACATTTGTCAAGAACCTAACATTAATTCAGTCTTTTTATTATGGAAACTTTCCTTGGTTTTACTCGACTGCCCTGTGTGCTTGGAGTGGCCCCAGTGCTCCAGGCTGCATTTTGGAGGTAAGAGTTATCTCTGTGTCCTGTGTTGTTCTTGGTTCTGTCAATAGCTTTGGGCTTTTCCAAGGATACCATGGAGCAAATGCACAGCTCTTATTTTACAGTGACTGAAGTAAAACTAGAAATACACTATACAGAAATGAAGGAATATACATAGGAGGAAAACCAGTGAATAATGACAAAATCAAGAGGCTTTTTACCTCCAAACGTGGATAACAGTTGTGATGCAAGCAAAACCAGACATTTCACTCCTTTCTGTATTTTCTATTTGTACTCATCTGCTGAACCAGCATCCCAGGAGAGGGTGTGCTTTACGTCCAGACTTGTAGGTCTCTGGCCAACATGTGCTCAGGGGTAGACAAGGACCTCAGTACCAGTTGCACGGAGAAGGGAGAGGTCCAGAGCAAGAATAACTGTTGCTCTGGGGCAGAACAAGAGGAAAGTGGGCTCCTGTGTGGATACACTGTGTGTACATGGATCAGGACACCGTCAGACATCCACTGGGTTGGGGGATGCCCAAAGCCCACTGCCAGTGGGATTAACCATCCCTATGGTTAATTCTGAGGGAAATTACTGTACCTGCCAGGAAGAAAAGATGAGCAGCAACCACCAAGATGCAAAGAGCCTTGTCAGCAGAGTGCTGTCCAGGGCCACACAGGAACCTCTTCATTTTTGGTGCGTGTTCTGAAAGAAAGATGTTGGTGAGCACCCCTTTCCTGCACACTTGTCTAAGAAATTCAAACTGCTCCTGCAGTATGCTGGAATGGTATTCACAGCACAGGAGCCCAGAAGTCCTTGCTCCTCATGACTGCTCCTCTGAGTCACTATATCAGTCCTCTCTGTAAAGGTCACAGCCTCACAAACCCGCTGGTTTCTGCTGGTTTCTAAAAGAGATGAGGTTTACACAACTACACTGTGAATGTTTTGTTCATCTTTCACAACTCTGCAAACATTTTGTTCACCTGTCACAACTCTGCAAACCTGTTAGCAACTTCCAAGCTGCTTTGACAAAAGGAGACCACGTCTGAAGTGGTGAAGCTCCAAAAAATGTAAGGAAAACAAGTTATAAGAGAAAGCACTGCCAGTGCCTCTCAGCTGGATGTGCTGACCCATGGTAATACCCTGCAGACTTTATGGGGTTGTAGACCATGGAGCAGCAGACAGGGCAAGAGGTACATGGAGAATAGGACACAAGGCTGCTTATGGACAGCACAGCCAAAAAAAAGTATTTATTCTCACCCCAGGCTCTGTCTACAAACAAATTTTCATCAGTTTAATTGAGTCCTGGGAACATGGGGAAGGGCTAGTTCCAGTATAAGCACACACTGAACACTTAAAGCAAAATCCAAATACGCCTCTCTAAACTAAACGGAATTCATTCTATTGTGTGCTTCGGTCTGACTAAAGTTGCTTCCTAAATGACTGCAGTTAAACCAGAGCAATGGAATGGACAGGCAGCCTCGATGCCTGAGAGCCCCAGACTTGCTCCCCGTGCCCTGCACACTCTGGCGCTCTGTCCTCTACTCTACTAGGCACAGAGGGAAGGGATTATTCTCGGTTTAGGACCACACTGGATTAAATCTTCAGCTATTAATGAGTTACATAAAATGGCTGTGAGAGATGAACTAGATTCTCAGATAGTCTAAGCTAGCCAAGTTCATTCAGTGGAGTCCCTTGGCTTCACATGAGACAAAGCCCTCCCCTGGGGCTCCCCACGAAAGGTTACGACACCCTGACCACTGACAAAACGAAAATTGTCCCTTTGTGTTCAGACTTGTAAAATAAACAATAGAAAATTATAAAAACCCCTGACCTAATAACAACCATTTCCTTTAAAAACTGCACTTTATAAAACTTACAAGGTTATGAAATGTTACCCAGGTTTCCATTTACTGCCGTGACAACAAATCTCTTCTCTCAGGCTTCTCCATTATTACTCCAGCAACTATTTTGTGACTTTTGAAGTAACACTTAAGGAAAAAAGCATTATGCTCCCAGCTCATAGTACCTAAATAGGACTTCTTATTTTCATACTTCCTTCTAAAAACACTATAGTTATTTAAAGGTGCTGCTCAAAAACTCACCTCCCTGTGTAGCACAGAAATCAGGATTTTTGCTCCACACTGTTTCTTCTGTCAGACGCCAAAAGACCAGTGAAGAGGATATGAAATGAAAATCAGGTGGGACGTTGTGATGTTTTCAGTGGGTCAGGAAATGAAGAAAAAGTTATTTCTGTTCTGAAACCACATTTCTTAGGTCCTGAAAAGTCTGCTGTGATAACAAATCTCTGCTCCCAACGTCCTCTTTTATTACTCCAGCAATGATTTGTTGACTTTTGCAATAACATTTAAGAAACAAATCATTACACTCCCAGCCAGTGGCACGTCACAGGGTCATATTCAGTTTTGTCCAGAGCAAAGTCCAGAACAGAAAGTGTTATAAAACACAAATTAGAAAGAAACAATTGAACTGAAGAGATCCCTTTGTTTCTGATTCAAAAGTGACTGCATTACAGAACACCAGTTGTAATTTCCCCACAACAGCTCTCTAGCCTCTGATTGTAGTATGTAGCACTACAGTGTAGAGATCAACCTCTGTATCTTTCTTCCCTCCTGCAAAATACTAATTAGACAAGTTCAAAAAATTATTGATTGCTGCCAAGAAAGAGTGAGATCAAGGAGTGAGTGGCCCCAGGGAAGGACAGTCCTGCATGAATGTCATTTTGGCCAGCCAGAGGTTAAGTCTCAAATTTTGTGAGTTTGCTCCAGAGGGACAAGATGGGCCTGAGGAGTTTGCAGCTGTCTCCTGCAAGAGTGTGATCTTGAATGTTTTGGCAGTGGCTCCCAGCAGTTCAACTGCCTCACTGGATCTGATAGGGACAGAGATAAGAGGAAGTGGAGAGAGCATGAAGCTCCCAAGGCTGCTGAACACTGCAGCCTGCTCCTCCAGACACAGTCTCCAAACAGGATGGAAATGTCCCTCTCTTCTTCTTTCCTATACAATCTATTTATCCTTCTTCACCTTCTTTCTGACAAATCTATCTTTTCCTCTTGGTTTCCCCCATGTAAGTGCCCCAGACTTCAAGTTTTTCCCCAAAAAAACTATGACAGCGCCCCTTAGCCAAACTGCTCCATATCTCAGGAGCTCCTCTCCTGCCTGGCCTTCTCCCTGTGCACCAGCACAAACCCTTCCTTAGCTACAGCCAAGCAGCCGTGGCCGAGCCCCCTCCTGCCATCCACCCTCCTCAGCCAGCAGGTTTTGGTCTCCTTCTCTTATGGCCATGACAATTGCTAGTGTGTGTCTCACCAAATCCATGCTGCATAGCTCCTAGCGTTCACATAAACATGGAGCTTTCTTTCTGAAACAGGGACTGTGCAGGACTTTCCAAGGATTTCCATTTCCTCTGTCTTCTTTTATCTGTTTTCATGTTTATCAGTTTACTTTGATGTTCGTAGTTATTCAGCACAAGTTGTTTATCAGCTTCACTAGAGATGATTGCAAAGGGTCTGGAACACCCTGCGAGGGCACCTCCTCTCTAACAGTGAGTCACAGGCAGAGCCTGATTGAATAACCAGCATCCTGCCTTCGTGTCTGGTCAAAGCTTTTCTGGCAAGATTTAAAAAAGGACCCTTAGGACTCAGAGCAGGAAAAGACTGTGATTGAGGAGTACAATGAAATGAGGAGAAGCAGAGAGTGAAGACAGAACACGTTCAGGCTCACTAGGGCCATTCAGATAAAAAGAAATTTTGCTTTACATTGGATGAGTGAAGATTTTTTTTGCTGGGAGGTTGCTATGGCGACTTCTCAGCTCTCCCAAACCTCCTCATACTGTAATTACATCTCAAAGCCTAGGAGCTGGGAATCTTTGATTCTGTGGAGGAAGAATGTGGGTGGCTGACTCTTCAGGATGTTTGTCAACCAGACATTTTTATTCTAAAACAAAACAAAAAGATTCATATACTTGTGCCTTTAACAGCTGCTTACAGTTTCTATGAACCCTTCTGGCCTCATTGGTTGCCATCCTCCAAGACCTTCTTGAATAATTTTTAACTCAGAGGCTCCCTTTTCAGAACACCTCTGTCCTGCAAAGGTTATTTAGAAGATGTTTATCTCCCACTTGGGCTGAGCTTTCTTTATACCACTACACATTTCAATTTGGTCCCTGAACTAAAAAGTGCATAATGACATGAGTATTTTCACATTTCCTCAGCTTTTGTTATTTACTTCAGTTGTCACTGACTGAGCACTGAAAGCACAGAGGCTGTGCAAATATTATCCCCATTTGCTAGTCAACAGACTTACCCAGTCCTGCACAGCTCCCCTGAGATAACACACCATTAAAAAAGAGTTAAGGCCCCAAATACATAACCTTTGAATCAGAAACAATCAGAACACTGTTGTTCAAAATAAACAGTATAAAATATTGAACAGCAAAGGGATCCAATATTATGTTTCAACATACAATTGCAATTGGTTTTGTTTAAAACAGAAGCATCAGGTGCCTTGCACGGTCACACAGCACAGAGACCTGGCTGCACAGGGCAGCTGGCTGAGCAGAGGCAGGGCTGGAACTGCCCTCCAGACACCAACCTGTAAATATCATCATAAAATCAAAATAAAAATATCACTTACAGATCATAAATCCTAAAGCTGCAAATTTTATTGTAAAATATTATATTAGTTCACTAAATAAGGGCAGGAAAAGATAGCAGGGTGTTTATCTTCTCTTTTAAAAACCTTGAAAGGTGAAAACATCAGGGAGTATTTTCTGAGACAGCTGGAAACTAGCCCATACAAATTTCTAGGTTAAAAATTGATTTCAATACAAACTTGACTTTTTTTCACTCTTTTTTAATTTCAAAGCCAGGAGAAAATCTTTCTGACCATGAGTTGTTGAATCCTGTAGTGAGTATTTTAGAAAACTGGGTAAAATCCATCCGAAGTTCTAGGCAATCAAGAAATACAAACTTAGAGAATATAACCCCACCTTCAGATTTACTGAGGTCCTTTGCTCCAGGATGATTCTAGCATGATCTGTTTTGTTCTCTCAAAACATCCCAAGCAGGAATCAAGATATTCCGGGCAGACCTTCCTGGGCACAGGTTTTTGAATGTCTGTACACAGCTGTGCACTTGCTGAGATGCTACTGCCACTCTGCTCACCAGGTTCTCCAGCTGGAGCACGGGGCATGGTGTGCAGCTGCCTGCACTCACCATCTCAGGAGCAGGACCTGGTCACTCTGAGCAGCCCTTAATTTTTTCTCCATGACTGCAAAAAAACCCACAGCTGTAAAAAATTGAACCTGAATCTGTTTTGCAGCTATTCTTAACCTCGCTCCACCTCTGGAATCCTCCCAGTTCCCGTGGGATTGGGATCTCCAGCTGATGTCCACACACTGAACTCAGAGCTATTCCCTTCCAGATATTCGTGGCTGGGTCATGGCCCCAGCACACTGCATCTTGTCTGAGGTTCCTGATGGCTCCCTGTCTGCTGGAGTGGCTCAGTCCTGGCCTTTCAACTGCCAAAAATACTGTGTGACCCCCAAGGATCAAGTCTCACCAATATTTCTCACAGCAAATTAAGCAGAGAACCTTCTCCACAACCCATGAATCTCTCAGCAGCACCTAACAGGTGGTTCATTGATCCAGCTACTGCTGTTACAGCCACTGCACATAATTGCTACTTCCATGGAACACACCTACACTCCAGTCACTGCCTTAATGGCCCCAGAGTGGCTGCAGCATGGAAATGGAAACAAATTGAAATGTCAATCTCATAACTGATTTTATTGGTAGCATCACCTCTTGCTCCTCTGCAATTATCGATTATGAAAATTTCTTGGAATTAATTTGATGTTAAATTACTTTAGAACAGGTCCTTTATGGCTTGGGGAGTTAATATTGTATTAGACTCATGTACTGGGGCACTGAATTAATGAAAGAGAAAAGAGAAGGAAAGCTGAGGTGGATATGAGGGGCTGTGGTGGGAGTTTTAAAGACTGAGAGATAGATTTGTGGGCAAACTTATGTGAAATGAAAAGAGAGATTCTAAAATGATCTGTTCAAATCTGGCTCTTCTCCACAACGTGGTACAATTACAGACACCCGGTCTGTTCTGAGAGCTCTCAGATGCACTGCTCTGCACAAGCAGATTTATCATGATTCTGTTTGCAGTACAGGGCAAATCAGAAGTCCCAAGAACATCCAAAAGGCTAATGTGAGTCTCCAACAGGGGCTCTGATCAAATCCTTCCACCTCACTCCCAGCACTGTCCACCACTGAAGTGCCTGACTGCATTTAGCTGCCCCTGATGAAGCCCAGCTTTGCCTGAGGTGCTTCCCCCACTCTCCAGGAGAAGGGGATGCTCACACACACACACACACACACAGGTTGGCCTGGGGAGTGGACTGATAGGCACAGGAATTTGAACTTTGCGATGTGGGGGGAATATTCCCCACTTCCCCTGACTTCTTCAGTTTTCCCCACTGGAATCTCAATCCCAGGTGTCTGCCTACTAGGAGACAAGAAGTAGCAATGGCTCTTTCTGCTGCAGAAGAAACTTAGTTAAATATATTCCAAGACACCTTTTACCTGCAGAACTCCGTGAATTTTTTTAATTTGGCTTGAGAAGCATGAAGTGAGTCAGCAGAGCAAGGGTTCAGCCTTTCTGACTGGGTGAGCACAGCAAAAATATACAGCAAATAGCAGAAGGACCTGTAGTCACATACCATCATGGTTATGCTGATAAGCCACCAACACAGCATTTCTTTCTTAAGGTGTTTGTGACACATAGAAGGAAATATTTCTTATGGAATTTTATTTGTATCTTATTCTGAGCAAGTTGTTGCCCTTCCTTTGTCAGATGCGTCATCATGTTACAGCCAGGCCAAGGCATTCAGGGTCTTCCTTGGGTGACATTTGAAGGTCTTAATTTAATGACTTTAAATAAAGTTTGTTCATCATACAGTCAGAGTTGACCCCTGGCAAACTGATCCATGCAGATGTTCTCAAATCATGGGCAGATTTGGGACCACTGGATGTCACTGTTGCCGCGCATAAGTGATGCTGATGGGCCTTTCCTGGGCACACAGCAGGTGGCTCTGGCAGAGCAAACACTGGCATTGAAGCAGCATAAAAAGCAGAAAGCTGCTTATTTTTTCAAACAGAGCATTAAATAGAAAGAGTAGAATTGCAAGAAACGGGGAGTGAATTTTGCTCAGGGCTCACTGCTGTCCTCCGAGGGTGACGTAAGCTCTTCTCCTTGGGGTCTGCGGCAGTGCGGGCTCCGAGCTCAGCCAGGCACTCACACACAGCCTGCAGGAGGAAACGTGCCGAGCTGGCACATGCTGGAACGAGACACGGATTGTGTCCCTGTCACCTCCGCATTACTGCTTAATGCATGAGCCTGCGGGGCTGAGCGGGCTGTTAAGCCCAGCTCACGGTGTGCTGTAATCCATCTGCAGAACAGCAGAGCTGAGCTGCAGCAGCAGGCACTCCCCCACCTCACCTTCAGCTCCTTTTTAAATATGCTCCTGTTCAGGTCCTGGCCATATGTACCGTGCAGGAACAAAAACAGAAAAACAAACATAGCAGTAATACTGTCCAGTGGTTAAGAATTTTCACTGCCGTTCTTCCACAAGCCAGAAACACCTTCTGGAAGAGGAGTCAGAACCATAGGCTTCTCTCAGGTATCTCTTAGAGTTACATTTAAAATCATCTGTGCCAGTGAGACAGGCTCCTTCTTGCACAAGACCACCAAAATTACAAACCAGAGATTTGGCCCTGTGCCTTTTAATCCATGCTACTCTTTAAATCCCCGTTCCTTGGTAAAATCTTTGTGATATTTATGTAAATACAATGGAGTAATAGTTCACCTGAGTGGAACACCACTGCCCAGGCAGGAGTTTGGAAAGAAGAGGACCTCCAGAATAGTCTGTAGAAGGAGCTTCCTTCAAGCTACAGATGTCTCATTCTCCTCTTTGACTCTTTCACACCTGGTGGTTGTGGTTTCAGGAAAAATGATCCGCTGCTCTGAATTTTGCATTGGACCATTTGCAATGGAAACATGTCCTAGACACACTCTCCCCATGTCCAATGGAACTTTTCGCCCTTGCCCTTTTCACTGAGTCTGTTCCACAAACTGTGTAAACGGGCGCTTCTGATCAGTAGCATTCCCAAACAGGGGTCCTGATGGAATCCCTAAATTTGCAGCTTCCCTCAGTGCATGTGAAATGGAGGAAAACCCTGATCTCAGGCTTCCTGATACATGCATCTACATTTAGAAGTTAATCGAAGACTGGAAACTCACAGTTTATAACTCAAGTATTTCTACATGGTTATGATGATGCTCCGCAAAAATATGAAAGCCCCAGTGACTCCAGAGAGCCACCAAAACTGGGCGGTTCAGCAGTGAAAACAGGCTAAATATTTCAGTCAACTGTGGCCAAAAACAGACAAAAGCAAGAGGAAAAAAATGTTGTTCCATAATAGCCCATGGACATACGGCTGCAGATGTGGAAGAGAGAGCAGCACGTCAATGGCAGGATTTCCTCCATAGGCACTGCATCCAGCTGGGGAGTTGGAGCTGCCTGAACTATGTGAACTTTTCTGCCAGGAAAATACCAATGACACAGAAACTCAAACAGAGAAGTGTCATAGCCGAGATTTTTTCCACAGCCTGAATTCAGTGTGTCACATCATTGCTGCTTTTCTCACTCCCTGTGGCTGGGGAATTTCTTAAAGTGATAACAACGTTTTCACTAGATATGAACAAAAACCTTGTAAAAGCTTTGCAGTGCCATATAATAAGGTAAGACTCGTAGCTCATGTAAGCAGATAAAAATTTCTGTCTTCCACCTGGTTGTGCAGCCAGGGACCCAAACCACAGGGACTGTCACCAGCCAACAGGACAGTGGAGAGTCACGTCATCCCCTGCCTCCCCTGGGACAGACAGCTGCTAAGACACTTTCTCTGAAACATGTCTTATAGGCTATGATTTATTACAAGATTTTATTTTATTAACAAGAAGTGCTGGGAGCCTTTTTACTTGGTGACTTGTTTACCAGAGAGAAATATATTTTGCTCTTTAATTACAGATACTAGATGTGACTGGGAGGAAGGGCTTTTATTTTCTCTCCTTTCCAGCTTGTTATCCACATGTATCTGGTGAGAAGAAAAAACACTCACGCTGAGGGAGTTGAGCTTGGGAGATTGAAACACTGCCTTGTGGCCTGCCTTGAAGATGCTGGGGATTTTGGGGCATCTCTCATGCAGATACTGTGCACCACATATACAAATTCTGCCAGCAGATCCCAGTGACTCTCTATTTCACAAGCTGAAAAACATGAGCCCTGCTTATCCTTCCCCACCAGACAGTTCCTCCAGACTGAGGTTGCAAGTGGCCTTCAAAAGGAGAAAATGAAAGTGGGACCCTGTTGTAAGATGGATGGATGAAGGCCAGAGTGGTTGGATACTCTTCAGCTGTATCTCAAGCCACCCTCACCATCGTGCTCAGGAAAGGGGCCCCAGGGGTGGTCCCTTTGTGATATTCATGTAAATACAATGGGGGGAGGGCTGGGAGGGCTGATGTCCTGGCTGCCAGGGGGATTCCTTCCCCACCTGTAACATCCAGACCATGGCCACAACAGTGCCCACATCGCCAGTGTCTGCTGAGGGTAGAAATGGGTTTGTGCTGTGGCTTCAGGCTCCTGCCCATGACTTGCGGCTCTTTTATCTCTGCTGGCACAGGGCAAACCTCAGGCAATTCAGTGGTTTTGTTCAGATACATTTATTCTAAGTGCATCCTCATGCCATCCACACTCTGCTCAGAATATTTTGATCAGGAATTTCTCCTTTAACTCTTTTAATTCCTGTGTAAACAGGCAGCTGCCTTTACTTAGCAACTGCCTGACTCATTTCCTCTCTGAGCAATCCTCTGGGTTTACTCTGCAGCACTTCCTCTTCACATTTTCTACATCTTCTGATATTTTGCCTTTTTTAGCTGAGGCAGGCTGTTAAAAATAGCAACAGGATTTCACTGTGTGTTTGTAAAATCAATACTACCACCCCAGAGATCTTCTCAAGACCTTTCTCAGAATCGTTCCATTTTCAGTTGTATAATTACTGTTAAGTCTTGAGGCAAGAGAAAGATTCCATTTTAGTGGTCCTACAAAAGCACTACTGAAAAACTGTTGACATTAAAAGTCTTGCCAGAGTAAGAAAAACAGACTTAGGGGCATAAGCTTTTTGCTATCTTTCCATTTTCACCAGATGCTTGGAGGATATCAGAGAATCATAGAGGTTGGAATCATTCAGGCTGGAAAAGATGTGTAAGATCATTGAGTCCAACCATTAACTCAGCATTGCCATGTTCACCATTAAACTATGTCTCCAAGTGCCACATCCACCTATTTTTTTAGCAGTTCCAGGGATGGTGACTCTGCCACCACCCTGGAATGTTTCAATGCCTGACCACCCTTCCAGTGGAAACATTTTTCCTAATATCTGATCTAAAATCTATAGGCATATATATAAATATTGTATATACTGGTTTTTTATATACTCTTCTACTCTAGTTTGCATTGGTTATCACCCAGAACTGTCCTAGTATGAGTTTATTTTTTTCTGTAAAGAGATACCAAAATTCCAGTATGAGAAAGCCCAAACCCTGTAACTTCTCAGTGGAACAATCTGTGCTGTGCCAAGCAAGATCATTTAAGGGGCGGGGGAGGGGGGGGGGGAAGGGAGGGAGTTAGGGAGGTGGGGAACCCTGGTTTTAGGTAAAGAAGGAGTTTGGAATTTACCAGCTGCAGTAGCACTGCTTTAAGGAAGAAGTGCCCCTCTCCCATTTCAGGGCAATGACCTTGCTCAGATCATGGAGAATAAGGCTTAAATATGAGACTTCCCTACACATCCAACAAAATGTCTTTTCTGAAACGAAAAAGTCGCCCTTGACAGTTAGTGACATTTATGCCACTGCTGTCCATGCTGGTAGAAAGAACCCAGCCTGTGCTGTTCCTGGGTCTAACTCATCCTCTGGGAACACCCAAGGAAGCCTCTCTGCCAGGAACATCCCATCCAGCCTGTCACTGCTATAGGCAGAAATAAGCTGTGGCCAAACCTATGTCTGAAATTCCTGGGGCCCAGGAGGTGCTTAAATCTAAATCTTGATCTGACCCCTGCTGAAGGGATTCACCCTCAAAACACCCCATCTGCTCTGCTCAGCGTGTTTGGGAGCTGGAGTGAGCTTTTAGTTGTGCTCTTCCTTTCTAATTGAATTTTGCTTCAATGTTTGTACATGAGAAGGAGTGATAATTGAAGGGGAGGAGACCCTGCTCAAGTCAGAAGGTGTAGGTTCAGCAGATTTATAGCAGGTGTTAACCAGGGCCTCACTGGATTATTCCCACTAGGAAAAAAACCCCACTCAGATATTTAACAATACTGAGCCTTGTTTCCTTGAACACCAAAGAGCACCAAGACCTATTCACTGTTTCCAAACCAGGGTCATTACACTTAAGACAGTTTCTCCTTCTGTTATTTCAGGAGTCCATTAAATTACTCCTTTTCTCACTGACACACAAACCACCCAGCTTGCCTCAAATCCTCTACCTTTGCCAGTACAAGCTTTGACATGCAGCCCATTGTTTTGGCTGGGAAACCAAAGAGAAATATCCAGCCTCACCCTCATTACAGAAATAGGTGGTAACTGGCCTTTTCATTCAGTTTCCAAGATGCCAGGGGTAAGCAAACCACCAGCTTTAACCAAGTCTGCAGTCAATGCACCCTCCACCTCACATGAAGCATTCATAATTCCTGATTTATTCCATTCTGCCACAGCCCACTGGAGATAAATTTCAGATCAGAAGCTACATAGAATCCTTTTTGCTGTATCCTACATTTAGTCACTCCACACAGGCTTGCACCTTATTTCATTTCCAGTGTCAGCCGTGCAGTGTGCTCAAGTGGATGGTTTCTTAAGGGCTTACTGCAGCAGAGGCTTTTATGGAAAATCGTTCCACAAAAGCAGGATGAAATCTGAATGCAGAGGAAAGCTTTGTGCTTGTGCCACTTCTCTCTGTAGCTGAGGCATATGTCTAAAAAGCAGAGAATAAGCATGAGTAGTTCTCCTTTTATTTCTGCAGGTGGCACCAAGCATTTAGCTCTGAGACACATTTATTCTTTTAAACCCATTTTGAACACCTAAAAGGTGGTCTCTGTGCTATTCTACCAACCCTTCCCATATCACAACCAGGGCATTTAGAGGCAAGACTAGTGCGGTGCTGTGCAGAGCCTCTTGCAGTGAAATATCCTGCTCCCCTGCAGACCCTCTGTGCCTGCACATGGTCTCTCTGCAGCTCTGTGAGCCTGTGTTCCAGGACCAGCTGGTCAGTGGCTCACCCATCAATCCTCGTTGTCTCTGGAATGGTGGTGGAAACTGAGGTGTGAGGCATGGATAGCCCCAGCCAGGGGGAAGACTGGACAGAAGCCAGTGGCATGAGTGCAGATGGGATTACAGCTGAAGCAATCCAGCAGCTTGGAAGGGATATCACTAACTAGTCCCCTGTCCCAGCCCTGCAGTTCTACCCACGCCTCACACCATCCACCCAGCTTGTCTGCCCCCAGACAAGCTTCCCGTTCCACAGGGTTGGTTTTCTGCTGATTTTAGAGACAGAGACACCAAAGGGCTGGTGTTGCACATCCAGGGCAACCTTTGAGCAGTGGAGTCTGCAGAGCTGCATGCTCAGACCACACCAGTCCTGTTTCATGACAGCTCTGGCTAATCCACACCCCACAATGATTTGGTGAGACAGGGAAAGACCCAGGACTAAAGTGGATCCTGGTCAAGAAATATAAACTAAATATCCATATTCCTAACCACTTTGCCATCGCTGTAAAACTTCAATGTCACAGTCACACCTCTCAGATTTGTCAAATATAAGCTCCCACACATCCAGTCCGGGTGTTTTGAGTTTGCAAGGCTCAGCTGGGGATTATCCATCTTTGCCAGTTACCTTTTTGGGTGCTCCTTCACACAGATGGCCCGACTGGCTGCATTGTGTCCAAACCAGATTGCATTTCACTGCAGCCCTTTGGAGCTGTTACTCTATCCCCAGGCTAACATATCTCCCATACTCACATGCAAACCAGAGAGACAGATTAGTGGCCCGAGCCCAGAAATGTAATGACTTATTAATTTAGCAAGGCATTTAATTCACCACTGGCAGCACTGGCAGAAGAGCAGAATGAGGAAGTCAGATTGATCCTTGTCTCCAATGTATCAAAATAAAAGAACATCTACAGCACTTCACAGCACACTCAGACAGATCCAGGAGATCCTGGGCTGAACACTGGAGGAAATAATTGGAAATCGATGATGCTCCATCCTCCTCCAGCCCTGCTCTACACAGGCCTTTGCAGTCTGCCCAAATTGTACAGAGGTTTTGCACTGCACCAAACATCGTTGTATTTCACAATATTTTACTCTGATTGATCTTCTTGGCTGGGAAATGTAGCCCATTGTTTTGGCTGGGGAACCAAAGAGAAACATCCAACCTCACCCCTCATGACAGAAATAGGTGGTAATTGGTCCTTTTATTAAGTTTCCAAGATCCCAGTGGTAAGTGAACCACCAGCTCGAACCAAGTGTATGGTAAATTTAGAACTGATGAAGATTTTTCCTGATTCCCTTGTGCCATAGTGGCAGAAACTCCCAGATTATTTCCCCTTAGGAAGCATTTCTGGCCTGCCGCTGAGTGAGCTGCTGTGTACTGAACCATTTACTTGTCAGAATATGTTATAGAAACATTTTAATACTTAAAAGGTAGATAGTGCCTCATCATTTCAAAGCACTGTATAACCACTAACTAATTGAGGTTCACGGCATCACCTTTAAGGAACTACCACTGGAAAGCAGCAGCCAACACTTACTACCCTGAGGTCTGAACTACAGTAGTTATTTTTCCAGGTGTGGAAAAGCAAAATAATCGAGTTTGCTTAGATGTCAGTGTACAGTAATAACTGGCAAACATCAGTATTTAAATGAAACTTCAAATGGAAACTTCCCACCCCCATCCACTCTCCCACCCACTCGCCAGCCAAATTTGTACAGCTGAAGTGCTGCCATCACAGGACTTGTCACAACTTCTTTTCACACAAGTTAGACAGCCCTGACACCACTTTGAGCAGTGGGGTGCAGGTTGGCTGAAAATCCTGCCCCTGGGAATCGCCTGAGAAAAGACAAGGCTCCAGCCCTGGCAGGCTGAGCAGGTTGTTGTCTTACTAAGAAGAAGAACCAGTATTGCTGGTGGAAAGCCAGCACCTCATGCTCAGCCCTTCTGAGGCTCTGGCTGCTTTTCTTTTTCATTTCCTATAGAAGAACAAGCTTCAAAGAACTCCTGTGTCAGCCACCCGCTTTGATCCAGGCCTAAAACACCTAGAAAGTGGGAATCTTGGATACCAAAGCAGGTGCTGCTTCTCCACTGTAAGGCAAAGGAGAATCTTTGGGGCTTTTCAAACTTCTCTGCCGTTTTCTTCTTCATTAAACAAACCATTCAAGCTCAAGAACATGTTTATAGCTGAGTTTATACAAGATGGGTATCATGGCACTGTGTTCACGGCCATTTATGCCAGGCCACTTAGCACGAGATTTCAGACCACTTAGAGCTCACTGCTGGTGACTGGAGACAGAAACCTTCACACGTGAAAGCAGAAGTTGTGGCAAATAAACCAGTGGAACACCTATTAGCAGTGCTGTGACCTGTGTAAAGCAGTCATACTGAAAGCCACTAACTCCCAGAAAACAAGAGCCTGAGAGGTTTCTGTTAGCAGGGTAAGACAGTCAGAGAGTACCAAAACCAAAGAGTTTGCCTGGAAAAGCTCACTGAGCTCATATGCTCAGTGCTTGACTGAAGCTGTTTTGCTGGGTACTGTGTGTTCGGTGGTTGGTGGATGCTGTGCATGGTTCACTGTGCATGGGTACAGTTGGGGAGAATGACCCTCTGGAGGGTTCTTCTGGAGATAATATTATTTATATCATGACCCAGCATTGCCACAAAAGGTATCTGAAGGATTCTTACATGCTACTACTATGTTTCATTTATTTCAGAAATATTTAAATGTCTTGCTAATTTGGCCCTTACATTTTTAGAAGGAACAAATCTGGCTGTCCTTGCCAAAGAGGTAAATAAATGTAAATCTAGAAGGCAACAGACTGGATAGAGTGGATTTCATGGGGGGTCTACAACCCTGCATGTTGCTGAACCCATGGCCCACAGCATCAATTTATTGATCACGATGCACTTACCTATTATTTTACACTCACAATGCTTTGAAGAACTGAGCCAGTGCTCATTACTGACAGCTACCCTGCAGGCCTAATTGCAGAGCACATCCCTGGTTGTTTTGGAGCGACTGGATAACTGATTGGTCCTGTGGGCAGTGCGGCACTGCCAGACTTGTAACATCTGCATGATTGTACCTCTGATTTAGAAAACTCCAGGTACCACAGAAAAGACTCACATCCATAGACAGGCCTCACATATACCACACTCACAGAATCCATGCAGGGACCTCTTGTTACCTGCCTGTTAAAAATGGATCATTTTATAACAGTAATTTTGATTCATTAATTTCTGTTTCATAAGCACATGTCCTTTATCTATGATGCAAAGCCTAATTCTGTTGCAGCTCACAGACCCAATTTGAAATGTGTTCTTCTAGGAAAACTAACAAATGCTTTCTTTAGATTTTAATCTTCAAGACTTCCCAAAACTAGCATTAAATAAAAATGTGAAGGCAAAGTAACTTCTGGGTTAGAAAATGCTCAAGGAGAAACATCTGGCCTTTCTCTTCCTGCTCTGTGCCACAAGTGAGAGCTTTAAATGAAGAGTAATCCAAATGGGAAACCTGCTTATGACAGATGCTCGTGATTTGTTAGGGCTGTCCCTGCAATGCAATCCACAGTTTCAAGAATAAATGGCACTGCTGTGATTCTGCAGCAACAAATTCACAAAACAAACCTACTGGGCAGGGAAATTGGCCACAGATGGGCTGATGCTTGAGTTTTAATGCTCTCAGCTCCAAAGCTGGCCATTTATCACTCCTTCTGGAGTCTGAGGTCCTCAGTAGCACAGCTCTTGTTGGGTTAGTGTATACCAAGAAGTGTCTAATGGCTCCAAAAGTGACATATGGGTAAAATTCAGAAAATAAAAAAAGTGCAAAAAGAGAGTAGTGTGTGTAAAATGAGCAGGAGTCTGATTGGGATCTGAGCCTGCCTCTCTCACTGTGCGTGCATGGATGTGTGGGTGCAGGGAGGCAGAGGAAATATGTGAGAGAAGCCATAAAGGCCCCCAGATAATGCCTCCAAAGTATTTCTAAGCCGTTGCACAAGAAACAATATACAGAGACTTAAATTCAGGCACAAGGGATCCATTTACGTGGAGAGAAGAATCCTCATGTGGAATACGCTTACAAAGAACCTTCTTTAGGCAAAACAAACAAACAAACACTGGAGTCATTTATCTCCTTGCCCTCTTTCTGGGCTGGAATACAGGAGCTTCACAGTGTTACAGTCCCAAACCGTGTCAGGGGCCTCTTGCTGTCCCTGCAGAATCCCACTTCAGTTCATTCAGCTGGTCAGGAGGAGAGGGCCCGTTTCATGGGAGGACAAGATAGGGTCTATGGTGAAGCAGCCTGTGAGACCAGGGTCTTTCCAAGCCATGCAAGAAGCCAGTGGGAATTGCCAAATCAGAAATCTCCAAGCCAAAAGAGGAAGGAACACTGTAGAGTTCATTAACAACTACACTGCTAAAACTCTTTTCCAAATACTTTTTCTTACAGAAAGAAACTTCTCTCTGTTATTTCAGTATGGGGGGAAAAAAGTCTTCCTTACTGCTGCTGAATGGGACCCAAAACCATTAGCCCACATGGAACTTTGTAAGGATGGATTAATTGAATGGGGAGAGGCAAATTCAGCAGCAGAATTAACAGATTGTAATTTCCAGGCAAGAAATGGAACCATAGCTTCTCAGGATGGTGAATGCAGCCAGCAAGGGTCCCCTTACAAGCTGCTTAGAACAGCAGCTAGATGGCACTGGGATAAAGGAGGGAGTTTCAGGTAGGTAAATGCCAAAATACTGCAGAAAGCTGAAATTTGGATTAAACTAGATCCAGCTATTAAGTGTATTCATAAAGTCATTAATGGATTTTTGTGTTTTGATGGATTTTTGCTGTTTCTGCTGAAAAGTTTTTTCTTCTTCTTCTTCTTTTTTGTGAGTGGGACAGTGTTACCATCACTTCCAGGGTTCTCCTTGGCTCGAGTTTGCTTTCCTTTGGAATGGGAATGGCCAGGCAAAAGGTCGCACATTGCCTGTACTGAACTTGTGTAGGGAATCCAGACACTGTGACAAGACTATTAAATCCAGGTCTGCCAAGAAATCTAGGGAGAGCAGGTGGCAGTATGAAGCAAACAGAGTTTGGGAAACGGAAGCTATTCCTGACAAATCTCATTCTTACTGCAGGCAGAGCCACTCTTCAAACTCCAGGCAAAAACTTACATCAATTTACAAAAGCAAATACTTCAGAAAAAGTTTCTGTCCTTGTGCTAAGAACATTCCCCATCATCACAATAACCTGCTCTTTATTCTTAGTTTTTCCCAAGGCAGCCAGGCAGTTGTCAGGGGCTCTCCTGTGCTCTGCCAAGGAGCTCTGCACATAATAAAATTAGCATGACTGACTGCTCTTCTTTTTTGTTCAGACTTCTTGTAGAACTGATCTTTCAAAAGAAGCGACCTTTGAGCTGTAAGGGAAAAAAAAGTCTAAGCAGTGCTGAGTTACTGAGAAATATTTTCATGCTCAAATAACTGAAAAATTATTCTGTGTTCTCAAATTTTCCATAAGTGCTTTGCTTCAAGGCAGGGATCAATCAGATAGATTTTTAGATCATTATATAGAGTTGAGGAGTCATTTAAGGGTCTTTAAAAAATGTCCTCTCGCTCAGATGCACAGCACTGCTGGAGTAATACTCTAACTCTGCACACTGGTGTTTCATCTCAACGCCACTTGGAACACTAAAATATTCATAAAAAGGCACTACTAGAATATATTATCTCATCAGCACATGGTGATAAGATTAATTTGTTTGGTGTTAGAAGTGATAAGTATTACCATATCAGTGTTCAGCTTGTTGGAATGATATTACCTAGAGCTATTGAAGGTAATCACATCAAAATTCTGGATAATTTCAAATGAGTCAGTAATAATTACCAGATTGTGCTGTAGGCAAAGGGAGATGCTAGAATTTGCACCGTGAGTGCCAGATTTGTACAATGACTCAGTGTGAAGGGATTTGTACCTTAAGAAAATTGACTGAGCTGGTTCCCCTTAATCTTTTCTTTGGGAATTGTGCTGCTCCAAATCAGAGCAGGACAGGAGGCAAACTAATAAGAAAGTTATTTTAAAAATAAGCCAGCTTTTTTGCAACAAATTCTGGACCAGATTTGGGCTCTTTGGAGCAGGGAGTAGCCTACTGCAGTCTCTGTTTAGCCACTTTTCCTGCAGGCTCCTAGACCCTGTGGCAACACAAATAAATAGCCGGTGATGACACATGCAGCGAGCACTTGAGCACAGAGTTGGTTGAACAGACACAGCTTTTACACACAGTGTTAGGCTGTCACTTTCACAAGAATCGGCCCAAGAGTTTAACTTTTATTATTTACTATTATTTGTTTACTCACTTCAGTACGCTCAGCCTACCAGACACAGACATAAATACAGCAAATGTCAACCTCGGAGAGAGCTTGTGCTTGATGGAAACCACAGAATAAATAAGTAGATATATAAAGACTGCAAAGACAAGAGGTGGTGAGAACGGACTTACATATCCCCATTTTGACCCCTGCAGGAACTAAAATTTGAATGGGAATATGTATGTTAAGGCAACACACTGGTGCTATTTCATGAAATGAGAACTGTTGGGCCTGCAGAAGATTGCAGACAGGAAAGGGGTGGAGCTGTTTCCACATATACTACACGTGCATGTTCTTTCTCACTCAAGTCCTTTCTGTATAAATATGCCTCCTGCCCTTACAAAACTATTATAGAAAGGATGATCTAAGACACAGAACTGGTGTCACACACCAAAGCATCAAATCTTTTCTGCCAGCCACCCAAGCAGCCACATGATCCCCATGTCTTCCCTTGAACTCATTTATCTTTTGTCACTGCTTAGAACACTCTGTCTAAATTTAGAAGGCAGTTCTGCAATCCTTGCATTGAATAATACTTGTTCTGGCCAATAATCCCAAACTCCACAAGCAGGAATGCTAGAATCACAGAAACACAGAGCTGGAACAGACCTCAAGAGGTCATGCAGTCCTTCCTCCTGCCCTCAGATCTGCCTTTCTGGGCTGACACTCATCCAGCCAGCCATACATCTCCCAGGTTGGAGCTTTACTGCTTTTCCAGCAATCTATCTCACTATACTTCCCTATCCCAACCTGATGTTTTCCTTAAAATAAAACAATCTTCCCTGATTGTTTCAAAGAAAGCAGATTATCACACTTCATTTACCTCTTCTTTAGACTAAAAAATAAAAAAAATATAAATCCCAATTCTTTACCTTTCCTCATTTATATTCTCATTATTTTTGCTGGCTTCCTCTAGGTATTCTCCAGCTGAGCTGTACCTTCTAGGGCAACACCCCAGCAGTGATCCTGGGAGGAGTGAGAAGAGGGGGACTGTGTGTCCCAGAGCCCACCCTCTGTCCCTGCTCTCAGCCAGGGCAGTTCCCTTTTCACAATACCAGGGCACTGTTGACTCACGCTCAGCTTGTGACATCCCAGATTATTTTCTGCTCTATCTGCTATTTAGCAAGCTGTTCTCTGTCATGTCTTTCTGCATTTAATTGTTCTTGTCTAAATGTTTTATCTTGCATCAGTCCCTATTTATCCTCATTTTCTCCTGGATTATATTTCTAACTTTCACTATAATTTTGAATTCTAAGCTTGTCCTCTACCATATCAGCAGTGCACGCAAATGTTACAGGAATGCCTTCCACTCCATCATCCAGGTAACTTATAAACAAACTGGACCAAGGACAAACTAAAGTTGTGATTCTGTATTTTTTCTATTAAGCAATATTGTCTGATAACTTTACATCTAAGGAATTACTCACCCAGATAAATACAAGTGAACTTGAGCCAGAACTGAGAAATGAGGTCCTTAGAGTACAGACGTATTAGTAACACAGAGAGTTGCAGGTATTTTTTCCCAGCAGGAGAGTAATAAACAAGAATGTGCAGCTAAGCCCATTTGGAAAGAAGATTGGACAGGCTACAGTAATTTTCATGCCACCAATTTTCTTTCCATCACCACGGCAGTTACATTCACCACAGGAAACCCACTATAATCTGTCACAATACAGGCCTTATGCTTTTGGTTTTAGAATGTTTTGAAAAACTTTTTCATAATTTTTCAAAACCCCACACGAAGATGTGCAGATATATTTAATTTTCCTGGTTTGTTTTAGCTCTTACTCAGCAAGACTGTGACACAAAGTTGAATACATACAAACATGTTACAGTTAGATACTTCAATGATCAAAGCAATTATGACCTGTAGGCTCACAGAAAATTTGGGGGCTGTTTTTTTTTTTTGAACTAGAATATAAAAACTGTTATAACAGATTTCAGAATAAGTCCACTCAAGTGCAACATCTAATACTGTGTAACACTGGATACTTTGGGAAACAGGGTAAGAAATAGATTAATAGGTGATTGCGTCTTCCTCTAACACCCTCTCCAGTTCTACCAATGGTTTAGGTATTTTCTGAGCTAGCAATTCTTTTTGCATCTGGGTCGTCACATGTGCAAGCTTCTACTTGATTAATTTCAGCTACTATTATTTCAAGTAATTTCAGTATTCCTTAAACAGAAATGGATAGTATAAACCCCCTGGAATTTCCCATTGCATACAGTGCCAGGGCTCTATTGATTCTCATCTCATAATGCCAACTTGGATCCATCAGTGATTTGGCCTGAGACATTTTTGAAAGATTTGTCAGAAAATATCACATGAAAATTAAAAGGACAGAAGAAATGACTGCAGAATTAAATTATTCATTTTTCCACAGGGATGATGGAAAAAAAGGACAGTCTTTAAAGGATTAGAATAAATCAGCTACTGCAATCAAATCTGCAAATGCTGCAAAATTGAAGAGCGATTGCAAATGCTGCTGAAGCCACGTGAGGTCAAAATTTTAATGAAGTTCTACTAAAAATGCATTAAAAGCAGTAATTGCACGACTGAACTGAAAATCTGAGAAACAAGGTTAAAAAGGAAATAAGATGGATGTTACATTTGCAGTTTCTGAAACGTTAGCTCAAACATTCTTAAACTGCTCATCAGAGAAAAAAACACGTTTTCCACACTGGGACAGACTTCTCTCAGTTCAGTTCCCGTGTGCCTAAAGATAAAAGACATGCTTATCAAGCAGTATATAGATATATGGAGAGCAGGGAGGGACAGTGCCCCACTTATACCTCATGAGTCCTTTTATGTCTCATGAATTTGTATGTGCTTGGCCTTTTTATTTTAAGTTTACAACCTCCACTGCGCCACCACAAACATCCTGAGTGTGCAACACTTGGTTTATTTCCCTTCCTGTAATTCATACCTTCTACTCTGATGCTTTGCATGTGCAGAATATCAGGCGTGGCAAATTGCAAGCAGTGAGACCACTCGTGTATGTGTCTGTTGAAATGGAAAGAGCAGAAAATGCCACCTCATTTGCAAATTAATTTTGGTTGCCAATCCTGTTTGCAAGCATTCCCTTCAGCACAGTGATTCCTCCCATGCCAATTGTCTCATTTTTCTCAGAGGAACAAAAATGGATAAATATAGTCTGACGCCTTTTATTGCAAAGTGTGTTAAGGAAAAGGGCAAGTTAAGGAAAATATTTGTAACCTAATAAAAATTCAGAGGCACCTCAAAACATGCATGAGCACTTCATTTTTACATCTTCCTAACTACACTTTACTTCTGGAGCTTGAAAAACATAAAAATTACAATCTATCAGGTAGTTGGACTATTTTTTTGTACCACACCAAGGGTACTTTGTTCTGTTAAGAATCAATACAAACCATTTTGATTATATTTTTCCATAGTTGCTGATGAAAGGAAGATGAAAAAAAAAACAGGAATATGGAACAAGAAATCAAGAAATCTGGACTGGGCTTTTCGCTGTGTTGCTTTGTTCATGACATAACTAGAGACTTTGATTTCAGTGACTCAGTTTTCTCATCTGTAAAACAAGGATAACATTTGAATGTCTCTCAGTGGAATGGTGAAATTTAATTTCAGCATGTGTATAAACCACATGGAGATTTCTAAGTGGCAAGATGTTATTCCTACATATTATAAATATAAACCTGGGAAATTTGGCACGAAATGTTTAGGGTTTTTTTCCCCTTTAGCTGCCCTTTTGTTTTAAATAATAATAATTGACATTCTATTAACACTGAGAGGAAACAACAGACAAAGGATTCTCCGCACACACATATAGCCAACATAACAAAAAAAAAAAGGAAACAAAGAATAGGGCAAACCCGTGGTTTGAATATTCAAGTTAAAATGGAGCCCTGCTCAGAATATTTGTAAGGTTCTTTTTTTTACTCCCTTGAAATACTACATGATTTTACTGCTGCTTTTTTGGCATTCATCACATTTATGGGATGATTCTTTGACCCACTGACAGGCAAACTTTCTGTTTATGATTGCAAAGGGAGTTTTCTTCACAAGGCCCAAAGAGCCTGCCCTTCAATATGACCATGGATGCTGCTTTGTCCTCACTCTTCTCACGGCGTAAACCCCGAGGCCAAATGAGAGCAGATTATTCCTGAATTTATCAATAACCAACCAGGCAGCAAAATAAGAAACAAGTGACAAATTCAAGTTAACACAGAGCAATATCTGGAAATTCATTCAATAGGGTTTCAATAATTTTTTTTCCCCCTGACTGGCCAGACCCCTTCACCCTCATCCCACTCTTCTTTTGGAAACATGTACAAAACCAGGGGTACTTGAAACACAGGACTTTGCTCCCAGCCCTGTCACAAACCAGTGAGCACTTGGTTAATGCAGTGGGTGCAACTCAGCTGACAGATTTTCATGTGCTGCTTTCTTTTGAACCCAGTGAACCTAAATTTCCACAGTACCAATAATCATGGGATGTGCTTCACCTTTGGACCATGGTCCACTGAGGCCCAGCAAATTGCCTGCAGCACCAGCAGGATCGTCAGCACAGCCCGTGCGAGCCCGTCCAGCTGGGTGTGCTTTCCACAGCTTCAGGCCAGAACTGCACAATATCCACCCAACCATCTCCAACTTCCATCCAGACAAGTTGAGACTATAACTTGGTGTACTGTCTGAAATTTTCACCCACTTCCCCTTTGATGGAGCTCTGTTGGAAAAGTGAGTTTATGGATGGACTGACAGCTGGCTGAGCAACATGTCTCCTTGAGAGCTGCTGGAAGGTGGTTCATCATTGTTAATCACAGAATGGTTTGGGTTGAAAGGGACCTTAAAGTTCATCCAGTTTCAAGCCCCTTGCAGCAGCAGGATGACATTTTTAGTTGTTGTGGGGACACAAATTACCTCCATGCACTGACCTGTGGGGTATTTGGGGAGCTGCTTCCTGCCTGTCCTGCTTGGAGGCAGCCGGTGATGCTGAGCTCTGCAGTGCTGAGCCCACGGAGGACCACGATGTCTCCTGTGGGGTGGTCAGATCTACCAGCCCCTTCGGCAGGTGTACATAGAATACTCAAGGTTGGAAGATACTTTTAAGATCATCAAATCCAACTGTCAATCCAGCACTGTCACTGTAACCCCTTAACCACCAAACTACATCACCCAGTGTGAGACCCAGATGCCACTTAAAAACACCTCTGATTCAGTGGACAGTTGGACTGGATGATCTTGAAGGTCTCTTCCAACACTGACGATTCTGTGGTTCTAAACCACATCACCCAACACCAGATTCAGATGTCTCTTAAACACCTCCAGGGGTGGTGATGTCCCTGGGCAGCCCATTCCACTGCCTGACCACCTGAACAGTGAAAATATTTTCCAATATCTGATCTGAATCTCCCCTGTCTTAGCTTAAAGCCATTTCCTCCAGTCCTCTCACTGCAGGGACAGCAGGAGAGACCAACCCCACCTCACCTCACCCCTCTGTCAGGGGGTTGTAGGGAGTGATGAGGTGCCCCTGAGCTTCCTCGAGACTAAACTCCCCCAGCTCCCTCAACTGCTCCTCATCAGACTTGTTCTCTAGTCCTTTCAGAAGCCTTGTTGCCTTTTGCTGAACATGCTCCAGCACCTCAATGTCCTTTTTAAAGTGAGGGGCTGTCACCCTGGGAAATAAATTCTAACCAGTTTGTGAAGTTAGAAAGATGACATCACTTTATTCAGCGCTGAGGGACGTGGGTATCACTTTACCAAACATGTACATCAGTTATCAAAATTTTTAACTATTTATACATTCTAGCAAACAAAGGAATTAGTGATTATTTGCTACAAGTTACATACTTCTCTTTTAATTAGTACTCTAACTTCTATTTGTTAATGATTCTCTCACTTCTCTTGCTAATTAGTCTGCAGACTCAGTTTCTTCTTTTGGCTCGGGGGGTTTCTTGGGTCGGTGGTCTGTGTGTTGGTGGTCGCAGATCCCCCCGCCAGAATCACCTTTTACCCGCTTGGAGCTGATTTCCGCACAATTACCAAGTTGGTTTTATTAGTTTCTTCCTTATCTTGGCAGTCCTGGTTGCCCATAAATTCTGCATTCCTTTGTGTCCATTACCAACGGTACATCCCTCTTCCCAAGCCAAGCTAACTTCCTCCCCCAGATTTGAAAGCCCTACGCTTTAATCTGTTTTTCTAACACATAGACATCACTTTGAGCTCGCTCATAAGCTGCTATTTCACGGATTAAATCTATGCTCCTGTTGATTAAGTCCTAACATTTCCCCCTTGACTAAGTCGTAGCATTTCCCCCCACTGCTGCATAGGCCCTTTTTTTTAAAGAAATATAACTCCTTCGGTAGCAGTGTCACCAAGCAGGACGAAAGAAACTTATCCAACACCAGTTTGATGTGAATGAGCTGACACTACTTTATTCAGCATGCTGGGAACATGGGGGGTGGCTCCTCCAACCGTGTTCCACAGACAACAAAAATCATACAGATCATACACCTTATTGTTACATAAGTCCATTCTTCTATTAATTTTTATACTTCTTTTCTGTTACATAAACCTATTATAGCTAATCACAGAATCAAGTAGGTTGGGAAAGTCCTCTGGCATCACTGAGTCCGACCTTTGACCCAACACTACCTTCCCTACTAGATGTAGTACTGAGTTCCACATCCAGTGTCTTCCTAAATTATCTCCAGAGATGGTGAATCCACCACTTCCCTGGGCAGCCCATTCCAAAGAATCCCTTCCTAATGTCTAACCTAAACCTCCTCTGGAACAGCTTAAGATCACGCCCTCTTGTCCTACGGCTGTTTGGACAACGACTGGTTCCACAGATCTTTATTCAAAACCAATTACTGGTTAATTCTACTTGTCTCTACCGATGGGCACCCGTGGCACCCAGACCAAGATGGGAAGGGTTAAAGAGGATTCCAAGCGGCGTACATGGCCCAGGTAGAGATGGTTGCATACACAAAACACAGCACTCTGAACAACCCTGTATCTCACCCACACGGCATTCTTTATTGATCCCACACTTTAACCACAACTGGAATTGCTCTTCGGTTTTCAGACATCACTGATAAGGCCTCCCTTCCCTTGGTGGGACGATCACCCCGCTGTACCCGGTTGTGTCTGCGGGGCCCGGCGCGGCCCGCGGGCAGGTCCCGCCGGGGCGGGCGGAGCGTGCGCAGTGCTTGGCCCGGCCCCGCCGCCGGCACTGCCGCGTCCCGCGCTGAAGATGGCGGAGGGCGGCGCGGCGGCCCCGAACTGCGCTGCCTCCTCCTCCTCCTCCTCCTCCCTGAAGGGGCTGCGGGAGCAGATGGGTGAGAGCGGGCAGCGAGGGGGATGCGCGGCGGGGTGGGGGATGCGGCGGACCGAGGGCGCGGCTGGGGGGGCGAGGTGGTGGTGGGGGATGTCCGTCCCCCACATCCCCGGCCCCGTCCCGGGGCGCGGAAGGGGCGCCGCGAGCGGAGGCCGCCCGGCCGGGTCCGTCCTTTCCCGCAGCCCCGGGCGGGAATTGCTGGCTCGGGACCTCCCGCAGCCGCTGGGCAGCGGCGGAGGAGGCTGAGGGAGGGCGGCGTTACACGAACCGCCCATTTTTCACCGTTTTTCGGCGGTCTGAACTTGTCGGTGTCTGCGGCGGCGCTTGCCCCGGCGATGTGTCCGGTCCCGAGTGGAGAAGGCGGGGAAGCCCCTGGCGTTGATTCCTAATCAAATATTGGATATAGCTCCCCTTATTTTATTTAATTTTATGTATTTATTGTTTTTTTAACTAGTGTTCTCAGAGGGCTAAAGAAGCTCTGCTTTGGGTTTGTCCTTGGCTGTGTTTACGTGCCTATTAATACTTAAGGTCCTTAATAATACCGCACTCTGAAACGAGCGTTGTGCGTGCGTGGTGTGTGTTTGCAGCACAGTTTCATGGCACTTCTCCACGCAAAAGCTTTGTGGGTGATCCATTAGAAAAGATAAACGTTTTCTTATCCCAGACACCAAAAGATAAGGAAAGATAATTGTGGCTTGATCTAAGCTAACTAACTTGGACTTCGTACAAAAACTACTCTGAAAGCCTCTCGCTTGATTGTTTTCAGTGTCTGTGTAATTACACAAAGAAGAGTGCTGGCAAAGGGTCGTGAATGCACAGCTCTCATCTGGCATTCTTCAGTGTGTTGGGTGTCAGAAATATTACTTAATTACTTTTCATTTCTGTTTCAAAATCAAGACAGTTTAGTGCTCCAGAAGGATAACGATCTGCCGAAAGATAGCACTTCTCACCTGCACAGGCGGTGTCTATTTGATCCTTAAGCTTCCTGCTAGAACTGCTGCACTTTCTTTTTGCATATTGGATGCAATTCTACGGTGGCTCCTAAGTTCTTCTAAAGACGGGCACTTACATTTGCTGGTAGCTGTCATGACCTAGATTTAGTCCCAAAACCAGAGGGGAAATGCTCCTTGAGCCAGGCTGCTCCATCTCCCTTTAGATATGCGCATGTTCTAATGTGCACATGGTGTTAAAAAAAACAAACCCCCTCACTAGATCCTGGAAAGACTAGACCTTGAAATTTTTTTCCCTGAGGGCATAGAAGTCACTGAACCAGAATCTAAACTTCAGTGTACATAAAATGCATTTCTAGCACTTGTGTGCTTGAAGATAAAATTGCTAGTGTGCATTGAATCAATGCTGTCTGAGTGTACAGGCCACTGCAGCTCTGCTCCTGACTTCTTGTCAGTAGCACTCCCTGGAGAAAGCAAATGATGTTTAGAAATCATCCTTCCAATCCCGTGGTTAACAGTGGAATTGGCAAGATAATTGCCACAGTATTTGCTGCTGTTTGGAGAAGTTGTGAGCAGCAACCAAGTCTGATATCGCGGCTGTTTGGAAAGGATGTAGGAGGGGAAAAAAAGACGCCAGAAGGAACGTTGTTTAGTCCCAGGCTACCCTTGGGCAGATTTGGGGAGGGATGTAACTTCCTGCTTTTCTAAGCTCAGTTGTCTGTGCGGGGGGGACTCATCAGTTCCAAAATACCTGCTAACTGGAGTACTTGGGCCCAGTTTCTGCCTCTCTATGGGCAATTGTGTGTTTTGCTGTCTTAATCAATCTGGAGGGCAAACATCTAGACAAAATGCAGTGCTGTAGACCTTGAGTTGTTTACCAGGGAACTTCTGCTTGGGAAACTCACCTTTTAAAGATTATAAGTAAGAATTAGAAGCATCTTGCTGAGAAACTACAGCTTTTTCTGGCAGCCTGGCTAGTAGCTGTACCTTTTGTGTAGTTACCTTTTGTGTAGGTTCTTTTTTGGGGACAAGACTGCTGGGTTCTTGTTCCCCACCTCTGCTCTCTGTTACCAGCCTCTTAATACTGGTTTCATCTGTGGCTGGTTGGTGCTTGTTAATTATTTTAAGCCTTTAAAGTGTAAAACCCCACAGTGCCACTTGTAACTAACTTTGGTGTCAATGTGCTAGTTTGGCAAGAAAAATATTCTCTTTAATTCAGGCTAGTATTGAGTTGAGGAAAAGGTGTTTCTCTGAGAATCAACAGTAATTAAGGTTCTCCAGGCCAAATCATGCTGGCAGTGTGAGTTCTGCAGTTCTTTTTTAATAATTTTCTACCCTGACACTCTTGTCCAATCTTATCTCCTTTAGGTGGATGACAAAGAGCAGAATTTGCTACTACAACTAGAAGGCAGTTAATGTTTCTATCAGTGATGCATGAACATCACGTAATATTAGAAGTGAATTGTGGCTGTACACTGTGAAACAACAGTGTATAGATGGCAGCCGCTTACCCCATTCTTGTGATCCATGCTTGCTGCTGTCATCCTTCAGGGATGAAGAGGAATTTTTGCTCCTATTCTAATACCATAAGCACTGCTGAGCTTGTTAAGATTTGAGAAGAGGGGAATAATCAGTTACTTGTGGTTTACCCAGCAAGTGAGGTTTTCCTTGATTCATATGGGTAATCAGAGTAAGAATACCTCTAATTTAAGCTGTTGTAACCCACAGTTATTATTTTATTTTCATTTTCACTGAAATGCTGAAATCTCCTGTCTTTTGTAGTATGGGTGGTAGAGAATATGTATTTGTTTTTACCAGAGCTTGGCTGTGCCATTGCCAGGATTTCCATTCATACTGAATTACTGTTGTGAAGGTTGTTCAAAACAATATATTAAAATGCTGTTTGTCTGTATTTTCCTTTCCAAGATCTACATGATTTTTTGAGAAACCTGTCTCAGGACATGGGACAAAAATGAAGTGCCTTTTTCAACCGGTCTAGCTGCAGGCATAATTCCCATGACCTGCATGGCCGAGCCCAGCTTGGTCGGAAGTTGTCTGATAAAATAACAGCTTCATTCCATTTAATCAGTTTTTTTCTCCCTGTGTAAGTGAGACTGTCTGGCTTTCTCCTTCTTGCCTGGAGCACAATTACTGGTAACAGCTTTACCAAGTGTACATACACAGAATTTGCATGAAAAGAAGGATGGATGGACAACTAATAGTGAAACTAAATTGCTCAAGCAATTAGTCAGGAACACCCGGAGAGCTGTCTGGTCTCTGGGTAGTAGTTATAAAACACGATTTAAGAATGCAAGTTCATACCAACACCTGTGGAAGTGCTACTCTTGTGAACAGTCTTGGTGGCAAAATCCAAGGATTCAGTTGTCTTATTCTGTGGTATTCAAATGAATGACTTGTACTGATTCCACATGCAGGGCAAAGGCAGCCCAGTGACTGGGGCGTTCAGCTGGTGATCAGCCTTCACATTCTTGTGCTGTCAGACTCCTCAAAACTTTGGAGAAAGTTTTAAGGGTTTTCTGTGCTTCATCTTTTTTCCCTGCATCAAAGTATTAACACTGCTGTGCAGAGTGCCAGAGTGATAAATGCAAAGAACTGCACATAAATTGGATTTCACGTAGATCCCAGTGGTGAGAGAGAACATTTCCAAGTCAGGCTGAGAACTTGATGTAATTGTGATGGCTGTGAGCTTTAATTTAATTTTCTTCTTGTTCATGGAAATACAATCATACAGGATAGACATAATTTCATGCTGATTCATAAAGATGAATGCTACATATTAGATGCTTAACGTTCTAAAGATTACCTCCAGTTGTAAGTGGTTTATATAAAGGTTTTACTCTAATTTAAAACTTTAAATTCTTGAGATTTTTCAAAATGCATTTGAGATTCTCCTTTCTGTAAAGAGGAAAAAAAGAAACAAACAAAAACTCCAACCAAACCATGTGCATATACAGCACATTTTTTTTTTCAGTTTCTTATACAGAATGTTCCATTCTTTACATATTTCTTCATGTGTTAAAATTACAAAAGATAAATTTGGATTCCATGCTTCAATTCAGATTCGAGTATTCAGCCAGTAATGACTTGCAAGGGTCATAACTGATGGTGAGAGCACAGATACTGTGGCTTACACTATCCATAGCTGTGCACAGCCTTAAAATGTGACTGGAATTAAGGACTGCTGCTTCTTCCTACACTTGTGATTTTCAAAAAGAAAACAGATAGTAATATTTAAAGTACTGATACACTGTTATTAACTGTCTGTTCTTGAAAGTGATAAGAGGGTAAAGAAGGGTTACTGTGGGTTACTGTGAGATAAACGTAAGAAATAATCTAGGTTAGTCGTAATCTTAGGGGTATCAAATGCTGCTGGTTGTCTTTAAACTTGATAATTGGAGATTCTTGCACTCCTCTTGGAAAAGGATACTCTGACAAATAAAATTCTGAGCATGCAGTTTTAATGACTTCTCTTAATATGACTTATCAGATGACTTGTGATATTTTAAAAACAAAGTAGGGCCTTCAAATTCTTGGTCTACCACTAATAAATTAGTGCCATTTAGCTTCCAATTATGCAGTTTACAACCAGGTAATTCTTAATTGATGATATGCTTTCAGTGTGTTTTCATATGTCTGTCCAATAACTAAAAGTGTTCTAGATGCTGGTGATTGAGTTGTTTGGCTCATGGGGTTCATGGGAGTGAAATCAAATGTTGCTGGCAATGTTTTTGTTTGAAGGAGACAGAAAACTCAGCCGTGCTGCAGAATGCTTCAGCCATCGCCCCTGGATCTGTGGTGTTCAAAGAGTGCATAAGTGAAAACAAGTCTTTGCTTTTAAGGAAGGCTGACCTAGTTGCTTGACATTTGTTTTCGTCTAAATTATTTTTATATTCTAGTCAGTTTGGAACTTCCCCTTTCTAGGTGAAGGATCCACAGCTGGAGTTGCCTTTGAAGAAAACAATTACCACTACTTGTGCTCAGAATACCTCTGTCTTTCCTCATAGTGTTTTTTCCCCCCATAATTCACAGGGAGTTGTTAAAATACTCTTTTATGAGTATTTAACTGACTCTTAATTTACAGACACGCTCTGTTGTTTAAATGCACTGACCTGAATCTTGGGAGGGAGCAAAGATACTGTAGTGCCTTGTTCTCTGGGCAAGTGTTTTAAACCTTCCGAGTGTTTAAATTCCTCCCCCAAGTCCAAGAGGGATTGGCTACAAGAATAGAGAAATCCTGTAGAGATCTTTATACATAACATAATTTAGAACACATTTATTAATTTGAAAGCTTATCCTTTGTTTAGTTTTGCCAAGAGAATTTCTTAAAGGAACATATTTTTGCAGCACAATATGTGAATTGTGTTCTGGACACTGAAAACCAAAGACAGTCATCTCCAGACCAGAACAGTGAGTGGCACCTTTAAGAAAATTTGCAGTTTACTTCCTTTTACATTTGACACCACCCTGTTCTGCTGTAGATGTACAGCAGTGTGTAGTGGATTTGCTGTGTTAAACACACTGCAGGCCTGTCAGTGTCCTAGAGCACTGTTCTGAGTGATTTGATTTGAGGCTGGAGGCTGCTCTCCTGGGGGTAAATGCCAACACAGTCTCTCTTCCTCTCTAAAGTTGCCATAAGAAATTCATCAGGTGTGAAAGCAAAAAGCAGTAGTTTTCCCTGCTGTCATGTAAAGGAGCTGTTATCCTTCCACCTAAAGAAAGCTGAAAATGGTGTTTTCACAGGGTTTGTGTCAAGTTAGTTGTGACTTGCAGTGCTAGGCTGCGTTCTTTGCTGGCATTGTTTGGGCTGGGTGTATTAAACAATGGCCACAGCCTGCAAACTAGGACAAAAGCATTTACAAGGACATGCTTCCAGTGAGCAAAAGAAACCAGATTGCTCAGGAAAGGGGGGAGTAGCGGGTGGAAGATGGCTATTGCCAGTGTTAGGGATAGTGCACTGTAAAAGAAAGAAATAATACAATGAGAAAAACAGACGTGAAATAAGAGAGCAGAAGTTTGTCTTGAAGTTACTTTATACGGTGGCTGTGCAGAAGTGTGAAGAGGAGTCAGTTTTAGGCAGCCTCCAGAGCTGGAGGAGTAAAGCAGAGAGAGCTGATTTCCGTCTCTTCCTCTTGCCCACGCTTGAGGCAGGATTCCAGTGGGAACTAAACTGCTAAGAGCAGGAAAAAGTGGGACTGCTCTGGCATCTCTGAAAGCAGTCCAGTGTGAGGAACAACACATGTACTGAGGCACTGGAAGGTGTTATTAATGAAAGAGAATTATCTGTAAGATAAGCAGGGCAGTTATTAATAATCTTGCAGTCTATGTTTAAAACTCTGCTGTTTTACCTTTTTGGTCCTTCTGTAGCTGTTAAAGATGTGTCTAGTGCTGTCCAGTTTGGAGTGTTTAATCTGTATGTATACACCTACCTATGAGCATTTATGTCACTACTGAATTTCACAACAAATTTACATGAAACTAAGACTGCTTACGTTTTAGTGCGGTGTATTAGGGTACTTTGGAGTTTTCAGTATGCAGAAACAGCTAAATATTGATTTCTGTTACACTTGAGAAGATTCACAGGGGACTCTTTGGTATAGTTTATTGCATCAGCATTGCAATCAGTGTCTAATATACCTCTCTAACATAAAGAGTCAAGGTAGATGAAAGCAATTTGTTTGTAGTTGGCAAGAAAAGTTTACAGTTGCCAATCTACAGAAATGGTGCAGAAATACTCTCTCTACCTCTAAAATGCAGCCTTATTGTATTCTGGTGGAGAATTTTTCAGTGAGTACAAATACCTTAGTGCCTTGTCCTTTCACTGAGAAACATAATGAGCACTCCAGCCTTTCCAAAGCTCTGGCTTCTCTGTGGCTGTCTTTCAGACAGCAGGGCATGGCCATTTTGCTGAAGAACAGGGTTGGGGCTGTAAGGCCTGTGTATCCTTTATGCAGGAAGCATCAGCTCTGGGGAGAGGTCACTGGGCAGATCAGCTTGGTATGCACAGTGCAATAAACAGATTAATTTCTGTGTTCTACCTGGCATTAGTCATTATATCTGAGTTGCATTAGGGCTTGCAGAGAGTTGGGGATGTGTGCATTGGAGAAGTGTCGCCTTTGGAGGGCTTTTTTGTACAGATCATGTTATCATATCAAAAGAGATGGTGAAAGCTTGTGGAGTTTTTTAAGGTGGATTATGCAGAATGCTAATATTTTTCATGGTTTTTTTTGGAAGGTGAGGAAGAACTATGGCGAAGAATGTGGCAAAAGGGATAGTGAAAGGAGCAGGAAGTCAGTAGCTGCTGTGGTTCACTTTAATTTCTTTCAAGAGGTGAACAATAACATACCTTACTAACAACCCCAAATTGTGAAGCCAGGTGTCTTTTTCAGAGAAGAGGGTGGATTTAGCTTGTCAGCCCTTTGTGCATAGCACAGACAGTGCTTCTTACCAACCTCATGACGGCTGCTGCAAGAGGTGGTGACATCTCTTTGTTGTCTTTAGGCATTGTGCTGGCAGTTGCTTTTCCCATTAAGTAGAGAGAAGCATAATTCGTGGCTGAGCAATGTAAGCAAGGTTAAATTAAGAGAATACAAGTGGCAGCAGGAATCAGTGAGACTCCATGGCAGATACATTCTCGGTAGGTTCAGGCTAAGGATAGTACACTTCTGATGTGGCTGTCAGGCAGTGGTGTAGCATCTCTGTAGAAAGTTTTTGGAGGTGGCTGCCAGTTCTTTTAAGGATGAATTTTGATTCTTTGGAGTTTGGTTTAGATTATGTGTTTCCCCTAGGGCAAAGCATACAGAGATCAACCCACAAATTAACCAGCACCTTCCTGGTGCCTCTCTGATCATGCCCTAGGCTGAAAACCTGTCCTTGAGATTGCTTCAGCTGTAGCTTTGCAGGTCTCCTTATAAGAAATAAGTAGCATTTTGTTAATTATGTGATTTTCTTTTTTAAATGTTTCTAGCGCTTAGTATAAGCGTGGATGCCTCAGGATAAATAAAAACTTACATTCTTGAAATATATTCTCAAATACTTATTTGTGGAGCTGCTAATTTCATATACTGCAAAGGAATGTTTGTGTTAAGAGTTTTCCAGTGGGATCAATACTTATGATGAACTGAAGAAATCATCGTAAACTTCCTTAAGCACTGACTGGGAGGAAAACCAGATTGTTATACAGAATTACCTGCAGAAATGGTCTTAAAGGGAGGAAAACACAGAAAGGTAATAAAATAGGTATCCCATGTAGGGAATAAATGTAGAACCAACTGTGCCAACAGAGTCTGGGATAAGGATAAGGCAACAGGAAGCTCTTCTGGCCTGCTGAAGCTGAGAGACAGCATGCACTGCTTTCTGGAGATCTGTGTGCTTCCCATCTGCTGACTGCCCAGACAAAACAGGAGAACCATCTGCCTTCCAGCTGGTCCATCAGAAGGTGCCTACGGGAGGCTCACGTCTTTGGTTGTGGAGCCTGTCAGTCCTTGCAGCCCAAAGATGGGATGTGAGGATCAGCAGGGAAAGACAGAAAGAAGGGGGAAAGCAAGGGAAAAGAGGAATGTGTGCAGAGAGGGCTTTCTTTTCATAGTTCAACTTTCTGTGTTGCCCACCTGTTTGTGTGAGGTAATGGTGTAAAACCAATACCCAGTTTTTCTTAAAGCATCAAGTGTATGGTCTTGCATCCATTTGTCTTAACCTGTATTAATTAATGAGTGGAAATCAGCTTAAATGGCAGTGTACAGAAATCTCAGACTTAAATGCTGACTTCCCTGGCCTCTCCTGGAAGCATGGCAAATGTTATTAAAAGAAAAAGGGTCAGAATGCTTGCTGACAAACAGTAGGTCCCTGTAGTGGAGCAAGACAAAAATGGCATCTTGCAGAGTTGGCACAGTTTGCTCTAAAATTCGAGATATTTTACTGGGGCGTTCATTTTTTGTTTGTGGATTGATTAATGGCTTCTTGTTACCTGCTTTAAACTTTTGTGGAAAATTTAGATTCCCAACAGTGCCTTCCATTCAGGAGACCTTCTGACATCTCCTGTTTCAGGGGCTTAGTCTGAGATTCTTTTTGTTTGTTTGCTTTGCATAATGAGTCATTAAATCATAAGCAGAAGGATTGCTGTGAAAGTTGTTATATTCTGCTCTCCTTTCTGGTTCTGCAGGGGAAGGGAAAGCGAGTGGGGCAGCGTCTGGCTGGGTCAGGGATACCAGGAGAGGCGATGGGACGGAATCCTTAAACCGCGCTGGGCAAAGGGACGGAGCCGCTCCAGTCCCTAATGAGGTTTACTAAGAACAGCAGCGGGTCCTTTGCCAGTCTTGGCAGGGGCCAAGGGTATTAGCTGTGTGCAAGGGTTGAAATAGAAATCAAGGTTTATTTTTAGCACTGGTCTTCTCAGGGCATATTGGAAACCTGATCAGCGAAGGAAGTACCGTCATGCTCAGTGCGAGGGAGGCGGCACAGCACCTGCACAGGCTGTGTGATCCTGAGCTGGAGGTGACACTGGGAGACTTGGATTTATCTGGCATGTTGCCTTCCGCAGTGGCTGGTTCCTGGTGCTTCTGTGGGTTTATCTGTGATTCCCTTGGCCAGACACGTGGTGCTAAATGGTGATGAGGGCACAGAAGGAAAACTGCTTCCCAAATCCCCTAACCATTTCGTATTCCAAATAGCCCTGATTTATTATGCCTGAATGCAGATATTATTATTATTTGCCACATGTGTGGCTTATGCTTTTATTAATTTTACCTGGAGCATTTAAAGGTAGACTGCTGTAAAATAAACACACACATTATGCTGATCACAAATTATAGTTGTGAAAGCCTTTAGTGACTACTGTGGGAGGGGAAGCTCCGAATAGAAATGAGATTTAATTTGCCTCTAAGAGAATTTTTCTTCTCCAGGAAGTTTGCTGAATATGTCCATGAAGGCACCCCCCAGTAATGCAGCATGTGACACAAGTTCTGGTGAAATGGTTGTTAACTGGTTTCCTGTTCTGGGGTATCCTGATTCATTACAGAAGTATTAGGCTTATTTTACAGAGATAGGTTTTGTGGGAAATTCTTTTCCATGAAGCTTTGCTCCATAGCAGGCTGCTGCATTCATTATGGAAAAACAGGCAAAGACATTATAGGTTTCTGTGCCAAAGAACATTTAAATTTATTAATAATTTAGTTGTCTTTTATCATATTAAAGCACAATAAACTTGTATTTTCTTAAAGGTTGCAGAGTGCAACAATATGCAACTCATTTTCTCCTGCAGTAAATAGTAAAAAGGGGATTTTGGAAATCAGTTTGATATTGCAAATTTACCATAAAATTTACAAGGAACATAAAACCTGTCTGTTGACCAGAGATTTGGTGAAATTGAGCTCGTACATCTCAGGGATGTATCTAATGTGATAGCGTTTCCGTTTTAATGAACTTTTGTTCCAATCCCCAGTTCACATTTCATGCTGGATTTCTCTTGGTTAAATGGATCACTTCTGTGTGACACCAAGGTGCACTTGTGATGCCTTAAATCTGCTACTTTCAAATTTGTAAGGACATTGTTTCTATGCAAGTAATGAAGCACTGAAGCAGGGAACGCAGAATATTGTAACTGACATACAAAACCCCTGACATACAAAATCCTTTGGCTGACTATTTCTAGACTTTTTTCACCTCGGTGTCCTTTGCAAGCTGAACTGTTTCTGTAACCCACTTTCTTGTTTTGTAGAACCTCAAGTAATCTTTTGCAACCTTAATTAATTAAGATGAACTAATTGCTTTGCAGATATGATACCTTTTTAAATGAATGCCTTCTAATCATGAACATTATTCAACTGTTTATGTATTTATTTATTCATTTAAAAATAAACAATCTCCCACATCCATTATGACTGGTTTGTTCAACAAGATTTCTAATAGTAAAATATTTCTGCAAATAAAATAAGATGAATATTGTATCTGTTTAATTGCAGCTTGCTTCTTACTATAACTTTGTTACAGAAGTTCAGATGTTTAAACTGTGAGAGTTGAGGCAAAATTCTGGTGTTGGTCTTAACTAAACCTGGTGTTGGAGAGGAGTGAGTTTCTTCTGTTGGGCTCTTTTCCCAGCTGGACTGAGTTGGCTCAGGCTGCCTGGGCACCTCCTGTCTCCTCCCTTGCCGATGCAGACTGAAGGAAAGATGTTCCTGGATTTCTGTATTTGAAATCTAAATGGTATTTGAGGAAGCTTATGCTCCTTCCGCCTTTGTGATGTACGAAGGTGCCATTGGATGCTAATGCCCTGGCTGTAGATTTGTGTTCTCAGCACACCTGCAGTGGGCTGCTTTTCCTCTGCCTGTTTTCACTTCCAATTGTGTTAGAATAGATAATTTTGTTGTCCTCCACCTGGTGTTTTTTGGGCTAGATTCCCATCCACATGGCATGCAGCCATCAGATTTTTGCCTGACTTTTAATCTAGATGGTAAAATTACAGTGAGTCCATTTTTTAGCTGTAATCTCACCAGGTTGTGATATATCTGATCTCTGAGTTGTTTGAAAAGAGCCTCAGAGATGTATAGGATGGAACTGAGGAAGACATTTGTTTGCTGCTGCAGTGAAAAATTAATTCAAGACATGGCAACAGCTGCGGGTGACAATTTAGAGTTGCTGAGTAAGTATTGTAATCAGCATTTATCACTGACATCACATGGGATTAAACACTTTGAGGTGATTGTTCTTGGGCACAGCCTTTGGGAGGGTTATTACCATGATACAACTAGTTGTCATGGCAATGCATGGAGAAGAGGGAGACTCTTCCTTCCTCCCTTGCATTCTGCACTACTCATATTAAAGAGAAGTCTGAGATCATTGGCAAAGCTGTTATTGCCTTCTTCTTTAAACTATAATGCCAAATTCTGCTGTTGGCCCTTCATGTTCTAGTTGAGATCACAGGAGTTACACATTCCTTTTGTGAATTGCCTTTTCTGAGTAAAACAGGCCTTGACTTTTTCTGGTTGGTTGTGTGGTGTGTTCTCTTGCGTCCCCTGAAGTTGGGCTCCTCTTAGGAGCAAAGTTGAGCTGCCTGTGTCTGTCAGGCAAGGTGAGAACAAGGTGTCACTGTGTGAGAACATTCCCGTTGAGCTGTGCAGGGAAGTGGGGTAATGCTGTCTTACGGGTTGCCCTGCCTGCTTTCCCTGTACCACCGCCTTCACACCCTGCAAGGTGCTTACTGAAAGTGAAAGTTGATACTAAAGTAAAGAAAATCTGTGGAAAGTGATACAGTAAATTAGTTTCTCCGACTTCTTAATGGGTTTCATTATTTTAGCAACAATGATATTGGTAGTTTTTCCTTTCTGTATTACTCACTGCGAGTCATAGCCACTGTGCTCACCTTGGTGAAACCTGAATAAGGTGAACAGGTCCCTGTACAAATGCTCAAATTACTGTTTTGGAGTGTAATTTACAATTAAAATTTATTTTTGAAGATCCAGTTTTAGAAGTATAGTGTAAGCATCCCTTAATGGTTCACTTTATGCAGCTTATCCACTTTCTGTTTCATGTGATCAAGTAATGACAGGTCTTCATAAACCTTTCCCTGCTCAGGTCTCATCAGAATATGATTCTACCAGTGCTAATGGACTTTTACATAAGTATGTCCAGCCCACAAATACACATGTGGTAGCAAAGAGTTTTTATTATTAAGTTTGAGTCAGGCTCGTAACTGTGCTAAATACATGATTTTGTCTTAGAAGAGTTATATAATAAGTTTGATCTTTTTGAAAATATAGTCCTTGGCTGCACATTTTAAAACATAGGTTTTGTAACTGTGGTTTTTAAAAAGAGAAGCTGTGCCAGGTCTGAGGTCCCACTTGACAAGTTTTCCCTTACAAGTTAAGCAGCCCCCAGTTAGTTATTTAATAAAATGATCAGCAACCTCAAATGGAATTTTATGTATTCTAGATATTTACTTGTTGAGTTTCAGTTGTGGAGCTTTTCTTAATATGGAATGATTCTTTCTCACAGTTGCTGCAGCCCAAGCCATAGCAGAAGAAAGAAGAAGCCAAAGTGGCATTAGCCCTCTTGCAGTCCAGACCTCAATAAAGACAGCAACTAAACCAGGTACAATTATTGGTCATTGCTCTTAATGAAGTGCTGGGTTCACAAGGGAGAATTAGTAGGGAATGAAGAGAACTTATTTTAGAGAGGAGTTTGGTGCTCTTTCTTCAGAAGGCATCAGAGGCCAGAGCCTCTGGTAGATGGTTGGTAGATTCATTAAAGGTCTGGTTTTCACAGCAGATTTCTGCTCTTGACTGGCTCAGAATTCAGTTGAATTGCCTGTCTTGTAGACAGAGCATAACAGCAAAAGTAAATTACTGTCTTATGCTCCGGGCAACCTTCACTTCTTGCTGAAATACAAGTTTTGATACCTGAAAAGACCTAAACAGTCTTGGTTCTGCTTAGCCTGCAAAGGAGCTGCCCTGCAGTGCTCTAAATTGGTTGTGACAGGGGAACAATTTGTTCTAAGATTAAATTTTCCTAGATTCCTGTAATTCTTGTTCATGAAATTTAGTATGCAGAAGAGTGAGGATCAGAGCTGAATTTGGAATAAGGGTATTTTCTCACACATATCTGGCTACTGCTTAGTCTTTCCTTTGATTGTACACATTGAGCCTTCAATATGGTGTCTGCTTTCTCCTGCACCTATAAAAACAGTGGGTTGGTTGTGATGAGAGAATGGAAAGTGGGGAAAAGGAGGGTGTTCAGCTTCCTGTGAATTTTTCAGATGACAACTTTAATCTCTATATGAAGTGTGCAGTGATTTGTAGTACGTGCATCTCTCAGGAAGTTTCATTCTCCTTTTGATAGTAAAGACTTTTGACTATTTAATTCAAATTTAAATTTAAATTTGAATGTTCAAAATCACTGACATATCCGTGTCTTCAATTTTTGTTTTGACAGTGATAGATGGCTCCACTCTAAGAACAGAAGAAAGGCAAAGACTGGCCAGGGAGCGCAGAGAAGAGCGGGAAAAGCAACATGGTATTTTCATGTTTCATTTAAAATACAGTTTTCTGAAATGTTTGTGATACAGGAATAACTTGTTCCTTGTTCAGTCACTTTTTTCCAGCTTGCTAGGGACAAGAAACAAGATCTACTTTTGGTCTTGCATTAGTGACCATCTGTGAACCTGAATGAAGAAGTATTTGATTTGAGAGGAAAATGCTGCAGAGAGTTTTAGCTTCTTTAAGCTGTGTCACTTCTGACCTATTTTTTAGTGACCACCAAGAAAATTTAGCCAATTTCTTACTGAAATCCTCAACAAAAACACTTTTGAAAATAAAACTTTTAGCTTAAAACTGCCTCCTGTAGCCCTGAAGACTGAGGTTTAGGTAATGCTGATTCAGAGAAAACCAAAAAGATTTAGTTAGTTGAATGGCTTGTTTGCCTTGAACACTGCTTCCCTTGTTTCCCAGCGCACTGAAATGACTCCTGGATTGAAGTGTCAGCAGTATACACTTTATCTTAGCAGGGAATCTGAGACCTAGAGAACAGCAGAAAAGTCTTGCCCAGCTTTATGCTGTTTGTGACGTGGATCAGTGCATGTGTGTGCAGTGAGAGATGAAAGGGTCAGTGTGCCCTGCAATCCTGGGTCTTGAGCTCCCAGCTTGGGAGGAGTGGTGTCTCTCAGATCTGTATGTTTGTTTGTTAACATAAAGACCCACAACAGCAGGAGTGATTGTGTTGTCCTAACATGGGGAGAGGGTGGAACTAAGATGCATATCAATCCAGAAATGTTTTAGGGGCTCTGTATGTAGATATTGCCTGTGCATTGTTGGTGTAATTATCTGGTCTCTCGGTTCATTTCATCTGTCTAGCCATGGAAAATACACTTTGCATTCAGCCACTAGCTTTGTGTCACAGAACCTGGAGCTTCCTGTTAAACTGCACACAGCTGTTCCTTGGTGGAGGCTGCAAAGAATAGTGAGAGAACTATTTTGAACTCAGATACAGGAACTGTGGGGTTTTCCCATCTTGTCACTCAGTGCTTTAAATCTTTTCATTATATTTTGTTCTAAAAGAAAATTGCAGCACAGAAAATTCTGCCTGTTGATTCTCAACTTACTGCTTTCTTATGAAGACCACACTATTATGTTGACAAGAAAAGTATGTGCTTAACATAGGGAATATGCCTGTCCTGATACTCCTGTCTAGACAGCAAGGTCTAGTGTCAGGCAAGGTTCTGATTCCACCCTAACCTGGGGACAGAATGTCATCGTGCTTTGTCATCCAGCTCTGAGAGCTCATCTTGCTGTATGTTTTCATTTTAAGTGTTAATAATTCTGCCTGGATAGGCTTTTGCCTGTAACTTGCATTGCAGTATCAGTGAATGGTTAAATTTGATTTTAATTTTTTCTTAAAAATTTACAGCTGCCAAAGAGACACAAATCCTTGAAAAGGAGAGAAAAGCGAAACTCCAGTATGAAAAACAGTTAGAAGAAAGGCAGAGAAAGCTAAAAGAAATGAAGCAAAAAGAGGAACAACGGAGGGCAGCAGTAGAAGAAAAGAGGAAACAAAAAATAGAGGAGGAAAAGGTACTATACATCAGAGTTCTATACTTTTTAAGAAACTCCTACGTTATTTTCCTGAAGTGGTAGGAAATAGAAAACTATGGAAATGGTGAATATATTAGAACATGCAAGTATTTTCCATGTCAGTATAGTGGGCTATGTAGACATATGTCCTCCTTCCCCATACAGCTTTAGCTGTACTTGAAGCACTTGGGACTTCAGGAGCTGTGGCTGCTCTTTGGCCACTGGTTATTTTTCACACAAGCAAAACCCCCACCCTGTATTCCCAGGTTTCTACATTCCTTCAGTGTACTTTGTAGTCTGTTTGTTAATCAGCGAGGGTGACAGGTCTTACACTTCTCTTGTTTCTGTGTCTTGCTTCCTGGGAGCCCTGATGTGGCCTGAGAGTCTCACATTCTTTCAGTTCTTCTAAATTAGAACTCATTACTGTATGATGAGCAGTTGATGATGTTATCTGTGTAGTTACCATTTGCTGCTTTGAACTGTGTAGTGACTGTTGTCACTGGGCTCTTTGCCTTTGCTCTGACTCCACACGGACCAGCAAAGCAGTATTGGATTTCTGGGGCTCGCAGCAAATGGACAGAAGCTGAAAGCAGAAATAAATACATGAAGTTATTCCATCCCTTTTGATGAGTAGCTCTGCTAGTGCATATGAAATGTGGTGCAAGGTCTATGAGGGTTCATTTCCAGGGTGTCAGCAGTCGAGGCATCACACATCCATGCTTTTATAAGTTGAGTGTAAGAACTTGCTGTGGGTCACTGGGGAAGAGCCTGTAAGGCTGGCTGGCTGCTCCCTTGGAGTCCAGCTGCTGTGACATTGTTCCAGCAATCCAACTTGTATTCAGCACTGGTGTGTGGTTTTCTGTAATCGGCTCCTGGGTGTGATCAGATTGATATTCCATTTGAACTTCATGGAATAGCTGACATTGCTGGAGAACAGAAATGCTTGGGTGGGCCATGACTGCAGTCCAGTGCTACATCATCTCTTTAAGCAACTACTTTATGCAAAAAGCATCCCTTCTACTTCAAGAGGTGTCACCTTTACATTTTTTACATTTATTCACGTAATTTTGAGGATAGTGGATATGTTTTAAGTGGTCTGGGTGAATAATCAAGGAAGGCAAGAACTAGCTGATGAGTGTTTGATTGTTGCTGACCCTGTTACTAAGTCCCTGGAGATGACCTTCTACGTAGAGATTTATGGATGAAGAACCTGGCAGGTGGGAGTACAGTGGGGATTTGACCTGTAAACTTTGCCTTCAACCAGAAAGTGAGAACAGATCTTTACTGTGCAGGAAGTAATCACCTTTAAAGAAGCTAAGCTATCTTAGGGCAATTTTGCCAGCAAGATACTTTCTACAATTGTAAATTTAGTAGATAGGAGTATATAAAAAATGCATAGCCTGCAACATTATTGTTTACATTCAGCCAAGTCTCATTTAGTTGATCATCTTTCTTAGAGTAGAAGCAGCAGCACAGTAGCAAATACTGTGGAAGAAGTGGCGCTCTGCCTAAGAGTCTTGAAGACCACTAGCCATGGCTAGGATTGAGATACCTGTCTTGTCACAGCTACTCAGTTATTCTGTATGTCTATGCAACTTACTGTATTGATGTCTTGAATTTGTTTGTTAGTAAAGTGAAACCTCTGTCTTTAACTGTGACTCTGAAGAATTACTGTACTGCAGGTACCTCCTTGGAAATACAATACAGATTACATAATGTCTGGGTACTTTGGCACTCTAGTTCAGGTTTCTCTGACAGAGGAGAAGCAAAACTTTGTATTTCAAACAAAAACTTCTAGTTTTGTCTTTTATTAGTGAGCAGAATCCTCTGTCTTTCCTTCCAAGTTTACATTGTCTGTTTTTTCACTGTGACTCTTAGTTTGTGTTGTGAAATGATGTAGAAAGAAGGTGAAAGTCTTGTGTCTTCAAGAGGGAGAAGTGGCTGGATAATGAGTTCCCTTGGCATCTCACTGCAGTGTATCAGCAGTAAATACTGCTTCAAAAGATCACTTGGGATATAGCTGTTTCAGAAGAGAAATCTGTTGTTGACACATGTGGAAACTTGGCTGGAAAGAAACAGTCTTACAGTTCATCTTTATGCACAAGAGCTCAAGCTCCCCTGTTAGCAGTTACTAGTTGTGGAGACAGGAGCAAAAGCTTCTTTCCGCCCCCTTTGTCCTGTCAGCAGTGGTTGCTGAGTTGATTGTGGAGTTGATTGGTCTTTTTTTGCAATATTGCCTTTGTGTTGCTGGTTTCATCATGTATCTCTTAATGTCTGTTAAGACTTGGGTCAGTGTTTGTATAGTTCTCTGAAAATACAAAACCCCTCTATTTGTTGTTCTATAATGAGAATTCTGATCACCTTTTAGAGAATATAAATAGTTCAAAGGGTAAGCAGTTACTTTTGTTCAGTTTGGGATTCATCCCTATTTAGAAAATAAGTAGTGCTGTTTACTGAATAGGAAATCTGTTTGGTGACTATTTTAAGTAAAGAGTAGAATAGATTATCTGTGCTTTAGCTCAACCTAATCATGTTTGCAGTGTTTTGAAGCCATTAATTGCCCTCAACATTCTTTACATGATACTTTCTTTAACAAAAGCTTGTTAATCAGGCAGGAAAGGTAAAACATTATAAGTCATACGTGGGGAGGGGGGTCTATATTTTGGTCTCTGGTGTAGCTGTGCTTTATGGCTACAAGCTTCACGGAGGTGTTGTTTGATAGGAGAGATACGAAGCAGTTATGCATCGTACCTTGGAGCGGAATCAGCGGCTGGAAACACGGCAGAAGAGGTGGTCGTGGGGAGGATCTGTAACTCCAGATTCAGAAAGCAAAACAGGTAAGCAGCACATTTTCTAGTAGGACTAAAATCACAGAATATTATGTGTGAACACTGGCAGATGCAGCACTATTCATAGGGATCTGGGCATCCTTTACTGTCTTGGATCTTAAAGCAGGATCTACGGGTAGCTAATGGGGAAAGAATCATATCTGTACTTGCCCTGAAATGCTGCTCAGAGCTATTTTTGACCTTGAGAAGAGCTAGAGAGAAGCCCCATGGGAAATACAAGACCTGGCAGAATTGTATTGCCAGCCCCCAACCCTCAGATAGGGGAATTGCAGTGCATAATCTTAAAATAATTCTGAGTCCTTCAAATGCAGTACATGTAATGGAGTATTAAGACTGGTGATAAAAACAAACAAAAAATGCCAGTTCTATGGAAATATCACACCTAAAGTGTTTTAAATACACCCTTAGAGCTGCAGCATGCTGACTGATTATTTGAATGCCCAGTCATGGGTAAGAAGATTCAGTGGGCACTGCCCAAGCTTCTCAGAGCATGGGTTCTATTCTAGATTAGGTGATGTGCTTTACCACTCTTCAGTCTGAGCTCAGATCATTTCCTGTTTCACACAATTAACTTTCTGTTTCTAAACATTGGAAAACCAGACTAGCAAATCAAGGTTGCATTGGAAGGGATCTTTTCATGCACTACCTGACTGGAAGACCCTGCCAATAAGTAACTTAAGTTATTGTCAAGGAATAAAATAAATGAAAAAGTGCTTCAATTCAGCCTATCTTCTGCATTGATGGAACTGTACTGAGTTCATTTTAGTACTGTCATCTTTTGTCAGCTTGAGTGTGTGTTTATGACGTGTTTGAAAGTGCTTTGATATGTTATCATTTATTTTTGGTTAACTTGCATTTTTTGCTATTTGACCTCGTGACTTAGTTTACAAACCTTCTTCTTCTGCAGAGCAACAGAGCACAGATGAAGGTGGAACTGGTGGTATTGATTTTTAAAATATTCTTTTTCTGTTGTTTTACACTTACTACTAACCTTTTAAACTTGAGTTGTTCTGTCTCTGAAACTAAGGAAAACCAGCTTCTTGTAGATCTTTTCCTGGATCTTGGCCAGCTGTTCAACAGATGTGATCCCTAAGTAGAAGGCAGCCCTCCTTGTTTTAACTATTCCTCCCAGCTAATTCAACTACAGCTTAAGTCATGGCATTCTGAGGGAATTTTCAAGGACAGAATGTGTGCATTTGGGTTTTTAAAGATGGCTGAATACAGCATGGGTAGGAGAAGAGAAATTCTTAGGGGCAAGTATTTGAATAAAAATTATTTCAGTAGTCTGGGTTTTTAAAAGGCAATTTCAAGTCCTTTCATTGCTGCCTAATTTGCAAAAAGTACATGATAGGGCTTCGTTTGTTTTCTTTTTGCTTTGTTTTACCAGCAATTGAAGTAACATTTGCAAAATCAAATGGTATTTTGCTAAAAGGGAATGAATCCTTTGTGCAGTTTGATACTTTTTCCATGAAGGGTTTTGCAAAATCAGATCTGTCCAATTATCTAAAGATAATTCTATACATTAAATGTGTTTTCATTGGATTTCTGTCACTTTCCAGTGCACAGACTGAGCCATTCATAGAAATGCTTTGAATCACTGATATATTTGTAAAGGCTATATGTTTAATAAGGAAAATTATTTCTTGTAGCTGGTTGGAGATGATGATAACTCTCAGCTGAGACCCAGCTGAATCTGAATCCTGACAATCTGTGCATGCCCACAGCATTACTAATGCAATGCAGCTGTTCTGTTACACAGACAAGTGAGACTCCAAAATGCAATGAAAGTCTGACTGAATATGATTTAACTACTCTGGCTTATTCTGGCAACAAGTAGAACCACGTCTATTTTATTTAACTTCTCCCTTCCCTTATTTCCGACCTTATTTTAAACCTAAACTTAGTAAAAACCATAAAATAACATTCTTTGCTCTCTCCTAATTGATGTGAGGAAATGAGCCTTGTCTGTCCTTTTTATTGTAAAGAAAGATCTTCAGTGCTGCTGAAGCACATCTAAGATAAGATATCTTCGAACACAAATGCTCCTGATATAATGATAGGTGCTTAAACTGTAACTTATGCATCATAAAATAGCAAGAGGAGGAGCAGATTGTTCAGCTACAGTAGATCAATTTGGATAACTTGGCACCAATTTGGAAAAAAAATTGCTATGGAGATAAACAGATAATGCAGTGTCTTAGTCAAACCCTTGTGCTTCCACATCATTTTAAATTGTATTTGATTTTATGTTACTGTTTCAAGCGTGCAGTTGTCATACATGAGGTGGATAATGTGGAACCGTGGTTGGTTTTACACTTCTCATATTTATTCCTGTTTCAGGATAATTCTTTTTAACTTTCTGAGAGCCCATGAGGTAATTATTAAGAAAAATCTACCCAAGCCATGTAGGATACTTAAGTCCACCTGGCTTTCTAAAAAAAACCCCATTTGGTTCATTTCACCTTATATTTACATAATTGCAGGAAAGACAATTACCTTTTATTTTACTCTGAAAAATGACACCATGTAAGCTCTGCTGCATTACATCATTGGGGCCTAGTAGTGCAGATTTGGGATTAAAGCCCCATTTCTTGAAAACCAGAAGCATTGGGGGAACAGATTTCAAATATTCATTTTAGGACAAAAGGCTTTGTCTGTTGTATTGCTGTGCAAAAAAAAAATACGGAATCAGACCATGAACTGGCTGTGTCAACAGTATTATTTAGGAACGTTGACTGATAGACCAGAACTTTTGGGTGATACAGTGTGCTCTGGAAAGTGAACCTCATGTAATTTGAACATTTCTTCAGCCATCATTCTATAGGAGGTACAAAGTGTGATTCATTGAGAGCACAGCAAGGGTCCTACTGATGGCCTGAAGTTTAAAATTTGATGAAAGCCCAGAGTCAAATGTTACATTGATGACATTGCTGTCACTGCTCAGACGAAACAGGCAGGGTGTGGGTCTGCCAAGAGAAATGGCCAGGCTGTGTAATAAAGCATCCTTGATGACAGAGCCCTGGTAAATCAGGCAGTTTAGTGGTGAGTGCTGAGGAGAACTGGAGATTCAGGTGCTTCAGGAGTGGAGACGTGCTATTAGAATAGAAATGGGACTGCCAGAGCCTCTCCTTTCTAAATAAAGAGCTTCCTTGTCCTAGTAGAAATTTGGAGGGAAGTGAGAGACAGCTGATCTTATTTTATGTAGCCTGATTTTATCCAAGCTCAAATAGGCTGTGCTGCAGCTCCCTCTCTCAGTGAAACCCTGTGAGAAGCCAGGATTGAAAGCTGCTCACTCTCATAATGATTTTCTTAAGATACCATGTTTCCCAGCTCCATACCCAGTTTGAAGCCTTCCTGCATGCAGCCCTGTGCTTTCTTGGCTCTGCTGCTGCACTTTACTTTTCCCTTTCCATTTGGAAAACACAGAAGTCTGGTATCACATGGGCTGAGTGCTGTTTGCTTCTTCCATTTCAAATCTCACGAGGGAAGTTTTCTAACTTTCCCCAAAGAAAGATATTTGAGATAGTTTTTCAAAAGTTATTTTGTAAATAGCTACATAACCAGACTGACTGACTTGAGAATATCCTGTCTGTGTTCTAAAGGGTTTTTTCTAGTGAACCATCCAAAGCTTTAAACTCTGCAGGAGCTGTCCTGTTGGTGAGGTAGGGAAAAAGTTGAGGCTGTCTGATCGTATATTTGCAGATGTATTGATCAAAAAACCTCTGACCTCTTAGTTGCGAACTCAAATTTTCTGGAAAAAGAAAACTGAAATATTTGTTTGAACACCCTTTACCAATTAGATTTTTTTTCTGTCAAGGCATCAATTGAGATAGTAGCTCATTCTTCCACCACTGTCCTCTGTTCCCCTGAAATATAGAGACTGACTTTTTTTTCTTGTCTGAACAGTCATATTTAGCCAGTACTTTCTTCTTTTGAGTCCTCTAGTAGAAATATGTCTCTTTATAAAACAGCACAGCCCGCCTCCAGAACTTGCAACCTTGGTGGAAAAGAATTAACTTTGTTCAGTATCATTTTTCTTTAGTCAGAGTTCAGTTTTTTGCAGTCTGGGTCTCAGTAGGTGATAGACCAAACCTCAAATGTCACACAAGTGCTGAAGTCTTAATTTGAACCAAGGGAAATTTGTGTGAAGTGTCCATGATGTTTGCAGGCCTTGGACTCTCTTGAGTTCAAGCTGGAGCCAGGATTTCCTTTTAAGAGCAGACACTAGGGGGAAGCCTTTACCTTCCAAAACACCCAAATACACAAATTATGCGTTTCCTGATTTTTGTATATAAAACCTTTTAAGGCTGTTTAGTTATCCCAGTTCTCAGGCTTCATTCATGAACTGCTCCTTTTTTTTCTTCTTGTTGTGTTCGGAAAGTATCCACTAAGCTCAGCTCTTCATTTCTTAACTAGATTCAGTAGATTTCCCTTTCTCCCTCTTATCCTGTGTGGACTTTGCTCTTTTTCGCTGTCCCAAGAGCTTCCCACAGGGCTGTCCATAGCAATCCTTATGTCCTGGTTCTGGCTGTAAGGGGCTGTTGTAGCATGCTGGCAAAGGGGAAAGATGCTGCCTCCGTGGTGAGTAGTGCTGCTTTGTCCTTTGGTACTTCTGCACTAACGAGTTCAGGTTAATCATCTTTGCTGTCCAGTATGGCAATGAAATCGATTCTTCGTGTTTGACATATAGAATTTTGTGTGTTTGTTAAGCTGATCTGCACTACTTCATATGCATTAATGTTTCTGCCTAGTGAGTTTCTATAGCAACAGGTACATGCTTTTCCAGGGCTTTTACACTCTGGAATAGTGTTCATCCTGAAAGCAGATTATTTGAAATTAAAAAGCCTTTATTTATCTAACTTGTAGTAAACTTGCAGTTTTGCCATCTGAGGTGTGATTTATGTGTGTATATTTGTCTGTATATATACACATATTAAAAAAAATGCTTCTCGTGGCATTTTCAGAAGAGTTGCAAAATAGATGGGAAACATGAACTTACTAGGAATAGCTTTTAGAGAAAAATTGGAAATTTCGAAAATACTTACAGAAATCCTTGGGAGGTAATCAGAAAAAGGAATGCTTTCTTGCCTTTCCTTAGGACTTGATTTTATCTCTCCAAAATAGTTTGTTTTGGTTTACTAGCAATTGAAAAATTGTTTTGGCGTACCTGTGTGGAAAGAATGAAGAAAGAAATAATTGCATTTCAGGTTTTATTGTTATTTTCTGTTTCTTCCCAGTCTAGTAATAGCACACAGCCTCAGTAGCTTTTGTCTTTACATGTTAGGAGCACAGGGTTTAAAAATCCCTTGTTTGCATACATGTGCATAAAATCTTGGCATGACTCCACTAAACTCTGCCTTTTCTGTGCATGTTCCAACTGGTGCTAATGGTATCAAGTCTGTTCAAAGGAAAACAAAATCATTTCTGTTTCTCATTGAGCAGAAGCGAAAATAGCTTTCAGGATGCAATGCTTCCAGAGTGAGCTCTCAGCAGTGCGTGGAAGGTTCTCCCTCAGGTATGAAGGTGAGTTCTAAAGTCAGCACTTCTCTCCACAGGCAGCAAACGCTCCACGTCCACAGCCAACCTCAAACAGGCAGAAGGTGCCGTGAGCAAACGGTTGTCGTCGTCTGCAGCGCTTTTAAACGCCTCCGATCGAAGTAAGTGCGTGTGTGGTGCTGCTGAACTGGGGCTGGGGAGGAGACAGGAGGTGGAATGATGTCCTCCCTCCTCCCTTGCTGTGTGACTCACTTCATATTTTGATCTCAAATGCGTTTCATGCAATTTGTTAATCCAGCTTGACTGTTGAGGGCTTTGACCCAGTTGATGTGATCTCTCTTAGAGGAGAAGAGCAACGGTAAAAATTGCTGGTTTTTTATTTTTTCATTTCTGTAATTGTGTTACTAAAGTCAAATCTTGGTGAATGACTGATTCACAAATCACTTCCCATCATCTTTACAGGTTTGCATGCCTTAATTCCCACCCTAAAATTTCAGCAAAATAGAAATAGTACAAAAATAAAGTTTGCCTTGTTCTGTTAGACAGCTTTAGTCTTTTGATTGCCTGTGGAAAGGAAAAATCAACTTAGTTTTGTCATAGTTCTGGTGTGCCTGTACTCTGTAGATACACTTTCTTTTTAGTATTAGAATTCTACTTTAACCAAATAGAGAGGGATGCATGAAAAATACTGTCACCTGTGGGGGTTCTTTTTGGGTGGGAGGAGATGGTATTGCTTTGACCTGGATTTCTATCATGATTATAGCCATAGTGTGCAGCTCTGACACAGCTTCCTAGCCAATAATTTAGTATAATCTTGGTCTTGATATTCAAATCATGTATTTCTTTTAACTGTTAGTGCACACCACTGCTTGCAAGCATTCTGGGTTATTTTCTGTGCCAGTGACTACCAGGGGATAGTTGCTTCCAGGCCATTTCTGTTTTCTTATTTTTTTTAACCGTTTCTGAAAGTGTTTGCACTGTAGAGAGGGATCGTCTACCAATTTCTGTGGCCTCCAGTCTTAGTTTGAATTGCATCTTTGGAGTGGATGAAACTCCTGACTGCAGCATGTCATGTTTAAAATGTGCATCACACAAGTGGTCTTAAGAGGGATGTAGAGAATGAGAGAGTTCTCTGTTTTTTTCATTCTGCTAAACCTGTGCATGTGAGTCTCCTCTCTGCCATGATTTACAGAATGTATTGGGATGGGACAGAGAGCAATCAGCCTGCTGGAAATTGAAAAAAATAATTATGGAACACAAGAAATTGTCCTAATCTACATAAGATAAATAAAAATGGTTTGTATGAGCACATACCAGCCTGTTTTAGCCTGAGATTTCCTTGTGGGGAATCTTCCCAGAGTTTCATAGGAGCCTGCCTGTATTCCAAATGTGGGGGGGGGGTGAATTTTTTTTTTTAAACAAAATTATGAAAAACATGAAAAAGATAAAAGCTGTTTAATGCAGAAACAGATTCAACTAGGTCTGTGCTGCAGTGTTTTGCTAATCTGCAACCTTTGATCAAACAAGCTTTGCCAGAAGAATTCCTAACACAGACACACAGCTAAAGGTGCTTTTGCTGGTTCATGTTGGAAGGTGATGCAGCATTAGAACTTGTGCTCATACTCTGTGTGCCTGGTAGGGAAATCAGTGACTATATCTGTACTGGCAGGGGCTCTGAGTCACTGGAGGCTGCTTGTGATTTTAAATTATATTTATATATGATGTGTCTGGAGGGTTCAGCTCTGAGTATGAGTCAGAAGCAGGTCTGTAAAGTACAAATTAAGCTACTAACAAAGTCACTAATTATCAACTAATTAGGATTGCTTTCAAACTTATTGTCATACCCTGAAATCCTTTGTGAATCCTTAGTCACTTTGGAGGAAAAATTCTTAGGTGGCCTGAAATACAACGAATTTGGACAGGACTCCAAGTGATCTATGTGGTCAGGATGTAGAGGTTGACTTAGAGCAATCCTGTGCTCTTGGTCTGTCACTCAGGGAGAAATGGCTGTTTGGTAAAAGGATGGGTAAATTCAGAGGACAGAAAATACAGTTACAGAATTAACCAGATTGCTTCTGTTGTGTGTATGTGCTTGGGAAGGTAGAGGAGAAGAATGTAGAAATGAGAGGAAGATGCTTGTACCTGGATCAGTGGAGTATTTCACCAGCTGTGTTCTGTGTTAATTCTGAGCTCACTCATACAAAATGTGAGCAGTGGTCTTTTAAAATTTTCATTTATTTTAAAAGGTGTATAAAGATGGCCTCAATAGGTCAAACAAGAATCTATTGTGACTGACACCCTGCTGCTGTGATCAGTAACATGCAGGAATATAAGTAATGCTTTTTATAAAGTGATTCTTCCCTGATCCAGTTTTGCTGCTCCTGAAGCATTCAGTATTATAAAGTGACTTAATCATTCTTCCCTATCTTAAGGAAGTGGGGCAGGTGTTGGAGGGGACCTCTGGGCTTTTCAACATAATTAATCCATGCACTTTCACTTCCAGGTACCACAAAGAGAAGTGCATCATTAAACAGACTGAATAACAAAGTTCCTCTACATTCCCAGCAGTCAGCACTCAAAGGTTCGCAGGTGGAACAGAAAGGTGCTAGAAACCAGTTTGTTTTGAGAATTGGGAGGCAGTAAATGGGGTATTTGAAATTGACTTTAAACCATGTCCCAGTTTCATTGTGACTGTTTTCATTCAGGCATCCATGTGGTCTGTGCACTGTGGCATAGATATTGTTATGCACATTGCAGTGCCAGATGTTGGGTAACTGTCTCTATAAACCAGCCTTGTTCCTCTGAAAAGTGGAAGGGTGGGGGGCGAGAAGACAAATGGTAGCCAAACCATTTAGCTCATGAGAAAATAGTGCTTCATTATGACAGACTGGTGGTTTTAGCTGATTGGCAGAAGCAAAGCATGGGACAGCAATTTAGGAAATCACATATTTATATATCTTTTTAAAAATAATTTTCCTTACGCTTGGTCTCTAGGAGGAACAGAAAAGAAGAGGAGCACATCTTTGAGTAGGATGAGTAGTAAATCCCAGTCCTCTGCAGAACTAGAAAAAGTGAAAAAGGAAGAAAAACCAGGTGGTTGTTTCATAAAGCTGAATATTTTTTTTTTAAAGCCACTCCTAGTAAAGTTTGGAGAGGCTTACTTTCACTAGTTTCCTAGTGAAACTTTTTAATGGCTTTTAGTTACCTTGTGTTAAAGATAAAATTGTAAATTATAAAGATTAAATTTTTCCCTTTGGACAAAAAAGAAATCCTCTAAGGAGGCCTTTTTTAAATGGCACTGCAAGCATATAACAACACGTCTCTCCACTTAAGAGAGCGATGTATTTGTAAGCTGGTAGGTTTAAATGTAAGAAATGGTAAAAATGTCACTAATCTGTTCACTTCTTAGTCAAGTCTTACCTTTTCTTTTTAAACTCTCTTTATTCCTCAGTTTAAAAGCAACTTCTCTGTTCCTGCTGCTGACCTAAACCTTGTGCATGCAAATGAGGGAAGAAACCTGTTCTCACTTCAGTCTCTTTTGGTCTGTGTATTCCCCACTAGCTCACAAATAACCTCTTCCCTAGGAACTCTTCCTAAAGCTGAAGACTAGCACCTTCTCTGACATGTTTTCCCTTTGAGTTAACAGTTCTGAAACTTTCCTTTTTAGCAGCTGTTGCCAACAGTGGAAATTACACTCTGATTCAGAACCTTTCCCGTATGGGAGAAAGATGGGTGCTGTCCATGTGGATTTGTGTGTGCAGACGATGCCTGACGATAACCGCTCGCTTTGACTTGCAAGTCTTCTGTTCATTGTGTCAGAACAGCCTTTCCTGCAATCCAGAGAATGTAGCTCTGAAGAGCTCAGTCAAAAACTTCTCATACTTTGACTGAATTCAGCATTCACTTCTGTTGTACACGTGCCAGTTTCTGCACATTAAAATTACTACTGTTAAGCAAGCCAAGAGCGAGACGTGCAACATAAGAGATTGCAGCGTTTAACCCTTCTGTGCTTTTGGTTTGGATTTCCTTCTCCATGATCTCAGTGCTGTTCTTCCAAAACTGTTACAATTTGCAACAATGCTCAGTCTTCCTTTGCTTTGTACTGCTTGTCTTTTCCATTATATGATTTCATGTTGGATCCTTTTTCATTTGTTCCTGTCATTTAGCTCGTCGCTCCCAGCTCAGTCCTCTGGACAGTAGCGTAATCAGTCGCCTCCTCGCCCCCACACAGGCCTCCCTAGCTAGGAGTAAAAGTGCTGCTACCCTCTCGGCTGATGGACAGGATCCCTCAGGTAACAGGAGGGCAGCAAAGCCTCAAAGTTTTGTGCAGTTGCTCTTCAAGCAAGAACTTAGATGGTAGTTGCTAACTGTGCTACACTTCAGTGTGAACCAGGCACTCAGTACATGGCTATGTGTAATGTTACTTATCCAGTATTTTTTGTGGTCAGTAGTAACCAATTCATATGCTGTGTTGCATGTTTACTTTACAAAACCATAGAGTCATACTGGATTTTAAACTCCAGTGCCAGTTTACTGGCTCTGCAGAGAAGCAGTTGCTGGTTCTGGGGTTTTTTTGGGGGGAGGGTTAACTGACAGATCTGCATTTATACTCTCAAATGAATCTAAGATGTACCAGTCAGAACAGTACTAGGAAATTAAAAGGCAAAAAACTCAAACCTATAATTTCAAATTGCAAAACCTGAATTTCTTTAGGGGGAGAAACTCATGTAGGAATGTGACAATGGAGTTATGTTAAGATAAGTACAGGGAGCCTGAGCTGGGTTCATTCAGGATGATTGTAGAAGTCAAGGCATCCTAGAAGGAGAAGAGAGAAACCCTGGCTGACTCAAGTAGTTTTATATCAGTCCAGACTGAGCTGATAAGCCCACACTAGGGCTCAGTTTAGTACTAGCACAGGAATCTGCATCGTGGACAAGCTGTAGCTGCTTCCCACAGGTCTCGGAATTGTTATTGGTTGTAATAATGCCCCAGTAAATGCATTTCTGGAACCAATGTGGAGTCCTTTCTCCTCTTTTACCTTACAATTTGTGTTCCCAGTTTTGCTTGTTTCCTGTTAAGTATGTTATCCCATCTTTGTTTTTTTTCTTATACCACTTCACTTGGTCCTTGTTGGTAATGGTGACATTTCTACACTGCTCCCCTTGTGCAATAATCAGTTCTTACTTTTCTGGTTTGTAGTCAGTGGTCATATTTTTGCACACCTATGTATGTGCTGCTTTTGTTTTGCCATGAATATCTCAGTTCATGTCATGTGGGGAAATACCATCTTTTTCACTTTTACTTTTAGCATGTGACTTACTATTGCTGAATTAAAAGATACATTTTTATAAATTTACTTAGAGGTACTTTCTTCATTTCAGTAGAAAAGTACCTGTGCTTTAGCACAACCTGTGCACCAACAGAATGCAGCTCTCCTTGCACAAATACTGCAAATGTAAAAATAAAATGTATTTTCCATAAAATTGCAAAATTAAGTGCTGGCATCTGTCATGATTTATGTGGATACAGAAAATCCAATATCTAGTTTCAGAAGTAGATTTTTGCATCTATGTGTGCTTTTCTATCTATGATGATATTAGTGGAAAAGGTATTAAGATAAAATTTCTTTCAATATCTTAAGTATGAAGAGATTGACACTTCAAGTAGGAAAGGTATTTTAGTTTAGCAGTTGACTTTTTTCTCTTGATAGTTTTCTTTTTCACTACCTATTTTGATTTGCTAATGTGAACAAATGACACACATATGTAGTATTAAAGGGGTTAGAGAGGGAAAGTAGAATAGAGTTGCACAATGCATATTTCACAAGAAAAGTTTGTATAGTAATGTTGAGAGTCCTAGTGTAATGCTGCTTTATAAATACTCTTTGAAAAGAAGGAATATTTCCTCCTTGAGTATGGAGGATACATGCCTAAAGTCTGAACCTGTCATGAAGAGTTTGTCAAAAAAGATGCTAAACCATTAAAACTGAAGCACTTGTGATCAGATGCAGCTTGGCTATAAAGTACTGCAAATTTAGTCAATTTTTGGAAAAGCATTTTATTTTTATCTACTCCAGACTGCTGCTCTCAGAATGGTTTTATTCTTGGTGCTGTTGCTTCCAGAGTACTAATTGTGTGGTGATGGTGTCTGTGTCCATGATCCATTGCAATGTGCACTGCCTGCAGTGTTTCCCTGTATGGTTTCTAACACACACAATCTTTCTTTCTCTTTTTCTCCCTCTTCCTTTTCTCCTGTTCTTATACTGTGCACTTGGTTCTCGTTTTGTCTTGTCAAATTCCTAACTTTTATAGAATCTCACCTCTGTCCTCGTTCAGCTTCAGCCAGTTCCATCAGTTCCTCAGTCCCAGCTCCCAAAGTGCCCGTGCGCAGTCGTAGCATCGACAGGTTGAAGTCTTCTCTATCTTCATCTGATGCAAGTTCACCTGATTCAACCCAGGTTTGTTGCAAACCCACAGCAGCCAGGTTTCTGTTACTTGGGGGGCTGGAACAGCTCAGGATGGGATCTTGTTTCATCATGTTTGCTGTTGCTTTCAGTAAGCATTATTGAAACGTTAAATAGTGTTTGCTTAAAAAAGACACAGTATTAAAATCAAATTGGAATTTTATGGTCGTTGATATCTCTTGTATGTTAAAGGCATGTTGTTTGCTGTTTATGATTCACAAAGTTTAATGTATGTAGAAATTAAACACAGGACCAGATCTGTGTTTTGAAACATAAAGGAAATGCGAAGTACATCTTGTTGAGAAGTTGTATGTTTGTTGGAATAGCAGCTTCTCTGACGATAATGTATTCTAGAGAGTCATCAGTATTTTGGTTTTATGTATCTTCTAGAAATCAGAGACAGAAAAGCCATCCCCAGGGTCTGGTTTAAGGCGCCCTCCCTCACCATCTGTGTCTGCCCATAGAAGATCCCCCTCTCCTGCTAATTTGGTGAAGCGTCCCCCGTCACCTTCTGCAGTTCGGTATGTGTCCAGGTTAAATACCCGCTTTCATTCATTCAGAACAAAACCAAGGATACTTCCTGTCTCAAGACAGCTGTGCTGTTAGAATTTCGATGACCTACACTGTGCCTTGTTTGTACAGAAAAGGACATAATTTTGCGTCCAGTCTCCCTCTCCCACAGTAGAGGTGCAGCTCTTCAACCTTTGTCTCTGCTGTGCAGACAAAAATACACCCTGTTTTTTTGTACAGTCTGTGCACCAAAACCAGCAGGGAAGCCTGCAAGCTTTTGAATAAGCTGTTCTGCCTGTATTAGTGTAGGAAGTTTCTTGGATTGGAATCACAGGGTTCATCCTTGGTGTGGAGTAAACAGAGGTCTGGGCTAGCAGACCTGTTTTGATGCTTAGCCCAGAAGTAGGGAGTCTGGGTGCTCAGGGTATTTTGAAATCCTGTATTTAAGTTTTATGAGGAAGGCAAGTTTTATGGGTGGATTTGTTTTAAAAAGTGAGGTACGTAATATAAACTAAACAAAGGAGACTGCTGTCCTCAGATGTGTGTTTGAGGTTTTCATTGTTAACCCTGAAAATATTCTTTATTTCAACAGACAAAAGACTCGTCCACCTTCACCTGGTGTGTCAAAACAAAGGCCACCATCTCCTACTCCAGTCTCTAAACCAGCACCCATCCAGCGTCCACCTCTCACACCAGGTGTTATAAACATTACCAAAAAGAAGACTGAAGCAGAGAGCAAACCAAAGGATAAGAGCACAGAAGGAACAGGACAAGAGCAAGGTGGTTCCCCAGCCTTGGACAGGGATGTGGGAGCAGCTAGCACAAAGACCAAAGAAGGTGGGTGTTTCTCAGTGTCTGACTCATTAGAGGCCTCTCCAATATGTGCTAAGACTGATGAAACAACTGGTTTGTGAGGCAGAGCACTAGAGAGTAGGATGCTTAAAGGCAGAAACTGTTCACTGATGAGTGTACTATAATTTTACATGGTATGACTTTAGGCTGTGGATTTTAGTGCAGTAGTTGCTTTATTGGACTTGAAGATTAAAGTCAGGAGCTTTCAGTATTACTGCTTGTACTGTAATTTTAAGCAGAAATTCCGTTTGCCTTTTGGGCTTCAGCTGCACTAGCTGAGGGATCTACTAGCTTAGGTTTATAAAATCAGTAGTTAAACTACACAGAGGTTTATCAGTCCAGTTGGTGGTTCTTAAAATGCTCCTGTAGAGACCTCCTTGGAGGAAGAAATCAGCTCCTGGTGCATCACAGGCTGAGAGATGCTCACAATGCTTGAAGGCTTCCTCGTCCTTAATTCCAGTGAACGTATAATCGTTGCTGCCTCAGGAAAAGTGATCAGTTCAAAGGTCACACTGAGAAATTATCCTGGTAGATTAAGGAGGGCCATATACCAGATAAGCAGTTGCTGTCCTGGGTCCTCTTCACTGTGCCAAGTGAGCACAGCCCCTGTTCCTCTTACTGGAAAAAATGCCAGCTGCCACCTCCAGAACAGAATTTGGGAGAGCCTTCTAATGAGGTCTGGCAGGCAGTTCTCTGTGGAGAAGGACTTAGGGGCCACTTAACAGGAAAAGGGGGGTCTCTGGAATTTAACATTACAACCAGTGACAGTACCAGAGGTGAATCCTTCAGACACCAGGTAAGTGGGAACATGTGCTTGCTGCACGTTACTGCATGTGTGATTCCTGTGTGCATTCCTTGGCTACTGCAGTTCCTTGTCATTGCTGAGGCTCTTCCTAACACTGCCCAGTGCTGGATGTGCAGCAGTGTCAGTCAGCTGAAGAACTCACTAGTGATGCTCTGAGCATGTGTTCCTGTAGAAGGAAGCCTGGATGTCAGTCAGAGGTGGATGTTCCTGTGAAGTTGCACATCCATCTCTAGTGTCACATCCTTTGTTTTTGCAGTCAGAGTGTCCATCCCTCGATGTTCTGCATTATTGTGATAAGTGTCTTGCACTCCTCAGAGGGGGCATAATCACTTGTGATCAGTGTCATCAGTTGGTTGAAACCTCCATAACAATGTGTCCTAGTCCAGTGTCTTCCAGTTATTCTGGAACAAGAACACCCATCCTTATTTCTTGGATGCCCCACCTGTCTCCTCTCTACACTGACTTCTGAAACTGTATTAACCCAGTTTATCTGTTTTCATTTTAGTTTATTGCTAATCTCGAAGCTCTAGCCATCTTTGTAGTGACTCACTCTGGGGCTGGGCGAAGCTCTTTTTCTTTGACATGTAGAAGATAAGGAAATAGTGGGCATGTTCTTCAACATAGAGATGATTTCATGTATCTCTTTGAATGTTTTGGTACACTGCAATATTGCTAAGTGAGGCAAAATCTTTTTTCTTAAAAAGTTGCTTTCAATTTTCAAGGCAATTTTCCTTTTAACACTTCTGTGTCAGCAGTTCGCCTTGTGGATTGGTGCAATTCCATATCCCTGACAGCTTCTGAAGTCAGAGCCCACCAGTGAATGGCATGTGGCAAATCAGTCTCCAGGTCTTGTAGGTTCAGCCTAGTTTCAGCTTTGTGCACTTGTATCTTCATCCCATCTCTTCTCCTTCAAGCTGAACTTGTTTGCCTGTTGCTGACAGCAATCAAGTTTTTGTCAGTTTTTGTCTTGTTTTTTTTGTGTCTTCCTATTAAAATACACTGTTCCACAGTAAAACACTTTTTATTTTTCAGTGACTTGGAGCAGTTGTCATTTCTGGCAGCAGCCTTTCGCAGCTTCTCTGAGAATTAAAAGGCTTGTTCAACTTTAAGCATAAGAAGTGCTCCTTCATGAGCTCTCACCTTATGCGTGATGATAGGTAATAAACTATCATGGAGCCCCACTTTTTGTATCTGGGTATTGAAGGCTTTGGAATATGATTCCTAGATTGTGAATAAATGACTTGCCTTGAAATGTGTTGGAATCTTCCCTCCATCCAACTAATACTACACACTGCGAGTGTTCTGAGATGGTTCTCTTGCATGTTTCCCTCTTTCCCCTTTCATCACAAAAAGATCCTCTTTGAAAAAGACAGTTCTTACCAGGAATGACTGGGAGTACAAGGAAAAAGAAGCTGAGTGTGAAACACTGGAATAATCTTCTTATGTCCTGTTATCAGTCGTGTTGGGAAGTTTCACGTCCTGCCCTATAGGAACAGACTATACAAGGGGTGCATGGAGATGAAAACAGTACTGAAGTAACCATGTGGAAAGCATCAGTAAAGTTCAGAAGTGAAAATGTAATGGGAAGGTCCCCCATAGGCGTGAGTTCTCCAGCCCTTTCTTTTGGTTGTTTTCCCCCTGTCCTTTCCATATCCACGGTATTCTGAACTGTTGTGACTAATCTATCAATACCAGATATTCATCAAATTTCAAGCTGTCCTTATCACGTTGTAACCCTAGAACTAAAAGTCTAAAACCTTTAGGTTTCTTGCTGAGCATTTGATTTTCTTATTTAGGTGCAGTTTTGGGGAGAGAAAATAGGTTAAACCTCACATTAAATATCAGCCAGATTTGGTACAACTGAGAGAGATTCCAGTAGTGTTAAAACTGGATTCCTGTGTTGGTTGCTGTGCAAGTGCACAACAAAAAATGGCCTCTGCTGTAAAATGTGACTAGTCTGAACTGGCAAGATGCTGATATGGCAGAGGAAAAGAGAGACATTTTGATTTGTTCATGGTTCATGGTTTTTCCTCCTCTTCTTTAAGTAGAAAGTGAAGTTACACAATATAGGAAGAAAAGGACTTGCATGCCTTGAACAGGCAGATCAGCTATTGCTTTTTATAACGGCAGGGGAGTGGTCTTTCTTGCTCAGGAGGAGGAGGAGGAGGACCCTTTTGGCCGTGTTCAGATTTCAGTCATGGCTGATTTTTGTTTGTACCAACACGACTGCAGTTTTTTCCCAAATCAGAAACAATGTGTTTTCTGGGGAAGTGGTATTTTTTCAGCATTGAATACACCTAAATATTAGAAAACTCTCTGTGCCTGCACTCCATCGGTGCTGAAATGCTTTACCTAGGACTGCAAGAACTGATTTTTATGCACAAAGCACAGCCATGATTCAGCTGCTGAGGGTTTGCTCTGTGTAATTATGCCCTGCGGTTGCAGGTAGTGATTACGTGTCCATGGGGCTTAAGCAGCTTTTCAGGTATTAAAGTTCCTAATGATGACATTGTGTTTTGAGTGCTTTGTCTTTAGGTGAGAAGCAGAATAGCTGGTCAAACCCTGATGTCATTGTTCATTAAAATTACCTTGACTTGAAGGCTTATGTTAAGCAAACGTGCTGCTTTGTAAAATATTAAAAAGAAGAAAAGCAGGTCCTCACCAACATTATGATCTTACTGATCTACTGACATCAAGAGCTAATTCTCTGAATATTCAGATGATGAGGTCCTAAATATTTCTACAGACTAATAACTGATAAAAACCAGAGTTCTTTCAATAGCTGGATGGCACTGTGGTTCTGGGTGTCTTTCCTAATGTTAATCTATAATAGTTCAGACTGATGTTCAGCTACCATAACACCAGGCAGGACATGAAGAAACATAAACTGCAGGACTGTGCAAATATTTATTAGCCTGGTGGTTGAAGCTGTTTTGATCTCCATGTAAATTGGAAATTGATTTGTTGCTAATGTGTAGAAATACAGAATTACTGAAGTCATCATTCTGTGCCTTCAGGGCCAGATAAAATCGTGATTGTTTGCACTCTGAGGTACTCTATAAAGGCATGAATGTTAATGTTATGAAAAATACAAAAATTAGTATTTCCTCTTTAGGGTCATGTGCATTCAGTTTTATTAGAAGAATATGAAGTATATTTCCTAAAGTAGTATTTGTATCCAGTTTTTTTTTCAGTGTTAAAGAGTTATATATTCTGAAAACATGTCTTTTCAGAAACATGTTTTTAAGTGCTATGATAATTGGAGAGTATCTTTAAGTGTATCATCTGGAATATGGCTAGATCAGTACTGAAATGAGTTGTTATTGTTTCAGTGAGATATTGTGGCTCTGCATCTCTTGAGGGCTCCTCTTTGCCTCTGGCAGATAAAGGTGCACTCACTGAGTGATGGGAACTGATTGAACAGAGAGTGGATCAGATGGCATGAGAAAGATCTCATCTCACAGTGGTAACATCTTTCTTAATTTTAAGTTACTGGGGCTTTTTAACAGCAGTTTCTTTTGACCTTTGCAGAATCAGGTAGCAAAACAGTAGCAGGGACCACCACAGCTGAAGAAGCTGCTAAAATCTTGGCAGAGAAGCGACGTCTGGCACGGGAGCAAAGAGAGCGCGAAGACCAAGAAAGAATTCAGAGACAAGAAGAAGAAAGGTAACAGTTGAGAGAAGGAAGGGGTGCTCTCTGTGGTGGGGTGTGGTTGGAACGGACATTCCAGCTCTATCTGTTTTCTAACTCTTAATTTAAGTTCCTGCAAATCTTAATGCAGTTCTGAAGCAAGGAGGCACTAGCACCTTTGGGATGGGACAGGTTGCTGTGTGTAACATCAGTTTATATCTCAGTATATATATAATGCATAGCCCATGTGAAGTCACTGCATCCTTCTCCTTATAGTCACCACTGGGGCTTTTACTTCAAAACCAGAATGTGCTTTTTACATCACTTATGTTTGGTTTGTTTGTATTTGGTTTGAAATAGTCAAACCTCTCTGTATTAAATTTTTCCTTTGATGAGATCAGGCAGTGGTTTGATGGTCCATTAAATCTTATGTTAGTGATCTGAAATCTAGATCAGTAATGTGGCAGGCAAGTAATTCAAAGTGCTAAATCAGTGTGCATTTGGTTCACCACTTAGAAGTTGTTAAAAATAAATTGCTAAGTTAGTGCTGAATAACTTTATTCCAGATCAGGGGTTACCTGCCTGTGCTTCTGTGAACATGGTGGAACATCAGATTTTATCTGTTTTCTGGTCAGGGATATAAAGCTGTCAGAAACTTGAATATAATGTTTTAGGTGTTTTATCAGAAATATGTCATCAGATCTACTTTGTATGTCTGCATGAGCTGGCAGTGTACACCTCCAGTGTACTTCTGTAATTCAGGCTATAGAAGAAAGATTTTTTTAGGAAATCCCACTGCGATTAAAATCTTCATTCATGTTATGGTTGCAGATGGTATTTATTAAGCAGTTGTCGCTTAATCCCATTTTCAGTCAAACATTCCATTATTGGAACAACCTGCCTTGGCCTTGACTTAATCAGCAAAGAACATACACTCACAAGTAGTTTCTTCCAAGTTATTCTGATTTTTCCTTTGACTAGTCTGGACGGTGGCAAATGCCCATCAGAAAGTGCCTTTATGCAGTAATTTTGTGACTGGGTTATTTAGAACTTCCTTGCTTTCCTGCTCTGTCTCATGTGCGTGCACACTTTTAAAGAAATAAATACCCAGTCAGTAACCTGTGTCTTGGACACACCAGAATCAGGGAGGAAGAGATGGCCAAGAGAGCAGCTGAGGAAAAAGCACGACGGGAAGAGGAGCTCCGGAAGCAGGAGGAAGAGAAGAGACTGTTCTGTGAAGAACAGCAGAGACAGGCCGAGGAGGAGAGGATCCGCCGGGAGCAGGAAGAGCAGGAAAAGCTCGCAGAGCTTCAGCACCAGGTCTGTAGGCCCCAACTGTGTTCCTGGTACAAGCTGCTGCCGTGTTTTCCAGAGGGCTGTTTTTGTTTCTTTCACATAACAGTTTTGACAGGTCTCTGTCAGGAATGACGTAAAGCGGAGTTCATCCTGTCTGAGATGGATTTGAGAATGCCTGCTGGTCCTTTCCTTCCCCTGGTCCATGTGATTCTTTTTTAAATTTTTTTCCCCCCAACATTTGGTAAATTCAAGTGTGGCCAGAAGCAGCTATTCTGGAATTTTTTTTAGCCATCAGGGAGGCTATTTTGCATATGTAAAATATCTGTACTGAGCCCACTTTACCAGCTTACTGCTATGAGTTACAAGGAGGTGGTCTGTCTGGAAAGTCATCTGGCTTGCTCTGGTTCCTGTAAAAGAAAGATTGGTAGTGTTTCCAAGTCTGCTTTTCCTGTTGCTAAATAGTCTTCCACATCAAGTATCCATGTACCTTACAAAGGCATCCTTTGAACTGAAGGGAGCTGTTCTGCACAAGGTGGACTTACCTTAAATTAAATTAAGACTGAAAACTAAGGCAGTTTTACAATTAAATTCTTTGTGTTTAAAGAGCTGTATCTTATGGATAACACTGCAATGTGTCTGAACATTTCTTTATAAGCTTGTTTAAGTTTATGACAATTATTCAGAGTGTTAACTATGTTTCTGTCTTCTTTCCAGTCATACTGGAAAAGATTTTACAGTGTAAAAGGAACAGAAGATGTTCTGCACCAAGTTTCTTGGTAGCAATACCTGACTGCCAAGATTTTTAAGTTAACCTTGACACATTTAGAATTTAATCGCTGTCTTGTTACTTTATAAATTATCCTTCTCAGACAAATGTTCATCCTGAAAAATAGTTTGAGCCCTGAGTAGCTCAGCAACATTCAGAACATTTGCATTATATCAATATAGTTGAGGTTCATTTTCTGAATGTCATAGTAGTATATATTTCATGTCAGTAGCTGGGTAATGACATTTAGCTACAATGTGTGGTCATATTAAATAGTGATTGTCTGATGTGCCTGTGTTGAACCAGACTCTCTGTAACAGCTCTGCTTTCAACTCTTGGGAATGAGCTGTGCACTGGGTGCTCTCTTCTTTTTGTTTTATTTTCAGAGGGAAGAAGCTGAAGCAAAAGCTCAAGAAGAGGCTGAAAGACAGCGACTGGAAAGAGAGAGAATTATGCAGCAAAATATGCAGGAAAGGCTTGAAAGAAAAAAGGTACACTGTTTTGAATTATCAGCCTAAAATAGTGGTTGGGGTGTTAAACTGAACAGATAAACAGTTTCTCATGCATTTAAATAGAAGTAGTGTGGGGTTTTTCTTTTAAAAATCAAACTCTGGCTTCTGGGCTTTAAAAACTATGAATAAAGTATTAAATTAATGAAATACAAAAATATGATTGAAAATTTAAACCAGAATGCTGAAATATAAAGCTCTGCAAATATTTTCCCTGTTTTAACAGAGAATTGAAGAAATAATGAAAAGAACACGAAAATCGGATCAAAATGAATCCAAGGTACCTTTTTGTTTGGATCTGCATAATAACAGAATAGGCCCTTCCTGGAGAAGGCTTAGCATTGCATCCTGTCTTTCTCTGTTACCCTTGCACAAACTGACTTCCATGTGAAGTACAAAGTTCTGGTGCACCAGAATAATTTCCAGTAGCTTCCCATTGCACGCATTCTTCTGCTTTGCTTGTTGTGACAGAAGGTGTTGGATGTATTTTTGTTCAAGGCCTAAATTATGATCTGTTATCACTTGCAGATTGGTTTAAAAAAACCCCATTGATTAGTAGGGCATTTTTTTTTCAATTGTATGCATTATGCCAGCATTGTTTTTCCCTAGAAAATTTACATTCCTGGCATCATCTATTTGCTTAAAGCAAATCTTGGATGCCCCTTGGATTGCGGGATCTATTTTTGTTAATGCAGTGAGGTTTGTGCTCAGTTATTGAGGAATAATTGTTCCTGTCTGAACATTCAAAGATCTAGCTGAAAATCAATAAAAATTTAACACACACCTTGGAGAAATAAGAGGAAAAGGAACTCAGGAATAATAGGTAGGAAGTGGAAGTGGGTCCCACAGGCTCAGGCTCAGTAGAACATATGTTGCTGGGGAGAGAGAGTTGTCTTTTGAGGCTGTGGACTCGTGTGGCCTCACTGCTGGGCACGGAATCATCCTGTGTGGGAACTGTGATTGAGCCGTTTGTGAAATGCTGGAGGGTAGGGAGCTGTTCCAAGTAACACCCTGACAATTCAGTTGCAGAATGAAGGGAAATCTGCCTCAGAGGTGATGGAGGGAGAGGATATTGAAGAGGAGGAAGAATTGGGTCTTGAGAAGACTGATCAACCAGGTAAGGAAACTGGGTGAGTCAGGTCTGAGTAGCAGTGAGTCTCAGTGATGTTTAAGCTTTATTGAAAAGGTCACTCATGTAACAGCACTGTGGTGGTCTGAGACGCCAGTCCCAGAAATGCCAGGGAGACTCTGCTTGGACAGAGAGAGAGTCAAAATGATTTGAGAATGAAATGGAGGCAACGTTCATTTTACAAGTGGATTTTTAAAGATGAAAAGTTAATTTCATGTTGTGAGAGGCAGCTTATCTATAGAGAAATGAACCAATTGAAGCCCAGTGCCCTGAGTTTTAGCTAGGAAAGGTCATTTTGACACTTGTATTCTAACCATTCTGTTACTGAAGCTCTCTTTTTTAATTTATTCCTTGTTTTTTTCCCCATTTTCAGGAAAGCTAAATGGCATTGACTTGCTCCAGGAAGTCAAGGGGGAGGCAGAGGGTTGTTTAGAAACTGCACAAAGCTTGATCTCTGCAGAATCTGAGGAACAGGATGAGTCAGAGTTGAAAGCCAGTGAAGTGTTCATGAATGGAAGCGACTTGAAAAGTGATGAGGGGTCTCTGTCTGTTACTGAACTGAAGGATTCCAGGTGAGAAATCTCTGTCTACATTTAAAATAAATTTAGTGTTGTCTGTAGCTTTGGCTCAAATCTTGCACCCCGCTGGCTTTGTGGTGTCTCTGTACCTCGCTCCAGGCATGTGGGGGGTGCGTGCTGTCAGTTCAGTGCCTCACACAGAACAGTTTAGCTCAGGGTAATTGTTTGTTTAGATGGCACCACCTTAACAGTCCTGGCTTTGCTGAGAAGTGAGACGCAGCCAGCAGCGTGGCAGTGTTACTTGTAAAGAGTGTTACTGGCTTGAAATCTTCTCCCTTGCAATGGCTTGTTCTTCTCATTAACTAAACATTCAACAAGAGGGAGGGGGAATAACACTGAAAAGGAAGAATAACCTCCAAGAAAGCTCTAGAACAACATTATGCTGAAACATCAGATACAACACAAAAGCCTCCCTTGGTGGGGAATGGTTTTTGTGGTATTTCAGATTTTATCTTTTTGAACATAAAGCATTTCTGTCAGCTACTGGAAAATCTGTCCTCTGATGCTTGTTCCATTTGCTCATCTAAATGCTAATGATTTAGAAATGACATTGTGAACGGTTTTTTAAAGTGATGATAAATTAATCTCGTTCCTCCAGTGATGGAATATAAAGACATTTTCATGATTCTCCAAAGAATGAATGAAAATTAATCAATTATTTGGGTTTAGATTTTGAATCTTATAAATATTTCTGATCTTCTGAAGCTTAGTTTTGTGCCTAAAAAGCTGAAGAAAAAAAGGAGAAATGCACACTACTAAAATTGGGATTTAATGGTTCAGGGCTTTAAACTTGTTGCTTTCTTGTATCAAATTTCTGGAGCCAGACCTTACCTGAGAGCGGTTAGTACAGTAAAACGTTGGTATGTGTTGGTGAGTTGTTCTTCCCCGTTGGCTCTTGGAGGGGAGATCCTTTGTGGCAGCTGGAGGAGCTTGTCTGAAAATGCCCTTCAGGACATTGAGTGCTTTGCAGAGTTTTCAGTCTGCTAATTGTTTGGCCTGGAATCAATCTAAAGGTTAAACATGCAGAAATTGTAATACAAGTGTCCCTTTTTTCTTTTTTTTCTAGCCATCCTGCAAAAGAAATGGTTATGGATGACTCAGTGAATTTGGGCGTTAATGAAGCTGATCATACAATTGGACTTATTCAGAATCTTAATGGAAAATCCAGTTCATGGACTTTTGAGGAGTTTATTGACGTTGGAGTACATTCCAAGTCAACCAAACTGAGCTCGGACAGCATCTCTGCTGGTAACTGTAATCAAAACTTGAATGATGCTGCTACAATACCTCCTAGTCCCAAATTGGCTTTTGAGGAAGATGGCGCAGTGAATTCATTGACCAAACCTATAGATGCTTCATCAGGTAATCCAAGCTGACTTCCCTGTCTGTCTCTTCCTCTGCCTAGGCAATTAACTTCCTTGCATTTTGCTCTCTTTGCCTTAACTACAGCTTCATATTTTCAAGGCACTTTCTCCAATGTGTAGACCAGAGGGAAAGCTCTTTCTTTAGTGCTTGTAACTTGAATTCTGTCAAAAGGAGTCACCAAGCAATGCCTTTTTAGGGACTTGCTAAGGCCCAGCATTAAGGCTCTTCCAAAGACACAGCTGAGCCCTTGTGAAGCTCCAGTATCTCCTACCAGCACTGAAGCTCATCTGTTGTACTTTAAGCTTCTTCTGAGGTATCTTGAATGGCACATGTTACTTTTGAAGATACTAACAGTTTAAAAGGTGTCTGATGTAACTCTACAGACAAGACCTTTCCACTCCTAGGCATGTTCTGTAACTTTTTGATGCTGACCTGCACGGTCTTACAAAGTGTCCTCAGACTCTAGCAAGGTATTAGCTGTAGAATAGTGTTTCACTTCACTGAGGGAGGTAGTGCCAACCTGAAATTCCACAGACAGTTGTGTTACATTTTGAGAGGAGTAATAAAGCTGTACACACACAAAATTCTCTGAATTTTCTGAAAGAAGCAGAGCTGCATCTCAAGACACACGTACTTGAGAAGCCAAACCTTCATGCAGTACAGCATGGTGTGTCAGAGAGGCTTCAGGGAGGTAGTTTGTGTAACATAGACTAGACTTCCCTGGTGTTGGAACTAAACCCCAAATGGCCATATTCACAGCAGGAGATCTCTTTCCATGAGATAAATGACTGTGTGATCAGTGAAATTAATGGTAGTGGAAGAGATGAACCTTGCTATCCACATTTTCTTTCAGTGATGTGTAGCACTTTGTTTTGATTAAAGTGTAGCACTTTTCTAGACTGAACTGTTTCCTGAGTCTCCTCTGTCACTCTGCGTCTTGTGAATTTTAGTCCTATGGGCACAACCTGATCGAGGCTTCCCTCAAGGCCAAGAATAACTGGGCCATGGGAATAGACAGATTTAATGTTACTCTGCTGATCACATTTTGTTGTGAGCAAAATCATTAATTTTTTAACAAAGAAAATGTTGCCTTCTAATTTTGAACTTGAAAACGTTTCAACTTAGTAAGGTTTAAGAATTCTGTACATAACTTTGAAAACTAATATTATTGTAAAAAGAAAGAAAACCCTTCTGTGCTGGTTTTGGACCATGAGGTGGTTCTGTGCTCGCTCCTGGAGGTAGACTCTGACAGTGATGATGGATGCGTGTGGCATACACACAGTTATGATGGTTAAATGTTTTCTTCTCTTTGCTCTTTGGACAGAACTGTGAACACTAGAGACCTGGAAATAATCTGATTGCACTTCAGTAATCCAGTGTTTTCTCAAGTACCGAAGGCCTTGTTTTGAAAAGCTGCTTGTTTACCTTTATCCATCTTCAACTTTGCAAAAAACACCAGGGGAGGGATGACAGAGTTCTAACTTGCACCTTGAAACATTTCAGGGAAACTGTTGTGCTAATGTTCTTTTTCCATTCGTTTAGTTAATTGTTAGATAAGGTTTCCTAGTTCAAATATCCCTTGTTTCCCTTTTACAGACTTTACAGTTACCTGTTTGAGTCTTTTGGTTTTTTTATTTCCATATCAGTATCATGTACAGCAGCAGGCTAGTGGAGGCTCCCCACTTCGCTGCAGATGTTGCATATTTCTAAAATGGCCCTTGATGAAATAAAAGACTCATTCAGTGTGTGTTAAAGTTGAACTCCATTTGTAATGTCTAGAAAAATGTTGTTGCTTGTTAGTTCATGTGCTATTTAAAAATGAAGAATTGACTATCTTCAGTTTTGAATGGAGAAGAAAAATTCCTTATCTAATGTGAAAATTTTGACAGTTTCAAAATCCGGTGTTGTACCATCACTAATATGTTTTAATCTATTGGCAAACATCAAAACATTTTACAGCATGTGCACTAATATATTGCAAAAATGTCAAGTCCTTAGATATGTCTGTTGGTGCTGTTTAATGTGTCATGCTTTTAAAAAATGTTTTCCTTTTGATTTACTTATTTATCAACACTTATGGAAGTATTATTTTATTGTGTACATAACAGTATTAGACCATTGAAGTCATGTTTTGTTCATGTTAATTATTCTAAGTGTACCAGTTCCAGCTTTGTAACAATGGCTGCAAGTTGCATATATATTTCCCCTCTCCCAAAGCCTGCATTAAATAATCTATTTAACCTGAATTTGCCTGCTTTTTACAGCATGAAGAGATTAACGAAGCATCTTCTGAAAATTGCTACTAAAAGTAATAATGCAGCCTTGTTCTGATGTGTCCTGTAAAGATAGACTGGATAGGTGGTTACTTTAAAGAATAGCTGTCTCAAATCCTGCTACAAACCACTGGCTGATCCTCCAGTTCCAGTGGTTCATCCAAATGGCAGCTGTGTTTGCAGTGGGTAAATGCAAATGGATTTGCTGGAACTACACGTGTTCTTTCCTCGACACCACAGTTGCAAAAGAAGCCCTCAGCCCTCTCCCTCTTGCTGTTCAGAAATGCCATAGAACTGTTTTAGACTTTTAGAGCAGTGCCTTAGGTAAAAGGAAAACTGTATTTTTGTATGATAGCTGTTTCGTTCTGGCAGAGACAATCATTCTAACAAAGATGCCAGTATTTTCTTCTGTGTTGAATGGTCTGATACAGCTCTGTGTAAATACGTGTGCACTGTTAAATAAACTTTGCAGTTGAACAATGCTTTATTTTGTAATGCTACACATGACCTTACTAGGCCTCTCCAACCCCTTGCCCTGCTGACCTGCCTTGGGATGCGCTCTGGTGCTGCTCTAACTACTCCCAACTGCACATTCCCAATCTAGAGGCCTCTCTGGGAGTTGCATTTGTGTGGGTGGGAGGGTATTTGCACTAACACCTTCAGCTCTTGCTGTATTTGTACATGCTCACATGTATGTGTTCGTGACTCTTGAATTCTTTAACCTGCTTTTCCCTGTCAGCCTTTGCTTTTCACTTGCAGCACCATCATCTCTGTGCTCTAAAGGTGAGTCCAGCAGTGCTCTGTGGCCACAGCGGGGCAGTGCCCAGCAAGGACACAGCAAGATGCTGCCTTTTCTTTTTCTTGCGAGGGTTCTTTGTTGGTAGGTGAAAAGGAATGGCTGGAGCAGCATCCAATTGCTAAAGTATTTCTGTATTTCAGTACTGTGGGGAAAAAAAAACCAACCTTAAACCAGCGTTAAGGTTGCTGAAGGGTTGTAGATCTGTGCACGATCAGTGGCTGTACATATGTTCTCCAAAGGGCTTTTTCACACAGGCTGTTCCTGGCAGATGGTCTGATGTCAGTAATATATTAAAAAAATTAATTAGTTTATGGAAATTGTTGCTTTAGTCCTCAGATATTTAAGGGTGCAGTGACAGCACAGCTGCCTCTTTGCTTTGCCAGTCTCAGTGTATGAGACCTGGTTTCAGTAGCTCAGCCTTCAGATGTGTCAATCGTGGAAGGTGGCAAAATGAAAAAGAAAAAAATTTTCCAGACTGGGACTCCAAGCAGGCACTAATCTCACTTTTATTCAATCACAAAACATAGACTGACAGGATAGGAGAGCTGTCATTGTCTGAGCTATTTTTAAGGCACTTGTAAATGCATGTGCATGTTGTAGGTGAAAGATTTACTACTTGTTAATGGATTAATAATTATACATAGACAGCCTTGTTTAAACAATGATATAAAAAAAGCTGATGAGCAAAACTTTTGGACAAACCATGCGGAAATCAAGACTAAAACAAGTTCATGGAACCATAACTAAACTAAATTGCACTGCCAAAACATTGTTATACGTAAGATGAAGCCATTCCATACATGTGCTGCAGTTTGGTGTGGTATGGTAAGCTAAGGTATTTATTGATTATTTATTAATGGTGGGTTGTATGTTGTGTACCTGTACTTGTAAAAGCATAATAATGAATTCCTCTGATCCCAGGTGCAACCTCTGTATCCCAAGTTCATGCCTTGTCAAACCCACTTCAGTTAAGTGCCAAACTTAAACATATACCAGAGAAGTTTAAAACTAGATTTGTTTTAGTTAAGCCACACACAGATGATGCAGTGTGTGATCTCTAATGCTAAATCTAACAACAGCATTTCAAGCCTTTACACTAAGAGTTACTTGGAAACAAGGTTAGATTTTTGCAAGGCTACATGCTCTTGTACTGCAGGAGCTTCAAAAGTCAAACCCAGTATATTGAGGCTAATTTAGTTCTTATACTAAAATGGAAACAGATCAAATTCTCAACATGCAAAAACCTGCTCCTTTACCAGGACTGTTTGGGAAAGCAGGGCTTTAAAATCCATCTTACAGCACTTGCTGTCTGCTCATTACAGTCGTTTGGGACACTCAGCACAGTAAATTTTTCCATTATGGCAAACAAAGCGCTTGTTGGCCAGACCACGGGCACACTTTGTGCATTTGAAACAATAATCGTGCCAGGATTCATCCTCGTAGTTAACCACACTGGTTCCTCTTCCAAATCCTGCTAGGAGAGAACACAATTATAGGACGGCGATAGTAGCTTTGCCTTGGCTGGGTCAGCCCACCAAGCAGCAGATCCCCTTCTTACTCCCTCTGTGCTTCTCTAGGCTTGCAGGCCACATACTAGTCAAAGTGGCAAATGAAGCATGTTTTTTGATGCATCTTTTGATGTTTCTTGGAGAAACAGGTAGCTTAGCATAAGGCTTTCATGGCCTGTCTCTGCAATAAGCTTTTTCCCTTGGATCCTTTCTCCAAGAAGCAGTTAAGCTGAAGGAAAGATGTAGAACAAGGACAGGACTTATCATCTCAGATCCTGTCTCTAAAATGCAGAATGGAATATGAGTCTCATGGGACTGCCAGGACAGTGCCCACCTTTCAGGGCTGAGCTCTGTAATCCAGTTACTGTTAAATGTAAACTATGTCAGAAGTGAACCAAATGTCACTTTGGGACAGTAAAACGTTTTGGACTTAAAGGTCCCAAACTAAGATACAGGTGGGAACAGTTGTAGCTGGGGGAGTTTTGAAGGAGGTAAATTTGAGGCACGCAAAGGGTGAAGAGCTCAGTTACTGGCTGGAACTCCCTCCAGCAAGATCACTTGGAGTCAGATCACTTGTAAATTGCTGGGGTTGGGCTTGAATTACTAGACCTGCTCTGATGTTATCCGCCCCTGGGCTCTGTGGCTTTTGGGGATCACTGACCTTAAGCACCCACTGCCCTCGAGCTGCATTTAAGCCAACATACCTGTGATAGGATTCTTGCAGCCAGCACACTTCTTGGCCACGCACTCCTTGTAGCATTCAACACAGTAGAAGTCATCCTCCACGGCTGTGAAGCGCTTCCCGCCCAGTGGCTTCTTGCAGTTGGAGCAAATGAAACACTCAGAATGCCAAGGCTTTTCCTGGTAAGTGAGGCCTCCAGAAGTGATGGGCTGGGAAGGAAAGAGAAGAGGTGTGGTTTAGAAGCAGTAGGGAAAAAGGTGACACAGACATGGGGTGGAGGGAAGGAGGGCTTTGTCACGGAGAGGAACTCGTCAAAAGTTAGCATCAAAATTAAATTGTGCAGCTCACTTGAGTTCCTCTAGCTCGAAATCCTGTGTACCTGGCATTTTCACAATGGTTTCTTTTACCTGCAGTAACTGCAATTCTACACTAACCAGTTGCAAAAGTTGTAAAACATTCACTTCTTGAATACACAGTACCTCCTAGAGAGCTTAAACTATCCCCAAAGGAAGTGCAAGACTGGTGCCCACTTGGTTTCTGTGCCGTTGCCATCCAATAACTGACAGCCCCTGCCCAGATCCCGTAATGTACAGGAGCCATCAGCGCTTCTGTTATTCCACCAGCTTCTGGCACCAGTATCTCAAGGACAGAACATAAGCCTTGCTACAGCTTCAGCGTGGTCTGTCTCTGGTTTACTCTCCCAGCTCCCAAAAGACACACAAGAGCCGGTTCTGGCAGCTGCCTTTGCAAAGGGGAAGGACTTACATTCTTGCACTTAGCGCAGGTCTTGGCAAACTTGTGCTCGTGGCAGGAGACACAGTAGAATTCATCACCCTTGGGGAAGAAGCTCCCAGATCCAATCACTTGCCTGCACTGGCTGCAGGTGAAGCAATCCTTATGCCAGACCATCTTCTTGTACTCAACATTTTGGTCTCCTGCAACAGATAGAAATAACTTGTTATGTGGGACTTCAGGCCTGTGGCAAACCCCTCACCCTGTGCAGTGTAACTTATGTATGGACAAGAACTGTCCATACTTACACCCACGATTCAGTTGGAATGCAGACAAGAGATGGGCTGTTAATTTCTGTATCTGATTTTAGCCAGGGGCTGCTAGATTCTCTTAAAATATTTGTCAGACCAGGTGCCCAAGCCTCTGAATAGCTTTATTCAGAGAGCAAAGCTTTTGGTAGAAATGGTTTAAGACTAACTATTAAAGAATTATCCACATGAGGGTTAACTGCAAAGAAGCCTTACATAACTTGAATAAAATGGACAGGTGAGAGCAACAGTTAAAACTTGCACTATTTTGTGGTTCTCCTGTCTTCCACTGTGATGCCCATACCCATAACTGCAGCCTCACAGCTTGATAACCATCCCTGCTTATGCCTTAGAGCAGAACGTGGCCCTTGTACCCCTCACTGGCACCAGTACCTGCAATAATGGGCTTGAAGCAGCCCTTACACCTGGGTGCATCCTCAGCAGCAGTGCAGTTGCTGCACCAGACCTTGTTGTTCTCCCGAAGCATGAAGGGCTCATTGACCAGGGACGTGTAGCACTTGAAGCAGCGGAAGCAATTGTCATGCCAGTAACGGTTCTTGAAATGCAACTCCTGGAACAAACAGAAAGGGAGTGATAAGCTTTCCTCTGTCACTGAACAGCCCTAAAGCCAAGCATCTGGCTCCAAGGATAGATTCCACGTTCTAAGCACTGTTTGATTCTCTGGGTGGAGCTGCAGCTCCTCTGCAAGCAGTCAAGGGAAGGACATTTGACCAGACTCACTGACACAATCACATTCACATTCACTTTGGACTTTGAGGGTGGCAGAAGTTGCTTCAAACCAACAGCTTTGAGATTTGAAGTTCTGCAAGTGTGGGCTTCTCGGGTTGTCACACTCCCTCTAGTCCAGGCGTACATTATTACTGCCATAAACGAAGTGATAAACATCTGACAAACATCAGACTCTGGGTTCCCCAATGCTTTGCCCAGATTAGTTTTTGTAGGTCCTGTGCAGGCTGGGTTACCTGCAGTTCTCTGTTCAGGGCAACTCAGCACTGGCAGCAGTCCACATTGCTGAATCTAGATCCAGAAACTGTCTCCTGTGCCACAGCAGCCCCCCGTGAGCATCCCTCTGCACCTCCCGCTGTCACTGGCTCTTTGCCCAAGGAGCACACGGCCCACCAGCCTCAGGACTCACAAAGAACTTGCTTTCACACGGTAGCTCACAAACAGACCAGAGCCAGGAAGACAAGCAGGAGGGTTTATCAGCATCTGCCCGTTCTCATCACCCATCAGCACTCACCTTGGAGTCAGCTCCAATGGGTTTCTTGCACTCGGTGCAGGTGTTGGCACAGAACTTCTCGAAGCACTTGACGCAGCAGTGCCTGCCCTCCTTCTGCACGTACTTCTTCCCGTGCAGGGGGTCCCGGCAGTAGTGGCAGTCGAAGCGCTCCGACATGGTGCCCACGGTGTAACTGCTGCCAGGCCCTGCAAGGGGACACGGGGTGAGGGAGCAGCCCTGCAGCCCTGACAGCTGCTCCAGCTTCTTGGGGCTGTGCAAATCAGGAGGAGGGTGGCTCAGCAATGAGCATGTGGTGGTGTCACACCCCTTGAGGGCTTGCTGGTAGGGAAAGCATCTTCCCTGTGTCTCCAGGGTCTAGGTTAGGCTAATGAACCATCGCACTCAGGGAGGCTGAGTGCCATAGACAG
>JAWWES010000150.1:6930350-6944654 GCA_035583135.1 Lophotriccus pileatus
GCATCTTCCCTGTGTCTCCAGGGTCTAGGTTAGGCTAATGAACCATCGCACTCAGGGAGGCTGAGTGCCATAGACAGCCTGGGTTTGGGGCAGACAAAGAAATAACCATGAAGTCTCAGAAAAATTTGGACTACAGGGTGAGGCCATGTGGGCTGACTCGGGCTGTGCTCTGGAGCTCATCAGTGGCCAGGCCTGCCTTGCCTCCTGGAATCCCTGTGCTTGCCACTACAGGTGCCATGTGCAATAATGGTACCCACCAAAGCCACTCCATCACTGCCTTCCTCAGCTGGGCAGGAGAGAGAAAATACAATGAAAGGCTCCTGGTATAAGAAGAGGGAGAGATCACTCAGCAATTACTGTCATGGGCAAAACAGAATTGAGTTGGGGAAAGTAACTTAATCAATCTTAAAACACCTTCCCCTTTGCCAATTCCCTTCTTTCCAAGCTCAAATCCTGATTTCTTTACCACCTCCCTGCAGCAACTCAAAGGGATGGGGAAGGGGAACAATGATCAGTTCATCACACTTTGCCTGCCCTCCTTCCTTCTCATACTCTCCCTGCTCCTGCATGGGGTCCCTCCAGCAGGACAGTTTTCCACTAACTCCTCCAACAGGAATCATTTCCATGGGCTGCAGTTCCTCACAAAGTGCCCCAGCATGGGTCCCTTCCACAGGGTGCAGTCCTTCAGGAGCAGGCTCACTCAGGGAGCACAGTTGCTGTTGAGTCCCACACCAGCCTTTCCCCATCACATTCTTAGCAGGAAGGACGCTAGACTGTTGTATTTACATATTTCACATCAAGCAAGGGTAATGACACCTAATCACCCCCTGAGAGTCCCTTAGTTCATTACTGCAGACCTCAGTGAGGCCCTGGCTGAGGCACCACAGCGTTTCTGTGCAGAAATCACCACCAAACAAGAGCAAAGCAGAATAGTTTCCATGTTTCCAGCCTGAACTCTCAGCCAGCTGCAGCCCTCCAAGGCCTTTTGTGCTGGATAGTTGTGCAGCTTCCAGCTGCCTCTTTTCACATATCAAATCATAAGGAAAAAAAAAAAAACACCCAGGAAAATATCTCCCTGCATGGAGAGATGCTTCTTCAGTTCATGCCAGCAAGGCTCTGCCAAGGCCTGTGGCCAGGGATCCAGCACATCAGCAGGTGTGGGGGCTCTTGACCAGAGGATTTTCCACTTTGGCCAGAGGTGCACACTCACACGTTCTCCCCAGACACCCATCCCATCCTGCACACCCAGCCTCAGCCTCCCAGACCACTCCTGCTAAAAGCTCCCTCCGCTTCCATACACTCTTCCTCAGCAAAAGCCACCACCACTTGTGTGAGGGCACTGCAAGGGCTCTGGCAGGGTTCAGAGAACCCTGGAATGGTTTGGGTTTGAAGGGACCTTAAAGATCATCAGTTTCCAAACCCCCTGCCATGGGCAGGAATGCTGCTCACTAGATCAGGTTGCTCAAAGCCCCATCCAAGCTGGCCTGGAACAATTCCAGGGGTGGGACATAAGGGTTACACAAGCCTGTGGAGTGGCAGGAAAGGCAGCTCCATCCCAGCTCGTTCTCCCACAGCCCCAGCACTGCAGTTTCCCTGCATGGCCAACACCCTGGGACACAGCCCTGAACTTTCTGCACCATCAGCAAACAGATGGGAGTCATGGCCGTGGTCTGGCAATGGGGGCTGCCAAGAGGAAACATCCTCTTTTCCTGATGGAGCAGCACTGCCAGCACAGAGCAAGGAAGGAGGGGACATGGTCAGGCCATACAAATTACTGCTGCCTCCACTGCCTCACACCCCACTCAGCCCTGGAGTTTTGGGGGCTGCTTTGGTGCCTGTTCCTGACAGAGCTCATTGGTACAACTGGTGCTCATTCCAGCCATGCTGCTCCAAGCCTCACCACAGTGTCTGTAAACTGAAATAGGGTTTGGGGGTTTTGGGGTGTAGAGAGGGTGTGTCGCTCCTGGCTGTGCCCTCACAGCAAGGAAGGGTCAGCAGAGCCCCATTGGATGCTGTTGGGTCTGCCCTGTTACACCTTGAGGACCTGTTCACACAGATTTTCATGGACATTTGCCCATCCCAGTAATTCCAGATTCACCACCAACTGCAGGGCCCAACCTCACCAGCTGGACACACATCCAACCCACCAGGTCCCAACCAGGGCCCAGCCTGGCCCGTGAGTCCTGGAGACTCAGGGAGGCTGCAGCAGAGCTAAAGGCTGAGTTCACACCCTTTTCCTTCTCCTAAAACTTACAGAGGCAGGCTGCAGGCTGAGCTGGCAGAAACTGCACTCTACGGGGGAACCAAGGTCTGGAAATGCCGCCTTGCCAAAGCCAGGGGATGGCCATGTCCTGCTAACAATTGCCCCAAGGTGGTTCAAGCAAATGAAACAAATAAACAGCTGGGAAACATGGAAACTATGCCAGCCACCGCCAGCTCTGCGGAGCTTTAGCAAGCAGGTGGGTTTAATTCGGAAGAAATGCAATTGCACAGAGTCCACAGCAAACATTCCCCATCTCAGGTTTAGGGTTGCTTTCAACCAGAACACATAATCTTAAAAGTATGGCTCGGGGGGTAACATAACCCTGTGCTCCCATGTCATGCATCACGCGCCAACGTGGCACATTTATCACAGCAGCCCTGGAGTGCCACAGACAAATTCCCACCGGGCCTGGCCTGGCAGCTCCTGGAGCTGGGCTGTGTCTGCAGCCAGGCCAGCGTCTGCCTGCCTTGTGCCACCTCACAGACCAGAAAGCCCCACTCATACACAGGCATTTACTTCCAGTTTTTCCAGGAGTTTTCTGCCCTCTGCAGTGTCATTCCTGATCTAGACCCAGCAAGGGCACATCTGTCCCCTTGCCTGCAGTGAAGGTGCACTGACCACATTCTCACACCAAACATGCTGTCTGCTCACCCAGGCTTATGTCCAGAGTCCATGTCAGCCAGACCATCTCCTACAACCCTCCCACAGGAGCAGCCCATCCAGGGGCTGGTGTACAAGTGCCCCAAAAGCCACCAGGGTGTGGCAGAACAGGACCCCAGGCCAGTTGCAGGTGTGCTGGGACCACCAGGTCATTCTCCCAAAGTGGAGCAAACATTAGTGGACTCTTCAGAACTCAGCTTCATTTCCTCCAGCTGCTGCCCTCAGAACTCCTGTCCCTCTCACAGAAGGTAAAGAGAGCAGATATTTCTTATTCTCTTTATAAAAATACTTACACCTTTTAAAGCCTGGTTGGCAGCAGGTCATGCTTTTGGAGTTATCTACTTAATAACCTGTTCACCCTCCAGCTGCACCAGGTCCCCACAGCTTACTTTCCAGAGTTTCCAGGTATATTAACCCTGGCCTATCTTTACTGTCTGAAAAACAGGCAAATCATGGAACTAAGGACACACTGGGTATATGGAAAAATCATTACTTCCTTGGAGCCTTCATGTTAGTGCCCACTGCCTCGTTTCCCCATGTAATGGTGTAGCAGCTGTTGAGCACCCGGTGGGGATTCACAACTGTGGCTTCACAGCTATGCTACAGCAACACATAATTCGGGGCTCAGAGTAAGCACCCACCAAACTAACCTTTAGACCCCGAAGCACTGAACCCTTGTGCTTATTTTCACAGTGCTGTGCTTAAAATAAGATCAGTAATGCAACTGTTTGAGCTTGGGAGTTATTTGAACAGTTTCTATGGTTGTACTTTTACACCAAATTACAGCATCTCTGAGCTGACAGCCTGGTCAAGTGTCTCTTGTTTAGCTCCAGGAGAATAATGGACCCTGAGGACATGCACTAATCCAAACACCATTTCAGCTCATCACTGAGGCCACAGAATGGGATTTAGAAAACATTAAAAAAGTATGGACAGATTGGAGGACGTTCTGCTGGAGAGGAGCAGGTGAAAAGAGACAGCACAGGTGGCAGGGGAGAGGGGTTCATGCCCATCCTTAAATAGCCTAGAGGACCCCCAGTAAGAACAAGAGATAAAGAAAAATATAGCAATCCTTCCAGAAACTAATCCCCCTCTAAGCAAGGTGTCCCTGTCCCACCAGCCCTGGCAGGGTGCTGTCTAAATGTAGCTCCCTGACGGATTTGGCTACAGCTCCAGGGCGGATGGCCAGGCCAGTGGCCTTCTCGAGTATCAGGGTACTTGGCACAGAGACCCACTGCAATACAACCCTAACATTTACCTGACCACAGAGGTGCCAATTAGCCACTTGTCCCCTGGGAGCATCTTCTCCTTTTCAAAAGCAGCTCCTCAGCCCTTCGACAACCATGACTTCCACCCTTCAGAGATGACAAACATCTGGGGCCTGCACCTCAAGTCATCCTGACTCTGTGTGGTGGAGCTGTCCCGGGGCTGTGTCAGGATCAGTGTCAGGGCACCCTGCAGCACGGGGAGATTGGGATGGAGAGGGTACAGACCCAAGAAATGCCACCTACAAAAGCTACTGCATTCATACAACCCCCTGCCTCTGCCTGGGTTCCTGTCTCCCATCACCCCTAGGCTGGTTCATCCCTGTTCAGTTATAAACCCAGAGCAACATTGCCGTGGTTTGCACAGGAAATGAAACCAAAGCATTCAGCTGAAGCACAGCTGATAAGCAAAGCACTTAGCACAGGATATGTGTTAATGTCTCTGGGGAGTATGTTTAAATGTGATAAACTAACCAGGAAGAACTTAAAGTGTGGTCTCTAAAAACAAGAGAAACTGTACTTACACTTTACAGATTATTCTGTCACTTAAGGAAGAAGATGAGGTTGGAGCTGTTAACCCTGTGCCCTACCCACAGCTGCACATAGAAGAAAAAGAGCAGTTGCTTTTTGACTCTCCGTCAGTTTTATTTTTCTCAGCAGATCGAGTGCACAGCCCCCACACTGCCAGGATTGGCTACACCCGCCTGCTCCAGCTCAGTCCTGGCATCCCCTGCTCTGTCACCTGAGTTACCATTCTCAGCATTCCTCCGTGCAGTGTTGCATGGTTTGCTATAAATACCAGGGAAACCCTTAAAGAAAGGGTCCTGCTAATCCGAAATGCAAAGTGACACTCAGGACTGCGCTGGCACACTGCCCTGGGCAACAAACATTTGCTATGCCAAAGGAAAGAAAGAAGGAAAGAAATCTCTCTCAGGTTGTTTTTGCTAGGAGGGCTGGCAGTACTGAGCATGGAACTCTGCTCTCCCATTGCCAGGCTGGGGCACGTGCGACTCTCGCACTCTATAATTCAAAAATTAGTCTGTTGATAAAATGGAAGCTTCTTTATTTAGAACAAGAACAGCTCCAAGTTCCTCAGGCAGTTGCCAAAAACATTCCCTACGGTCCTATTGCCACCATGTCTGAGCACATCCCAATCATTATTAAACCTTCACAATTCCCCAGGGAAGTAGGGATGTGCTATTTATTAAAAACCACTGCTCCAGCCCTGCAAACACTTCCCCCAGGGATTGCTTTGGCACTCAATACAGAGCTCAGCTAAGGCTAACCAGGCACCACTGCCTCAAGTAAGGCTGAGTACTCAGCCAGAGTTTAAGCAGTGAAGTCCAAACCTTTCAGAACTAACCAAATCAGCTAACATAAGAATCCTATTCAGTTACTAACTCTGTGGCTGCATTAAGCTTTGACCTTTGAGATTCTTCAGTTGTGTTCCCAGCTAAGCACAGATCTGCCCCCACCTCAGCAGCTGGATGCCCTTCTCATGCCTGGGTGCCCTTGGGAGCCAAATGTGAGCTTCCTTCCACTATGGAGGAATCACCCCACCCCCAGAGCAGGCACTGTGGTACTCCTGCAACTCTCCCTGAGACTGGGGCTCCCCGTGGAGTGCAGGAGTGGTTGCTGTCTTCCAACCACAGCTTTTGCTCAGAAGACCCTTCAGCATTTTTTATTACAGCACAACATCAAGTTCATCAGTCCTTGCACCAGGAAACACCCCCTGAGGAAGGTGAGAAAGAAAACAAAGGTATAGCTGGGAAGATACTGAAAGGACACTACATCAAGCAGTCTTGTGGACTGAAGTTAAAAAATAAGTGTTGTCTTACATCAAATTTTGACAGAAGTCAAATTTTACTCAGAAAGGTACCTTGCATAATGTACATCTGCATCACACAAGCAAACCCTGAGCAGTTACGTGCTGTGCAAGCAGCCTCGTGCTTATGCCCCATCCTGGCAGGCTGAGCACGAAGTTGAGCAATGCTCTGCCTTTCCTCCCCAGTTCTGAGCAGGCTCTATGTTCCCAAGTCTTCCAGGCACCCCTGGCTCCTGGTGGGCAGCAGCTTGCTTTGGTGCCCGTGGGAGCTGCACCCCAAAGCTCTCCCCAAGCACGCCCACCCTTTGATCTCATCAAGAGATGCAATGGCGCTGCCATCATCACTACGGTGTAGGGCTGTAAAGGCATGTTGGACACACACAAAAACAGCTTCTAAGAGTCAGATAGACTTTTAAAAGTCCCAAAGAGCTTCCGACTGTCTTCAACTGGAGGGCTAGAGGAGATTAGTTGGGATGGGAAGATGCCACACATCTGCATGTCCTGGGGACATGCAAAACATGATCTCAAGTTCCTGTCAGTGTTAAGGGGAAGGAGAAGTTCACATTTTCCTATCACTGGTGAGAGTCAGCCCATCTGATCTACCAGAAAAACACAGAGAAGAGGGAGTAACCACAAAACCACCAGAGCAGAGCAAACCCTCTGGGATTTACACACTGGGCTCCCCTCTGCTCTGGGTTCCCTCCTCACTGCAATAAGCTTGCTGTAAGACACATTGTTCCCCATTTTCACCAGGTCTTATTCAAATTGTAGCTGAGCCCCAGCCTTCCCACAGCAGCACTTACCAGGAACAGATGCAACAGCACTTACCATCCAACACATTTCACAAAATCAAGGCCACCACCACCCCTTGCTCCCAGCACCAGTCCCCCCACACTGGTTATCCGCCCATTTGCCAGCAGGGAGTTACAGTTGCAGATTGCTGAGCCTTCAGACTGCATTCAGAAGAGTTATTTCTCTGGGGCAGAAGACTGTCAGCAAAACCTTCCTCCCCATCTACCAGGCATGCTCCCACAGCGCCTGGCAGCTCATCCACTTTACCTGTGTGCCTGTGGAAAGCCATGACTAAGCAGCCCAAAGTCAGCAGCAGCCCCTCAGGTAATGGAGTTCACGGTCTCTTGGCTGATAAGGAGCTGCCCCATTTGATAACATACATTTAAACGGAGGCTATTAATACGGACGGGACTCCTACCAGATGTCCACTCCCCTCCCCAGGGATCACAACCTTAATCCCCCTGGAAAATTCTTACCATTTTAGGTGATCCGAGGGAGAAGAATAGGATCCTGAGACCTCTAGGTCTCTGTAGGCAACAGTCAAATACCTGCCCAGCTACTCAGCACCCAAATTAGTCCCAAAGGCAGAGTGTGCCTCAGGAACTTGACCCCATGCTAGTACTATTTGGCCTTGGCTTTAGAGGGAGACTGTGTCTCAACAGCCCTGAGCTAAATTACAGACCCAATGTTAATGCTGCTCTGCCATTGCTGAAGGGAAGAGGTGGATTTCAGTCCTGTGGGGGCTGAAGGGACTGCAGTCCCAGGAACCAGCAAGAGACTGTCCTTTGGATGTAGGACCATGGAAGGATGTGGACTGTAGCCCTGGGGACTCAGCTGACAGCCCACAGAAGTACCAGCAGATAAATTCATGGGTGGGTTGGACTTGCTTTCAACACGATGGTCATGCTGAAGTTTTACTGCCAGTAAAACTACCACGCTTGGTCCTCCCCCAGCTTTCACCCTGAGGAAGCCCAAGGCATTAACTCTTCAAAGTGAGTGAGTCCCTGAAGAGCAGCACTTATAAAGCTGGCTTTGATGGCATGGGGCTTCTCTAGCACCTAATGTAACTTCAGAGGGCACCGGTTCATGCCTCTGTCCTCTTTATTAGGCGCCCACAAAGCTCCCTGGAATATCCCAGCTCCATGGCTCCAACCAACCTGTTTCCACCCAACTGATGGCAGAGTGGAGAGAGCTCTGTCTCGGGGTTCACTCCCGTGGGGACACCCGGGCAGCAGCAGCAGCTCCACGGCCCCAAACTCACTCTGGGTTATGCAATTGGTGCCGGCGCACGCTCAGGGCCGGGGGCCAGGGCCGGCCAGCTGCTAATCCTGCCTCACCCCTGACGCACTGCACGGCCGTGGGAAAGCCAGGCAACCTCCCTGACCAGCCACTGGGAAAAGCCAGTGTTTATCACTGCTTCCAGGGAGCCCCTCGTGGTGATGTCTGGCCTCTGAACAGCAACCCTGCTACAGCCAGGAGCATCTCTGCTTCCCACTTTTGCAGAGGTCCCAAGAGCTCCTCAGCCACACACACGTGCACAGTTCCCAGCACTGGGCTGGGTGATCCCCTGGGCCTTCACACCCATCTTAGGGCCCCCACGTAGCACATGCACAAGGGTCAGCACCTCACCAGCATCCCAACATCTCCAAGTTTCCAACATGGCCTGGAAAAGGCCACACTTGACAGTCTGCCATCCCAAAAGAGCACAGCATGGATCCACTCATGTAGCAGATTGAGGCTGGGAAACACACTAAGATACTAATGCACTGAAACACTTTGGCAGGGAAAAAACCCAATGTTATTCTGCCCCAGCTCATCTATAAACTCCAGCAAATTGTTTGCATAATTCAGATGGTAACAGGAACCCTAACAACTGGTATTTTCCTGTGCTAATCTCGCTGCGCACAGTGTAATATTTACAGACATGAGTTCATTTTTGGCAATGCACGTAGAGTTGACTCCATTAACTATTCTCATTCCTTTCTAGTTCCCTCCACAAAGCTCTGGCACCCTCCCACCCGGCAGTCGTTTCCCACTTCCCCCACAATACCCTGGCATTTCAACTGGAAACCTTTGCTCCCCGTCCTAAAGGGTGGAACAGCCTTGCTGTGCGATGCCAGCGCTGCCGCGCCCACCCCGAGGCAGCTGCAATCAGCGGTGGTTTGGCAGCACTGCAGAGGGGTGTGGAGGGCAGGGTTGGACACTTGGCCATCGCAGTGTTTCATGCACATAACCACTCGTGACTTTCAGCACCACGACAGGTTTGGGTCGGAGGAGGTGGGATGGAGACAGCTTGGCCAGAACACAGGAGGAAGACACAGCCCTGCTGATGCCCATGAAGCTTCACCATGAAAACTGTCTGGCACAGCTCACTCTGCAAAGCATCTGGTGATTCTCCAGAGCAGTCTGAGACAAAAAGGCTGCTTTGTTTGAATCCTGCTGGTCCAACACAGCAAGAATAGACTGGGGATCAACCCCTACTGCTGCTCTGGGTTCCTTGTCTGGTCTAAGCCATATGACCTTGGACAATTCCCAGCTCCTCCCAGGCCCCTCCTCCTCCGTGCAACCCCAGGTGCATCAACACAGCAGTGGTGCAGGGTATAGCAGAGGTGCCAAGGAGGGACACTGTGTCCTATGAAACATGACAGAGAGTAGACATCCCCAGGAAGGAGAGGGTGGCTCAGAACAAGGTGTGCCAGCCCTGTCTGAGCCCTTCTCTGTGAGCCAGGCACAAGCACCCACACGTCCCTGAGAGAAGAGTGATACAAATACATCAGTGAGTACATAGCAGGGCGTGTAGGCTTGGGATGTCATGTTTTTAACATTAAACCTGTCCTGTAGGCTTTCCAAGGAGCTGCCCTGGACAGCCTGATCGGACCTCACGGGTCTGACTGCACAGCAGCATGGCTGGGGCATAATGTCATCCACTCAGATAAACAAATGATTCACATTGTGATTTCCAGAGTATTTTCTTGCCCTAAGAATCCTGCCAGAAAAGGTCTGGGCCTCTCAGCTTGCTCACACACATCCTGCTGTCACTCAACAGGCAGAAAGTCCTAAATAGAGCCGTTATAACCCAGGCATTGGTGAACTATTTAGTCACCATCATCAAAGAAAGCAGCAGTAAATACCAGCAGCAGAGCACCTGTCCACCACCCCTTAAGATAACGCTGTACCTTCCTCCTTCCATACACACTGCTAGCAATGCACAGCACACCTGCACAGAAAAGCACACTGGCCCTTCACCAGGCTCCTCATAAAATGAGAGTCCCACATTTCTGCCTACCCTTCCTGTCCCTACCCTTACCCTGAACTCGCTCCATGCTCTCACTCCAGCTGGAGGCTGTTCAGGAATAGCACAGGACCAGCACAGTCCCACTGGCCAGGGCTGTGCCAGGCAGATGAGGGTTGGCACCCCACATCCAGGTTTGCACAAATACTTCTTTCAAGTAACAGCAGAGCAGACTATTTTTTTTCCTTTTAAATCTCTCAGATTGCTTGCATGTGTTCTCTCACAGAAGAGGCAGCAGCCCCCGACACCACAGAAATTCTGGGCAGCTTTGGGACCAGGACTGACGCCTGGGACTGATCCAGCTCTCCAAGCACTCAGTATCCAACATGCTTTCTTCTCCCAGCACTGGCAGAAGGCACTGCAGAGCAGTCAGGGGTTGGCCCCTGGTTCCCCCCAGCTGGGATTACACCTGAAACAAAATGGGGAGTTTCCACCTAGTCCTTTCAAACAGCCAGTCCAGTTCAAAAGTGGACAGTTTTTCTTTGAAGTATCACAAAAGTGCACCCAAAATCTCAGACACAGCTCAGTTCCCTTGTTCCATGTACAGGGATGTGTCTTTGCACCCCTGAAGCTTCCCACGGGCACTCAGGGGAACACAAGGCAGAGACACCCAGGTCCACGCAGGATGCACCCACATCCAGAGCAAAAGCAGCAAGGAAATCACTGCAGTGACAGAAGGGATGAACACACCAGCCCCCAGGTGAGCCCTGTGCCCTCAGGGAACCAGATCCAGAGGGGACAGTAGGGAAGGAAACAAGCAACACGTGGCAAAGGAAGCCAGGGTGTATTTCATTCTTCTGTGCTGAACTCCAGCTTACAGCTGGGCCAGACCAGTGTGCTGAGCCTTTCAGTGCCAAGGGAAGCTTTTAGGATCAGCTGTGGATGCAGGCACAGAGGAACTGGGAATAGATTTATAAGGAAGCGGACACAGGCTGGGCAACCCTTCAGGAACTCAGATATAGTTTAGGCAGAAACAAAAGGGGGAAAAGAAGGCAAGATAAGAAGAGACAAAAAAAAGGAATGAGGGTGAAGCAACAGAGAGGAAACAATGCTTAAGAGATAATGGAGCTGGAAATAAAGGCATCTGAAAAAAAAAAAAAAGCAAAACCAGGAAGAGATATAAATCAAGTTTTTCCCCATCTGCCTCCATCCACAGGCTGGACTGTTTCCAGGACTATTCCCGTGGCAGCTCCAAATTTATTTCTCTGCTGCCATCTGCTCTGTGGCTCCCCTCCACACATGCTCCTGACTGGCACTTCTTCCCGTCACCTGTTGCTGACATGGCAGACCTCTCAGTGCTGCTGAAAGCCAAGTGACTGAGGCCTGGGGGGAGTGTCTGCACATAAATCGGGAGCTGCTTTGTAGTCCCAAAGCTTTGTTCAGCTCCTGTTCCCTCTCCTGGCTGTTGCAGGATTGGAGAACAGAAACCACAGTGCAGCGGGACTCAGGTACCAAACAACCCCATGGCAGCAGCACCGGGACACACAGGCCCCAGAGAGGACTGGGGTGAGGAGAGGCTGCAGAAGTGTTAGCTGCTGTGCAGGGCTGGCTTTGAATCAACTGCACAGCAAAGTCCATTTTCCCTATCCCTGCTCCCTCCTCCCTGTGCCCCTTTCATGCATTACAGATAAGATGCCAAGACTGTACCTTCCAGCAGCAAGGATGCTGAGTTCCTGATTAGTTAGGATTTAGACCTTCAGAACAAGCTCAGAAAGGGATAGTCCCAAAAGGCTGGAGATTTTTTAAAATCTCCTAGAAAGCTAAATGTATTAGTCTTAAATGCACTCAGTTAAACCTGAACCGTGTTTCTCTTCCCAGCTCTGTTTTCCATGTCTTTCTGCCTCAACTCACACTGCAGAGGGGAGCTGTGAGTGTGCAGGCAGTGGACTGGGAGGCTCAGCAGGCTGCCCACAGCCCCCTTGACAAACTGCAAGGTCAAAACAGCAGGTCTGAACGTGCCCATGAACATCAGCCAACCCTAAGGGGACACGATTTCCTTTGTTCCTCTTGGGAGAAAAATCCACATATATTGCCAAAACTGGTCTGATTAATCTGCCTTTAAGACTATCAAGCCCAAAACTGAGCTGAAAAGCTTCAAATATTGCACTTCTTCTCCCCCAGCAGCCCTGTAGCTGGGTTGTGCACAGACCCACCCAGAGTGCTGTGGCCGGGCTGTGATGCTTCTCTATCACCAACAGCACTTCCACCAGGTGATGTTGTCCTGGGAAGAGTTCTGGGGCCAACCAGGCTGCACCACAACTTGGTTATTCCCCAACTTATTGCCCCAAAACATCACACTTAGGGCAGAGAAGCTCCTTAGGGCAATCCTGGCCAACTTTGAGTCTTTGTTCATGTTTAGGCGCGCTCACATGCAGGAGGAATGAGCAGTGGAGTCAAAAGTGAGGCAAACATTTGCCAGTCTCAGCTTTCCCCTGCCAGCTTAGCCCTGCCTTCAGAGCAGAGCAAAGTAACTAAGTCCCTGTGAAATAAATACCACACTGATGCCAGCCAGGCAGCATGGCAGTCTTTCCAGGACAGATGAGGTGTGATGAACAAGCACAGCAATATAATCCTACCATACCCACACAATAAGTGCTCATCTCAGGACTTCACCAAGTAGTAACTGGGCCATCACTGAAATAGTATTTCACAGCCTCCATTCTGCTCTCTGCACTTCTAATTGCTCTCATTTACTTCTCATGGGCAGCCTGGCTGAGCAATGCTCTGCTCCAGTGAAGTTAAACAGCTCACTGTGGAGCGCAGGGAAGGAAGTTCAGCTACTAGTTTGCATCACTCCTTGAAAGCTGGGTCATTCCCTGGAAACCTACCCACCAGGAGTCAGAAATTAGCAGCTACCCAGACATCAGTTACAGCACACATGCTCTCCAGCATCCCCCCCAGGGTTTGCAGTAGCTCTGACAGCCTCCCCTGACACCTTGTTCAGCAGGACCTGGCAGCAAGGAAAACTTGCAAGGAGAGTTCTGCAGGTGATGCCCAAACTCTGCCTCCAAAGGCTGGAAATGCTTTCACCATTATGTTTCCTAGCACAACATCATGTCCCTGGGAAGCTGCTGGGCAGACAGTTCTGCAGACCTCCGTCCTCTGCCCCCACAGGACAATGGCCAAGCCAAAACCCCACACCAGCAGGGCTCTGCAGGACTGAGGAGCCTTGGTGTTTCCCCTTTCAGAGCTCGATTTTCAAGGGAGAAGACAGGGCTGTTTGTGGATAGACTGTGATTCTGGCAGAACATCCTCCAGAAATTCGGCACGTGAGAGACACTGAGGATAGAAAACTTCAGTTCAGGTGCTCAGAGAAGGGTAAAGCAAAGCCCTCAGAAAAGGGCTGGGCAGGAACAGGTTTCGTGGCTAATGGTGAGGAAAGGCCACCGCTTCAGCAAGGACGTGCTTTTCCAAGCATTGGCATGCCAGTTGGGAAGACTCCCTGGAATGCAGCACACCATCAAAGCACTGCCCGCACTTGGCACAGGCTCTAGGCCATGTCCTCAGCACTGATTTAGAGCTGACAGAGCCAGCCCTGCCCATGGGTTTAGCAGGAGAACCAGCCCATTACCCTGGGCAGTCACCTCGAGCAAGATTAGCATTTGGCTGCCTGCACCTTCAGTTGTTAGCCAGAACTGGTGGCTGAAAGGACCAAATCCCCCTTGTTATGTGGCCATTTTAAAAATAACCTTTTCCAAATCCCTGCAGTGCATAACCCTGTGTCTGTCTCAGCTCCAAGAGCTGAAGGAGATCAGCTTGCAGGGCTGACGGGTATTTTTGGGCAGTCTGACTAATTGTCAGGACATATGCTGAGCATTCTTTACAAGGAAAAACAAAGCTGCAAGGTCTCCTCCAGTGAGGCCTAAGGGGCCGGATTAGTCACAAGAGTTATTTTCATAAACCTCTGCTTTGAGAATGTTTGATTTAATTTCCAGCTCCAGATAAGTGCATTTTAAAATGAGAGAAGGGATCAACATCCTTGCACCCCAACACTCACAATGAAGGCTCAGCCAGGCTGGGCCAACAAGAGCACCAACCCTGCACCAACAAGAGCAGGAGAAATGGAGACCGTTCATCTTGGAGTGGCTTCAGATTCACAACTGCTTCTTTGGCACCACATCACACAGGGACTCGCTGGCCACGCCAGGGCACATGCTCCAGGACAGTCTGGGGACATGCTCCAGGACAGTCTGGGGACATGCTCCAG